>JASAUF010000051.1:1200000-1800000 GCA_030180095.1 Magnolia changhungtana | reverse complement strand
ATTGGGACTATGTAATGCCCTTGCCACCTTTCAGCGATGTATGATGAGCATCTTTTCTGATATGGTGGGGCAATATTTAGAGGTCTTCGTGGATGATTTCTCTGTCTTCGGTCCATCTTTCAGCAAGTGCTTATAAAGTCTTAAATGTGTGCTAAAAAGATGTGAAGAAAAGAACTTGGTACTTAATTGGGAGAAGTGTCATTTCATGGTTCATGAGGAAATTATCCTTGGACATATCATCTCGTTCAAAGGAATCGAGGCGGATAAGGCTAAAATCAATCTTATCTCTAACCTACCTCCACCCAAGAACATACGGGACGTGCGATCCTTCTTAGGACACGCCGGGTTTTAAAGAAGATTCATAAAGGACTTTAGTCTCATCTCTTATTCTTTATGTAATCTACTTCAAAAGAATGCACCATACGAGTGGACTGAGCCATGTTAGGAAGCTTTCACTAAGCTTAAAGGCTTGTTAACCAGTACACCTATCATACAGCCACCCGACTAGAGCATTCTTTTTGAACTTATTTGCGATGCATCTGATTATGTTCTTAGGGCAGTTTTAGGCCAGAGAAAAGATAAGAAACCCTACGTTATTCATTATGAGAGTAAGACAAGCCCCGCCTAATACAATGGATCCTCCTACTCCAAGAATTCGATCTAAAAATTAAAAATAAAAAAGAGAGTAGAGAACGTAGTGGCTAATCACCTTTCTCGCCTTGACCACTCTGTTTCCCTTGAGATGACTCATATTAATGACATGTACCTTGATGAACAGTTGTTCAGAGTCTCTCATTCACCTTGTTTCGCTGATATTGCTAATTATCTTGCCACGGGTTTTATACCGACACATTGGACTGCACAAGATAAGAAGAAATTTTTCACCAAGGTGCGCAACTTTTTCTAGGACAATCCATATTTGTTTAAATATTGCCCATACCAAATCTTAAGGAGATGTGTGTCAGATGATGAGCATCAGAGTGTCATCTCCTTCTATCACTCACAGGCCTATGATGGTCACTTTTCTACTAAAAAGACCATGGCTAAGATTCTGTAATGTGGCTTTTACTGGCCCACTATGTTCAGGGACACTCATGAGTTTTGAAAGGTGTGTGAGCGTTGTCAGAAATTGGGGGCATTATCCCATCGAAATATGATGCCCTTGAACCCCATTCTTATTATAGAGGCATTTAATTGCTAGGACATCAATTTCATCGGACCATTCCCCCAATCCTTTAGAAATCTATACATTTTGCTCGCCGTAGACTATGTCACTAAATGGGTTGAAGCGAGTCCATGTCAGAACAATGACCATCGCACGGTCATTAAATTCCTAAAAGAGAACATCCTTTTCCAATTCGGAACGCCTCGAGCCATCATTAGTGATGGGGGCTCACACTTTTGTAATAGACCATTTGAAAGTTTAATAAAGAAATATGGTATTTCTCATAAAGTGAGCACTCCATACCACCCACAAACAAGTGGGCAGACTGAGATTTCCAATAGGAAAATCAAACATATTTTGAAAAAGATGGTTAACCTTGACCGTAAGGAATGGTTAATCTGATTGACCGATGCTTTATGGGCTTACTGTATTGCATTTAAGACCCTTATTAGAATGTTTCCCTTTAGACTCGTCTATGGGAAGGCCTGCCACTTGCCTGTGGAGTTGGAACATAGAGCCTACTAGGAGATCAAAAATATAAATTTCAAACTGGATGACGTTGGCTCGCTCGCAAACTTCAATTAAATGAACTTGAAGAAATCTGGAACGATGCGTACGAGAACTCGAGAATTTATAAGGACAGGATGAAAGCATTTCATGACCAACATATTCTGCGAAAATTATTCACGCCAGGTCAGAAAGTCCTTTTGTACAATTCTCGGTTACATCCTTTTCCAGGTTAGCTCCAGTCTCATTGGACCGATCCTTTCACAACTATTAATGTTTATCCTTATGGGACTGTCGAGATTCGGAATCCAAACAATGACAATGAGTTTAAAGTGAATGGACATCGATTAAAGCCATTTGTCGAGAAGTTTGATTCAGAGGACATGTCAATGGAGGTATAGGTAGGTTTACTGCTTTCATAGGACTATGGTAGTTTACTTTTGTCGTTCTAGGTTAGTTGGTTTTATGCCATTAGGTTAGTTTGCTTTCCAATTGTTTTAAGATAGTTTGCTTAAACTCTTATGCCTAGCTGCCTTCACGCTGGAATCTCTCTGGGAAAAATCGCTTAACTCCGTCATCAGGTACTATCTTTCCATCACTTCTCCTTTACTTTTGTTGTCTCATATGCATTACATGATTATATCTTTTACATTGAGGATAATGTAGATTTTAGGTTGGGGATAGGAGATTAGATTACCTAATCAATATTTTCTTGGTCTTAAGCAAAAATTGTGAAAATTTTAAATTTTTTCTAGAAATTCTTATAAATTCGAAGTGATTTTGATGACCATCCTTGATTTAGAATTATAAGAAACGTAATGTTGGTAATTTATGACTCTTGGATTCAACCATCTATTAGATTTCACAGTTAAGTTTGAATTGTTAGTCATGATTTCACACATCACACCTAGCTTACACGTTAAAGCTTCAGTTCGATTTTGAATTGTTAACCTGGTAGTCACTAGGCATGGAAGAAACCAATCTAGGAAATTTGTCCATCATATGAAAAAAAAAGTTGTCTTTAGAAAAGGTTGGGCGAATGGTCTCCATCATAGGTTTGCTCCCTATAGGTGAGGGTTTGTTTCCCCTTCTTGGCTCTACCTGATACATGTGGGTGAATGGTCTTCACCATAGGTTTGCTCCTTGTAAGTGAAGATTCAATTCCCCAAGGTTAACGTGGTGTGAAAGCTGCCGATCAAAAAGATTTTGAATTGTAAGGCAAGTTTTGGTCTAGGTGCGTTTATCTGGAATATTCCATTTGGTTATCCATATTATCATGAAAATTGACGATGAACCTTTAATTGTGATAAGTCAAGGCTGCACTATACACCCATGGAACTCGATGTTTAGAATTTTTTTAATGGATGGATTAATGCTTTGAACTTGACTATGAAGTTTACTGTGCGCTTGAGTCTAACAGAAAGTAATGCCCAACATTCATGAATCTTTGAATTCTGATGACTGGATTGTTTTTCAAAAATCACTCGGTTTTATAGGAATTGTCTCGTAATTCTTAATTTATTTTTTGCATGCTTTGCTCAGGACTAGCAAAATGCTGGTTGAGGATTATGTTAAGGGTCAAATATTACATATTAGACCCCAGTTATTACTTAAATTTACGAACATGATACTATTTAATGGCCTATTTTAATTGTGTTTGTGTTGCAAGGTGTATTTAGGAGCCTGGACTGAAAAAGGGTACTAAAAGCATGAATTTAACGCTCATAAATCACCAAGGCAAGGGACGGACCCCAAGGGACCAAGATTGAAGAATTTACACGCTAGAGATATAAGAAAATCATGCCACTCACGTTAAACGGGCCTAAAAGTCAGCCAGAATGCAAGTTCACAGGGTTCCCACCATCCGTTTGGCTCGAAACTTCATATATGGCTTGAGGACCATAAATCAACAGCACACGTCAAATTTCAGCCATTAAATCCTTGTGAAAGTGGCCCAACGGACAGATCAGCCCCTAAAATCCTGATTTAAGGCCCGCCTGATATCTGAATGTGCTTCAAATTCAATCTCAACCCCTTAAATGGAGCGGCACATCAAATGGATGGAGTGGATTCTCACACGCATCATAGTGGACCCCACTCAGGAGAGTGCATGTGCACAGTGTGCATGCACTCGCCATGCGCCGCAACATCAAAGTTGGTCAATGTTACACTGACCGATAGTCTTAAAAAAAAAACGCAGCTAGCGTCCAGTGAATAGACGCTGGCCAGATGGGTTTCGATTGTGGGCCCCACCCATCATCGAAATAGACGATCTGGACCGTCCATTGTGTCCAAAGGAGGGGGGGGTGACCATCGCCAAGGTGGCCTTTTGGTCCCTTGCACACGTATACATGTGGATCGCCAGAAAATGTAGGATAGGCGAGTTGATTTGATACAGTGGACCGCACCAAAACTAGACAAAAACCACTCCTTTCTAACTGAAATTTCACTAGGAATCCAATGAACAGGGTGGATTTATCTGAAAACATCGTTGTGGGGCCCACCGAACACGTCAGCAAAGTAAATTTTACAAGAAACGCACATCCGATTTTTTCGGATGATGCAGGGAGTTGTGGACCACTGTTTGTGGTTGGATGGCTGATCCAAACCGTTCATAACCTTCATAGGGGGGTCTTTACCCTATGGAGCCCAAATTGATTTGCTGGACATCTATTAGCGGAGAACTCAATCTAAATGCAGCTCTATCGCGTTTTTGGACTACCAGCTGCGAAAATTTATTCCACCAACTTTCAGCCCTCTAAACCGCTCCTGGGGCCTATAAAAGGGAGGGAGAAGAATGTGGGAAAGCATATTTGGGACGTGGGAGCAAAGGAGAGAGATCATGGAGTGTGGGTCGGCCATCTCAAGAGTTTTTCTTTCTTCTCTTTTAAATTATTTCTGTTTTGACGCTTTTTAAGATTTTTAGCCTCACCATGTCTATGATGGGATAAACCTCTTAGCTAGGGCTAAGAGGTGAAGCTTGTAGTGAGATGGGAGACTCTCCTTTATGCCTTTTGATTTAATTTTGATTTTTGAACTAATTTTGATCCTAGTTTAATTATAAGGAATGCCTTTAGTTTTTAATAGTTTGTTGTGACTTAAATTACAATAGATCTGTGATAGCTTCGAGCATGTCCTTTTCATTATTATGATTATGAAATTAGGAGGCCCTATTGTTCACCATCGTCTCTTGGGCATGGCTGGATGATGGAACCCTTCCTAATGTTCATAACTCTTTCAAATGGATGTGGATTGGTTAGATTTTGTTGTTTTCTTTGACTCATGGGCATAGCCTTATGATGGAATCAAGTCTAATTCTCATACCTCTTATCCATTAATGACTAGATCAAAGGAATTTCAGTTTTGATTTTTAAGGTTATATCAAGCATAGATCTCCCTGATCCTCCCTGATCTCTACTAGTGGATCCTCGGCACCCTAGTTTCCCACCTTTGAATTTCACAAGTTTAGTTTAATACTTCACCATTTCTCTCTTAAAAGCCTCTGATTTCGATTACATCTTCACCTAGTTTTAGTTCAAGTTACTTTCAGATTACGTATAAGGTTCAGTCCCTGTGGATTCAACTTTGGTCTTACCAAGATTATTACTACATACAACCCTATACTTGGGGTGTGAACAGCAGCGGTAGTGAGGGGAAAGAAGAAAACAAGGAAATAGGGAAAGTGACTTATGATGTTGTAAGTCATCTGAAAGGTATACCAGCGATTAAGTGTTTACGACGCCCTAAGATTATCAGAAGATTCTCGATAAAGTCTGATTAAGGCCTTATCTATCGATGATGTAAGAGAAGTGTTACTCACGATAATGGAGAATGTAGAGTGCAAAGAATAGGAAGATTGCATGCCAGTAATTTCCTTCTTTGACGATGATCTAACTTGTGATAAGGAGCATAATAGGCCATTGATGATCGTGGGTCATATTCGAGGTAAACAGGTCAAGCGAATAATGCTGGATAATGGGTCTGCAATGAATCTGTTGCCATTAACAATGTTGAATGAATTGAGATATCACCGCTCTGATCTACGCCCTAGTGGAATGATGATACAGGGCTTTAATTAAGATGGGCAGTGTGCGCTTGGTAAGATTACAGTAACACTGGAAATAGAAGAGTTGTCACGTCCCAAACTCGGAAAACGGGCTCACAAAATTCCCTATTATCGAATCCGGTGCTGACAGCCTCAGTAGTACCCCATTCTTGGATCCCAGCGCCCATACGCCAGATTCTGATCCTGGGATCCTACAAGGGGGATTTTCAGTATAATTTTTTTTTATTATAATGGAGCATAACCACAAGCATAACCAAGTCACAAAACAACATCACCACATATCCACTATATCAAAAACTTTTTTAAGTACAATGCGAAAGGGAAATACAGGATGATCAAAAGCTCCAAAAGAATCCAACACGTGCTCCTGCCTCAGTGTTGCTGCTGTCCAATGCTACCTGCACGCAACGGTTGTGCATAAGCTTACAAAAACTTAGAGCGTGGTGTAAGTGTGTGCACGAGGCAAGCGCCAAGTGTACAATATCAGAGTAATGTGGAAATATGCAGTAAGTCCATGAATGTTATCAGCTGTACCAAAGCTATGTAATGCAAGATATGAATGTTATAGGCCATACTAAGGCCATGCAATGCGAGGCCTATGTAGCCAAATGTCATGCCAGATGTAATATAAGCATGTCAGTACTCATCAAGTACACATATCAGTACAGTTCCTCTCTGGATATCACCGGGGTCTAATACACCTCACACTAACTGCCTCCTCCCTAGCTGCACAGTCAAGCAAGTGGAAGAGATCACACTATTCGCCTGACCAGTAGTCTGCCAATACCTACCCAGCTCGTCGATAGCGGACACATTTGCGAGTTGTTCAAACTCAGCCTAGCTTATAGCCCCCTTCACTCGGGCGGATAAGGCCCCACCCTCTTCCAACCAACCACGACACAGTGGGAGATACGACCTACTGGTATTCGACACTCGGGCGCTCATGTATCCACTCGGTCTAGACGTTAGAGCATCCCCTGGTACCAAAAAGATTCTGAGATTTTCACCCAAGGACATCCTAAGTGCCCACAATGCTAGAGCCAATATTTTTGGTATCCGATACGACCATCCACGATGTGTCTGTGAAGGCCACGACCCTGATGTCGTTAGGGCGTGCAGTGATCAAGTCACACATATGCAAAATGCATGAGTCATATCATCAAATCATGCAACAATCCTAAGCATACCACGCACTCATGTCTCAGCCCAACGGCTTATGCTATGATCAAACATTCCTCATATCAAGCATACATATGATGCGTATGAGCATGAATCATAGAGCTATACTAAGCATGTTATAAAGTGATGAATTATCCTTGCACCAAAGATGGGCCTAGACGGCCTGCACATAACCAGTGTGGGCCCAAGGGAGAGTTATAATGTGGACATTTAACCAACATTTCTCTTACAATGTGGACGTCAAACCAACATTGCTCCCAAGGCATGGCTCGTCATCAAACATCATTATACAAGTGAGCGTAAGAAACCTCACTATCCGCCTGGCCAATAGTCAGCCAATACCTATTAACGCCTCGATTTTTAGAACCCGAGTGCATGACTCGGATTCCAAGAACCCAGGAGTTAGCTAATGATAATGCCGACCAACCAATAAATCAAAGTGCGATATAACGAAAATGATAACATGATGTAGATACGGCCTCAAAATAGGAACAATAATCGGGCCCACCCAGCTGGGGGCCACTTACAAAACCTTAAGTATCATCCAAAAATCTGAATGTATAGAAATAGGATAAATGACTAAACTACTGGTTTAGCCTGAAGTAGGCTACCGCCTCTTGTTGCAACTCCTCATCATATGGCTCCTCCTCGGCTGCCACCGTCTCCAAACCAGCCACGCCCTCGACGTCTCCCGTACCTGCGTCCTCTGTACGGTTGAACATTGATGAATGAGTGGCCAGCTCAGTGTGATCTCCCCTCAAGATTACACACCGCCGCCCTAAACAAGGAATAACACAAAATATATAGATAATCCAAAACATAGTAGAGGCAATATTATTAGATGCATGGATGTATGAATGCAGTCATCGCCCCGGAGATGCTCATCTGTGCGGACAGTGGGCCGTCACCCATGCAATCATCGAACCTGGGAAATATCATCCAGTCGGAACAATACGTGCCATGTATGCATGGTTAGCCGAGTTATTATTAGTCTAGTTTACAACCAGCAAATTTAGGTAAGCTCAAAGGTCACTACGGGGAGCGCATGGCCCAGCATAGGCCGACGGCACGGGCATAGTGTCCCATTTCCACCATCCCCGGCCCATGAGACTTCCGTCTTGGGGTGTGTGTAGTACCCACTAACATGTGGCCAATCAGTTCAACATAAAGGGGGCCACCACCAATGCTGACTGGGAATGAAACATCAAAATTGTCAAACATGGCGACTAACATGACGGCATGAATGGTGCAAAGGCGGGTAAACAACGGTATTTAGAAAAGTTGTGAAGTTCATCCCGAGTTTAATAGGTGGAATCCCACATGGATGGTAAACCCCAGGGTCAAATACCACAACCAAAACCTCAATGTCAGGGGCCAACTAAGATCACAACTAGTCTTGCTACACCCCAAGCACGGACTCTCCTTTGATGGGGATTCCCATGGAGAGATTTTATCAATATGTGTGTCATAGCAACATATTCACAATTAGAAGAAAATAAGGAACGATAACTACGATAGCGTGAGATGCATAACATAAATGACTGAATTCTTCATTTAGGCAGTTTAACGAAATAAACATTCTAAACGATAGTAAGCATAAGGATTATCATGTTAAGCAGATAAATCAAGCGAATACAATTTACACGAATCATCATTAGTCTAATTAGTCATTTGTATTACTAAAACTGCTACTTCTAGTCTAGTTAGGGATGGAAAGCTTAAGGGGAGGAAAATCATCACCAGACAAGTTGAAGGGTGTGTCCAGCTGCGAGTTCCCTTGAGAAGATGGCGAATCTACACCGTATACGTGATCCCCTGTGTGAATTTATTTGTATTAGACAATGAGGATAGGTGAAAAATTGGAAGGCTCAAAACGGGGTTCGTTTGGGTTGTACCCAAGGGCGATTTATCCTGTCAACTCGTGACACCGCAAGTTGAGTATATTGCGCACCCTGAATAGACACTACCTTTATATCACATGTAACTAAAGCCCTTACATATTTATGGTATACATAACATACAGGTTATACCTTATATATGTATATCCAAGTCCCAGGACTCACATATATGTTGTACATACAGAATACTTCTGTTCATGATGAATTTTACATGTGAGCATATTCTGTATATACCCGGTTCTTGTTATACATAGCAATTTCACCACAAGGCAGGGGTGTACATCTTGTCTAAATATCCCATCCATTTATACACGCATACTATCCATATACACCAATAGGCACATACACATAATATGTACGTCAGTGTACTTGCATATATGTAGAAACGTACACTTGTATACATACAGAGGCATGCACCGTTGTGTACGTATTTTACATCTACACAGCACTCCAACACATGTATAAACTATACACGTCACATACATATGGATCACAGTACCTACATGTACATCCCATGTATTATGTCTGTGTCACAGGGTACACATGCACACGTTATATTCATCATGCATAGGTATCACAGTACTTATGCATATACCATATATATTACATTGGTGTTACATGGAATGTATGTATGTATCATATACATGGTACCCATGTTACGCCCAGACTTCAGACGGACCAGATTCAACACCTACTCTAGGTTGGACATGCAACAGTCCTCCTTCCTCTGTACGTCCATCGATGGATGGGTTGGATGAAAAGTATACAGCTAGGTGTGGCCCACCGTGGAATACGTCATATTCATGCATTTGGGGTGTTCCCATGTGGGGCCCACCGTAAATCCCTGTACACGCCCTTACACACATACTAGATCTATTCACATGCATATATAAAAAAATATATATAAAGCAGGGGAAAAACATTCAGCAATGGGTGGCTACCGATGCGCGGTCTGGAATTGCCGTCATGTGATGGACGGTCCCAGCACATGTTACCCAGGGTAGCCCACCATTAGTTGGTGGGGCCCATGACCGATGCAAGACCCACGGTCAGCCCTTCTACGCTGGGTAAGGCCCGCCTTTAGTGTAGCCCACAAGTAATTTGTGAGGCCCACCTGCATTTTTGGTAAGGCCCAGAGCTAGCGCAGCCCACCAATCCTCAACGTGGGAACGACCCTCCTGCTGCACGCTGCTGGGGCTGCCCCTGGCTGCAATTTTTAGCATGAAAATGGCCGATCCCGACCGTTGATTCTCGACCCACGTCAGCATCCGACTGGTGTCATGGTGGTTGGCATCTTCACCATCAAAGAACGGCCCCACCTAGAGTCATCTGATTGGCCTGCTTCTAATGTAAACGAAGCTTTTAACCTTGCCCTTATGCTCGTCCATCTTTTGGGCACGTTACTGCCTGAAACCCGACCATTGCTTGGCCGGTTTCAATGCCTGCTTTCAGCCCCAATCAGAACTCCGGTTTGGCCTCAATCCCAGCCATTGTTTGGCTGGATCTCAGCCCAAAATGGGGACCAAACGCTGCTACTCCCTCAGACCATTCCATAGCTATTGATTGGCTGGGTTCTGGACTGAAACAAAGCTTGCACCCTGAGCTGATCTCGAAGCTCTACAGAGAGTCCAAGATAACATCAACAGGTCACCCGATGCAGCCCATGGTGAGTCATTGCCCGGCTTGACCTCGGCCCCCAAGAGTTGCTATCGCTGGACCGGTTCTCAGCCATTGTTTGGCCTGGTCTCGGTCCAGACGACGCACCTCCTGCAACTAGTTGGGACTATGAGGAAAATGGCAGAACAGGAAAGAAAGAACAGGAAAGAAAGAAGAAGAAAGAAAGAGAGAAAGGAAAGAAAGGAAAGAAAGGAAGAGAGAAAGGAAGAGGAGGCAGCCCGTCACCTGGTTCAGCTCGCAGTTCGAGCTGAAATGGCCGTTTGGCACTCCTACTCCCTTCACTCCCTCCTTCATGCTCTCAGCTCTCACTTTCGCTCTCAAAGGTGCGAATCCCAATGTTTACAGGACCCTTTATATAGAAGGAGAGGAAAAACACCAATGGCCAGGAATGCCCCAGTAGTGCACGGCTGGGATCTGAGATTCGCTGTGCATGGGTTCTATCCACACGGTGGGATGGGCAGTTAACATCCAGGCCCACCAGAAAAGTAAATTTTCTGGTCTAGTGAGGCCCATCTTGTTATATCATTTGACGCTTAACCGGGGAAGATGACCTGACCTCCAATGGCAGGTCATCACCTGATGTGCATGGTGACGATCCGGTCCTTCTGATCGGTCCAGATGGGACCCAGGATGATTGTGGGGCCCACTTCTCGTGTTCTGAGCGCCTTTCTCCATTCGTCTCGCGAGAATCTCTATCTCTCATGAGAAAACTTGAGTTTTCGGTTTTAACTCGCCACGTCCAGAACCAAGGGCAGGGATGAGGCCACGTGGTCTTGCGGACGGTTGAAAATCGCACCAGAAACAGCTTCCTGAAGTGGGAATGTCCCCCCCTTGCTTTTTCTTAAACAAGTCTTGCCCGCCCTTTTCTGGAAAGGAGGGCGCGTGGCTTTCACAGGCGACGGGTGGCTAGGATTTGCTTGCTCGTGCCGATCACGGGCCACCCACGTGGCCCCAGGTTAGCCCCACCTCGCGGGTATCCGCCACGTGCGAAGATTTGGACGGTTGCACACCAACTTACTCATCTGTTTACGACGAACTAGAAACTTATACGGTTTTGCTAAGACGGGCTTCGTGGGGAAAATGAACGGCTCGGATGGTTCGAAAAGTGACCAGGGTGGGCCACTTACAGGTCTAAAGATCAGCCGTTCAAACTAGGAAATGGCGAGAAAAACGCCATTTGCGATTTCACGATAGAGAGTCGGTCAAACGTCGTTTGACCGACCTTGACGTTCTAGTGCACATCGTGCACGAGTACACCCTGTGCACATGCACCGTGTTCAGGCCTTTTGAGGTGTCGGCATTAGAATCCACACTGTCCATTCACACTGGGGGACCTTTAACAGGGGTCCCAACCCAATTTGGGTTAATGGTGAGGCCTAGATGGGCCACTACATTCCTCTTTGGGCTATTATTGGCCCTACTAACGTGATCTGCCTATCCAGTGGGTCTGATATTTATTTTCAACGGTTAACCTTACGCACTTGTCGTGATGAAGGTTTGATTTGCCATTAAAAGTCCCTCGAATTTTAGATTGTAGTGTGTGGAAGCAGTTACTACTAACATAGGTGCTTTAATTTGAAGTGTTCAAGAAATCTTACCCTTTGCCAGTTGTAGGGCGTGTTCTGGCTCCTTGGGGATCTGGGTGGATGGTTTTACTTTCGACTGAAATCCCCGTCCTACATACATTGTGTTCACGTTAGTTGGTTTAATCCACCCTGTTTTAAGTTGACGTAGGTTCCAAAAGCAACACCCGAGCACCAGAGGCACGGGGTGTTACAGCCTACCCCCCTAAAAAAAAATTTCGTCCTCGAAATTACCTGAGGTGTGTTATTGAATAGGTGAGGGTTCTTGTCCCTCACCTCTGCTTCTCGCTCCCATGTTGCTTCTTCTTCCCCATGGTGTGACCAAAGAATCTTGACTAAGGGTATAGTCTTTGTCCGCAAGACCTGCTCCTTGAGGTCCAAAATACGGACAGGTTCCTCAATGTAGGAGGCATTTTCTGTCAGCTCGATCTGCTCCCAGCTAACGATGTGCGACTCATCAGGCGTATACTTCTTCAACATGGATACGTGAAAGACGTTGTGAATACTGGCCAATGCAGTAGGTAGTGCAAGGCGGTATGCCACGGCTCCCACTCGATCCAAAATCTCGAACGGACCGATGAAATGTGGTGCTAACTTCCCCTTCTGTCCGAATCTTATCAGGCCCTTCATGGGTGACACCTTTAGGAATACATGATCGCCAATTGCAAACTCTAAGTTGCGACGTCGATTGTCTGCGTAGCTTTTCTGCCTGCTCTGGGCGGTACACAGACGCTTCCTGACTACGTCAATGACCTGAGTAGTAGCCTGGACTAGTTCCGGACCTAACAAGCTTCTTTCTCCTATTTCTGCCCAGCACTGAGGGGCTCAACAAGGGCGACCATAGAGGGCCTCATAGGGTGCCATGCCGATGCTGGACTGGAAACTGTTGTTGTACGCGAACTCTGCTAGCGCCAAGTGGTCGTCCCAGTTGCCTTGAAAGTCCAAGACACATGTTCTTAGCATATCTTCTAAAATTTGATTCACCCTTTCGGTCTGCCCGTCCGTCTGAGGATGGAATGCCGTACTGAACTTGAGTTCCGTGCCCAATTCTTCCTGCAACCTCTTCCAGAAGGCGGAAGTGAACCTGGAGTCTCGGTCTAATATAATCTCCCGCGGAACTCCATAGGATCGCATGACTTCCCGGATATATAACCTCGCCAAACTATCGGTGGAATCAGTCGTGTGGATTGGGAGGAATCGGGCGGCTTTTGTCAACCGGTCCACGATGACCCAGATCGAGTCGTGCTTTCTCTGCGTTCTAGGAAGACCCGATATAAAGTCCATAGAGATGCTGTCCCACTTCCACTCGGCTAAGGGTAGTGGCTGGAGGAGGCCAGCAGGCCTGCGATGCTCGGCCTTGATCTTCTGGCACACCATGCATTTTGCCACAAAGTTGGCGATATCCCTCTTCATGTTGCTCCACCAGTACTGTCTTTTAACATCGTTGTACATCTTAGTACTTCCTGGGTGGATCGCCAACTTGGAATGGTGGGCTTCTATCATCACTTCCTCAATTCGTCATTGTTTGGAACGCATACTCGTCCCTGAAACCACAGACTGCCGTCGCTACCAATTCTCCAACCTGACATCTCCTCTTTCCTACACCTTTCTTTTATCTTGACCAGCCATTCATCCTAGTCCTGAGTGGAGATCACATGACGAGCCAGGGTTGGCTCCACCGTCAATAGAGCTACGAAAGCATCTGGTTCGTCAAGAGTGAGCTGGATATCGAAGTCTTGTACGAATTCCATCATCTCCCATTCCTTGATCATCAGGGTGGCCGCCAGCTCATGCTTCTTCTTCCGACTCAGAGTGTCGGCCACGGAGTTTGCCTTGCCAGGGTGGTATGAGATATCGAAATGGAAGTCCTTAAGTGTCTCCATCCACCACCGTTGGCGTATATTCAGATCTTTCTGCGTGAATATGTATTTCAGGCTCTTGTGGTCGCAGAATAACTGAAAATCTTCCTCGTATAGGTAATGCCTCCATATTTTTAAGGCAAAGACTACTGCTGCTAATTGCAGGTCGTGGGTCGGGTAGTTCTCCTCGTGCTTCTTCAATTGGCAAGAGGCGTAGGCAATCACCTTGTCGTTCTGCATTAGAACGCAGCCAAGACCCAACTTTGAGGCATCACTATATACCACGAATGTCTCCCCTTCTTGCGGAAGGGTGAGCACCGGAGCAGATGTTAACCTCATCTTCAGCTCCCGAAATGCTGCCTCTGCGTTCTCGTCCCATGTGAATTTGGAGTTTTTCTTTGTCAGTTGGGTGAGCGGTCGCGCGATTCTGGAGAACTCCTTAATAAAGCGTCGGTAGTACCCAGCCATGCCTAGAAAACTTCGAACTTTTGTCACTGTAGTGGGCTGCTCCCACTTGGATACTGCCTCCACCTTAGCTGGATTAACGGCTATTCCCTCTGCCTTCACTACATGCCCTAAGAATTTCACTTCCTGCTCTCAAAACTCGCATTTGGACAACTTAGCGTATAGTTGGTTGTCTTTTAGCGTACTCAGGACTGTACGCAAGTGTTCTTCATGCTCCTCCCAGCTTTTGGAGTAGACCAAGATATCATCGATGAATACGATCACTAACCGGTCCAAGTAAGGCATGAAAACTCGGTTCATCAGGTCCATAAAAACTGCCGAAGCATTTGTGAGACCGAAAGACATCACTAGGAACTCGTAATGCCCATAACGAGTCCTAAAGGCCGTCTTCGGGATGTCCTCATCCCTAATCCTCAACTGGTGATACCCCGAATGCAGGTCTATTTTGGAGAAGTACTTAGCGCCCTTCAACTGATCAAACAGATCGTCAATACGCGGTAAGGGATATTTGTTTTTTATCATCACGTCGTCCAGCCTTCTGTAGTCTATGCAGAGACGCATTGACCCATCCTTCTTCTTGACAAAGAGGACCGGTGCTCCCCAAGGAGAAACGCTGGGACGGATAAAGCCCTGAGCTAGAAGCTCATCAATCCGACTCCTCAATTCCTCCATCTCACAAGGGGGCATGCGAAATGGAGGGAGTGATATAGGAGCAGTTCCTGGCTTGAGGTCAATGCAGAAGTCTATTGCTCTCCTAGGGGGTAGTCCAGGTATTTCTTGAAATACTTCGGGGAAGTCTCGGACTACCGATATCCACCTGATGGTATCTTCTGCTGACTCAGTTTCCTCTAGGGCTTGCAGGCTCTCGAATCCTCCGCATCTGCCCCTGCCCTTCAAGGTGAACGATGCTTGCCCTGGGATGGATATAGACACTGTTTTGTCGCGACAATCCATGACCGCATGTACCAATGTAAGCTACTCCATCCCGAGGATGACGTCAAATTGTCTAATAGGCATAACGATTAGGTCCACAGAAACCTTGCGATTTGCGACCATGATGGGACATGCCCTACATACTTTATCAGTTTCCACAAACTTGCCCATAGGGGATGCCACAACTAAAGGGGCATGCATCCTAGTGGTGTTTAATGCTAGTCTAGATGCAATAGTAGAATCAATAAAGGATAGAGTGGCACCGGAATCGAAAAGAGTAAGTACAGGGGTACCGTTAATGTGTGTTGTGCCATGGATAGTTTGAAGAGGGTCCTGCTTGGCCTCCGTAGTAGCAATCGCATATACTCGAGCTAGAGGAGCCTTTTGCTGGAACGGGGGCCCTTGTCGAGGCTGCTGGGGCCTGGGTGATGCCATCTGGTTCCGCTGAGTTTGGTTTGCTGGGAATGGAATGCCCTGATCCCTCATCCGCTGGAAACAAGTCCTGGTGATGTGGTTTGACTTCCCACAATAACTGCAACCTCCACCTAAGGGCAAAGGAGATGCTCGTGCAATCGGCAGCTTGGGCCTTCCCGTAGGGACAGGCGAGGCAGGAGGAGGCTGTCTCGGTCGGAACAAGATGTCCTGAGTAGGCAGGCGGGAGTGAATTGTGCGTTCGAAGTCCTTTTCCACCCTCATTGCTTTATCTACCAACTCCGGGAAGTCCCCCAAGTCCCATGTACATAGCCGAGATTGTATCCCCGGCCTCAGTCCTTCTTTAAATTTTTCTAGCTTATATTCTTCATCCTCAAGGGCCTTAGGCACATATCGCAATAACTCATCAAACTTAGCCTCATACTGGGCGACCGTCATCTTTCCCTGCTCCAGCTTCAGAAATTGAGCAATCTTCTCGCTTCGGCATGATCGTGGGAAGAACTTCTCCAGGAACTTGGTCTTGAAGCCTGCCCAAGTCCATGCATACTCAGCGGGTACCCCTCTCTGTACGTTATTCCACCAATTCTCGGCCTCTCCCTCGAGCAGGTATACTGCTAAGGTGACCCTCTGAGAGTCAGTACACTCTAAAGGCACCATCATCTTAGCGATTCGCGTCAGCCAACGCTTGGCCTGAACCGGGTCGGGCGCCCCCCCAAAAGTCGGCGGGTGGAGTCGCATAAATCGCTCGAACACATCAGAACCCCTGGTATCCCTATCCCTGGATGCCGCCCTGCGGTCTCTCTTCCGAAGAGCCTCCATCACAAGTGCGTGTGTATCCTACTGCTGCCTGACAAATGTGTCTTGCTGCTGTTGCATGGTAGCAGCCATCTACACAAACGCTGCGAAAGCCGCCGCTTCAGTGGGTGACTCCGCTTATGCATCTACCGAAGGCGTATGCCGCTCGAAGTACTGTGAGGGCAGTCCTGACGGGATGTATTGGGGGGAAGGGGAATCCCCTACGGCTTCTGACCCTGCTTCGTTGTTTGCCTCTCCAGGGGGAAGACCGGGCATATAGACAGGGCTACGTTCTCTCTGGCGTTCTGTCGACGGTATAGGGTGAACATCGACTGTGTGGGTTTGTCGTGACCTCGTCACAGGCGGCATGGCTCCCTGCGAGGTTAGATTTTCGTAGTTCAGAAATGGAAGTGTAAAAAGAACGGTCCCTTAGCTAGCATGAAGCATAATAAGGGAAATTTTGACAGTTTGTATGGCAGGGAAGTTCATCCTTCAATTTAGCAATTTTTGTTTCTAAGTTCATTATTTTCTAGGGAACCTTTGGTAATCCATATGCTAAGTTCTTCCTAGCAAGCCGGGACCTCCACAGTTTGAATATTCACCAATACTAACACCTAAGGGACCTAGGTGTTCTCATTTCTATATTCATTCGTCCTAGCTATTCATCTAAGGGGAGAGTTCCTAAATTCTGCCCAGGTTAATTTCTTAAGGTTCGCATATCATTCCCACAGCCAGGCTGTCTCATACTCCGCTTTGATACCAACTTGTAACGCCCCGGTTTTTAGAACCCGAGTGCATGACGCAGATTCCAAGAACCCAGGAGTTAGCTAATGATAATGCCGACCAACCAATAAATCAAAGTGCGATATAGCGGAAATGATAACATGACATAGATACGGCCTCAAAATAGGAACAATAATCGGGCCCACCCAGCTGGGGGCCACTTACAAAACCTAAAGTATCATCCAAAAATCTGAATGTATAGAAATAGGATAAATGACTAAACTACTGGTTTAGCCAGAAGTAGGCTGCCGCCTCTTGTTGCAACTCCTCATCATATGGCTCCTCCTCGGCTGCCACCGTCTCCAAACCAGCCACGCCCTCGACGTCTCCCGTACCTGCGTCCTCTGTACGGTTGAACATTGATGAATGAGTGGCCAGCTCAGTATGATATCCCCTCAAGATTACACACCGCCGCCCTAAACAAGGAATAACACAAAACATATAGATAATCCAAAACATAGTAGAGGCAGTCTTATTAGATGCATGGATGTATGAATGCAGTCATCACCCCGGGGATGCTCATCCATGCGGACAGTGGGCCGTCACCCATGCAATCATCGAACCTGGGAAATATCATCCAGTCGGAACAATACGTGCCATGTATGCATGGTTAGCCGAGTTATTATTAGTCCAGTTTACAACCAGCAAATTTAGGTAAGCTCAAAGGTCACTACGGGGAGCGCATGGCCCAGCGTAGGCCGACGGCTCGGGCATAGTATCCCATTTCCACCATCCCCAGCCCATGAGACTTCCGTCTTGGGGTGTGTGTAGTACCCACTAACATGTGGCCAATCAGTTCAACATAAAGGGGGCCACCACCAATGCTGACTGGGAATGAAACATCAAAATTGTCAAACATGGCGACTAACATGACGGCATGAATGGTGCAAAGGCGGGTAAACAACGGTATTTAGAAAAGTTGTGAAGTTCATCCCGAGTCTAATAGGTGGAATCCCACATGGATGGTAAACCCCAGGGTCAAATACCACAACCAAAACCTCAATGTCAGGGGCCAACTAAGATCACAACTAGTCTTGCTACACCCCAAGCACGGACTCTCCTTTGATGGGGATTCCCATGGAGAGATTTTATCAATATGTGTGTCATAGCAACATATTCACAATTAGAAGAAAATAAGGAACAATAACTACGATAGCGTGAGATGCATAACATAAATGACTGAATTCTTCATTTAGGCAGTTTAACGAAATAAACATTCTAAACGATAGTAAGCATAAGGATTATCATGTTAAGCAGATAAATCAAGCGAATACAATTTACACGAATCATCATTAGTCTAATTAGTCATTTGTATTACTAAAACTGCTACTTCTAGTCTAGTTAGGGATGGAAAGCTTAAGGGGAGGAAAATCATCACCAGACAAGTTGAAGGGTGTGTCCAGCTGCGAGTTCCCTTGAGAAGATGGCGAATCTACACCGTATACGTGATCCCCTGTGTGAATTTATTTGTATTAGACAATGAGGATAGGTGAAAAATTGGAAGGCTCAAAACGGGGTTCGTTTGGGTTGTACCCAAGGGCGATTTATCCTGTCAACTCGTGACACCGCAGGTTGAGTATATTGCGCACCCTGAATAGACACTACCTTTATATCACATGTAACTAAAGCCCTTACATATTTATGGTATACATAACATACAGGTTATACCTTATATATGTATATCCAAGTCCCAGGACTCACATATATGTTGTACATACAGAATACTTCTGTTCATGATGAATTTTACATGTGAGCATATTCTGTATATACCCGGTTCTTGTTATACATAGCAATTTCACCACAAGGCAGGGGTGTACATCTTGTCTAAATATCCCATCCATTTATACACGCATACTATCCATATACACCAATAGGCACATACACATAATATGTACGTCAGTGTACTTGCATATATGTAGAAACGTACACTTGTATACATACAGAGGCATGCACCGTTGTGTACGTATTTTACATCTACACAGCACTCCAACACATGTATAAACTATACACGTCACATACATATGGATCACAGTACCTACATGTACATCCCATGTATTATGTCTGTGTCACAGGGTACACATGCACACGTTATATTCATCATGCATAGGTATCACAGTACTTATGCATATACCATATATATTACATTGGTGTTACATGGAATGTATGTATGTATCATATACATGGTACCCATGTTACGCCCAGACTTCAGACGGACCAGATTCAACACCTACTCTAGGTTGGACATGCAACAGTCCTCCTTCCTCTGTACGTCCATCGATGGATGGGTTGGATGAAAAGTATACAGCTAGGTGTGGCCCACCGTGGAATACGTCATATTCATGCATTTGGGGTGTTCCCATGTGGGGCCCACCACAAATCCCTGTACACGCCCTTACACACATACTAGATCTATTCACATGCATATATAAAAATATATATATAAAGCAGGGGAAAAACATTCAGCAACGGGTGGCTACCGATGCACGGTCTGGAATTGCCGTCATGTGATGGACGGTCCCAGCACATGTTACCTAGGGTAGCCCACCATTAGTTGGTGGGGCCCATGACCGATGCAGGACCCACGGTCAGCCCTTCTATGCTGGGTAAGGCCCGCCTTTAGTGTAGCCCACAAGTAATTTGTGAGGCCCACCTACATTTTTGGTAAGGCCCAGAGCTAGCGCATCCCACCAATCCTCAACGTGGGAACGACCCTCCTGCTGCACGCTGCTGGGGCTGCCCCTGGCTGCGATTTTTAGCATGAAAATGGCCGATCCCGACCGTTGATTCTCGACCCACGTCAGCATCCGACTGGTGTCATGGTGGTTGGCATCTTCACCATCAAAGAACGGCTCCACCTAGAGTCATCTGATTGGCCTGCTTCCAATGTAAACGAAGCTTTTAACCTTGCCCTTATGCTCGTCCATCTTTTGGGCACGTTACTGCCTGAAACCCGACCATTGCTTGGCCGCTTTCAACGCCTGCTTTCAGCCCCAATCAGAACTCTGGTTTGGCCTCAATCCCAGCCATTGTTTGGCTGGATCTCAGCCGGAAATGGGGACCAAACGCTGCTACTCCCTC
The DNA here is from genome assembly GCA_030180095.1 of Magnolia changhungtana. Classification (NCBI taxonomy): domain Eukaryota; kingdom Viridiplantae; phylum Streptophyta; class Magnoliopsida; order Magnoliales; family Magnoliaceae; genus Magnolia; species Magnolia changhungtana. The sequence continues at coordinate 1,779,580 of JASAUF010000051.1, read as the reverse complement.
AGACCATTCCATAGTCATTGATTGGCTGGGTTCTGGACTGAAACGGAGCTTGCACCCTGAGCTGATCTCGAAGCTCTACAGAGAGTCCAAGATAACATCAACAGGTCACCCGATGCAGCCCGTGGTGAGTCATTGCCTGGCTTGACCTCGGCCCCCAAGAGTTGCTATCGCTGGACCGGTTCTCAACCATTGTTTGGCTTGGTCTCGGTCCAGACGACGCACCTCCTGCAACTAGTTGGGACTATGAGGAAAATGGCAGAACAGGAAAGAAAGAAGAAGAAAGAAAGAGAGAAAGGAAAGAAAGGAAAGAAAGTAAAGAAAGGAAGAGAGAAAGGAAGAGGAGGCAGCCCGTCACCTGGTTCAGCTCGCAGTTCTAGCTGAAATGGCCGTTTGGCACTCCTACTCCCTTCACTCCCTCCTTCACGCTCTCAGCTCTCACTTTCGCTCTCAAAGGTGCGAATCCCAATGTTTACAGGACCCTTTATATAGAAGGAGAGGAAAAACACCAATGGACAGGAATGCCCCAGCAGTGCACGGCTGGGATCTGAGATTCGCTGTGCATGGGTTCTATCCACACGGTGGGATGGGCAGTTAACATCCGGGCCCACCAGAAAAGTAAATTTTCTGGTCTAGTGGGGCCCATCTTGTTATATCATTTAACGCTTAACCGGGGAAGATGACCTGACCTCCAATGGCAAGTCATCACCTGATGTGCATGGTGACGATCCGGTCCTTCTGATCGGTCCAGATGGGACCCAGGATGATTGTGGGGCCCACTTCTCGTGTTCTGAATGCCTTTCTCCATTCGTCTCGCGAGAATCTCTATCTCTTATGAGAAAACTTGAGTTTTCAGTTTTAACTCGCCACGTCCAGAACCAAGGGTAGGGATGAGGCCACGTGGTCTTGCAGACGGTTGAAAATCGCACCAGAAACAGCTTCCTGAAGTGGGAATGTCCCCCCCTTGCTTTTTCTTAAACAGGTCTTGCCCGCCCTTTTCTGGAAAGGAGGGCGCGTGGCTTTCACAGGCGACGGGTGGCTAGGATTTGCTTGCTCGTGCCGATCACGGGCCACCCACGTGGCCCCAGGTTAACCCGACCTCGCGGGTATCCGCCACGTGCAAAGATTTGGACGGTTGCACACCAACTTACTCATCTGTTTACGACGAACTAGAAACCTATACGGTTTTGCTAAGACGGGCTTCATGGGGAAAATGAACTGCTCGGATGGTTCGAAAAGTGACCAGGGTGGGCCACTTACAGGTCTAAAGATTAGCCGTTCAAACTAGGAAATGGCGGGAAAAACGCCATTTGCAATTTCACGAGAGAGAGTCGGTCAAACGCCGTTTGATCGACCTTAACGTTCTATTGCACATCGTGCACGAGTACACCCTGTGCACATGCGCCGTGTTCAGGCCTTCTGAGGTGTCGGCATTAGAATCCACACCGTCCATTCACACTGGGGGACCTTTAACAGGGGTCCCAACCCAATTTGGGTTAATGGTGAGCCCTAGATGGGCCGCTACACTCCTCTTTGGGCTATTATTGGCCCTACTAACGTGATCTGCCTATCCAGTGGGTCTGATATTTATTTTCAATGGTTAACCTTACGCACTTGTCGTGATGAAGGTTTGATTTGCTATTAAAAGTCCCTCGAATGTTAGTGTGTAGTGTGTGGAAGCAGTTACTACTAACATAGGTGCTTTAATTTGAAGTGTTCAAGAAATCTTACCCTTTGCCAGTTGTAGGGCGTGTTCTGGCTCCTTGGGGGTCTGGGTGGATGGCTTTACTTCCGACTGAAATCCCCGTCCTACATGCATTGTGTTCACGTTAGTTGGTTTAATCCACCCTGTTTTAAGTTGACGTAGGTTCCAAAAGCAACACCCGAGCACCAGAGGCACGGGGTGTTACAGCCTATCCGGCACGTCGATAGCGAACCCATTTCCGAGCTGGTCAAACTAAGCCTAGTAATGCCCCCTGCTCTCGGGGGAGTAAGGCCACCACTCCTTTCCAACCGACCACAATACAGTGGGAGACGCGGCCTTCTGGTATTCGGCCCTCGTGCGCTCATATATCCACTCGGTCTCGACGTTGGAGTCATCCTCTGGTACCATCGAGTTTAGGGACTCTCACCCAGGGACATCTATAGCGCCCTAATTGCTTAGAACAAGATTTTTTCGGTATCCAACCAGCCACCCATGATATATATGTGGAGGCTATGGCCCTAACGTCGCTAGGGCATATCACAATCACACAGATGCAAGTGCATGAATCATACTGCCAGACATGCATCAATCCTGTGCATACCGTACGCTCATGTAGGGCAACTCCGTATATCAGGGAGCCCATAAACGATCTGCCCGTAGGCATATGCTATGATCCGTCACTCTCCATATCAAGCATACATATGATGCGTATGATCATGAATCATGGATCTATACTAATCATGATATAAAGTGATGGGTCTGTGCAAAGCGAAGATGGCCTAGATGGCCAATGCACTACGAGTACGGGCCTGCCAGTGGGCCTCAGGGAGAGTGGTGGTGCGGACCTTTAACCGACACCGACCATGCAATGTGGACGTCAAACCATTATTGTTCCCAAGGTATAGCCTGCTACAAACATCATTATATACACCACAGGGAATCACACATTGCAATGGATATAGTTGCACTCCATTAGTCCTTAGGTAAATCAAATGGGCCATATCATAAGGGCCGCACCAACAGGCCTTACGTACATTGCAATGGGCCATAACCCATGGGCTTTGCATATATCACATTAGTCACATAACATGGGTCTCAACTATAATAAGGTGGGCCTAATCATATGGGCCTCATATACATCAAAGTGGGCCTCAATATTGGCCTATATACGTGCCAAGATGGGCCTAAATACATGGGCCCATATATACCAAGGTGGGCCTCAATATTGGGCCCATATACGTGCCAAGATGGGCCTAAATACATGGGCCCATATATACTAAAGTGGGCCTCAATAATGGGCCTAAAAATACATCAAGATGGGCCTAAACACATCAGCCCATAATTACCAAAGTGAGCCTCATGTGAGGCCCGCCATAATGTTTATTTTCCTATCCAATCGGTTGATAAGGTCACATGAGTAGGGGGGCCCACCATAATATTTATTTTCCATCCACCTGTTGATGAGGTCGCATGAATAGGGGGCCCACCATACTGTTTATATGCCATCCAAACTGACTAGGGCCCACGGTGATGCTTATCTGCCACCCAAACTGGTCATAAGGTCACGTGGACCCAAGGTCCACTGTACTGTTTATTTACATCTAACCAGTACATGGGGCCACCGTGGTATTTACCTACCGTCCACACCGTTCATAAGGTCACGTGGACCTGGATGAATGGGAAAAAAATAGATTTCATATTAATACAAAACTTTTGTAACCCAGCAAGGGTTTCAATGGTAGACATCCAACCCAACACTGTTCCCTGTGATGTGGGCCACCTGAGATTAGGATCTACCTCATTTTTAGGCTCATGCCTTAAAATGATCTGACAAAATAGATGGACGGTGTGGATGACACGCATACATCATGGTGGGGCCCACGGCAGGAGCCGTGGGTCCTGCAAGCCCATCCTCCAGCGGGCGCATGCAGCACGCCTGTGGCGTGAGCTGCAGCGTCCGCTGCCCACCCTTTTTTTATTTTTTTTTTTAGGCCCACCGAGATGTGATTCACAATCCAGCCCACCCATGATGTGTGTCCCACTTTTTTGGTCGTCCAGACCAAGTTTCAGCTGCATCCAAACTTCAGGTGGGTCTCACCAAGTACTTTTATATGTTCTGGCATGTCTTTACATGGTTTTAGAGGGTATGGCCCACCCGGTGATCAGATCACCTTAAGACTTTGGCTCAACGCCTAAAATGAGCTAGAGAACAGAATGGACGATGTGGATCAGCCTCATACATCAAGGTGGGGCCTGCATAAGCAGCCCACTCCAAAAGTAAACTCTTTTTTTTTACTTACAAGTACATACCCATGTCAGTACACCACACTCCACGTTAGCCAACCCGCTCATCCAGCGTCCAGGTACGCTGGATGGTGTGGATGAACACAGACACCAGTGTGGGCCCCACGTGTTAGTGGCCCGCAAATCAAGGTGGGTTCCACATGAACGTGGCCCACCCTTTGGATCAACAAGATATTTGTGTTTTCCTTCATCTTAATCGTCCAATTGACCCATTGTAAGGTGGACCTCATGATCGGATGGTTAAGATCCTCTTGCACATAGCGGCCACAAGACATCACACCAAAAAGGGAGAGAGAGAGAGAGAGAGAGAGAGAGAGAGAGAGAGATACAGAGAGATAGAGGAGGGACAACACCACTATGTGCCCTCCATTTCATACATGCATACATCAAACGGGTCTCACCACATGTGGCCCAAAAATATGAGAAATAACGGTGGATCACCCACCTTGTTGCAATCCTCCTTACTCCCTTGGCTTAAAAACTCCTCACCTACGGTTCTTATGGACGTCGATCGGGTTTTAACGGTGCAAATGATGATTGGACGGTCGATATGGAAGATGAGGAGGTGGGCCACATTTAGAAATTTTTAGGAGATTGGATTACTTAGAGGAGGCTTGGACGTGTGAGAGGAAGGGAATAAGAGAATGAGAGAGAGAAAGAAATAAAATAAAGAAAGAAGGGATGGAGGGAGTGGTGTGATGATGTCATGGGTAAGGGTGGCTTTGAAAAATGGGCGAGAGAGTTGACTTTGAGTAAAGAAGGCATGAGTTGCTTGTACTTAGGTATGGAGGTACATTTATGGTTGATTGATGGGACATCTCGTAGAGATTCCCTCAAGATTTGCAATGTGCGGCGTTTCTTCGAACCGAACTCTGACCCGTATCTCCTGGACTGGTTATGGGTTCGGTGCGTGAGTCATGGCGTTAGAACCGTGGCGACGACGTGGTCGCCAAGATACAGGTTTCAGGTCGAGCCGACTTCGACATGCGGGACTCAGCTTAGGATCGCACGCAACGTCAGAAACGGGTCGAGGATTGGTGAAATTCGACCGGAAGGATCGCGAAGTCCTACAGAATGGTACGGTCTAGGTTACGGGTTTTACACTATGGACATCAGTGGGTTTGACCGTCCACCATTAAAACCCTTTTCAGGTCATTCTGACCTTATAATTGGATTGGATGGGAAATAAATGTTATGGCGGGCCTTAGGGATTTTAATGGTGGAAATCATCATCACCACTTGTGTTTTGGTGTGGCCCACCTTGGTATACATATAAGGCCCATGTGATTAGGCCTATTTGGATGTATTTGTGGCCCATGTTACGAGGCCCATTGTGATGTTTTCAAAGGCCCATAGGATATGTCCCATTGCAATGTACCTAAGGCCCATTAATGTGGCCCACTTGATTTATATAAGGCCCATATGATGCGGCCCATTTGAGGTATCTAAGGCCCATGGGTCGAGGCCCAACGGGATGTCCTTAGGGTCCATTGCAATGTGTGATTCCTCCATGGTTTGTGTAATGATGTTTTATGGCGAGCCATGCCTTGGGAGCAATATTGGTTTGATGTCCACATTGCAAGTATAGTGTTGATTAAATGTCCACATTATAACTCTCCCTTAGGCCCATTGATAGGCCCATACTGGTTATGTGTAGGCCGTCTAGGCCTATCTTCGGTGTAAGGATAGTTCATTACTTCATAACATGCTGAGTACACTTCCATGATTCATGCGCATACGCATCATATGTATGCTTGATATGAGGAATGTTTGATCATAGCATAAGCCGTTGGGTTGAGGCATTTACGGGACTCCTTATGAGACGGAGTGCCCCACATGAGCGCGTGGTACGCGTGAGATTTTCGCATGATTGTATGATGTGACTCATGCATCTCACATATGTGTGACTTGATCACTGCACACCCTAGCGACATCAGGGCCATGGCCTCCACAGGCACATCATGGACGGTCGTATCGGATACTAAAAATATTGGCTCTAGCATTGTGGGCACTTAGGATGTCCTTAGGTGAAAATTCCAGAACCTTTTTGGTACCAGGAGATGCTCTAACATCTAGACCGAGTGGATACACGAGCGCCTGAGTGTCGAATACCAGTAAGTCGTGTCTCTCACTGTGTCGTGGTCGGTTGGAAGGGGGTGTGGCCTTATCCGCCTGAGTGAGGGGGCTATAAGCTAGGCTGAGTTTGACCAGCTCGCAAATGTATTCGCTATTGACTAGCTGGGTAAGTATTGACAGACTACTGGTCAGGCAGATAGTGTGGTCTCTTCCACTTGCTTGACTGTGCAGCTAGGGAGGAGGCAGTCAGTGCGAGGTGTATTAGACCCTGGTGATATCCAGAGAGGAACTGTATTGATATGTGTACTTGATGGTACTGACATGCTTACTTTGCATCTCGCATATGACATTTGGCTACATAAGCCTCGGATCGCATGGCCTTGGTATGGTCGATAGCATTCATGCCTTACATTACATAGCTTTAGTACAGCTGATAGCATTTATGGACTTACCGCATATTTCTGCATTACTCTGATATTGTATACTTGGCACTCACCTTACACACACTTTCACCACCCTCTAAGCTTTTGTAAGCTTATGCACGATAGATGCGTGCAGGTGGCGTTAGGTTGCAGCAACGTTAAGCTTGGAGCGTGTAGCTGAGCATCTAGAGATTCTGTTACTTTCATTATATTGTATTTCTCTTTCATACGCATTGTACTTAAAGTTTTTGATATAGTGGATATATGGTGATGTTGTTTTATGGCTTAGTTATGCTTGTGGTTATGCTCCATTACAAAAAAAAAATTATACTGAAAATCCTCCTTATAGGATCCCAAGATCGGAATCTGGCATATGGGCGCTAAGAGCCGAGAATGGGGTACTACAGAGGCTGTCGGCATCGAATTCAGCGATCAAAAATTTTGTGTGTCCGTTTTCCGAGTTTGGGGCGTGACACCTAAAAAGGCCAACCATACATCTACTACTCTCGATAAAATATTCAAAATTATGCGGGCAGCGGTGAGAAGCCAGTGGCCCTAAAAAGCCCATATAGGCCATCGCAAGCTTAGACCCATGCAGCAACGAATGAAGTCAATCACTACCAAAAGTCATAAACGGCCAAGGGTAGATGGGGCTAATCACACGTGAGACCAATGCCATCTGTATAGCTTCCGACAGCGTCACGAGGGAAGGTGAGAGAAAATGCCCTCTCGTGAATGGTCCGACCTTACAGACGAAGAAAAAGCGGGCTACGGTGTGCGTTCTTTGGCCAATGTCCATAGATAGGCCAACCAAGCATAAGACCCCCCAGATTCCTAACTTAATTTCAGTAGTAACTCATGCGAATAGGGTCTTTAAAATAAATTACCCCCTCATTAATGGACTAACGGCCTTGAGTTTGGTACCCTAAGGTAGCCTTACACGCCCCGTGAACTCTAAAGAGTTACTGTGGCTAACCTTGTGCATAAATCCCACTGAGTTCATAGCCCTGATAGCTTCACTAGGCCCCTCTAATAGATCGTGGTTTGTGAACTCACTGACTGTGATAAGTCCAGTGAACTCTTAAGAGTTACAGAGGCCATTCACGTGAGACGCGACTCCAACTACTCATGAGTCTAAAAAACTATGGTTGCTCCACTACTCAAGAGCTTAAATTGTGTGCAAGACTAACTTCGAAACCAGAATTAGCCCCGCCCATCAGAATAAATACCATATAGGAAATACGTCGCACTAACAATCATGATATATTGTCAATATATTATATGTTAATTAGTAGAGGAAATAAAATATCAATATGTGCCCAAAATCAGTAATAGCATTTTTTAAATTCATTTGAACATTATAAGGCAAAAGAAACAAAGGAATTTACACATGGAAGTGACATCTTTTCAATTCCTCTAACATGCCTAATGCTATTGCATATCTCTGTAGATCTTCTCTTAACTGAACTTGTGCTGCAGCTTGGGTCTATTCAGCTTCGAGGATGATCTTGGCCTGATTAGGGACACTAGCTAGTTCTTGCTCCAGGGAGGCAGCCATTTCTTTATCTTTTATCAGCTCAGTCATCTCGATTTCAACAATATGAGCATTAACTTCAATTTCTTCCTTAATCTTGCAAATGTTCAATTCTTCCTCCTGCTTCTTTGCTTCGAGAAGAGCTATCTCCTTTTGCAGGAAAGTAATGTGGTTCTCAATAACCACCCTGTTCTTGTCAGAAACTTTGAGTCTATCATGAAGTGACTGATCCTCAGCATTGTAACTGGATATTAAGACATCGGTTCGAGAAATTTTCTCCCTAAGGGACATAAGTTCTCATTGGCGATCCAAGATTTCTAGAGAAATAACAGTCATTCGTGCTGATTCCAAGTTGTTTATAGAATTATAAACTTGTAATAAGGAATCATGTAAAGGAAGAACATTGATATGAGCAAGCCTGCTGAATGTTCAAGGACAGCTAGAGCACTATCCAAGAAGGGCCATTGAGTGGGATCCTTGAAAGCATTCATGATAACAGAGATAGCATTTTTGAAGAAGACGAGCATAAGGGGCGATACTTTTTCGAAAGAAATTCTGTCAGTGATCGTAGTTATGGAGTTCGAACCCATAGAGCCCCTCAGAGCTGGTGCAACTGTAGCTGGAAGGGAAAAGGAAGACATAATCAGAAACGTCAAAGTTGAATATATAAGTATTTGAAAATATAAGGGAAAGAAGAGAGAGTATACCTTCTCTGGGGGCAATTGCCCGCACAGAAGATGTTCCTGCTGCAGAAGATGTAGGTATGTCTATAGCTGCAATAGCAGCATTAAGAGAAAGTTCACAAACTCGAGTCTAGAGTTGTTGGAGTTGGAATGTCAATAGGATCAGAGAAAAATTCCAAGCTTCGAGCCACCGGTTGGATAAGAGAAGGGCACGCGACAGGGGATTTCTCAGCATGGATGAAGACATCAAGAATCGCAGTAACGACTAATGGAGCTTGTGTAATGTCCTCGTTTACCTCTATGCTTTGAGGAGAAAATATATTTTCTACTTCTACCTGAATGTTCGACGGTGGAATTTTTGCTTCCCTTGGCGATGAAACCTCCGCTATCGTTGGAAGGGTGGAATGCACAATTGCATCAGTAGCCTCTACAATGTAAGGAGAATATGAAGCATTGAAGGAGATAAAAATGTTTGCACCAGGGGAACAATTGGACCCTCCATAATCAAGTTGCTCTTCTTTGAAAGAAGCTGCTCTGATATGAGAAGAAACATCTGGATGATCCGGTTGAATTTTGAGAGGTGGAAATTCGGCCTCAACTTCACCTTCTTCGCCAATGTCCACCTCGACATCAGCTTCTTGGTTCTCATCCAATAAGACATCCCCTTCATTAGTCAAACTTGTGGAAGAAGATGTTTCACTGACTGGAGTATTCGCTGAATAATCTGACGACATGGTCTCTTCTGAGGTTGCTTGTTTTCATTTATAAATGGTTTTTACAGGAAGAAGATGAGCACCTCGAGCGGGAGAAGGAAGTTGCTGTGTCAGAGCTTCTAGGGATAGAGATTTGGCTCGCGAATGAGTCATAGGAGAAGTTGTAGTAGCAACCTGACCAGCAGTAGGAGAAACTGCAGTTGTCGTGCTATCTACAGTAGAAGAAATTATAGCAACAGTTTGGCCTTCTGTCATGAGTAGGAGAAGAGAGAATAGCGCCAGGAGTTGTGAATTCATCCACAGGAGTGGCTTGTCTTCCTGTTCGCTTTATAAAATCAAGAGGAGATCTAAAGGCAATCCATCCCTCCAAAGTGTTCGGTGGCTTTATCTCTCTAATAGGTTCTTCTGTGGAAATTCTCCTACGAAGTTGCCACGGAGTAGTTGCATGATCTTTTTCAACAAAATATCTGATCCCTTATTCCGGTCTGTAATTTCTTAGCTTGGGAGGGGGAATCCAAATGGGACGATCGGCAGGAAAATAATTACACACCAGATAATAATGGTGTGATCACCAGCGCATCCAGGCATACGAAGCTTGCACCCGGTGGTTGAATCCTTGAAGAATGAAGCAGGAACCAAAGTTCCTGACCAAGAGTTATTTCCATATTAAGGCCTAATTATACAGACCAACCCCATAACTTCGCATTATTTGGGTAACTTCCTCTCCCGCTTGAGGTACTATTTGGTCATAGTTGAATTGCCTTGCAAACCTACATGGGTAGTAGGGCTCCCTCTAGAATTCCACTCCTTCTCGCAGTGGCAAGCTACAGAATCGAATGTAGATCAGGAAGATTCTTTCAATTAGCTCCAAATCATTGTTGTCTTCAACCTCTCTATCTTCGGCTTAATGGGTTAGGTAGAAGGGGAAAAAATCGATGGATTCCATATTCTCAATCTTATCGATGATCCATTCATATGCCTTCCTTACTATTTTCCATTTATAATAATAACACAAGAGAGGACTCTCGGGGTGGACGTAAGCCTTCTTAGGGTCATTATAGGTCCACGGAAAGTACACTCCAAGCCAACTCAAGAAATAGTGCCATGGGGTAAAGGAAGATGTAGCCCTAGCTGCTGGACTTAAGCAATGTGCCACAATGTTCTTGAAAGCTCTATATAAAGACCATAGGACAGGAGAAGCTAAAGAATATTTCTTTTTACCTTCTGTCATGGCCCCTGCCGCTATAAATAAAGTTGGGCGAATGGAGTCCGACCATTTCAAGCTGGGTAAGACAACCAGACTTAACCAATATGCCAGGAAAGTAGCTAATTTGGTTTCAGGGATGAAAGTGGCTGAACCTCTTATTTTTTCGTGAGCGGATTCTAGCTCTGGGGAGTTGCTATCAGAAAACCTGAGTAGAAGAGAAATATGAAAAAAAAACATGAAAATGTATATAAAGAGAGAAGAGAAGAAATGTTGAAAGTACGTACCACAGGTATCTCGAGAAATGTGCGAGCCACTGGAGTGGGGATATTTTATGAATATTAGGGAAGTTTGACATTTCACAGAAGAGTTCAATAGTGGAAGCGAAAATCTGAGGCGTTCTGCCGAGAGTGACGTAAGAAAATTCCTTGTTTGTGGGAATATACTCATCTAGAAAAGAGCTAGTGATGGCAAGGCAAGCCATCCAGTGAAGATCCCACAGAGTGATGCTCGCTTTACTGATTAGAAGATGAAAAGAATTTGTGGTAGAAGACCAATACTTCAAGAAGCCTTTTTAAATCAGAGTGTCTTTGTGGAAGAAATCAGAGGTGGCTTCTATAGCTACGTATATATTCATCGCAATAAGGACTCCATATTTTTGAAGAATTGTCTTGACCCATGAACTATAGAATTAACGTTGGGCTAAGAGGCCACGTGTCCTGAACTCGTCCTTTCCCCATAAAGAGTCGCGGTTGCGAAAGCATTGCTGGATTGTCTTGAAAAAATGGGTAGGATACAGAGTGCGGGGATTGTAGCATGGTGTGAGGAAGCGCATATATGATATCTGTCCAGTCTTCTGCACTAGACAATTTTCTGTAAGATAGCCTTTCAGAATTTTTAGCTCTTTTATAACCTAGTTCGCTACATATATAAGGCGATTCTACGTCATATGATTAGATGGCTCACTTTGAATCATAGAGAAGTGATGCTGAAGGTTCAGAGGAATGATGATGGTCTCATCTTTATAAGGGTTTTTGAACTTAATCACAACTGCCTGAGATTTGACCATGTCCCAGACATTTTGATAACGTCTCCTGTTATGTTCTCGTATCTTTTCCTAGAAAATCTCGTCTTTGCTCTTTTGCTTTTTGCTCTTCGAAATAGAGGGAGGAGGGGAAGATTTGATAGGAACAGGGTGAGAATTGTCTATTCGAAAGTTAGCTGCAAATTTTAGCCAGTTCTCCCAATCGGATTCATGTCCCTCCGTGGGCAGTCCTTCTAGCTCTGTCATTAGCATGACATGACGGATAGATCAAGCAGGCATTGGATTCGATCGGCGAAATTGATTATCAATGAGGCTGGCACTTTGAAAAGGGAAGAATAGTCTTCAGTGGATTTAGCCCTCTTCTGAGAACGGTCTTTGGGTATTTGAGGATCTAAAGATTTGGTGGCATGTTGGTCAGGGGAGATGCGAGGTCTTTTGGAATGAGTCATTGGAGGAGTAAGGGAGATTCAACAGAGATCGAACACTTCAAATTTTTTTGGATCACAGGTTCAGTTGTGCGCAACTTCAGTTGTACGCAAATCCAGTTGTGCACAAGGTTCAGTTGTGCAGAAAACAGGTTGTGCACAAAATCTTATTGTGTGCAAAATCTTGTTGTGCGCAGGTGAGTGTTGTGCGGGAGAAGTTAGCACGCAGAAGGGGAAAGACGGGAAATTCTGAATGAGTGAAACAGGACTAAGTCTGGCTTTTATAGAGTTTTTAATCTTAGTTGTTCGTGCGGGTTTAGTTGTGCGTGCGGGTTCAGTTGTGCGCGGGTTCAATTGTGCGCATGGAAATAAAAGTAAAAATTTTCAGGGATTGTTCCTACATTTTCCTGCTTTAAAGATTAAAAAAGGCAAAATGACAAAAAATGTAGGATCAAGGGGGCATCTGTTGAAGCATAAAAGAAGATTAAAAGATTTTTGAAGAAAAGATAAAATTTCCCCCAATTGAGTTGTGCGGCGCACAACAAAAGGTGATTGAGGAATAACGTTGTGCGGTGCACAACAAGAGTTGCCAAGAGAGTATAGTTGTGCGGCGCACAACTAGTTGGGCCGCACAACGGCTGTTGGCACACAACTGGTTGGGCCGTACAACGGCTGTTGGCACACAATTGGTTGGGCGCACAACCCTATAGCGCACAAAGGTGTTGGCACGTGTGGTGGGCTATATATACCCCACCACCCCCATAGATGATTCATTCGAACCATATTAGGATAGCAAAGAGAGACTCAAACTTCAGGAAATTCAGGTATGTGAGGTATTCGTTGTGCGGCACACAACCCAATGGGCTCACAATCCATATAGGCGCACAACTCAATGGGCGCACAATCCATATGAAAGCACAAGTCAATACGCGCACAACCTTATGGGTGCACAACAAAGAAACATGGGATCAGTTGGAGGGAATATTAGTCCGGCATAATCATAGCTTCACATTGAAGATCATGATGCGATCTGAAATGCTGCAGAAATTAACATAGAAAATCTTATATTTGTATTGGATTATGTAACTTCTTTACTTTGGAATCAAAGGAGATAAAGGATGCAAATGAATTCAGATTAAATTAATGTAGTGATTATTCTCTTTATTCTTCTTTGTTAATTATTGAGAAAATGAATTCCCCCAAATCGAATGCATTTGTTTCTTGTTGAAACAGTGCATAACAAACACAGTTCTATGAGCTTCTTTCATTAAGGTTGTTAGATGAGTGGGGTTAAATGCTAATCTAGACTATTCATTTTTCATTCGACGGTTTTGGGGAGCTCTAGGGTTTAATATAAGAAAGCGATATCTAACAACAGGGCCAATGCTCCATTTCTAGCAGCCGCTCGAGAAACCAGCCATTTCCTTCAAAGCTCAAACCTACCACCCAAACAAACTCGAAGCTTCGAAACGACCCTTCTACAAACTCCCTGGAGCTAATACAGACCTGCCATAAACTTCAGATCGAAGAAAGAAGTTAGGGATTCGAATTCGCCATTAGCGGTTGAGCTTCTACTTCATTTCGTCACCAGTTGTTTAGTTTCGTGGAGGGCCAAACATAAATCTAAAATGCTCATTTAATGGGTCATTGAGTCAGTGTTCTATTTCCAATCCTCGAGCAAGATCCAACCAACTGTCTAAATTAGTAATCCAATACAAACAACACCAAATTTGTGCACGTGCCAATGTCGTATTGTGTGACTCGGCTGAGTCCCGAGTTGTGTGCATGCATTTTTAGACCGAGTCCAGACTCCGCTGGTCACGTCAGAGGAAAAGTAGGGAGGAAAAGAAATGAAAAAGAAAGAAGAAATCAAGGAGAAGAAAGATTCACAGGTCGAGTTGCAGACTCGCTAGACTCGGTCAAATAAGACTGGGTTCTGGTGAATCGACTCAGGTTGAGTGGGGTCTGGTCTATTCAAAATTATTGGATATAGTGAATTTTGAGAAAAAGAAGATAAGAGAAGTGAAGTGAAGGAAAGAAAGAAGAAGAATGAGAGAAGAGGTGTGGTTTACCAAGTCGGATCGAGTTAACTCAGCAATAGGCCGAGTTCAGTTGTATTCAGATCTAATACAGATTGTCCAAGGGTTGCATCCTAGTGGAATTCGCTTGGGTTGTCTACTAAGTTGATCGAGTCTCTCCATCAAGTTTAGGAGAGATCCAATCTTTTTACCGTGAGTTGAGTTAAACCGAGTTGACTTAGTGCAACCTTTGAGTTTGGGTTGAAGAGAGACCTAGGTAAGGTTTACTCCAGATCTAGTTTCATTATGTGGTGTAATTTCAAGTTGAGTTCAAAATTGAGTTGAGTCGATTTAGTTCGTGTTGGAGCCGAATTTAGTGAAGCTGAGTTCACTCATGTCAGCTTAGGTGTAGATATTTATACTTCAAATAGAGTATATATTTATACTTTTTAAGCCAAGTGAGTGTATCTGCATCCTAAGGTGAGGATCACCCTTCAAGCTTGCCATCATTTCAATAATTAGATTCGTTTATTTTCATTTATCTTTCATGCTTGACTTATTTCTCTTGACTAGTTTATATGAATGATCTAGTTTTGTCTAACTCTACACACGTTTCAGGATGTGACTTGAACTGTTGTATATATTGTAAAATTAATATGTTTTATAATGTAAAATGGACTCTAATTTAGTTAAGTGAAATATCTTATTTGCATATTGTTGATATACTTGTAAGTTGATGGAAGTGATGTTTGTTTGTACTTGGAGGCTTGAATTGATTGTGGCTTAGTTTGACATTTGTTTGTGTTAGTGGAGTGTATTAGAAATCTAATGCTATATGTTAATGGATATGTACATTAGAGGTTCCTCAAACTAATGGCTAGTTGTGAATTGATTAAATGTTAAGTGGTTGTAAACTTACCATCTCGTGGATTATTTGTGCTATTGTGACTTGTGGATTATATTATTTTGTTTTGTCCTTGAAGGACTTGGTGCCAATGTGACCTGTTGGAATGACTCCTTTTATTGGAAGTATATCTGAACTTGTGATGGTAATGTCTACATGTTGAATCTGAGTGACCACTAGTTGTGGAGGTTCTTATAAATGGAATGCCTTGAATTCTTTATTTTACCAACATTGTTTATAATCATTGTTGTACGTTAGAATCTTACTTATTAAAGGCTTATGTGTCGAGGATGGTGGTATGGGACACTATGCCTGAGCTGTAAGCTTACGTTGGGTTGTGCTCACCCCCATAGTGACATTTGAGCTTCTCTAATATGATGTTTATAAATTGGACTAATAACAGTTGCATTAATCATGTATACATGGCACATGGGTGTTATCGGGTGCCTAGTTAATAGTTTGAAAGACTAGTGTATTGTTCGAACGACCCTTTTTACATTTTGAATGGGTCGACTGTCTGAAAGATCCATTCTTCTTCATGAATGAGCTAATTGTTTGAAAAGTCCATTCATTTGTTCAACTGGATGTGCATTCCCAAGTTGATTGCATCCATACATTCATGCACTAATCAAGATTAAATTAGCAATTAAATGTTATGGCTGTTTATGAATATTGTGAGTGGATTGTATCTCCTTATGTTATACTTTGAATTGCAGTTGAATGTGGAGTTAGCGTTATTCTTGTGAGTTGTGAATTGTAATTTAGATATTATAACTTCTGGAATTATACTTAAAAAATGTAGATAGTCTATTCTTCTTATTTGCAGCTGGTATCCTCTTATAGTCTACGTATGAAGTGCGAATTGTATATTCTTGGATTGTGCGTGTGAAGTATAGATTAAATATTGTACTTTTCTGAGTTTTATTTGAATATTACTTTATTCTGATGCCTCGATAATCTTGGAGGGTATACCTCATTGGGATATCTATTAACGCTATCAGAATATATTCAGTTGGTGTTGGATATGCAGATGATGTATAGGTTGACATTAATGTGGAGCATAAAAGCTCGATGATCTTACGACTCTAAATTCTTTGCATCTGAGATTCCAATTATACTGTTTAGTTTTTCCTGCATTTTTTATAGACTTGAGTCATTGGTTTGTATAAGCTTTTGGGCGGTTACTTTGTATGTGTTGGATAAATATTTAAACTCTTCCCTTTATATGATATTTACATTCCTTTCGTTGCGATGCTCACTTATATTAGAAAAAAAATTATATGAAATGTGCGATATCTTTAAAGGTTAACACTCAAGATTTCAGAAAATGAGTACTAAACTCGGATTACAAAATCCAAGGTGTTACAGATGTTTATCTCACCATCGTGGGCTTTATTAGCAAATGTGAAAGTCCTATACAAAAATAAGTGCATAATGCTCGAGTGCACTTATCAGTGCTCTATAGTCATGATGAAATCATGATATTTATTTTCAACTTAATCAAAGGTTAGAGTAGAAATTACTGATTAAAAAAATCTTACTATTATAGTTTTAGAAGTTATATACTCCTAACCCGTTGAAATTAAAATAAGTTTGTTTTTACTCATCTCAACCACTAACTAGATTATATTAACCCTCTCTTAAAAGTTTTTACTTTTTCTAACGTGATGGATGATTTTTGTTTATTATATAATTTAAATTTGTTGATAATAATTAAACCCTCCCATATTTTACTTCTTAGTTCATACCAAATATGATGTGAGATCGTAAAAAGTAAATTTCAAATTATATATAACTTTAGTTATAATTTTGTTTTTATATAGGAATGGCTTTATGTAACGCCCTGAAAATCGGGGGTCGAGTAGTAACTCAACTCTCGAGTTCTAGAACATCACTTATGCAACAAAATGAATGATGATTTAATGTTGACTGTATTAGAGTAGTGAACATGAGTGAGATTAAGCCAAAACAACATATCATACTCCAGAGACAGTTAAAGTTGCAAGCGGAAGACTGTAATAGGTAGACAAAATATATAAATTATGATGAGTCTCCAGAGTGTGATAACATTTCCAGGTTAAATAATTACAAGGACAATTCTAAAATATACCTAATGTGATGACGTGTAAAGTCTCCTATCCCAAATACCATAGCCCCGTCAGTACAATACCGGTCTTCATAGACTGTCGAGAGATCTGAGATAGGAGAACTCCTCCTCATCACCATAGAAGTAGTCCGGCTCTGCTTCACAAGCATCGCCATCACATGAAACTCAACAAATCTGTTTGGTGTGTACAACACCGTCCCGTAACGTGGGAGTGAGTAGCTAACTCAGTGGAACAATAAGGCATAAGTTAACATGCTATCAATACAGTCAAGCAGTAATGATAAAGCAGTAAATCAAACACTCCTAGTTACTCTGATTAATGCAAGAATGAATGCAGGTATGATGGATGCCCTCTCAGACATACTCCCTCATGCGACACCATCTCACGTTCGCGCATGCTTACATCCCACGTGCTCCACATCTTCCCGGGCACATGCGATGCATGATGAGCATGATTACTGAGTTTTTTAATTATTCCATTTCAAACGGCGGGATTGGGAAACTAAGGTACCTCCCTTGTATCATTCCCAAACATGATCCAATCTAGGGTCGTCGGTCCTAGTTAATATCGAACGATGGTGTGTTTTCTAGGTCACTGCGAGAGGTTGCCGAGAACATTACGCACAAAGGTTGCACCACTCCCCATCACCCCTTAAACGATTCATCACGATACAACTATACGAGAAACAGGGCCTAGTTCATACTCTATATATCGCGGCGAACCCTAAGGCACGCCTTGCAACTTCAGAGAGTATGCTCGCGGTCACTACAACCCAGGCTGCTGTGGCCAGTACACACAAAGATTGCACCACTCCCCCATCACCTTATCGGTGTAGTAGGCAATGTAGGCGCGAATATAGTGTCCCATACCACCATAATCGGCTCACGAGTTGAATTGCTCACTTGGTCACTACGGGAGGCACGTAGCCCCAGGCGTGGCGACAGCTCTCTACCACGGTATCCCATACCACCATGACCGGCTCATGAGTCTTAGCGGATCGAGGTACCATGGTTAACGGGATTTTCACTGGTAAGTTTGGTACCCTAGGTTCAAGCATTAGCGACCAAACATGGTGAACATACATAAGGCATACGGTTTACTTGACATGTTCGGCTAGCTCGAGCGCACAACAAGTTGGGCGATATGAGGCGCAGAAGCACCTCGTGTGGCCAACCACTATCGCCAACTGAAGTACGACACGGGTTCACCAACACATCGTGCGTGGCGGAACGAATCCCAACCACATCTTCAAGTCCGATACCGGATGCCTGGACTACGAACATAGTCCCAAGCTCAGTCAAATCCTAACCATAGCATGTGAAATACGGCATGATAACTTGATAATTCAAGAACACTAGCAAGCATAATATAAAGCATAACATGAAGCATGTTAATGACAAGTCACAAAGCATGTTCAAAAGCATGTTATAAAGCATTATGTAAATAAGTATACAAATACTTACATTTCGTAGGCGAGTGGTTAGAGTGAACAACCACATGGAGAGTGTCATATGCGACTCTAAGGTAACCGAGAATCCCATCTCAGCACCTACCTAAGATTCTAACACTTAAGCACTTACACTCACAAGTGATTTCACCAACACTTGGAATGCAACATTTCGACATACATGACGTATGCTAGGGAAGTGTGTACTAGGGTTGTCCCTTTACCAAACTAGTATTTTATACATATGCATCATATTCATACAGCAATTAAATATGTCAATCACATCAGCAACTTTTATACGTATAGGGTACTTCCACGTATACCCAAATTTCGACATACATAGTGTTTACAAAGGAACATAGACTTCGGCGATTCCTTTTGCCAAGCTAGTATTTTAATCATGTATTGTATAATCATACATTAAATAAATATGTCAAACCTTATTTCAAAAGAAATACGTATACGGTATTTCTACAATACGTAATTTCAACATACGGCGCATTTACAAGTAAACATATATTTTGGCGATTCCTTTCGCCAAACTAGTATTTTATTCATATGTTATATAATTAAACATTAAATAAACATGTCAAGCATTTATCCAAAAAAAATACGTATACGGTATTTCTACGTATAACTAGAATATGTGAAATTTCATATTTCACACCGTTAATCAAAACAGGAAACGGAAAGCACTTTGTACATGTGTAATTGCAAGCAGATCATGAATCTACCATTATCTGACATTGAAAGCGTTGAAAACCGTAACTTATAAGCTTAAAGTCCTCACCTTCGCCTCTGGAAACGGAACGAATCAGCAAGGGTGATGGATCTTCCGTCTACAGGCGATTTCTAGCCTAAAGAGCGGAATCGGTTAGTCGGAATACATCCTACCTCGATTCCAACTCAAATCAGACCTAGGGTTAGGGTTTCTTACCTTCAAATGGGACGGAAAACGCCGGGAAATCACTTAGAACGGAGCGGTGAAGGCCGTGTGGTGAGCCAATGTAGGTGGAGGAAGATCGGCAACGATCTCCAAGTCCTTCTCTCTCTTTTCTCTCTCTTTTCTCTCTCCCAAAACCCAAATTCGTATGGCTGTGAGAGAGGGTGCTCTAAGGCCCTTTTATAGCCAAAAACATTCCAAAAATAGACTCAGGTTCAAGGGATACTTGCTAATATAGGATTTTCACCGCTTTTCCAGCTCAAAAGGGAAGTTCTGGTGGCCCTCCTTGAACCAAACGTCAGACTTAAGCTCACCATCGATGGATCTACATGGGATTACGTTTTTGACTCATTCGGATACGCAGATCGTACGTGGCGGACCACTTTCAGTTCGACGGTCAGTGGGCCACGATCAAAAATTCCAAGTACATGTAAATGTTCTGAAATTTTCTTAATCGAGGGTGTAATTTGGTCGATTAACGGTCGGGTTGCTTATCTTGACGCGTCAACGAACGATGCGATCACTATTCCGGATATTTATTTTGGCTTATGAATAGTGTTTTTCACACTACCTCGCTCCGATTCGAAACGAATGGCCGTGGAACATCGGATAAGGCTGATTTTGAGATGATTGTTAAGCCCGGAGGGCGGTCCTAGTTCCTTAGCTTCGGGTTAATCGGAATCCGATGTGCGACCTAGACCTATCTGAAGTTTCGTTTCATTCCCGAAAGCGACGGAAATGAGTTTGGTTCTAAACTTTAGGGTAACCTAGCGTCACTTGTTCTGCAAGTTTTGGGTCTTGCAGATCGTATTTAAAGCGATCCTAACGGATTTCATAGCTAATTGAGTTTAGTACTTAGTTACTTTGTCTCATTTCTAAAGGATTTAGTCTAAGTGAATTAGTCGAGGTGGTACTCAGGCCTTTGGAGTTTGTATATAAAGTGATCCAAGTTATACTACTTAGCTAGTTTAAGATAGTGTCTAGGGTGAAAGTTATTAGAAAAATTGGAAGATAAAGGTGATGAAGGGTGAGGTTTGTGAAGGAAATGAGTTCAAAGGCGGCTTTAGACTTTGGGATTCAGTTCTGACAAGTTAATGAGGTATTACGATCAAACCATTGCCTAAGGTCATCTAATCCCAGGTTGGCAAAAATCCGGGGCGTTACAATCTACCCCCTTAAAACAAAATTTAGTCCCGAAATTGCCTACAGGGTAATAAGGAAATATTTCTATTATTTCATTTGCCTAAGACTTGTTGATTTCGAGTTCCTACACGTAGTAGGGCATATACTAGTCTGGTTCCTTTTAGTCTACCCCCCTTAAAACTTAATTCTTCATCCATTTCTCATACCCTGATGGTTTGCTACCATTTATTTCTTTACCTATTTGGAGTCTCGACGACAATTCCCACAATTTAGAGTAAGATAGTTGTTTCCATTGTTTGACCAACACGGAGAGACGGTAATAGTGGGCTCGATCCCGATACATCGATCATCCACCTGACCAGGGTAGGAGGCTCATCGTATCCCTTCCGAATCCTGGTGAATCCTGGTCTTCTGCTCGGTCAAGCAGTGAGTCCATTGGTAGTCGCCCAGGATTGAGAATTAGGTCAAGCCGCGAATGCTTCGCAGTTGTATATTTCAGTAACTCCGTAGTCCGATCACTCTAGAAACATAGGGAATGTCCATCATTGAAAGGTTCAAATTGTTTATTCTAAGGTTGCCCTTTAGGTCTTAGTCTAAGAGAGTCCTTGATATTATCTATGTCCCAGGGAAAGGGTGAATCAAATCTTACTAAAACATCTTAAAACGGTTTCTTATAGTAGAACTTACTAGGGCTTCTATAATGTTCATATTTATCGAGCACCGTTTCGATCCTGGGCCAGTGGAGTAGGGTCCACCACGCTTTCGTTGTGCCACCCAGATCAAGAGATGCAATAGGTAACCTAACTAGATTGGGCTCATAATGTTCTACCCCCCTTAAAACTTTATTTTCACCCTCAAGGCTCAAGGTTTATGTCCTGCTCCGTATATCGGAACAAGGTGTAGTTTAGGACCTATCCTTGACATGAAATGGGATGTGATCTCCCACTACATTGGTCTTCTTTTCATCAATGTTGTGTATTATGGCATTGATACCTATGGTCATAGAAAGGAGCTAAAGATGAAGGGTATTGTGGTTGATTCGGGGTCAGGTGTGAGTATGTAGCGAGATGCCTAATTCTACCAAGAAATTTTGTCGCGGTCCAGACTTATCCTATTTAATCATGTCTAGCTTAATAGGCAGGCTATCTTTTTACGTTCATAAGCACAATACGAATGCCGACATGGCATGCGATTTGGGACCTGATTCTTAACTGTTAGTTGTTCACTTGGGAAATTCCTTAGGCCTAAAAGGAAATATTTCTATTGGCTATATATTCTCACACTTCTCAAAGACAAAGTCATAAACTTTTGGTTGTAAGTGGTCAAGCCAACACGGAAGAAAGTTGCGTAGTGGGTCTGAGCCGGATACATAGACCTTCTGCCTCGCGAAGACAAAAAATCATCGTATCAGTCCTTAATCCTAGCTGATCCCGACCTTTTGCTTGATCAGAGCATAGGGTTCATTGGTCACTACCAGGATTGAGAATTCGATTCAAACCACGAATACCTCGCTTATATGTAGTTTCTCTACTCCGTGTTCCCGGTTGTACTAAGTCCTTGAGAAGGAAATTCTAAGGGATGTATTAATTTGACCTAACATTAAATCAATGGGATACTGAGCGTGTATAGTTACTAATCAAACAACTTTTCTAAGAATTATTAAAGGAGCCTATGAGTATTAAGGGGTCCGACGAAGGAGTGAGGTCTCACTCCAACCTAATACAGCCCATTAATTAAGTCCATCTTTCAACTATCTTGCAATTATCTTAGCATAATCAGTCTTTTACATTCCGTAGTAGAACCAGTAGCCTAGTCTCAATTTATGAATAGTGGTAATCTATTAGTCTATACTTACACACTAGATGATTTCAGATCATTTCTAATACAAGAAATTATTCATCGTGTAGGGTCAAACGTTGTCTAAGTGGAATTGAGTTGTCTGTACTTGACGCTCGAGCATTTCACACATGCTCACACCAGCAAGAAGATCCTGGGGTTTGCATTATTAATTTGTTGGATTTCCTATACGGTCAGGTCTGTCGAAAACTAGGAGCACCGCTCTAGGTCCAAAACTCCAAGGGTCTATTTGTCAAACAACCATTTACTCAAAAAGCTTAAGCTGTCAGAGTGTGGTGGGTTAATGTATATCAAGGGACTTTATCACTGCATCACTACTTGGCCAATGGTCTTAAGTTGTATTAAATGGGACTGTATTGCTAATCCTACTTTAGAATTGGAAATGACATGTTTGGTAGGAGGGTGGGTGGGGATTAATTTTTATAGGCTTTGGAAAATGATCCTGGTGTTGGAAAATTGTGAGATGGGATTTCCAAATCCCAGGATGAGGAATTTCTAAGTATAATTTGAAAAGAAAAATACGGGATTTACGTTTAACTGCCTACATTCCAAACATAGTATGGATGATTAGGCCTCCAAGAAAAAGGCCGTACACGCTTGGATAGAGCCATGAAAAATGAGGATAAGGAAAATGGGGGGGCTGGAGTGGAGTTTTTTTTTTTTGGTTCTCCACGGATTGGAGTCTCATCGGGGGATTGTAAGGGCCAAAAGGCAGGGAATGAAGAAGGAAGGGAAGAAAATGGATGGGTTGTAGCTGAAAATGAGGGATTGAGTGATTGAGAGAAAGATTTGAGAGTAAAAAATAATAATTTTTGGAGAAACAGAGAGCTTGGAGGTGTAGTTGAGAGAGAGAGAAAAAACGGACGTGAAACAGGGGCCCCCACAAAATTTGGTGGGCACCACACAGACCTATGGAAGTTCTACACCTTTTCTGGTATTTCTAGTTAGTCTATTACTTTAATTATTTTTTTAGTAGTTCATCATCAAGTTTACTTCATCTCCACCAAATTTCATTAGATTTCGTCTTGTAGAAAAATTCTAAAAAATTTAAGAAGCAGCAGCTGTCCAAACTAATAATTTTTGGACAGTTGACACAATGACCCATGTTTGACTATATTAAATAATTTATTATATTTTTTACTTATTTTTATATGAAACTAGACTTGTCAAGCTTAAATCTGGCTTTTGAATCACCTAATTCGGAGTTATAACGAGGGAGTTATGACTTTTCAAAGTCGGACCAAATTTGCAGAAAAATTGTGGCCGAAAACGGGCCAGCCAATGACCTGCGGCCCGCCCGGGCCCGTTGGGCCGCGGTCTGCCGCGGTAACCGCGGTGGAACCGCGGTCCAACTTGTCCGGTACCGCACCACCGCAGCTGGGGGGTGTTCTCCACCCTCCCAAGGGTCCAATGGTACCCAGGTCAGCCTCGGGTCCCCCGGTTGATGCGTATGGCCCACGACTCGTTTCAAGTCGTTTCGGTCAAAGCGGACGTATCTTGCAATCCGGAATGAGTTATCTGACATATAATATATGATTTTGGGGTAAAACGAGCTAATCTATCCAAATAACCTATTTATTTGGTTATATTCCAAAGTTTAAACTATCAAAAGTCCAATATATACATATATTTACTATTTATAGCAACTTTTTATTTAAGTATTATTCTTTATCATTTATACATTAGAATTTATATCTGGTATGAAAGGATGTAAAAAAATTTTAAGAATGAAGTGGTGCAAGGAGAGATTTTGAAGAAATTGAGCAAAAAAAGGTTTTAAGCTTGTGGTGTTGTGATTGACCCGCAACCTAAGAACATTCGTCTCTAAGGAACGACTCAAACCCGTCGACTGATGGCCTAGAAGTGATCGGGATTGTTTTGCGTGATCATGGGTGCGTGCGGGCCCAAAATCAGCGGTCGATTTCGGTCGATTTTGCCGTTCGGCGAATTTAGAAAATCCTAAGTCAGTTTCTACGTTTCGTCGCTCCCTCCTAAGTCAGAGTGCGTCAGTGTGTGTCGTGTGACCATAACCCAGGTCCGGTTTAATGAGTCTTAGCGGATCGAGGTACCATGGTTAACGAGATTTTCACTGGTAAGTTTGGTACCCTAGGTTCAAGCATTAGCGACCAAACATGGTGAACATACATAAGGCATACGGTTTACTTGACATGTTCGGCTAGCTCGAGCGCACAACAAGTTGGGCGATATGAGGCGCAGAAGCACCTCGTGTGGCCAACCACTATCGCCAACTGAAGTACGACACGGGTTCACCAACACATCGTGCGTGGCGGAACGAATCCCAACCACATCTTCAAGTCCGATACCGGATGCCTGGACTACGAACATAGTCCCAAGCTCAGTCAAATCCTAACCATAGCATGTGAAATACGGCATGATAACTTGATAATTCAAGAACACTAGCAAGCATAATATAAAGCATAACATGAAGCATGTTAATGACAAGTCACAAAGCATGTTCAAAAGCATGTTATAAAGCATTATGTAAATAAGTATACAAATACTTACATTTCGTAGGCGAGTGGTTAGAGTGAACAACCACATGGAGAGTTTCATATGCGACTCTAAGGTAACCGAGAATCCCATCTCAGCACCTACCTAAGATTCTAACACTTAAGCACTTACACTCACAAGTGATTTCACCAACACTTGGAATGCAACATTTCGACATACATGACGTATGCTAGGGAAGTGTGTACTAGGGTTGTCCCTTTACCAAACTAGTATTTTATACATATGCATCATATTCATACAACAATTAAATATGTCAATCACATCAGGAACTTTTATACGTATAGGGTACTTCCACGTATACCCAAATTCGACATACATAGTGTTTACAAAGGAACATAGACTTCGGCGATTCCTTTTGCCAAGCTAGTATTTTAATCATGTATTGTATAATCATACATTAAATAAATATGTCAAACCTTATTTCAAAAGAAATACGTATACGGTATTTCTACAATACGTAATTTCAACATACGGCGCATTTACAAGTAAACATATATTTTGGCGATTCCTTTCGCCAAACTAGTATTTTATTCATATGTTATATAATTAAACATTAAATAAACATGTCAAGCATTTATCCAAAAAAATACGTTATACGGTATTTCTACGTATAACTAGAATATGTGAAATTCCATATTTCACACCGTTAATCAAAACAGGAAACGGAAAGCACTTTGTACATGTGTAATTGCAAGCAGATCATGAATCTACCATTATCTGACATTGAAAGCGTTGAAAACCGTAACTTATAAGCTTAAAGTCCTCACCTTCGCCTCTGGAAACGGAACGAATCAGCAAGGGTGATGGATCTTCCGTCTACAGGCGATTTCTAGCCTAAAGAGCGGAATCGGTTAGTCGGAATACATCCTACCTCGATTCCAACTCAAATCAGACCTAGGGTTAGGGTTTCTTACCTTCAAATGGGACGGAAAACGCCGGGAAATCACTTAGAACGGAGCGGTGAAGGCCGTGTGGTGAGCCAATGTAGGTGGAGGAAGATCGGCAACGATCTCCAAGTCCTTCTCTCTCTTTTCTCTCTCTTTTCTCTCTCCCAAAACCCAAATTCGTATGGCTGTGAGAGAGGGTGCTCTAAGGCCCTTTTATAGCCAAAAACATTCCGAAAATAGACTCAGGTTCAAGGGGTACTGCTAATATAGGATTTTCGCCGCTTTTCCAGCTCAAAAGGGAAGTTCTGGTGGCCCTCCTTGAACCAAACGTCAGACTTAAGCTCACCATCGATGGATCTACATGGGATTACGTTTTTGACTCATTCGGATACGCAGATCGTGCGTGGCGGACCACTTTCAGTTCGACGGTCAGTGGGCCACGATCAGAAATTCCAAGTACATGTAAATGTTCCTGAAATTTTTCTTAATCCGAGGGTGTAATTTGGTCGATTCGACGGTCGGGTTGTATCTTGACGCGTCAACGAACGATGCGAGATCACTATTCCGATATTTATTTTGGCTTATGAATAGTGTTTTTCACACTACCTCGCTCCGATTCGAAACGAATGGCCGTGGAACATCGGATAAGGCTGATTTTTGAGATGATTGTTAAGCCCAGGGGCGGTCCTAGTTCCTTAGCTTCGGGTTAATCGGAATCCCGATGTGCGACCTAGACCTAATATGAAGTTTCGTTTCATTCCCGAGACGGGAAATGAGTTTGGTTCTAAACTTTAGGGTAACCTAGCGTCACTTGTTCTGCAAGTTTTGGGTCTTGCGGATCATATTTAAAGCGATCCTAACAGATTTCATAGCTAATTGAGTTTAGTACTTAGTTACTTTGTCTCATTTCTAAAGGATTTAGTCCTAAGTGAATTCTGGTCGAGGTGGTACTCAGGCCTTTGGAGTTTGTATATAAAGTGATCCAAGTTATACTACTTAGCTAGTTTAAGATAGTGTCTAGGGTGAAAGTTATTAGAAAAATTGGAAGATAAAGGTGATGAAGGGTGAGGTTTGTGAAGGAAATGAGTTCAAAGGCGGCTTTAGACTTTGGGATTCAGTTCTGACAAGTTAATGAGGTATTACGATCAAACCATTGCCTAAGGTCATCTAATCCCAGGTTGGCAAAAATCCGGGGCGTTACACTTTAGGAGATAGTGGTATGGCAAGCTCCAGTAATCCTAGATAGAGAAAACTATTCATTGACATGTGCCTCTAAGAAATAAATATAGAAGAATATTATGAAGAATTTTGAAGCCAACTTTATGGAGTCAAATCATATAAAAACTTAAAAAATAAACTAGAAAGATTTTTACTTAAAAACAACTAAAGAACTCATAAAATTATATGAAAAAACAGTATAAAAAATAGTCGAAATTACTGAGTGTTACCGCATGGCTTTAACGCATCGACGAACTCATTGGATTGGCCAGCTGAGAGACGGAAAGATTACCTAAAGGTAAATGCTGACCTAATGATATTTATATTATATAATTTAATAAAAAATTGATTTAATTAACTAAAGTATACCTTAACATTGTTTGTATCATTAGATTCAACCTACTTTATCTCTTTTAGGTAATTATATTATCTTAATATTGAATAGTTTGAGCTATCACGTACTTAATTGAAAGTCATTTTTACAAAGGCAAAAAAAAAAAAAAAAAAAAAAAAAAAAAAAAAACTCATTAAAACGAAAAAAAAAAACCTCTTCACCAATGCTTGATTTTGTACAATGTTTGGCTAGATAAACAACCGATTTTCAGATATCTAGTCATAATCAATTTACTTCAGTGCTTGGGGTCACATAGGATTTGAGTCATAATTATCTCTTGCACGCTCGACATACTCATACACATATCAAAAGAATGACTAAATTCCAATCAAACATCATTTTGGGTCTAGTTTTGGTTGTGCATACAAATTGAAGAAAACTGACGCTTCCTAATATTTGAGAGTTTTGATTGCTCTCATGAGCTAATAAATCCATGATTGATCATAAGACTATTAATGTGCTACTATTTTTTTTAATTGTAGTTTAAATATGTGTATGTGATATATTCGATTGTGTCATATAGAAAACTTAGTTTAAGACCATAGTCACTTAGAGTTTTGAAGAAAGTTTTATGTGTCTATGTTAAGGACTAGATTAGTTTTTCAATTTCTTATGAAATGCAAAGTAAATGATCCATCATTATCATTTCTAGGTGTTTATTTAAATAGGAATTAAGGCTCATAAATCGAGAGTCAAATACATTTATAAAGGAAGTAGGTAAAGTAAATTGTTGTCATTACATTTTCACATTATAGAATTACCATTTTTACAATGACTTCTAAGTAAAACGAATAATGTAGTAAAATCATCAATACAATTAAATATAAGTGATGTCACCACACAATTACAAGAATAAATAATAATTATCCTTTTACAACCATTAATAATTGTAATTGGAAAACAAACAGGCCCTAAGTGAATGTTTAAGCCCATAAGACAGATTCTTCTACGCGCATATCTTCTTTACATATCTTAATCTCCTTAATTAAAAAAATATATAATTAAGGGAGATGATTGTATTTTTTAAATGAAATTTTAGTTCTCTTAGTAACTTCTGGTTGTGAATCTTGCTAACTCTTGGTGAATGACTAGTTTGCCTTATAATAAATAGAAACTTTAAATTTAAGTAGTGGTGGAAGATTTCAATTAAATTAAAAAACAATGACAGAATAAGTCTATTCATTAAAGGGTTTCAAAGTGTCCTTTCTTATATTTAAAAAATAAAATAAAATCAAACCTTAGGTTACAAAAACACAATCTACTCTATCTAATATTTATATTCTTTTTTAACATCTCTCACAATTTCTTATTTTAAGTTTATAAAATGGGCATTTTTAAATTTTTATAGAAATTATAAAAAAAAATATGTTAAAGGTGTACACTACAAAAGCATATTTGGAGTGCGCTTTTCAATTTTGTAAATTGAAGTCCTCATTTCTCCAATTCATAAGATGAGGCTTATTGTATCTGATTGCTTGCCTCCAAGTGCAGAGGTTCATAAGTAATATCCTGTGAATATAGGGTCGATCTCACAGTGAAATAATTTATGAGAATGAAAAAAATCAAATGCAAAACTAACTAAGTAATGAAAATTAAACAGATTATTTGATTTCGAAGGTTTTGAATGTATGAAATTCAATTAATTTGAAAACAACACCCAAGCTTCAAAGTTCCATACATAGGTTAATGTTCTATAAGTCATGATGACTTTAATGACACAACTAGAATCCGAGCACTATGGTCAGCTTAATCAGAAAATAAAACAGTTTAAATATTTTTAATTAATGATATAAAAGATTAAAAAATCGTGGATTAACATCATTGATATATATATTCCCAAGCGTCAGTTATTTTAAGCATTCAATATCCATGAGATAGTGAATAAAAGAAATGTAGCAAGTTGAGAACATCTCCCATTTAGAAAATCAAATTGATCTAGGTTAAGCTCATCCATCAATATGAATCTCACGTGATGGAAATATATGAATCACATATGAGAATAAAAAACCTAAACCTAGATAATTGATAACATGCATATACCATTCATCTCATCATTAAAAACAATCAATCATCATAAATTACGAAATTATTAAATCAATGTGCTTCCCTTCTAGCTTGGGCTAGAGGGAATTAGAAAAACATAACTAAATTGTAAAAATAAAAAGTAACAAGAAAGAAATAAATAAAAAAAGAAAAGATCTTCAAAAAAAAATAAAATTCTAAAACTTTAATAAAATTGAAAACTCTCTAAAAACCCTATATCGCTCTTGAATGCTCTGAATGATCCTTAGGAATGCCCTAGGAAGCCCTATTTATAAGTGGGGAACTTCCTCATTCAAACATATTTAAAAATTTTGGAAACCGCCTCAAATTTTCTTACTCCGCATAGACTCCACGTAAACAGCTTCGATGCATCGAAGGTCTTTCGATATCATCGAAACTGGTACAGAACTGTCCAGCGAGTTTGGCTTAAAAATCCTGCAATTTTTTATTCCACCTTTGATACATTTAAGTACCTTCGATGTATCAAAGGTCTTTCGATATGATCGAAGGTGATTTTAATAGTTTTTCAGAATTATACTTTTCTGGTCCCAGAATCTGTTTTTAGGACAATTTCCAAAATTCATTTTCTTCACTTCAAATCTTTGATTCTCTTCCTTCATCTCTTGGTTTCCTTGGATCTTTGGCATGTGCATTCTTTAATCTTAGTCTCCTAAGATCTATCCCTTGTCTTGGTGATTCTTGACCATTAAATCCACACTTTAGCATTATTTTCACTCTAAGCTCTCAAGTTTACCTTGCAACACAAACATGTATAAAATTTACTATTAAACATTATCATGTTCATAAAACCAAGATATAAATGGGGAAAAATATGCAATATTTGACACTCAATAGTATCCTGGAGGCAGACTTGATATGACCGTCATGTAAGGTTGTTTAAATATTAGAGGGGTGCGAATATAGCCTTAAAGTTAACGATATTATGACACTCTTAAGCTTATCTTCAAGTGTGCATTTTCTTTTCGCCTTTTCGATACTTATTTTCTCTTTCATAAAGTTATAAATATAAATTTATAGTCTAAGTTAAATAGATAGTATGATATGATATTAAGACATGCATTTCACATCTAATTGTATATATTTTGGTATTTTGAATCTAATATCAATATACAAGGTATCAAATTATATCATAGATTCAATTTCACTCTCTTTTTTATTTTTATTAGTATACGCTCAATTAAAGAATTCAACATTGAACACCATCAATCTGCCACTATAGCACAGGCTTGAACCAAATGTCCATACAAGTTTCCGCCATGTAGCCCTTCCTAGTTATCATTAAGGTTTAAAGTATGGTTTAAAACTAGTACATATCACTATTGTTCAGTTTGAATTGAAGTAGCGATTTCAATTCTGTCACACCAACACACCCAGTGTAAAAAACAATAGCAACAATCATCATAAAAACAATTGAGATTGGTGAATTTTAAAGTTTATATCAATGGCCTACATATAAAAACTCGCTTAACAATTTACTTTTAAATAATCGAAGGGTCGAAATATTCCAATCTAATAAAAAAATTTCATATATTTTGGCACATACAGTAAGGCACATGGTATAAATGGTTTGCCAATGATAACTAAGGTTTTCAATGGGTACATCAATTATCACATCGTGCGCCATCGATACAACCCTATATTACCCCTATATGAAGCTATTTTGGGACAATACCATATTGCTCGCACCGGTTAGTATAAGGTAAGTGCCAAGATAGGCAGACATGTAGTGTACGACTGACATTAAAAGAGATCGGTCGCATATTCAGCCACTCGCTCAGTATGTAAAATCAAATCAAGCAATATTCAGATGGTGGGGTTTGTCCTCTGATGATGGGTTGCACCTTTGCCTTCCATACAAAAGGACTTTTCAATACAAATCAAAATGAAATGCGAAAGAGATCCTTACAGTCGTTCGCGAAGAACAGTTAAATGACACCTTCCCGATGGATGAACTGAGTCCAGCGTGCTACCGTAAACTCAAATTATAGTTAAAGATTATCAGCTAGTTGGTTACCACTATGGATTATATTATGGAATGTAACAGAGCAGGCTTGAAAAGTAAAGATTACACTATGAAAATGTAAATCAACAGGATAATTGAATGATAAGCTGAGGTTGTTTGGGTTGATATGAGACCATCTTACTTCTTGCTTTGCTTTGTTATTTATAGCTTTAATCTAGCCATTCTGGATCCTTCTCACATTTTGACAGTTACCATAACCGTTCCCGATTACTGCTCTTTGGATACTTTTCACATTCTTTGCTCCTCATCTTGCCACCTGTTATGTAACCGTTTGAGCATGATCATTTTTTCATCGGCCGCTCAAGGAGTACACAACACCACCTGATACGTCATGGCTACACTTATTGAGAAATCTCCTCCATACATATGTACATATTTTCAAATACACCATGCATATTTGTACAGATCACACATAATTTTCTATATTGCTCATGGTAAGGTACGGTGATAATGAGGATTAACAACCATCATTGTCAGCTCTCCATCTCATCACAAAGATGGTTTGGACCACTTAAAAGGCCACCATTAGGGGTGTACACGGGTCGGGCGAGTCGGGCGCAGCCTCGGCCGTCCGGCCCGTTCAACGACCGCACCAGTCCGAGCCGGATCGGGCCAGTCACCGGGCCAACATCTCCGATTCGAGCAACCGGGCACGAGGCGAGTTCGGGCCGAGTTCGAGCCGATTTCGAACCTTCAGTTCGGACGATTTCGAACACCGAGTTCGGGCCGATTTAAACCTTACTTTTGAGTGATCTACACAAATTTCTAAGGTGTGTGCCATATAATTAGATAGACCTCACTTTTGAGTCGTCTAATCATGGTGGTAGGATGCACCTGTTGGATAGTTCGGATGTCATACATGTTCCACGATAATAAACTCCTTGCCAAAGCTAGTTGAAGAGAAAGGTTGGTTAGGTTTAAGAATTTTGCTTTCAACCTAGGACTATCACAACTATTTTTTATGAAGTTGTAAACTATTCAAAATAAATGACACTTGCATGTGCTCAAGAATTTCATTGTCATTAACTAATAAAATCCTTGGCCTAAGTAATTCTCTATTATTTCCTTAGAGGTTTTATAACCTTCAAAGATCTTAATGAAATCTTCTTATATAAAGGTCAACATAGATGTGCTTGCAATCAAGTTTTCTTCCTTGAATTTTTCTAAAGTCTTTTTTTACTTCTTCATTGAAATTTTAATTAAGCTTAGATGGATCTATTTCCAAAAGATATGCATGAATATCCTAAATGAGGAAATATTCAAAAAAAAAAATTCATATGGTAATTTTAGTGCCCATCTAGCTTGTCCACTTTTTTTAAATTCAGTTATGACTATACAGTTCGCATTTTTAAGAACTTCTAAAGTCAAGTTTGTATGTGTGGAAAACAACTACTCAATGCATGCAATAATGCAAATTTTTTCGGGCCGGGTCGGGTCGGGTCGGGCCGGGTCGGGTCGGGCTGAGTCGGGCTTCGGGCCGAGTCGGGCTGAACTGGGTCAGATCCGAACTCGGCTTGAACTCAAAACGGGCTTTGAAAATTGACCCGTCCTGACCCGGAACTCAGTTCCGAGTCAGGCCGAGTCGAGCTTTTTCGGGCCGGGTCGAGCGGGCTAATCGGGCTGGCCTAGTTTGTGTACACCCCTAGCCACCATAGATACCCTACCATAATAGGCCCTAGCAGTAATGTAGCAGACCTTTGTATAAAACTCCATTTTCATTTTTGAGCATTGGATCCAAATCCTCATTCCTTGAATCATGCACGCTATTATGGTCAAATCTCTCATACTAGCTCAAATAATTGCCAAAGAGCATCATGTGTGAGATTCCAGTGGAGGTGGTGGGACTCAACTTTCTGGTGAATAATAATTATTGCACACCAATAATGCAATGAATCATATCTATGGCTCAGATGAATCTGGCCGTAATGTACCACCATTTCCCACAATCATCACTTTTTCTCTATTATGGTTTGAGTAGGACCCATCTATTATTTTCTTCCCCTGAGGGTCCATGGATTCCCCAATCCCTCACCACCTAATTCACCACTTGTGTAAAAGTTAACAGAAACATCAACCCCATATGTCAACCCATGTTGTCATTTCTTCACCTATGTTGTCCCATCTGTATGGAGAAAACGATAGGCCCCACCGTGAGGATCACCTAGTAGAAAAATCAGGTTGGTCCACTAATCAGGTGGACCACACCATTGGAATCAATGGACGACCGACAGTCTGACTCAATGTACGGTTGTCGCCTTACCTAATGGACGGATTATCCGATTTTCTGCATGGTCTTCTTCACGGTGGGGCCTAGCGTTTGCATCGTAAGGGTGTGCTGCAAGAGTAGCAGGTGGGGAAAGATGAACGGCAGAGGAGAAGCCAAACAAGGGCTGTGTGTTGGGTGCACCATGCAGTATTCAATCAAATCCGTTAATCAGATACGTTTAACATTATTAACTAACATGTACTCTAAAAATCAGCCTGACCCAAAATTCAGGAGGGCCATATCCTGCGTGAACTTAATAGGTTTTAGGGGTAATTTAACATTGCTACCAGCAGGGTGGCCCACCTAAATTTCGTATCAATGTCATGTTTTGTTTTTTACGGTAAAAATGATAAGGGACACCTGATGGACGGTGTGGATATCACACGATCAGAATACAGTGGGCCCCACAGAACTCGGGTGAGGATTCGCAGCTGTAGGACATCTGTGCCCTACCATGTTAGATGGGACACCTACGTCTTTGTCGGCCCTCTCAATTTTACAAAATTTAAGGATAATGGCAGGATTCCATGTAGCCACCTAACTAGGGCTTCACCATTTGACTGGTATAGTAGTGTGCTGTACCAGTGGAAATTGTAGTCCTCAGATCCCACCATCATGCAAGGGACCCACCTTGGTGATCGGAACCATTTATCTCTTGAGAGCTATCGTGGATGGCACACGTTGAGAAAAATATCCAAATAATCCGATCCTTTAGGGGCATTTGCATGTAGAAAATGAACGGTTGGCCCTTGTAGTCTTACACCATTCGAAGGGCAGATTTGCAACTACTAGATCATCCAATCAGGATGATTGGGTGAGTAGGATCCCTGACCGTGCGGTCGACCTTCATGTATCCACGCCGTCCATCCGTTTTGAAAGATCATTCTATGGAATGATCCCAAAAATGAAGCAGATCCAAATCTCAGGTGCAGATCTAAATCTCACGTGAAGCATAATGCAGGAAACAGTAGTAATCAACCATTAAAACTTCTCGTGGGCTACAAAAGTTTCGGATCGAGCTGATATTTGTGGGTCCTTCATCCAGATCTTTGTGACCTTATCAACAGGTTGGATGGAAAATAAACATTCCAGTAGCCCCCACAAAGTTTTTAACGGTGGGGATTCAATCAAGACCGTTTCCCGTGGTATGGTCCACCTAAATTTGGATCTGCTTAAATTTTGGAATCATTTCCTAAAATGAGCCGTCAAAATGGATGGACGGTGTGGATGTAATTAACATACATCACAGTGGGCCCTACAGGAATCCATCGACCTCGGTGCATCACGGGATCCACTCAAACCGCGCCTATAGTAAAAAGGTTACAATTGAAAAAATTAATAATAATAAAAGGTACCATGATGGAAACTTTTCGTACCGTTCGGATATCGAAGGAAGGATACCATGGTCCCCAGTATTCGGAAGCGGATTGGCTGGTGTACCACACACTAGCTATATAGCTGCTGTAGGTTCGTGTCGCGTCGAAGACGAGCACCAACGCTCCTCGAGCTCCGAGTTTAGGAACGGTTCAAAGGAGATCAAAGTTACATGGGCTCCACTCCACAGTGATGTATTTACTATATCTATACCGTTTATCTATTTTTAGAGATCATTTTAGAGCATTATGTAAAAAATGAATCATATCCAAAGATCATCTGGACCACACCACAAATAGCGGCGGAGATAATGATTTTCACCGTTAAACAATTTGCAGGGCCCACTGTAACGTTTGTTTTCCATCCAATTTGTTCATTAGGTCACAAAGACCTAAATCAAGAGGGAAAAAAAAAATCATATTGATCCAAAACTTCTATGACCCCAAAAAGGGTTTCAATGGTAGACGTTCAATCTTCCACTTCTTCTTTCAGTGTGGTCAACTTGATAGTTAGATCTGTCTTATTTTTCATGTCAAGACTTAGGATGAGCTCGCCAAATGGATGGACGGTTTGGATATAATACATACCTCATGATCAGACCCACCAAACTTGCTGACGTAAATCCAGCAGTTATATAGCTTTAGTGAGGTACACTAGCCAATCCGCTTCCCCAGTATTCATTCATCCACCGTTTGAAACATGGGTTCTGTATAATTTTGGGAAATCCCCATCTATGGTGGGGTCCATGGTTTGGATGGTCTTGATTAATGAATGTTGTTATAATTGATAAAAGGAAAAGTTTCAACGGCCATGATGAAGAATCTTTAAGTGGCTGCGTCCTTCTCATGAGTGCATACAAAAGGCTCCGTATAATAAAGGAAAAAAATGTTCAAACTCTACATAGTGGTGTACATGATCCGGGCTAGCTGGTTAGCTCGCTCGACTCGACTCGACTCGAAAAAAAGCTCCATTCGAGGTTCAAAGCTGAGTTCGAAACTCAGCTTCGAGCCCAGCTCGAATTGAACTTGATCGAACCAGTTTGGTGACTCGGTTAATTTGATATTGATATTGCTCACCAAGTGTTTGATGAAATGACTCAAAGAAGTGTGGCGTGGTAAGAAAGGTACGTATATGAAACTAATACCCTTTTTTTCTTGATATTTATATTGTTTAGAAGGTGTTTGATAAAATACTTGTAAAACCATTGCTGCTATCTCAAATACAATGAGATTTTGAAGGTGCAGCCCAGGTGTTTGTTAAAATGCCTCAATGGCGAACTCGGCCGAGCTGCTAACCGAACCGAGCCGGCCAGTCAGCCTTGAGGACCAAGCCGAGCCGAGTTTGAGATGAGGTCAGCTAGTGGTGGAGCCGAGTGGAGCCGAGGCCAGTTTGACTTGATGTACACCCCTAACTATACATAGGCAGTTAGATATTATTGTAATATTGTACACATATCATGCAAGCAATTGGAATTATACCGTCCACATTATGTGTCATTTTAGATGTATTAAGCTTATTTTAATTACCTGACTGTCATCGGATTGGTGGATATTTATTGGACGGTCAAGGAAAAATATCCAACAAACCAGTGTCCTGGAATAAGTGGTTAGGAATGTGAGTCTTGGAAGATAACTGGAAGACTGGTTTTCACAATTTAGTTTAACTTAAGTAAATATATGCCTAATGTAACATTTTGAAGTGTCTGCTGACATCAAACAGTTCTCCATGGCATTAACAGACTCTATTGTTGAAAGATTTGAGATATCGACAACACCTGCTTATCAAGCAATGTTCCGGAGTATCAAATAACTCCCTTAGGTTAAATATTTCGTGGACCACACATGCAATGGACATTGATCTTTAACAGTGTAAATGGGCTGGGTCCCGGGTGGGTTGAGGCCACCATGGAGTCCGGCCTGCTTTGATGGATCGGGAACTAGACCATGAGAGAGTTAAATGGGCCTTGATTATGGACGAGCTTGAGCCCATCTACTTGATGGGCCTTAGAACGATGTTTTCCGGGCTTGCTCATTTGGAATGCCTAAAACAAGCCCTAAACTACTAAACATCAACTCCAGTTTGTGGTGGGTCATCAGTGTAGAGCTGGAAATGGGCAAGGCTGCCCAGACCAGCCTCATTGATCTACCCTCTAGGGGTAGAGTTTGGGCCCCTAAACTTGGCCTGATGTCTAGGCCTGGGGTGGGCTGGGCCAGGGCTAATGGTGAATGGCTGCCCAATCAGTCATTAAGTGGACCACGGTGATAATGGTTAAAAGATACTTGTTAGTGGTTTCCTATCATCGTAGATATGTAATTTAAATATAATCAATGGACCGGATCATGTTTCAATCAAACGTGTATACATCGTGGATGGATGATATCAGCCAAAAATGTCTGAAATTGGTCTATTAAAAACCTTTGATTGTTTTCACTTTTACTTATAGGGTGGGACCTGGGCTTGCCCAGCCCATTAGGGACAGTGTCCTGGACCAAGGACTTTAAAGCCCCTTAGGGCTAGGGCTGGGCTGGTCTGGTGCCAAGGCTTAAGGAGTTAGGGATAGGCTAGGCCCAATCCCGGTCCAATCCTAGCCTAGCCCGATTGATGGACTGAGCCAGGGCAAGTGCTGGGGCTATGGGTGCACACAGAACCAGTAGAGTAAACTGGACCAGAACCGACTAGACCGCATGGTTTGGTCTGGTTCTGAAGTGCACCGGTTCTGGTTCCCCGAAAATCAAAGAACCGATTAGGTTCTTGTTTTTGGGTTCTGTAGAACTGAACCGAACAGTAGAACCGAACATGGAACTATACCCCTAGGTCAATAAATATTTAAATTTATTTACTTTTAAAGATAAAAAACTATACCATT
Source organism: Magnolia changhungtana (assembly GCA_030180095.1). Classification (NCBI taxonomy): domain Eukaryota; kingdom Viridiplantae; phylum Streptophyta; class Magnoliopsida; order Magnoliales; family Magnoliaceae; genus Magnolia; species Magnolia changhungtana. The sequence goes on along the minus strand of JASAUF010000051.1, from coordinate 1,741,428 downwards.
TATCAAATGGATCATAACACATACACATTGACAGCAAAATCATTTTGTAAACACGAATGGGTTATAAAAACAAATCATGACAAGATTAACTGTGAAAATTTTCAACAGAGGAGCTTGGGATGGATTTAAAAAATAATAAAATAATAAAATAATAAAAAAAAAACACATGCAATTGGGATGGATTATAAAAAACCCATAACCGTAGAACCGAACCATAAACCAAACTGATTTTTTACAGTCCAGTTCCAATTTGGTTCTAGGGTGCAAACAGTCCGGTTCTAGTTCTAGTTTTCCTGAAACCGTTGGGAACAATTCGGGTCCGGACCGAACCTAACCGTGCACCCCTGGCCTGTCCTAGCCCGGCTTGAAAACTAACAACTACTATGAAGCCCAGATCAGGCCCGTAATGGGTCCAGGCCTTTCTTTCACTTGTGCAAGATCCAGGCTATTCATTAGGAGTGCCCAGCTGTCTGCATGCACCGTCGCCCAAATCAAGCCAATCTGATCATTAGGCATGGGCCCAACCCATGGGCTTGATACACCAGCCCAAATCGTGATAGGGCCCTAAAGCAAGTTGGGCTAGTCCGGCCCATTAACAACCATAGACCATCGATAGCTCATTGTGCCCTTTGGGTTTCTTTGAAGAAGATAATCACAACCGTTTATTTTTGTTTCCCTCATGTGTAAGTACAGGCTCCAGTGCATCAACAAGAACCCGTACAGGTGGGTCCACGTTCGCTGATCCAGGCCATTTATCTGTTAGGCCCCACCTAAAATCTCCCATGTTAGAAGATACATACCATTTTATTTTGGACCATATTCTATTGAAAGTGCAACAATTCTATATTTTCTACTTAACCATCCATTTGTAGGCTACTGGTCAAATGGTTTGAGTCCTCCAAAATGGGGAGATTCTCTTCGCATCCCTCATTTGAAAGTGGGGCCCATCTATGAATGGTCTAGATTAGTGAAGCATGGCCCACATGTATGGAGTTATGCCTCAGCAAACTGTCGGACCCTACATCCTCCTCACGTGGCACTGATTCACAGCTATCCATACCATCGATATTACGGGTCCGATTGTGGAATAACTATGTCCCTAAGAGCACACTGATATAGAGCAGGTCACGGACACCTTCATGTCCAAGATGGACCAGAGAAGGCCCGATCGAAGGCAAAAGTGATCGAGACCTTCGGAACACGTACTAAAATAGGCATGTCTCACAAATCAAAATGAGTTTTTTGTTCCATATATGATTTCGGGGTAGGAGAATATACTTTAGTCAACCAACCCCGCCATGCTGGGTTGCCCACGGCGAATTTGCAAGATTCCAACAAATCGAATATCGAAAATTCATTTTATTTTCATTTTTACTATTTATAGCAAGTTTTAGTTCGATTATAACTTTTGATCCATTGAACTTTAGGAGTTGTGTCCAACATGAAAAGTGCTTAGCAAATTTAGGAGAAAGGACATGGTTATGACAATTACTATTTTTGGCCAAAAAACCAAGAAGTCTAGTGGAAATCATGACCGTTTATAAATAGTAAGGGAGTTTGGATTGGTTATGAAATTTCTTTCTTAGTTTGGTATCACTATTTAAAGGATTGTAAATTCTTTTTTATTCGTCAATCAATTTATTTAAAATTTATTTCTAATTTCTATCTCTTCTAGTGGATTCAAGAATCTCTCTAAGGAGTCCAGAGAAGCCCTGTAAATTCAAAGTAATTATCGTGATCAACCTCATCACGCTCATCCCTATGTCACACGGATCAAGTAATCCTAACCATCCGATGGACAACTATTAAACGGATGATTAAGAGTAGAATAATTAGCAGTCCAAATCGGAAGGGAAGAATCAGATGGTTGCCATGTGTGCAGTTGAAGAGACTCCATTTTTTTAAGTAGTGAACAACTAACATACAACTCAAGGCCAGCTAGGCCGACACAACAAGCCCAAGGTCTTAACGCCATTAAGGGCCTAGCCCATGAGAAGATAAATAGACATTAGAAAAATGAAAGCCCAAGGTCTACGTGCAAGATGCGTATGTCGTCGCCTAACCCATGATTGGAATGGTATATATGTGGGGCCCAACCGTGAATGAGAGGCAAAACGTGCTAGTTCTGGCCCACCATGTGCATTTTGCCAAACTTAGTTAAATGGTGGCAACTATATATATATATATATATATATATATATATATATATATATATATATATATATATATATATATATATATAATGCATGGTTTAGATGCATGCATGCCAATACACATCATCTAAATGTGGGCCAACAATGAATGCGCATGATTGGACCGTCTTAAATATCGGAAATCAACATTGAATCTGCTGCATTTTGGCACCGCTAACTAATTTCTCTTCGATGCTCGTTTTATGGCCACCGATGGAGCAGTTAGGTTCGTCCAATTAGTAAGATGTTTCTGGCCATGCTCCAACTACGGTGGGGCCCACCCAATTGGGTTGCTGGACTCTAACCATAGTCAGCTACATGGAGATTTGTCTTTTTAGCTTCTCAATCACTAATGGGATAGGATTGTGGGGCCCACCTAGCAAATTGGTCCCAAGGGAAGCAGTAGCAATTGTAATCCAACAGCATCATGAACAATAGGCCGGATCCACTACAAAGCTATATGTAGGTTAAGCTTAGCCTGCAACGGATGTATGGGGCCCACCGTGATGTTTGCATCACATCCAATCCGTCCATCATGTGTACTCCCTCAAGTTTCTCCTTAGCACCCAAAATTCAGACAGACGCAAAACTCCAAGTGGATCGCACTGCATGGAATAGTTGGGATGGGGACACCCACCATTAAAAGCCTTCCAAATAATGTGTGGAGCCACTGTGATTTGTATAAGCCACCAATCTATTTAGAAAATGCACCCAACCAGGTTGAATGGACATGGACAACCCAATCATCAGGTCATTCTCAAAAACTAAGGTGGGCCATGGTGTGGCCCACTTGAGTTATGGACAGGTATATATGCTTTTTGGGAACCAAGGAGAACGGGAGGAGGCGAGCATGATGGACGAATTGGATATTGGTTAACCTTAACCTTACAAAGTATTGTAGTGGATTCCTTACCATGGGACTTGTAGGGAAGCTCATGCGGTCAGGAGCTATGTGAGCCTACCGAGATGTTTGTGAGAAGAATTTCTACTTGTCATAAATAGAAATTTTTTATTGTAATTTGATCGTACCACATTATCACACGTTGTATTTAATGTAGTAGTGCGTGATGTTAATGATAACGTAGACCAATCACAATACATAAAAACATAAAATTTCAAAAAAACATAAAATTTCTGTTTGTTACAAATAGAGAATCCAAATACTTGTGAGAAATTCACCTATTCATTCGTTTTTCAGCTTGTAAAAATAAGAGTTATATGCCATTCATACTGTTCATAAGGTCATTCCTACGAAGATGAAGTGAAAAAAACTAACGCTTGACCTAAAACATCTGTAGTCCCATAAATGTTTCAATCCTCACCATTTTCTGTGGTGCGGCTCACTTAATTTTAGATATGCTCATATCTGGTCTATCAAAGCGGATGGACGGAGTGGATTTATCACAAACATCACGGGGTCCCACCTAACTACTGACCACAGCAACTTCATGCGACAGGGTGTCGCAGGCAATCCGCGTCCATTGGTTTCATCTTCTCTTTGTCGATGAAAGTGAAGAAAAAGTCGCGCATACAAGGCTGTCACAAAGAATCTAAAAGCTGTAAGAGGTTTAAACAGCGATGTATTATCCACCGTTGATTCATTACAAGAATCAGATGGCCAGCAAGATATCCTTATTATGCGCTGTCCCCTTTCCAAAACAAATCCCAACGTGCATGGCACGCTTTTGCTCTTCTCATGTGCTCCTAAACTAACCAACCTCTCTTTCGGTGCTCCTCAGTCTTACAGATAATTCAGAGTACATGGATGTGTTGTGGATAGGATAGAAGTAGCTTGCACTTCGAATCCTAACCGTCCAAATACTCTGACCCTCTGATTGATTGGACAGTCCTGATGGATATGGACCGTTTATTACTTTTCCTTTCTACTGTTCGATCACATGTCCAGAATCGACAAGTTGGGATTATTTTTTGGGCGTCAATTTTAGGTTATAGTCCATCTAAAAGTGGTCCCCACTATTTGGGCGGTTTTGATTTTAGGTACATGACACAAGTATGACAGTATCCTCACGTGCATCCTCTGCTGCATTTGCACCAAAGCCTCATAGATGTGTGGCGGATCTCAGGGTTTCTGTTTCGAGATCCACCAACAGGGAGTCTGCGGAGTAATTTAGAGCCTATGGAACAGTATAAATTAATGGCTAAAAACTCAATTCATGTGACGTGGCCCACCTGAATTATGGATTGGATTTAACTTTGTAGTGTCCCTTGATCCGTCTAGGGCGTGTCTGATGAATGGATTGGATGGAATATACAAACCACTTTGGTTGTCCTTAATAATCAGGAATTTCCAAGGTGGCCGTCCACCTCCCTGTTGCTCCGGTTCTTCACTTTGGTGTGGGCATCCTTACTTTTGGATGAGGTTTATTTTTTTGGGTATATCTGATGGACGGTTTGGATTGGACAGACAAATCACGGTAGTTCCACACAGCTCGAACGTACCAGATCTCTCACCCACACACGTTCCAACGCATGGGATCTTTCCCCAACTACTATTATCGTTTTGCATGGGGAGCTGTTTGTATTTCGTTGCCTGAGCCGTCGGTGGATTCAGACCGAAATGATTGCATGATCGGATGTTCCAAACGGTCCATAGGAATGGTTTCACCATGCATGTTCTACGAATCAAAGAATCACAGCTAAAATGACAATAGAACTTGGCTTTTTTGCATGGGGCTTGCATGATCTGAACCATCCATCTTCTTGGCTCTACAATGCATGGGCCATACCATGCATGTTCCATGCAAACGGATCGTTCCAAAAATAAATACCAAAGCACAATAATAACAGAAAAAAAAATAAAAATAAAAAAAATGAAATTTTCAATGGAAAATGATTCAAAGGATTTTTATTTTATTTTTCTTTCTTCATGGGTGTTCCTTACACGATCCATATACACAGCAAAACTCACGTCTATACAACCAAAACCTCTCAAATGCCACTTTTTTTTTTTTCTTCCTTTTTTCTTTTATTTATTTTTCTACTGCGTGAGTACGTTAAGGAGCGATACTCTCGCATTTATCAAGCTCCTAAACACTCTCTCACTCTCCTTCTCAATCCCCACAATGCATTCTTCTAAAACCTCCAATCTCCTCAAAGCTCTCTTCTCATCTTCCCTCCAACGGCCCAGATTCTCCGCCCCTGCTTCTTCGAATTCTCGAACCATCCAATCTTCCATCTTCGCCTTCCGTTTCAACCCCACCCAAGATCCCAATGGCTTCCAACTCTTCGACGGCCACGATACACCGCAAAGCACCGAAACCGATACTGCCACCGTGGCTGCTTTCACTTCTCGCACGATCCCCACTAGCTCAGCATCTGCATCCGAAACCGTTACGGTCGCGTCCGATCTTCCGATATCTCGGACGACCGATACGATCTTAGACATGTCTCTTTGGATCTTCTTCTGGGCTTTGATGAATGAAGAGATCTTGGAATCGTCGCGGCGTCGGATGGCGACCTGGGCCGCGAGCTGCTCTTCCTTGAGGCTCACCAGCGCGGCGCGGATGATGCCATACACGTCGACGAACCGGAGGGAGTCTTCGAGAAGCTTCTCTACCCAGTGGGACCCACGGCGGAGGGATTCCTGGGATTGGGGGAGCTGGAGGAGGTCGTCGAGGGAGTCCTGCACGTGCTTGAGCTGGTTCAAGCCGGCGCAGAGCCAAGCTGATGTACCACGGTCGGCTTGGGTCTCCCAGGACTTGAGGCTCTGGAGCTGATCCCTGAGTTGGGAGATGGACGGATGAGATCTGTTGGGGAGACTGGTGGAACGGACATGGTATGGTTTCTCGGGAGCGGTGGGTTTTGGCTTTGGGAGAGAGAGGGAGCGACGAAAACCGGCTACCATGATTTGGAATTTTATTTTATTTTATTTTTTCTTCTTTTTTCTGGGGTTTGCCCTGGAGGATTTGAGAGGTGGGAAAGGAGGGAGTGGATTTTTATACGGGGGAGGGGTGGGGGTATTTGTGGATTATTAAAATGCGCACGAGCGGGGCGAGAAAAGGGTGCTCGATCCGCGAATATGTGTGGGCTGTCTGGGTCATGTGGGCGTGGGAGGACTCTCGAGGTGCTTCGCTGGCTTTTTTCAGGAAGTGGGGCCCACGTTTGATTACCTGGGCCGACAGGATTTCGACGCGTTGCATGTTAGGTCTTCTCAGTTACACGTTTTGCATGTGAAGAAACGATGCTTGATTGGATTGCTTTAGAGGTGGGCATCCAGCCGAGTCGAGTCGAGGTGGGCCAAGCTTAGCTTGGCTTGTCCATGATGTACTTAAGTTTGAACTCGAATTCAGCTTGGCCTCGAGCTCAACATTGAAGCTTGGCTTGTTTGCCAAAGCTGTCGAGTCAAGTTCGAGTCGAGCTAGTAGTTCGAGTCGAGTCGAGTTTACTTCGAGTCAAGCTCGAACTTGTTGGGTGAGAGAGTTATGGATTCTGTTCTTGATCTTCCTTCATTGATGAAAAATTCAAAAATCTTAAGAGAATCAAAGCAAAACCTGATGAAAAAACCAAACAAAGCTTCGAATCGGATAAGGAAACCTATAAGAACCGATCTGTTCTTGATCTTCTTCTACCAGCAAAAATCCAAGTACTAGAAAAGAAACAGAGCAGAAAACAGATCAGAAATCCAAATAAAGAGCTCTAGCCAATCAGATCATTGGATTTCCTTGAAGCTCTAACAAATTTGAGAAGAACCCATCTCAAATTTCTTGGGTTTCTCGCCTAAGAAGTAGATCTTAAGATATTGAAATCATACTATTGTGGAGCTGAAATGAAAACTGGTGGTGATGGTCAGGACGGGCGTGCGGCTGGCAGTTGACAGAGAAAGAGAAGAAAGGGAAAAGGAAGGGGGTGCATGTGGTCGGGTAGAAACTCTAGGGTTTGTTTTTTATTTTTTTATTTCTAAGTTTAAACTTAAAACTTATATATATATATATATATAATATTTAATATATTTATTAATCGAGTCGAGTCGAGCTCGAGTTCGAGCTTTGACTCGAGTCGAGTTCGAGTTGAGTTGAGCTCGAGTTCGAGCTTTGAGTCGAGCTGAGTTCGAGTCGAGTCGAGTTGAAATGCCCCCTGGTCGAACTTGGCTTGAACTCAACTCGAGCTTCAAATAATTAGCTTGGCTCAGCTCGAATCGCCCATTCAAGCCGAGTTAATTCGAGCTGACTCGAGCCGAGTCGAGCGAGCTTTTTGAGCTTGCTTGACTCGTGAACAGCCCTAGATTGCTTAAAGGTAATAGTTTTCAAAATTAATCGATCCAAGAACGGGTGGCCAAGCAGTGACCCTGGTTCAGACAAGGGGCTCTGTGAGGCCCACCATGATGTATGGGTTTTATCCATACTGTTCATTCCTTTTTTGAGATTATTTTAGAGCATGAGCCAAAAATGGATTCATATCTAAACCTCAAATGGACCACACCACAAATAGCAACGGGATAATGATTTTCACCATTGAAACATTCATAGGGCCCACCATAATGTTTATTTTCCGTCCAATTTGTTCATAAGGTCACAAAGACCTGGATGAAGAGTAAAATCAAATATCATATTGATCCAAAATTTCTGTGACCTCTAGAAGGATTTCAATGGTAGACATTCAATACCCTACTGCTTTTTTCAGTGTTGCCCACTTGATAATTATATTTGTCTTATTTTTTGGCTCAAGCCTTTAGAGGATCCTGCCAAATGGATGGATGGTTTGGATATAACACATATCTCATGATGGGACCCACAGAACTTGCTGACGTCAATACACCAGCCATATGGTTGGAGTGTGGTACACCAGCCAATCTGCTTCCAACAGACTGGCGGGGCTGGACACAATAGGCTTCCTTGGTGGACAGCTTCGATTGATGCATCATGATGCCGCATGTGAGACCCACCATGATGTATGTGTTTTATCCGTGCCGTTCACCAATTTTGGTAGGGGCATGAACCCAAAAGAAGCAGCAGATCCACTTAAATATTGAGATTATACTAAACAACAATAGGCCAATGATGCCCACTTAGAAACATTTCCAGGGCCCACCGTGATATCTATTTGCCATCTAACTTATTCATCATGTCACACATAGGGGTGTACATCGAGTTGAACTAAGTCGAGCTAGCCTCAGCTCGACTCGGCTCGAATAGTGGCTGACCTTAGCTTGAACTCGGCTCTGGTTAGTCCTCGAGCCTGCCTGCTAGCTCGGCTCGCTTCGGTCAGCAGCTCGGGCCAAGTTCGAGCCAAGTTTGTCATTGAGGCATTTCCACAAACACCTAAACTGCAACTTCAAAATTCCACTGTTTTACAAACAGAGGCAATGGTTTTACAGGTATTTTCTCAAACACCTTCTAAGTAAAAAAAAAAAGGTATTTGTTTCATGTACATACCTTCCCTACCACCAGCTAAACCTTCCTTGCCATCAGCTAAACCTTCCTTATCACCTTACCACTAGCCAAACCTTCCTTGCCACCTTGCCACCAGCCAAACCTTCCTTGCCCCTAGCCACATTTCGTTGAGTCATTTTATCAAATGGTTGGTGAGCAACATCAATGGCAAAGTAACTGAGTCACCAAACTAGTTCGATTTGAGCTGGATTCGATCTGAGTCGAGTCGAGCTGGGGCCTACTCGAACTCAGCTCGAACTCATTTTTGAGCTAAAAAAATCAGCTCGACTTGGCTCGAACTTAGCTTCGAACCGAGTCGAATCAAGCTTTTTCGAGTCGAGTCGAGCGAGCTAACCGAGCTAGCTCAGTTCGTGTACACCCCTAGTCACACATACTTTAAATCAAAGGGAAAACATAAAATATCAATTTGATCCAAAACTTATGATCCATACTATGTCATATGGCATGGCCCATTTGAGTATTGGATGTGACTCATTTTTGAGCTCATGCCCAAAATGTAGCAAAACGAATACATGGTGTGGATAAATAACATGCATTAGGTTGGGCACCAAAAACCAGGTGTCTGCATAATTCAACTAACACATGAGGCCTCACGTGTTAACTAAGGCACGTATTTGGTTAACGTGTGTGATCAGGATAGTACAGGCATGCTAGAGTCATACTCAAATAAAGTTGGATTGAACGCTAGTCCCCCGTTGACATAGATTCATTAAGCCTAGATCCATAGGATCAATTATATCAATGTGGCGTGATCGCCTATATGGATAACCAATCAATGTAGGTGGTTAGCAAGATGTGACCGGTGGTTTGATCTTCTAATGGCTCTGTTGATCAGGGATCCAACAACAGTATGTCGCGTATATTTATACTACTCCTAAGCATATACTGCAACAATGACGTTGGACAGTAGTGATCTAAAATATCTTAAACTCTAGATGTTCTGCAACATGGCTAGATAAAAGTGGAGGAACTAGAATATAATATAAGTAGCGTTGCGCTATGTAGAGTGATTATGTTTGGCGTGGGTGTGAAGCTCTTCATCGCGTGCTCCTTATATAGGATCTGAGAGGAAGCAAACCCTCGATGGATTTCCTCATTGGTATAGGATCCTTGATGATGACAGCGCGCAAATATTTTCTGATCATCTCAACTTGGCCAAAGAAATCTTTGGAGGTCAAAAACCATTTTTAGATCTCTTGCTAGTGTGATCGCGGATGTCTATAATCGTTATGGGATCAATCTCACTGGAGCAGGATCCATCATGGTGTTTTTGATTCCCAACCACTTTGAAAAGAATCGGTTTCTCGAACCTTTGTAATTGTCACAAGAGCACCAATTATCTTAAGAAGGATTTCTCATTTTAAAAGGATTGTGCAAGATAGCCTTAAGGAGCATATTTGAATTTATAATAAAATTCCTATCTCAGCGGTTCTTTATATACTTGTCTAACATGCTACTTTAATCACACATGCCGTTGTCATTTGTTGTAGTGGCTTATCTAAAGACGTGTACATATGGCCCTATGTCGTTATACTTTTGGTGGTTGATCATGTGTCACCGAAGAATATGGGGCAAAAGATATCAACAGTACACGAGTAGAAATTTGTCCATTATTGAGTGGGTAGTGCCGATATGTGGCAACATTTCAATGGTTTGCATGGATGTGCTAGAGCTGGTAAAAACACCAGGTTACCAGGCAATCCATGTCCATAAAATAATATGCAGTGACTTAGAAATTGCATATGTAGTATATAATTAAGGGCTTGTTTGGTTGTAGGTAAACACTCTTAAGCAGTGGTAAAAGCACAATAATTGTAAGTGCTAACTATTAGGAAGATAGTAGAAATTCCACTTCAAAAATAAAAAATTTCTCAATCAATTTCAAGCCTAATTAAACTCCGTGGGGCCACCATCACATATATGTTATATCCATGTCATACATTCCATTTATTATTATTATTATTATTTTTCTGGATCATTTTAGCACATGAAATTTTAGGACCGATCCTAAGCTCAAGTGGAGCGCACCATGCTAAATAATGGATTCAACATTAGGCCATCATTGTTCCACTGCTTCTTATGATGTGGTCCACTTGAGCTTTGGATCTGCTCCAATTTTGGGCTCATGCCCTAAAATGATCTAGCAAGTTGAATGGGCTGCATGGTTAAAACACACATTATGGTGGGACCCACGCATTTTTCCCACCTACACATGTACCCACATCACCCCACTGTTCCTGTCAACATCTTGATGCCCAGCTGGAAAAATCAAAGTAAATGATTATATTTATACCGAATTTCCTGTAATAATTGCAAATCAAACGGGCCCTTTCATCAAACTATAAAATTTATGTTAACCAGCTTAATGTACCATGAACCAAAAAACATTACACTCATTTCATTATAGGGATTTTCAGGCCAAATTTCCTTGGAAATTTTGGTTTTCACCAAATAATGCTTTTGTGAATAAAAGAAAACTATCGAAGTGCCTCAATTATTAATTTTCCTTTAAAAAATAATAAAATCAAGAATTTAAGGCACATGTGGTCAATGTATGACACCCTCTACTGACATATGCACAATTTTTTTTATTTTATTATTATTTTTTTTTTAAATGTAACTAACAAATCATTCGACGGGTTACAAGTGAATTTGTATATATTTTGTGTGGTATAAATTATTTTTATAGCATAGTTAAATTAAGAATTGGATTCATTTTATATGTCATGCACATGCCAGTTGAGCCTCATATTTCCTTTCTTCCAACACTTTTTTAAGGGAAAAAATAAGAAAATTTTACCACAAAGCCTATCAGAAATTCTTGTTTCACCGAAAAGCGCCTCAACCTCTAGCAAGCTCCAGAAATTGATTTCCAAGAGATGAAATGACCAAATCACCATGGGCTACTTTTTACCATAAAATCCATTGGGATAGTGCATTTTGGGTTCACATGATTTGTGTGTGACATCCAAACCATTTAGTAGGTATACTTGATAATGATGATCAAATAAACTTAAAATTATATGGATCCAACATCAGGTGGGCCGCACATGAATTTTTAAATTTCTAGGTGATGTAATATTTTTTATGTTTGTGGCCCACCAATGATCCAATCATCTGGAATTTTTATTTATCCAATCATCATAATGAGACACATAAATTCAAAGGGTTAGATGTCAAATAAACAACATGAGGACCCTACATCCCGAACTCCACTCAGAAGAAAAAGTGGATGGGGAAATTTTAATCATTTCAACCTCAAAGCATATTCTCGTATGTCCTCCATCTACGCTTTGAGGCTAATCTTATAAACGGTTTAGATCACCGAAAAAAACCACAGATCTAACGGACGTAGTCCCGACGTATCGTATTTAAAACGACGGTGTGTATTCGAGTGCAGTTTGTATCAAACCCGTGCCTATTGTTTAGTGACTAATTGGAATTCGTTTTGTCTCCATCGCGACAAATAGTCCAATGTGTATCGCCACCCACTGGGACCCACATGCTGAAACGGTGAGATGATTTAACTGTCCATGTTATAAGTACATTCTAAATAAGATATATTCCTATAGATAACCTCCATTGATGATCTGAACCTTTGATTGTTAGAGGTGAATTCAAGCCATTGAAAATTTTCTTTCATTTTTTTCTGAGTTCATCTATGGATAGTGATAGTCTAGTGATGGTAACGATAAATCCGTTCATATTAAGCACAGTTTCGATAATACGGACGGTTATAATTAAACCACTCATCATGTGGGCCCCATTGGGAGGAGAAACATGCTGAAGCTCAGTCGCGACGGAGGCGAAACCAACCCGACAACGTGACTGGGGAGGCGTGTTTTCCCGTTTTCCAGGGACCGCATTTTTATGCCAAGCCTGCAGTTCGTGTATCAGACACGTGGCATATTATGTGATGATCCGAACCATGCATCCTGCTATATATATATATGTGTGTGTGGGGGAAATGATACTGTAAGGTCCACCTAATGGTAACTTCCAATTAGGTGGAGTCATGTGGGCCCACCGTGATGTGTGTCCATGCATTTGATGGGTCCCCCATTATTGAATTCAGGTTAACCATACAATGTAAAAACATGCCTAAAATATATAAAAGCATTTGATGGAGCTCACCTGAGTTTTGGATGTGGCTTAATTGAACTTGGTATGACCCCTCATCCAAATGGGACACACATAATGGATGGGCTGAATTTGTGAACCACATCTTGGTGGGCCCAACAAATGCTTATGAAAGTTTTAATGGGAGGGTAACTCCTCTCAACTTTTGTATGTGGTGTGGCCTACAAAAGTCATGGATTGACTTGATTTTTAAGCTGGAGCCCACCACGGTATGGTGCAACTGATTAATGGGGGTAGATGTTCCACACACATCACATGAGCCCACACAGCTCGACGGCGTAGAACTACAACATAGAACTATTTCCCATGTTGGTAGAAGGTTCCATGCCGTCAAGCTCATGGGAACTTCTCATGAGGTCGAGCTGTGTGGGCCACACCACATAAAACAGTTGAGAGAGGTTACCTCCATTAAAACATTCATAATCATTTATTGGACCCACCGAGATGTGCTTCACAAATCTAGCCCATTCATAATGTGTCCCACTTGGATGAGAGGTCCGACTAAGTTTCAGATGCATCCAAATTTTAGGTGAGGCCCAACCAAGTGCATTTATATGTTTTAGGCATGTCTTTACATGATTCTAAATAGTATGGCCCACTTGAGTTCCATTTACGACTACTTTTTGAGATATCCCATAATTTAAAAGAGGACCCGACAAATGTACAGTGTTGATATTGGACACCCCACACCCACACACACACACACACACACACACACACACACACACACACATATATATATATATATATATATATATATATATACACGAACATACTGGATCCGGCCCCACTTTTCTGTGGACACAAAACAACGGGTGGTAGGTGATCGTTCATCTTCCAGCACATTCCCTGAAAAAAAGTGGTTCTTATACACAGGACTAGCATGGTAGCTGATCACCACCATGACGTATTGAATATGATGTGGGCCACTACATATAAAATAGGCTGAAAATGTGACTAATCGAACCGTCCTAAACATATTGTCGTTTCCAAATGCATAGCTAAAAGTAGTATAGCCCGCACGGTCCACATTGAAAGGGAGAAATCAGAAGGTTAAGATCGTCCAATCACTGAGATTTTGGGCGATCCTCCATCAACAATAGGGCCCATGATGTGGACTGTCTGAATTGCAAATCTGTATCTCTCGCGTATGGTGGATGAATCACGACCGTTCTAAAATGGTGGGTATTACCATAATCTCCAGCTTGCTATATATTTGTGGGCTCCACGTTAGGAGGATAACAAAATAACAGTGTCCCACCATCCTAGCCGTCTGATTGTTGGTCCGGAATGGATAGATAGACTATCCAACTTCAATCGTCAAAATTGAATGGCTAGGAATATCAAACTCATGTGATTTCCGGGTCATGTTCAATCAGAAGTAAGGCCCACATTTTGAACGGTCTAGATTGATTTAATTACATGCAGGCTTGTGCAATTATATGTGCATGATTAGGTTCACGTTTCATTATTCCTTTACTCTTAAAGAGATTCTTTTTCTTTTTGGGATACATCGAATTGGTTTAACGGTGAGATGGACTGTTACCCACCAAATGCACATGCTAAAAGAAAAGAGAGGTTTGCTAGGATGCATCGCGACTTATTACTATGTGATACGTAGGAACTATATCCATTAAATCTACGGTTCTCTTCGGTGATCTAAACCGTTTCTAAGAGTGGTAATAATGTAGAAGGAGTAAATATAATGAGAAACTATTTTCCGATTAATATTAACCGTCAATTTGACCATCGCTTTGTGGTCCATTGATTCGATATTTTAAGACTTCTAAATCTTGATAATGTTTTATCCATCCATATTCATCGTTTTATTTCCTTGGATCAACAGCTTTGATCAAAGAAAATACCCTAGATCCAATAGATATAGCCCCGACGCATTGTATTGGAATACGTCCGGATGTACTGGAGCAAACCTCCGCTTAAAAAACCTCTTCTCTGCAATTTGCACGTGTTAATAGAAATAAGTTTTGCAAATCCAACCCGCGTGTATAACCTTGCTCGTCTACACGCCATCACACGTGCCAGTATGGCACACGTGCATGAGATCCAAAATTTCCGAACGTCACAGATTGTCCAGATCTTCTGGCGCAAGCATCAGGTCTGTTCACCCTTAAGTTGCATCACAGTGCATAAATCAAAAGGACAAGCTATTAAAAAAGCATCTAGGCCGTCCATTTTTCCCTTTACATTCTCACCCACTTCAGCAGTGACCAAGCCTGACTTTTAGGCCACATGATCTAAACAATATGGACCATCTCATGAAATGTTCAGATCATGTAGTCATGTGCCGTGTTGGCTCGTGTGATGACGTGTAGATGGGCAGTCCATACACGCGTGTGGGCTTGGCAAACCTTCGTAGAAACAATTAGAAACAATAGGAAAAAAGTAGTACTATACAAAACAATGATAATTAGAAAAGAAAAAGAGAGGGAATATGCTATTCTCAAATCGTTAAAGAGAAAAGTCGTTTTTAGTGAATCCAACTTTTTCTAAAAATCTATCTCCTCGGTTTTTTGGTTTTTTTCTTTTTCAGAATACGTTGTTCCAATCTAAAATGGTTTTTAATGAAATTTTGGTACTTGGTAGTGTATTTTCATATTTTGCAGTCCTATCTTAATATTGGGCACACGTGACATACGTACGTTCATGAGATCCGGACCAATCATTAAGCATGCTATACATAGAACCATATATTCCAGAAAATTTACCAGAGGCATCACTGGGCCCAGTTTCGTCAACATAGCCACCATTGCCTCACTGAAGGCCCAGTCGCATCATCACTGATAATCCTATCCATTCCATTCCAGGGCTATGATGGAAAGAAACATGGAAGGTTATTGTGCATCCGTGTTCTCACCATTTCTCATGGGAATCAATAATAGCAAGTTACGTGTTATCTGAATATAGCGGGGTATTTGAAAATTTTATGGAAATATAGGAAGATGATTTTATGATAACATAGTTGTAGCGCATTAAACAATGTTACATCATTATTTAAGTGATCGATGGAAGATCGATTATGAAGAAGTGGTCATAGGACAAATGACAAAAGAAGAAGTAGAGTAGGCACGAAGTGTCAAACGGTTATAGCAACTGTCGAAACATGGGAATGATTTAGATGACCAGGAGAAAGCTATAAATAGAAGAGGAATTCAATAGAAGAATAGGTCTTATACTAACCCAATCAAAACCAAACATTATCTTTTAATTATCATTTCAATTACTAATCCTTTTACATTTTGTAGTATAAATCACTCTATTGCTCTTGCAAGTCAATTACATTTCTTAGTGTAATCCTTTACTTTTCTGCCTATTGTTTATATTCCATAGTATAATCTATAGCATTAATTAAGTAACTGGTAATCTTAGCTATAATTTGAGTTTACGTTCATACATTGGATTCAGTTCTTCATTCGGAAAGGTATTATGCCAGCCGTTCCCTACGACTGAATGTTAGAATCCCTTTCTCATTTCTATTTGATCTATACTGAAAAGTCAATTCATACGGAAGGCAAATGTCTAACCGATCATCCGAGGAAGAACCCTACCCTCTGAATATCGTTTAATCCTATTTTACACACAGAAAGATGGTTGAATATGCGATCGATCTCATCCGATCTTGGTCATATACTGCGTATCTGCCCATCTCAGCACTTGGGGTCATAGATGTTCGGTTTGAATTGAGCCGCAAATTCAATTCTGGCATGCCCACATTCCAATAGGTGAAAACCAGCACCAATAAGTTTTTGGCATGCGAATCATCTCTAATTTAGAGTCGTAACTCTACCAATTAGAATTATGAATAGAAGAAGCAATTGAATTGTTGGGGTCGAACCCTCTACACCAACCGCACGACCTCTAAACGAGGATGTGTAGATTCAAGCGGCCCCTAAAGCATTGAATCTGGATAATAACCTGACACTTAGCACCGGGAACGAAGAAGGGGCGTCGACCTTTCAGACCGTTTCTCCGGAAGAGATAACGGTCGTGCTCCAAGATGTACAATTGAGTATCCAACATGTTTAAGAATATGGGAGGGCCCAAGTTGAGCAATTTCATATTCAAATTGAGAATAATAATAAATACATGTCTAGTCAAACTAAGGCCATACATCGATTGATGATGATAATAGCTGAATGAACGCCAACGACAGTTCAATATAATACCGATGGAAGTTCAATCGGTAATGTGACTCAGCCACCATTCGTATCCCCTCCTCAGAGGAATCCACTAACAATTCCATTTTAGGAGACACGAAATGCTCTGCCTCCTCCTGAGTTTAGACAACCAGAGCGGGAGGTTAGGAATTTCGTCCCTGAAATTCATAATTAGGGTGTATCAAAGGATAACCCCCAATAATTTCCCAGGAATCTATTGTTCTAAGAGAGTTCAAACCGATTTGGTCCCGACCCACCATGTGGTGGTAGTTGAACCCTAGCGAGTGGATCACGACCAAATCATGCAAATGGTCCAGGAAGTTCTAAGCCAAGTACTCGACCGCAATACTATTTTAGTTTACCATAAGCCTTACCCTGAATGGATTGATCAACAACATCCATTGCCACGGAATTATCTTTTATTTTTTTCCTTGTTTGCAGGTGACCCTAGTCAGTCGACCATCGAATACGTTGACCGATTCGCTATGCAGTATGGCGAGTTAACAAACAATGACTATCACAAGCTACAATTATTCAGTTATTCGTTAATGAACGTAACTTTCACGTGATATTCCAATTTATTGCCAAGAAAAGTGTCATGTATAGTTTGTCTCTGAGAATAGAGAAATAACTATGACCAATGTCACCCATTTCAGGTAATTGTCAGGGAAAACCTATAAGAGCTTTACCCGGTTTAAAAAGGAAAAAATCGATGTAAGGTTGTTATGATCGAAGTTGAATTCGTGTAGCTTATATAAGATTGGTTTGAGTACAATCTCCGTAAGAAGTTCATCAAGACAAAGTTCATAAACATGTATGACCTAAATAGGAAGGTCTTCAGGTACAAAATAACTCTTGCAAGAAGGTGCTAGGCAGAAGAACTCGACAATTGTAACATATTATCATGACCCAAATTACGAGGCCGTAATTGCCGAAGTGGTAGCTAAGAAGCCACTCATATATTTGACATTGGTCAAGGCAGAATCGACCATATCAACCGCACAAAAGGCCCAAAAATTTTACACTTTTGATATCACAAAGGCTGACTAGATTTTTAAAATTCTATTGCCCGAAAAATTTATCAGGATTCCTATAAATCATAAGATACATTCAACTTATGAATTGCAAAAAATAAAATACTGTAAATGGCACCAAACTCGTTTCCATTCAACTAACAAATGTGTCGTATTGAACATAGTCGAGGACAATATAGACTGTGGGTTGCTGAAATTTTCTAAGAATGGTGAGGAAGTGATGTTGATCGATACAGATCCGTTCCCGCCCAGTCTCAAAGTCAATATGATAACGACAAACCTTAGGAGGGCTAATCGACCGTGACTAAGGCTTGATCTCGGTTCAACCAGCCATGAAAGCACAGTGCGGCGACCAGGGCAAGGGCAATGCCAACCTTTCCACCTAGTCATCACTTGATTAAATGTAATTTGACAAAACGGTTGAGGCTCATAGCTGTGCGATCAATGTGCTAGGAAGACTGTTCTAGGTTGGGGCGACCCACCTCAACCAAGGTGGCGAGGCCAATACCTGACTCCGCGTACTGAAGGTAATAATCACCATTGGTCACAGGAAATGCCATCACCCTTTGGTCGTTATAATCTCAAGGTGAAACATCAAAGCAACAGATGGTTAAACCTCTAGCAACTCAGAAGGGAGTTTGGAAGCGGGTCATACATCCTAAATTCTCGGTGGTACTAGAAACATTGTCAAACTCAAAAAAGTCATTGGCAAAGGCATAAAGCGGCCATGAGGAGGGAATCGATAGACGTGACCCGATTGAGAATAGTAAAACCATGATCGTTTTGGAGAATCTGTTTCTTTGAATAATAGGTGGTTGTTAAGATAGTCAAACCGGTTCTACCTCTTGTGTTCTATGAACATGATACCAACATTGTCAACAACTATGTGAATCGACATGACTAAAAGAAAAGGACAACTGTGATAATCTATTCGATTATCTAAGTGATGAATGTTTCCTAGGGGACGAGTGGTTGGTGAACGAACTAGTTGCAACTGTTGAAGCATTACAAGTTGCCTTACTAGCAAATGTATCATCCAACGTTATGACCGACGAGAGCACAGAGCACATTTGAAATCCTAATGCTCAAGAGAGCTCAGAAACACTTTGGGGGGGGGGGGGGGGGCTATGTTCTATTGCAATATGGTATTCATGTTGCCTTCCAACTTCCACGCTAAACCAACCCAACTGATTGGAATGGTGGGCAATGTGGAAGAGTTCAGTCCCCCGATGGTAATACAACATGCTTCTTTTCCATCCGAGGAGACGGTTAGAAATAAACTCGAGTCGGATGAAGTATCTCATGTAAACATAGTTACAGTGGAATAGGGAGCCACATCGGAAATGGTAGTTATAGAGAGACCCACCGATGGCATAATGCAACATCTTAAGCTATTGTACATATTTGCTCATCTTGAAGGATACCCGGATACTGGAATTTTGGTCGATAGTGGGGCTTCCATCAACCTCTTAACACAGGTAATGATGTCAAAATTGGGAAAGATAATGGCTGGTTTGATCCCTTTCGAAGTTATTGTAAGAAATTTTGCTGGTTATATTATGAACACTCATGGGGTTCTACCATTCGACTTAACTGTCGAGACCAAAATAATATTAACCCCATTTTTTGTGGTTGATACTTCATCCAACTACAATGCTCTATTGGGTAGAGACTTGATCAATTCATTTGCATATATTCCGTCATCTCTATATTTGTTTATAATTTCTTGAATCGAGATAAAGTTGAACTGGTTTTGGCCTATAGTAAGCCTTTTTTGGCCACATTGAATGCAAATGAAGCTTATTACTATGACGAAGAAGTAGGGTCAATTCAGTTCACTGGGAGAAACAAGTATAGCCAACCGACTGTAATATCTATAAAAAAGAACCCAGACAGCGTTGTGTAAGATATCATAGAGGTGATCTGTCTGGTCGATAATTTATCGAAGGAAATTGTTTCTTTTCGACTAGTTCCACATTGTACCACCGAAAAAATTCCATTATTGGTATATAAAAAGTAACTAGTATTACATCGATCTCACGGCTATAATAAGAAGGCTTGAAGAAAGCCTGAGAGTTGCCAATGATGGTTGTCGTGTGAACATGGCCGATGTGGACGTCTCGATCAAAGTAGAGGACACGGAGCTTAAAGAAGCCCATGATAAGGTAGAGAATTCTCAGGCCTAAGTTCAAGACCCCTTGGTGGAATTCAACTTAGGGATTGAGCAATACCCAAAGCCTATGTTCATCGATGATTTGCTGAAACCCCAAGAGAAAATGCAATTAACTAAATTGCTCAAAGAGTTGGTTAATTGCTTCGCATGGGATTACCATGAGATGCCAATACTCGATCATGGTTTAGCGGAGCATAAATTACCTATAAAAGAGGGGTATCAACCACATAAACCACCGCCCAAGCAAATGACAAAGGAAGTGATCCACAAAATAAAGGAAGAAATCGAATGACTTTTGAAGGATGGTTTCATCAGGCCTATCAAATATGCCGAATGGATTTCGAATGTAGTCCTAATTATAAAGAAGAATGGTAAATTGTGGGTTTGTATTAACTTTTAAAATTTGAATCTAGTTATACTGAAGGACGAATATCCGATGCCGCTAGCTGATCAGCTGATTGATAGGTTTGCCAGGTACAAGATCGTATCCTTCATGAATGTCCATTCTAGGTATAATCAAATTTATATAGTACTAGACAACATGTTGAAGATGGCATTTAGATGTCCATGCCTGCTAGGTACCTATTGCTTGGTGGTGATGCCTTTCAGGCTTAAAAATGTAGGAGCCACATATTAGAGAGCAATGAATGGCATATTTCATGATATGATCGGCCAGTTTATGGAGGTTTATGTTGACGATGTAGTGGTCAAGTCGACTGATGTAGAAGACCATGTCGCTTAATTGTGAAAATTATTCGAACGAATTAGACTCCATAAGCTAAAAACGAACCCCCTAAAGTATGCTTTTGGGGTCGCGGTCGATAATTTCCTGGGGTTCTTGGTACATCAGTGAGGGATTGAGGTTGATTAGAATGAAGCTCGAGTGATCATAAATGGTAACCCACTAAAAAAAAAATCAGAGTTGCAATGATTCCTAAGGAAAGTTAATTTCATACGAAGATTCATATCTAATTGTGCAGGGAAATCCAACATATCCTCGTTGTTGATAAAGCTGAAGCATGGATTTGAGTTCATATGGAGATAGAGAATCATTTAGTTTTCGATAAAATTAAGGAATCTTTGATGAAACTACAAGTGTTTATACTGCCAATCGAAGGTCGATTGCTCAAGATATATGTTACAGCATCAGCAGAGTCAGTCGAAGCTCTCTTAAGCTCGGATGACGATGCCCGGAAAGAGCTTGTGGTTTATTACTTGAGTCGAATAGTGCTCGATACTTAGAGACGTTACTAAGCCATAGAGAAGTTATGCTTACCATTGTACTTCATAATTACTAAATTAAAACATTATTTATTAGTCGAAAGAGTAAATGTAAAGCAGTAACTAATCTAATAAAATAGATTTTGAATCGGCCAATTTTGAATGGCCGTTCCATGACATGATAAATAAAGAATTCAAAGTCTATGTAGATGAAATGATTATCAAATCTCACAGCGTCGAGGGATATTTTGAGCATGTCAAGCAACATTTCAACCTCCTGGAAAAATTCAAACTACATCTCAACCTTAAGAAGTGTGCCTTCAAGGCAACAGTGGGCAAGTTACATGGTTTCCTCATCAGCAAAGATGGCAGTAGATCAATGAATTGAAAACCAAAGCAATCCTCGAGATGCCATCTCTGAACACCAAGAAAGAAATTTAGGATTTCTTAGGCCAAAAACAATATATCAACTGCTTCATTGCTCAACTCACTCTCATATGTGAGCCCATATTCAAGCTACTTCGTAAGAATGCGCTGAAAGAATGGAATGCAAACTATTAGGAAGCCTTCGATAAGATCATGAAGTACTTTCTTAGTCCACCAATTTTGGTCCCGTCAATGCTCGATCGACCATTGTTACTTTATATTTTAGTAGCCTCAGATGCTATCGAGTGTGTTCTTGGTAAGCACAATGATACAAGGAGAAAAGAGTAAGCAAACTACTATCTCAGCCGCGAATTCATCGATTACAAGTCCCGATACACTCCCAACGAAAAAACATGCATCTCTCTCATATGGGCCACTCAACGCTTACGCTAGTACATGATTGCTCATCCCATCTTTCTACTCACACGAATGGATTCATTGAAGTATCTGTTCGAGAAGCCAGCACTTACAAACAATTGCAAAATGGTAATAATGCTTTTGTTCAGCATCATGTATGTCATTCAGAAGGTAATCAAGGGGCAAGCACTAGCAGATCATCTTGCAACACACTCTTCCGAACTACTGACTATTATAGACCTTCTTTCTGACGATGATATTTTGTTCCTTGAAGGAGAATGACCAGAAGAAAATGAGTGGACATTGTACTTCAACGAGCTTGCAATTGTAGAGGAAGTGAAATAGGGGCAATCCTATATTCCCCAAACAACATTCATGTTCCCATCTCAAAAAGGTTAGAAAGAAGCCTACATACTTGCTAGGAAGAATGCACAACAATATCACCACATATGAAGCCTACATACTGGCTAGAAAGAAGCATTTTTCCTTGGCATAAAAAAGTTAAGAGTATCGAAGACTCTCAACTTATCATCAATCATACCATGGGTTAATGGAAAGCTAAAGACGAGAAGTGGATTCTGTATCATGTCTACCTCGAAAATCTCATCAACGAGTTCTACCTAGTCATATTCACACATATGCCATGCACCAAGAATCAATTTGTTGATGCTCTGGCCACGCTGGCATCCATGCTAGAGATTCTGCAAGGGCCACCTCGGTGGGATCTGACAGTCGAGTTATAAGAAGAACCTATAGTTTTCCTGCTGATCGAAGAAGTCGAAACGCCATTTGAAAAGCTGCCCTGGTATACCAACATCAAGTAATACCTGGAGTCGGTAGTATCCTGAATGTGCTATGCCAACGGACCATCGCACGATCCAATGCCTTTTTTCTTAGTACATCATCAATGACGACACCTCTACAAGAGGTCTTTCTATCAAGTCCTACTATGATGTGAATGAAGTTGAGGCAGTAAAAATCATGACAGAAATCCATGATGGAATTTGCAGGCCACATATGAATAGACACATGATGGCTAAAAAAAAATAAAAAAAAAAAAAATCTATGGTTAGGATATTTCTAGCTCACAACAAAATTAGATTGTTTCCAACACATTAGAACATGCTTCAAATGTTTGGAGCATGCAAATCGGATCCACACCCTTGCTTTAAAATTATATAGCCTGACGATACCATGACCCTTTTCGATGTGGGGAATCGACGTCATCAGCAAGTTTAGCCTTAAGGCATCCAACTGTCACGAATATATCCTAGTGGTAGTTGATTACTTCACCAAATGGGTAGAAACAACATCATATACCATTGTCACGGCCTCACATGTGGTACAATTTTTGAAGAATAACATCATCAACATGTACATAATCCCTCAAGCCATCATTACTGATAATGGTGCACCCTTCATGAATCAAAAGGCCGAGAAATTCATCAACCAAATTAAAGTCAAGAACCATCGATCAATCCCCTATCGACCATAGATGAACGAAGGGGTTGAAGTTGCCAACAAAACACTCACATGCATCCTCGAGAAAATGGTCAAGTCTTATCACGATTGGTTAGAAATGCTTCCATATACACTCAGGACATATCGAACATCCGTACGTACTACAATGGACGCTACTTCATACAAACTCACATATGAAATGGAGGTTGTTAGACCAATCGAGGCAGAGATCCCTTTGTTGCGTATTTTGTTAGAGAGTGAAGTCGAAGAAAGAGTGGTTACAGGCTCACTACAATCAGCTACATCTCGCAGATGCAAAGCACATCCGAGTGTCGTGCCATTCCTAGACCTATAAAAAAAAGGATTGTAAGGGCATACAACAAGAGGGTCTAAACCAGGACGTTTAGAGTAAGAGATGTAGTAATGAGAAGATGTTTGCCTCTTAGGGACCCCAATTTATAGTTTTGACAACTTATCTTTCGCACCCTTGTGAAAGGCGACTCAATTTTCTACAGTCCACATCAAATCTGGAAACGAATCTGTGTAACCTTGACTAGTCGAGCGGACTGCACGACCGGTCGAGCGGATCCCACGACCGGTCGAGCGAGAGCCACGGCTGGTCATGCGGATCCCACGACCGGTCGAGCGGGAGCCACGACTGGTCATGCGGCCCCCAGATGTGGCTCCATATCTCAACAGGAAAGGTTGTTTAATTGTTCGACAAGAGCTCTTCATCGGCACACTTTGCCTCACTGACATGGAAGACAGAGATATTTCTGAGCCTATCAATGCCGATCATGTCAAGTTTCATTACAAGTAACACATTAGTACAAAATGAAAAGTTGCCCGAGGTTGGATCCCACATTTTCTGACCTATTTTCCCTCAACCAAAAAGAATAAAAAAAGGATAATGTACAAAAAAGTAATGAATAAAACCACCCAAATTTTGGAAAACAATAAGGGAATATTTGTGCAAATGAAGAAGAAGAAGAAGAAGAAAAGAGAAAAGAAAAGCAGTGAAAAAATAAGAGAAAAGAAGAAAAATTAAGAGGAAAATCCTGGTTTCCATCCCACCCATTTTATTCATCTTGGGCCACTCATCTCACAAAAACTCTCAGTTACTTCACGAAGATATCTTCAGAAGGCAATGCTGGAAGACCAGGTAAAAATAAATTTAAAGGGCATCCAAAGTGCAAAGGGAAAGGTGAAAAGAAGAAAATTTGAGAGAAAAATCCTTATTTTCATCCCACCCATTTTATACTCGGGCCACTCATCTCACAAAAGCTCTTAGTTACTCCACAAAGCTATCTTCGGAAGGCAATGATGGAAGGCCAAGTAAAAAAGGCATCCAAATCATAAAGGGCGAGGCGAAAATCTGTAAGGACAGCTTGAGGAAAAATAATGGATGCATCGCCGACTTGGTGAGAACGCGAAAAGGCACTAAGGGAAAAAAAAGGCACAAATGAGAAGGGGCGAGCAAGATCAAATACTTAGGCCGTAGTGAAAATCCGAGGGCGCTATGGGAAAAATAACGAGGAAGCTAGACACATTGAAAACTTGAAAGGGCATTGCAAGCAGAAAATGGAAACAAAAAAAAATTAAAATTAAAAAAGAAAAAGAAAATCCAAGCGTGTAGTTAAATAA
Organism: Magnolia changhungtana; assembly: GCA_030180095.1. Taxonomy (NCBI): domain Eukaryota; kingdom Viridiplantae; phylum Streptophyta; class Magnoliopsida; order Magnoliales; family Magnoliaceae; genus Magnolia; species Magnolia changhungtana. The sequence goes on along the minus strand of JASAUF010000051.1, from coordinate 1,716,195 downwards.
TCATGGATCATTGGCTATGCTCGTATCTCAAAGGCAAGGTGGGATAACCTTGATGTTCAATAATGATCATTCCATCTAAGAGATATTTCCAAGTGTTTACTTCTAAGGGTCTTTTAAAGCCCTCAGGAATCAACTCAAAGTCCGTTGAGGATGGGTGTTGGAAAAGTCACATGTCTGATCCTTATGTCCAAAACACCATAGTACAAACCATGGGTAAAAAGGAATACAATGGCTTTACACACATATATACACGAGCACATATACAAAAAAATAAAAAATAAAAAAAATTCCATTTCATTTCATCATTTTTACATCCATGTAAATTATCATCAACCGCATACAGGTAGGTATACCACTAACCCATACTTGGGCCAAAATATATATAGCCCATGTCTGTACCTGTGTCACCAACTTATTCAATCTATAGGACGCCTCCCCAAAGAGACCCATGGATCAAATGCTTCCAATCAGGATATGCTAGCTTGCTAAGAGAAATCTCGATCCAAGGTTGCAATCTACTCTCTATGCAAATGAAAAATCTCTTTATGTGTGGAGAAAATCCACCTTGATCTAGAGACGATCGTGCTCTCTTAGTAAAGCACCCCTCCCAGATTGTACCACATGCCCTTTAAAGCCAAGGCAGGCCCACATTCAGAACACATGGCCTCACAAACAACCAAGTGGGCCCTATATTAATGACACCCATAAGTTACCATGAGCCCACTACATTAAATGTCAAATCAAACATCAAAATCATCATTGTGGCCTAGATAAGCATTTATCTATCCATCCATTCCATTTCCATTGGCATAAATGCAATACATTATTTGATCTTAATCGTCCAATGCTCTGATTGGGACATTTGGACGTCGTATGATGGATTAGATCCACACATTCATCACACATCATTTGATCTTGATCGACAAATACTTTGATCGAGGCATTTGGACATCATATGACGGATCTGATCTGCATATCGATCACTCATGCTCGCATTGCATTTCATCAAGATCGCTAATCTTGATCGTCTCGCATCCAACTTAAGCTCTTTGGGCGTCGAATGACAAATCAAATCCATTTTATTTTATTACTTCATGCATTGCATTTCATCATATCACACATTTGCATTAATCTCATTTCTATGCATCATTCAATAAGGGAACCCTGATTGCAGTCCAAATTTCTAAAAGACTTTTTGGACGTCAGGCGACAGATGAAGTTCGTTCCATTTCATCCAGCATTTTTGATCTTGACTGTCAAACGCTTTGATTGAAGCATTCTGACATTGTTTATGGCCCCACTATCGATGTTGTCCATATGTTTCGAGAGATAATTTTAGGGCATGATCCTATAAATGAAGTAGATCCAAATCTCATGTAGACCACAACACAGGAAATAATCATTATTGACCATCAAAAACTTCTTATGAATCAAAACGTTTTTGATCAAGCTAATTTTTTCATCCTTTCATGCATGTTTTCGTGACCTTAAACATTCCCCACTGTTTTTAATGGTGAGTATTCAATCACCGCTGTTTCCTGTAGCGTGGTCCAACTGAGATTTGGATCTTCTTCACTATTGGGATCATGCTCTAAAATGAGCTGTTAAAATAGATGGATGGCGTGGATATATGAAACATATATCATAATGGGCACCAACAGTCAAGGATCCACCCACCTTGGTAGATGGAGGATCCACGGAAGCTGCGCCCCATCTAATCCACTCCCTATTGCATTGGCCTATTCGACCGTTTATTAGCATGTTGGGGTGAATTATTTAACGATTATATATATATATATATATATATATATATATATATATATAGAGAGAGAGAGAGAGAGAGAGAGAGAGAGATGGTACTATGAGGTTGACCTCATGGGAACTTCCCCATGAGGTCGAGCTGTGTGGGCCCCACCATGATGTGTGTCGAACATCAACACCATGCATTTGATGGGTTCCCTTTAAGTTATTGGATATCCTAAAAATCAGCCGTATATGGAACTCATGTGGGCCATACCATCTAAAATTATGTGAAGACATGCCTAAAATGTATAAAATCACTTGGTGGGGCCCACTTGAGTTTTGGATGAGGCTGAAACTTGGTCTTATCCCTCATCCATGTGGGATACACAATGGATGAATTGGATTTCTGAACCACATCTCGGTGGGTGCAACAAATAATTATGAATATTTTAACAGGAGGACTCTCAACTGTTGTATGTGTTGTGGCCCACCCAAGTCATGGATTGACTTGATTTTTAAGCCCGTGCCCCACCATGGAATGGTGCATATGATATATGGGGTGGATGTTCGACACACATCACAGTGGGGCCAACACAACCTCATGGGAAGTTCCCATGAGGCCGCCCCCCCCCCCCCCCCACACACACACACAAATCGTTTTATAGGGTTGAGTCCCATGAGGTCTAGCTGTGTGGGCATCACCGTGATGCATGCTAAACATCTACCCCATCAGTCCGATACAACATTCCGTGGTGGGTCTCGTGCTTAAAAATCAAGTCAATCCATAACTTGTGTGGGCCACACCACATACAAAAGTTGAGAGGGGTTATCCTCCCACTAAAACATTCATAATCATTTGTTAGGCCCACTGAGGTGTGGTTCACAAATATAGCCCATCCATTATGTGTGTCCCATAAGGGGTTAGACCAAGTTTTAGATGCATCCAAATTTTAAGTGGGCCCCACTAAATGTTTTTATATGTTTTAGGCATGTCTTCGTATTATTTTAGATGGTATGGCCCAACTAAGTTCCTTATATGGCTAATTTTGAGATATCTCATCATTTAAAGGGGACCCATCAAATGCACGGTGTTGATGTTTGACACGCATCACGGTGGGGCACACACAGCTCGACCTCATGGGAAGTTCCCATGAGCTCAACCTCATAGAACCATCCATTATATATATATATATATATATATATATATATATATATATATATATATATATATATATATATATATATATGAAACTGAATGCTCAGCTGCGCAGCTGCACACCAGTTAGCATAGAACTCGTGCGAACTTCATTAAGAACTCATCATATGTGATGTGAATCCAAAATTTGAATGGTCTAAGTGCAACAACACGTCATAAAACACCCTGGCCTAATTTTTACTTTGATCTAAAACTTTGGTAGGCCATGAAAAATGAAAATAGTTTCCTCCCTTGATTTGCATTGCTTTTTGCTATAGCCCACCTAGGGGTGTACATCGGGCCGAACCGAGTCGAACTGGGCTCAACCCAGCCCGGCCCAGCCACCAGCCAAACTCAGCCTGAACCCGGCCCGACCCGGTCATCGGGCCAACATGTCCAGCTCGAACTCGGCCCGGTTAGCAATTGGGCGAGTTCGGGCCAGTTTCAGACCTACGATTTGGACGGCCTTGATTTTTTGACTCTGCTCCATCTACTCCATGGGAAGGGCTCTGGCAAGTAACTTGAACGGCCTTGATTTTTGGGAAAGGGCTTTTGTCATAGATTTTTGAGACTTTGCTCCATCTACAAAGGGACCCACGATTTGGACGACCTGGATTGCTATAAATGGTTAGGGTAAGAATTTAGGAATATATATATATATATATATAAATGGCCGAGTCGGGTCGAACTGGGACCTGTTCGAACTCGGCCGGAACTCAGTTTCGAGCTGAAGAAAATGGCCCGTCCCGGACCGAACTCAATTTCGAGTCGGGTCGAGTCGAGCTTTTTCGGGCCGAGTCGAGCGAGTTAACTGGGCTAGCCTGGTTCGTGTACAGCCTTAAGCCTACCAAAATTTTAGATTATGGTGAAAATTTGTCCACTAGGATTTCGTGGGATTCCGCCTCATATGGACTATTTGGATTAGATGCCCATGGCACGCATGCATAGGTGCACAGGTGAGCATGACTCTCTCTCTCTCTCTCTCTCTCTATATATATATATATATATATATACACACACACACACACACACACACACACAAACACACACACGCACACACACAAAAACACACATAATACAATACGTATTTAATGTCCCACTTCTTCCCATCGTGAGCGGAACAAACACGGATTAGATATTGACTGGTTTAGTAGCCAATCTCAAGTGATGTCACTAGGTTTTGTAACCATAATGTATGTGTTGTATCCACACCGGCCATCCATTTGGAGAGATCCTTTTATGGCATGAGTCAAGAAATGAAGCAAATCCAAAGCTCAAGTGAATCCCATTGGAAAACATTGGAGATAGTGATGCCCACCGTTAATTCATTCTTAGGCCTGCCATGATGCTTATTTGATGTCAAACTTGTCTATAAGTCAACACAGACATGGGAAGGAAAAACACAAATATCAGCTTGATCGAAAACGTTTTTGGCCCCAAAGAAGTTTTTAATGGTAGACGTTCAATCCCCACTATTTTTTATGGTGGGGTCCACTTGAAGTTTGGATCAGACTTGATAGTTGGATCATACTCTAAAATTCTCTCAAAATGGATGGGCGGTGTGGATACAACACATACATCATGGTCAGGCTCAAAAAATCTGGTGACGTCACTTTAGTAGTAAGATTGCTACTCAACCCGTCAGCAGCTAATCCGCTTCCGAGTGAAACGGGCGCGGATTGGATACTGACAAGGTCAGTAGCCAAATCGCTACTGAAGTGACGTCATTAAGATCTGTGGACCCCACCATGATGCATGTGTTGTATCCATACGGTCCAACCATTTGTAGAGATTGTTTTATGGCATTACAAAGAGAATGAGATAGATCTAAATTTCAAGTGGACCAACCAGAGAAAAACTTGAGAACTGTCACATCAACCGTTGAAACATTTATAGGGCCCACAGTGATGTATTTTTTGAGACCCATCCTATTCATAAGTTAACATCAAGATAGATGAAGTGAAAATAAAAATATGAGCTTCATCGGAAACTACTGTGGCCCCTAAGAAGTTTTGAACGGTAGATGCCACTGTCCCTACTATTTTCAATGGTGGGGTCCACTTGAACTCTAGATCTATCTCACTCTCTTTGTAATGCCATAAAACAATCTCTAAAAATGGTTGCACGGTGTAGACACAACAGATGCATCATGATGGGATCCATAGATCTTGGTGACGTCACTTCAGTAGCGATTTGGCTACTTCTAGTCCGCGTCCAGTGAAACATGCCCAAGGAATTTGCAAAGTTGGTTTATATTACCCATTACGCATGAACAGACACATGAAGTAAGCAAATTTATGGAAGGAAATATTGAAATCACTCCCGTTAGACAGCAGGTCAGCTCCCGCAAGCTGTGAGATGAAGACGTAGATCCTCATTAATATCGATTAAATAAATGCGGAAGGAACTCGTTGATTTAAAGTGATAGGACGGGAGATGTATGGCCTCCAAACGGACATGACAGATGGGATGGGGTGCCCTCGAGCAAACATCTCAAATCGTGCGCTCTATTTTCAATTCATGAGATTCCACATGTCCCCTAACCTTTATATAAACCTAGACGCAACATTCAATGAAACCACGTGTACATGAATGACTCACGTTGCCAATGCCACCTGTCCTCCCTCTCTCTCTCTCTCTCTCAAATAATTACATCTCCTCCTAGTCAACCGGAGTCTTGCGAAATAAAATGACCCATCACATCGCCATTGTCTGAGGCCCACTGATATTCCCTTAACATATGGTTTTCCTTTGAAACATAAATATTAATTAACGGTAACCAGTACAACCAAAACACATATCAGTGTACGTGGTCATCTATCTGAACCGTTTATGTTTCGTAAGGGTCAGCTGCTTGGTAACTGGGCTAAGATGTGATTAGGTTGGGTGGGATTGCATTTAGTCTTTTGGCAAATTTCATGTAGTGTTTGTGGAGGACAGCAAGGCTTGAGATTATGTGAGATGGAATTGCATTTAGTGACATATGAGATTTACATGGATTTTGAAATCCACTACAACCATGTGCTTTACATTGATGCATGTGATTTGTCCATGTCGTCTATACATGTATGTCTTTTACACACGACATTCTGATTATATGTGTATAGCTGACCAACATCTGTTGTGAATTTGGTTTGTTGATTACACTTCCATGATCCATCAAATGGGATTTTGCTTAATTGGGTATATTTTTTTCTCATAACAAGAATTTTATCTCAGACATACAAACTAGATGGCCAAAATACCATGGCATTTTCAAACATGTAATTTTTGTTCAATAATGTCATTAATCCCATCTAATACAAATCCATGTGATGTAATCCCATAATCCAAACAGGCTCTAAACATGTGGGCACTTGGATTGACTATAGCCAAATGCTTTAAGGGCATGTTTGATTTTCAGTGATAGTGTAAATACTCGTGAAATTGGTAATTATTACCATTTCACCCGTTTGAATTTCTTTTGAAAATTCAAAAAATTATTTTAAATTTGTGGACCCCAATGTGATGTATATGATAAATTCATTCCATTCAATCCTTTTAACAAAATATTCTAAGGCATAAGCTGAAAAATGAGGCAGATTTAATACTCAAATGGCTTACACCAAAAGAAACAGTGGGCTTGAGAGGTGTTTAATGGTAAGTGTTTGATTTCCTTTTTCTTGTGGCGTGGTCCACTTAAGCTTTTGATATGCCTTGTTTATTGGCTCATAAACTTGGAAATAAGTCAAGAGTGGATTTTCAAAAATAAGTCTGATGAACTTGGAAATATAATTCGAAACAAGGCAAGAGTGGTTGTACAAGGGTACACTCAAATAGAATGTATTGATTACGATGAAACCTTTGCTCCAGTAACTTGCCTTGAATCAATTTAACTTTTTATATCCATTGTGTGCTTTAGAAAGTTTAAAATTTATCAAATGGATGTAAAGAGTACCTTTTTAAATGGTGATTTACATGAAGAGGTATATGTTGAACAACCTACAGGGTTTTGAAGACCCTAAGTTTACTAATCATGTATACCGCCTTAAAAAAGCTCTCTATGATTTGAAACAAGCTCCCAGGGCATGGTATGATAAATTGACTAAGTTTTTACTAAGTCATAATTTTCAAATGGGTAGTGTCGATAAGACGCTTTTTGTTAAGAAACACCATTTAATCTTAATGGTTCAGATCTATGTTGATAATATTATTTATGGATCAACTTGTACTAACATGACTGTTGAGTTTGCAGATTTGATGAAATCTAAGTTTGAAATGAGCTTGGTTGGGGAATTAAATTATTTCTTAGGATTGCAAGTAAAACAACAGTCTGATGGAATTTTTATTTCACAATCTAAATATGCTTTGAACTTGATTAAGAAGTTCGGATTTGAGAATGGTAAGAATTTTGATACCCCTATGAGTACAACTTTAAGACTCTCAAAAGACTCTACAGGTAAAGATCTAGAGATACACTCTACCACGTATAGAGACTTGAAATCAATAAGTCTTAGGTAAATGAAATAATAGCATCCTTACTTATTGCCTTTAGCCAATTTCGGGGATGAAATTTTTTTTAAGGGGGGTAGATTGTAACATCCCAGATTTTTGCTAACCTGGGATCAGATGTCCTTAGGCAAGGGGTAGATCCCAACCCCTTATGAACCTCTCAAACCTCAAATCCTTTAGGAATTAGACAAAGTCAACTAAGTGCTAAACTGGATTAGCTACGAAATCTGTACTAATCACTTTAAATACAATCTGCAAGACCCAAAACTTGTAGAATCATTGACGCTAGGTTACCCTAAAATCTAAGATCAATCTCATTACCCGTCTGCTCTCGGGAGCATCATGAAACTCTATATCAGATCTGGACCGCACGTCGAAAGTTCGATTAACGCAAAGTTAAACGGTTAGGACCGCCTTGCTGGGCTTGACAACTATCTTGGAAATCAAATCCAAATAGTGTCCCACGGCTATTTGCTTGAGCCCGGAGTGAAGAGTGTAAGAAAACATAGATTTCTATAGAAATTAAATCTCATATAAATAATCTGAGACTTGTCACTTGCGGGCCTGATATAAGAAATCAGACTGTTAGAATCTTACCCAAATACACCCTCGGATCAGGAGAAATTTCATATACATGTCCATGTACTTGTAACCCTGATCGAGTTGCGGTAACTGTTGAACTGAAACTGGTCCGCCACGTGTGATTTGGGAACCCGACTGGAACGAAAACTTAACTCGACCTAGATCCAATGTCTGTGAGCTTAAGTCCGACCTTTGGCTCAAGGGGAGCTTCCAGAAGTGCTCCGTTGAGACGGAACTGTCCGTATTTGGACATAACCTAATTTGGTGAGTTTTAGGCCTATATAAGAACCTTAAACCCTCACTCTCTCATCCCATACAAATTTGAGAAAAACCTAGGAGAGAGAAGAGAGAAAAGAGAGAGAAAGTGTGAGAGAAGTGAGAGATTCTTCCTGATGCTCTACCCTGCTATTCTACGTGATTAATCATCACGATCTAATCGCTTTTCCAGTGATTCTAGCTTCGTTCGTAGGTAAGAAAACCTAACCCTAAGCTATTTTAGAGTTTCCAAGAGTGTAGGTGATGGAATAGCTAACCTGTTTCATGATTCAGGTTGTCGTTGTGCCGTAGACAAAAGCGTTGGGTTTAAACTGGTTTCGGTTCAAGCTTACTGACAAAAGGTGCGAACTTTAGACGTATAGGTTATGGTTTTCAACGCTTTCAATGTCAGATAATGATAGATTCATGATCTGAGTGTGATTGTACATGCACAAACCAATGTTTATTTTGTGTTTCGATTGCGTATACAAATTATGGTATATTGTGTATTCTGTATAATCGTAAAAAATACTGTATACGTACAAATTTTGAAAGTATGTTAGCCATGATTTATTACTGTATGAACATGCTATATATATGTATAATACTCACTCGGCGAAAGGATTCGCCCTAATACATGTTTTTGCTAGTATACACTATGTATGTTAAAAGAGTGTATTCTAAGTGTTTGTGAAAATGACCGAATGAGTATAGAATTCTCATTCGTGCTCGCCATGACTAATTGTCATGGATATATGATTGTTGTATAGGTGATACCCTTTTGACGAAAGGATTTGTCCTAAATCACGCCACGACCAATATACGCTATATATGTTAAATTGTGTAACCCAAGTGTTTGTGAAATTGTTCAAATGAATATGGAACTTGGATTCATGCTTGCCATGATTATCCATCGTGCGTGCACACGTGTTATCCATGGGGCAACTCCTTAGTGAAAGGATTTGGCCTAATACCTATGTGATCAACATACGTTAGGTAGGTTGATGTATGCAATCTAAAATGTTTGTTGAAATGTTTAAATGAGTAGTAGTTAGTAAATTATAATGTATAAGGGTGTTGAGATAGGATTCTCAACTACCTTAGTGATGTGTATGATTTCCTTCATGTAAGTTGTTTAGTTTAATTACTTACTGGTTTATGAAACGTATGTGTTTGGATTTTCTGTTTACATTGTGTTTTATAACATGCTTTTTAATATGTTTGAATTATTTATTTATTTAATTCTGCTCTGACTACTTCATATGTTTAAGTTGTATTCGATAAAATTCGTGATGGGTGATGGGGGAGTGGTGTAACGATTCCGTGCAACAGCCCTGACAGCCCTAAGCGGACAATATCAGACTTTGATTGTGTGATTTGAAATCTTGATCCATTACTGCTTTAACTATCTGTAATTGAATGTGATTGGAGCTATTGTATAGTCCAGGCAATCAGTAACAGGCCTTGAGTTCATGGCTGAGATTCATTCGCCACGAAGGACGTGTTTGACAAACCCGAGCCGTACTTCGGTTATTGGCAGTGGTTAGGCCACGCGAAGTGCTTATGCACTTCATGTCGTTCATCTGGTTGTGCGCTCGTGCTAGTCGAGCTTGTGAAGTAACCCGATCTGTCCAATGTATGTTCACCATGTTTGGATACTACTGCTTAAACCTAAGGTACCGAACTTACCAGTGCAACCTCGTTAACCTTGGTACCTCGATCCGCTAAGACTCATGATCTAGGCATGGTGGTATGGGACACCGTGGTCAAGCTGTCGGCCTACGCTGGGGCAATGTGCCTCCCCGTAGTGACCAGTGAGCAACCCAGACTCGTGAGCCGAATACGGTGGTATGGGACACTGTATTCGAGCTATCAGCCTACACTGCTTTGATGGGTGATGGGGAGTGGTGTAACGATTCCGTGTAATAGCCTTGACAGCCCTGATCATACCTGGTGTAGTGACCTCGAGCATATTCTAAATCTGCGGAGAGGTGATGAGCCTTCCCGTAGTAACAGAGTATAAACTAGGCCTGTATTGATAAGGTGATGGGGGAGTGGTGCAATGATTCCGTGTAACAGCCCAGACAGCCCTTGCAGTGCCCTAGAACCATATCATCGTATGAGATTATCTAGGATTGACGACCCTAGAATAGATCATTGTTTGGGAATGATATAAGGGAGGTACCTTAGTTTCCCAATACTGCTGTATGAAAAGGACTAATAACAACTCGGTAATCATGCTCATCATCGCATTGCATGTGCCTGGAAGATGTGGAGCATTGAGGGATGAAAGCATTCTACGGACGTAAGATGGTGTCACACGAGGGAGTATGTTGGCGAGGACATGCATCATGACTGCATTCATACTTGCATTAATATGAGTATTTAGGAGTGTTTAATTGTACTGCTTTATCATTACTGTTTGATTGAATTGATAACATGTTAACCTATGCTTTATTGTTCCACTGAGTTGATCACTCACTCCCACGTTACGGGATGGTGTTCCGGACACCCACCAGACTTTGTCTGATTGCAGATGGCGACGCTACTTCTGAGGCAGAGCCAGACTTTTGTGACGACGACGATGCTTTCTCGTATATGCTGTTTTCTAGCGGCTTCATGTGAACTGTGTCTTGATCGATAGGGTTACAGGGATGTCGACTAGATGACCTTACACAATTTGGTATATTTTGAAATTATACTTGTAATTTGTTAACCTGGTAACATTATCACACTCTGGAGACTTACTATAGTTTATATATTGTATATATCTATCACAGTCTTCCGCTTGCATAAGTTAATCGTCTCTGGAGTATGATATGCTATTTTGGCTTAATCTCACTCATGTTCAATGCACTAATACAAACAACATTCAATAATCATTCATTATGTTGCATTAGTAATGCGTTGGAACTCGGGAGTTGAGATTATGCTCGACCCCCGATTTTCAGGGCGTTACAAGATGGTATCAGAGCATGATTTGGATTAAACCGGGCCTGATTTATGGTAACACGACACACTCTGACGCACTCTGAATTAGGAAAGGGGCGATAAAACTTAGAAACCACATTAGAATCCAACTCACCCCCAACCGGTGTTGTTCTTGGTCTCCATCTCATATGGCCAAAGCATCAATGCCTACTTTCCCTTATCTTATTACCTATGAAGACACCTATCCATCTCAACATCCCCATTTCAACTACATATCCTATGAACATGTTGTCGGTTAACAGCCTAAGATTCTAGTCCATAAAGCATGAATGGTCTTATAGCTACCCTAGAAGATCTCCCCATTAGTTGATTTGGTATGCGGCTATCACATAAAACTCCAAAGGCACATCTCCACTTCATCCATCCAGCTCTTAATCTACAAGTAACATCCCTCATCAATCTCACCACTCTCATGAATTATCAACTAAGATATTGAAAATAACTTCTCAGAACTCAATCCTAAAGTCTAACCCATTTCCTTCAAAATCTCTTCTTTCACCACCTCATTCTTCAACTTATTCTAAGTCCTTTCATACTAGACATAAATCCTAACGTACAAATGATGAAGAATAATACTTAAATAAAAATTTACTATAAATAGTAAATATATGTATAAATTGTACTTTTGACCATTCAAATTATGGAATCTCATGAAATAAGTAGGTTAGTTGGATAGAATAGCATCTCCTACCCCAAAATTATATATTACACATCCAACAAAATCATTTCAGTTTACCAATTGAACCCGAAAACGCCTCAAATGGAGTCGGGGGCCAAACGGAGCACTTACGGGGGGACCCAGGGTGGGCCCCACATCTTTTTGGGACCTAGGAGTCACAAAGACCTCGCCCAAATGGCGAGGCATTGCCAACCACTCCAGAGAGTGGCGAGGCCTCGCCAATTTTCAGGCCCGGCCGGGCGGGCCGATGCTGTTTGGGGGCTAGGGTGACCCCCTGGTACATGGGCCGTGGTTTAAAACCACCCCAAATGCATACCTCCTTCACAAAACCCCCCTCCAAGCTCTCCCATTTCTTCAAAAATTTGAATTTCTCTCTCAAACTTCCCCTCTAATCGCCTATTTCGCCATTTTCTGTTAAAACCCACACACCCCCATCATTTGCAGCAATACCTATCCTCTTACTCTCTTTGTTCTCTCTCATTGGAGCTCTTACACCCCCCATTTGAGTCTTAAACTCGTGTGAACCCACTAGCCCACCCTATTGTAACATTTTTCCTTATTATCCACTCTTATTTGAGCCTTTACAACTTCCCTTGAGACTCAAATCCGTGGAGACCTGAGGATCTCATCCCTTTCCTCCCTTTTCTTCACTTTTCCATGGCTTTATCCGAGCTTAGTACGGTCATTTTCTTGGATATCTAGTCATCCATACTGTTGTCTTGTAGTTTGCATGGGTTATCGTCTTTGGATGTTTATGTTTTCATGTTGATGGGTGTAGTAATTGGTAGAACGTTTTAGATGTTTGAGGACGTTTAGGGCCCGTTCAGCCAACTACATTAAGTAAGATTAGGTGGATGAAATTGTAAAAGTAATAATAAATGTAGGTGTAAGGTATGGTCCCTAGATTGGGTGTATCCCATGGTTTTCAACACCATGTTTGGAATGTATGCAATGAAAAGTATATCTTGGGATTTCCTTTCAAATTACACTTGGAAGTTCCTCGTCATGGGATTTGGACATCCCATCTCACACTTTCCAACACAAGGCTCATTTTCCATAGCTTATACCATTAATTTTAATCCCCACCCATCCTCTTACCAAACATGTCATTCCCAATCCCGAAGTGGGATTAGCAATGCAGTTCCATTTAATACAACTTCATACCTCTGGCTAAGTAGTCCCTTAGAGTTTTTGACTTAGAGTTGGTACTCCTAGGTTTTGCAAATAAATCTGACAGTATAGAAAATCTACTGATGTAGTAACGTGAACCCTAAGACCTTCTTAGTTAGTAGGAGCATGTGTGTCGTGCTAGAGCGTAGTTAAATTCAAGTTCGGGCAACTCAATTCCAATCAGACAACTTTGACCCTAAGCGATAAAGCAATTTCTTATATTAGAAAGGGTATAAAATTATCTAGTGTATAAGCATAGACTTTGGATTACAACCAGTGGATTACTGCTACTCCTAAATTAAGACTAGACTACTGGTTAGGCTAAGGAAGGTAAATGACTAATTAATTATGCTAAGCCAATTGAATAATAGACTTAGTTATTAGGTTTTATAACTTCATCTTTAAGAAAGTTAAGAAGTATTAGGAGTATATAGCCGATAGAGACTTTGTCTTTGGGCCACAAACAGTTAGGAAATTAGGTCTTAAACCACAGACCATTTTGGCACCCATATTGTGCTATAAACTTAGAAAAATAGCCTGCCTGTTAAGCTAGACCGTGATAAAAGTCATCCTCTGGTAGAATTAGGCATCTTGCCACAGACTCACACCTGTCCCTGAAATCAACCACGATACCCATCATCTTTAGCTCCTTTTTATAACCATAGGTACCAATGTCATAGTACACATCATCGATGGAAGGAAGACCATTGTATTGGGGGATTGTTTCCCATTTCGTGTCAAGGATAAATCCTAAATTACACCTTGTTCTGACATACGGATCAGGACATAGATCTTGAACCCTGAGAATAAAAATAATTTTAAGGGGGGTAGACAAGTTATGAACCTAGTTGAGTTAAGTAGGTATACACGTCTACCCGTTCATGGGCGCAGCGGAAGCATGGTTGACCCTTGCCCCACTAGCCCAGGATCGAAAGAAATTACTCCCAGTTATACGCAAGGTTAGGTCATTAAATAGGATCTGAATCTTCCTTAGAATATAAAGCAATTAGGGTTCAAGTGTTAAACAATTTCATATTACAGAATAGGCCTAACAATGGGTACGAACCGAATTACAATAGCCAAGGTCAACGCATCTACAACTGAGCTCGTTGAATATGAACATAATAAAGCCCTAGCAAGTTCTACTATGAGAAACCGTTTTAGGATGATCTAGTAAGATTTGACTCACCATTTCCTTGGCCATAGATAATATCGAGGACTCTCTTAGACTAAGACCTAAAGGGCAACCTTAAAAATAGAAAATTTGAACCTTTCAGTGATGGGCATTCCCTAAGTTTTTAAAGTGATCGGTCTACGGAGTTAATGAAATATAAATTGCGAAGCATTCGCGGCTTGACCCAATTCTTAATCCTGGGTGACTACCAACGGACTCACTGCTTGGCCGAGCAGAAGACCAGGAGTCACCAGGACTAGGAAGGGATACAATGAGCTTTCTACCCTGGCCAGGTAGATGATCGATGTATCGGGATCAAGCCCATTATAACCATCTATCCGTGTTGGTCAAACATTGAAAACAACTATCTTACGCTCAGCAGATGAGAATCGAAGTCAAGACTCCAAATAGGGAAAGAAATCTATTATAACAAACCATCAGGATAAAAGTAAGGGATAAAGAAATAAATTTTTAAGGGGGGTAGCCTAAAATATACTAGACTAGTATGTACAAGATACACATTACCACGTATAGAGACTTGAAATCAATAAGTCTTAAGTAAATGAAATAATAACATCCTTACTTATTGCCTTTAGCCAATTTTGGGGACGAATTTTTTTTTAAGGGGGATAAATTGTAACATCCCGAATTTTTGCCAACCTGGGATCAGATGTCCTTAGGCAAGGGGTAGATCCCAACCCCTTATGAACCTCTCAAACCTCAAATCCTTTAGGAATTAGACAAAGTCAACTAAGTGTTAAACTGGATTAGCTACAAAATCTGTACTAATCACTTTAAATATGATCTGCAAGACCCAAAACTTGTAGAATCATTGACGCTAGGTTACCCTAAAATCTAGGATCAATCTTATTACCCGGTTGCTCTCGGGAGCATCACGAAACTCCGTATCAGATCTGGAGCGCACGTTGAAAGTCCAATTAACGCGAAGTTAAATGGTTAGGACTGCCTTGCTGGGCTCGACAACCATCTCAGAAATCAAATCCAAATAGTGTCCCACGGCTATTCGCTTGAGACCGGAGTGAAGAGTGTGAGAAAAGGTAGATTTTTTTTAAAATCAAATCTCATTTAAGTAATCTGAGACTTGTCACTTGCGGGCCTGATATAAGAAATCAGACCATCAGAATTTGACCCAAATACACCCTCGGATCAGGGGAAATTTCATATACATGTTCATGTACTTGTAACCCTGATCGAGTTGCGGTAACCGTTGAACTGAAACTGGTCCGCCACATGTGATCTGGAAACCTGATTGGAACGAAAACTTAACTCGACCTAGATCTAATGTCTGTGAGCTTAAGTCCGACCTTGGCTCATTGGGGGCTTCCAGAAGTGCTCCGTTGAGACGGAACTATCCATATTTGGACATAACCTAAGTATACCTTGGCCCTGGGCCTAATTTGGTGAGTTTTGGGCCTATATAAGGACCTTAAACCCTCACTTTCTCATCCCATACGAATTTGAGAAAAACCTAGGAGAGAAAAGAGAGAAAAGAGAGAGAAAGTGTGAGAGAAGTGAGAGATTCTTTCTGATGCTCTACCCTGCTATCCTACGTGATTAATCATCACGATCTAATTGCTTTTCCGGGGATTCCGGCTTCGTTCGCAGGTAAGAAAACCTAACCCTAAGCTATTTTAGAGTTTCCAAGAGTGTAGGTGATGGAATAGCTGACCTGTTTCATGATTCAGGTTGTTATAGTGCCGTAGACAAAGGCGTTGGGTTCAAATTGGTTTCGGTTCAAGCTTACTGACAAAAGGTGTGGACTTTAGATGTATAGGTTATAGTTTTCAATACTTTCAATGTTAGATAATGATAGATTCATGATCTGAGTGTGATTGTACATGCACAAACCAATGTTCATTTTGCGTTTCAATTGCGTATACAAATTATGGTATATTGTGTATTCTGTATAATCGTAGAAAATATCGTATATGTATAAATTTTGAAAGTATGTTAGCCATAATTTATTACTGTATGAACATGCTATATATATGTATAATACTCACTCGGTGAAGGGATTCGTCCTAATACATGTTTTTGCTAGTATACGCTATGTATGTTAAAAGAGTGTATTCTAAGTGTTTGTGAAAATGACCGAATGAGTATAGAATTCTCATTCGTGCTCGCCATGACTAATTGTCATGGATATATGATTATTGTATAGGCGATACCCCTTTGATGAAAGGATTTGCCCTAAATTACGCCACGGCCAATATATGTTATATATATTAAATTGTGTAGCCCAAGTGTTTGTGAAATTGTTCAAATGAATATGGAACTTGGATTCATGCCTGCCATGATTATCCGTCATGGGTGCACGTGTGTTATCCATGGGGCAGCTCCCTAGTGAAAGGATTTGTCCTAATACCTATGTGATCAACATACATCAGGTAGGTTGATGTATGCAATCTAAAATGTTTGTTGGAATGTTTAAATGAGTAGTAGTTAGTAAATTGTAATGTATAAGGGTGTTGAGATAGGATTCTCAACTACCTTAGTGATGTGTATGATTTCCTTCATGTAAGTTGTTTAGTTTAATTACTTACTGGTTTATGAAATGTATGTGTTTGGATTTCCTGTTTACATTGTGTTTTATAACATGCTTGTTAATATATTTGAATTACTTGTTTATTTAATTCTGCTCTGACTACTTCACATGTTTAAGTTGTATTCGATAAAATCCCTGATGGGTGATGGGAGAGTGGTGTAACGATTCTGTGCAACAGCCCTGACAGCCCTAAGCGGACAATATCAGACTTTGATTGTGTGATTTGAAATCTTGATCCGTTATTGTTTTAACTATCTGTAATTGAATGTGATTGGGGCTATGGTATAGTCCAGGCAATCGGTAGCAGGCCTTAAGTTCATGGCTGAGATTCATTCGCTACGAAAGACGTGTTTGACAAACCCGAGCCGTACTTCGGTTGTTGGCAGTGGTTAGGCCACGCGAAGTGCTTATGCACTTCATGTCATTCAGCTGGTTGTGCGCTCGTGCTAGTCGAGCTCGTCAAGTGACAAAAGTGACAAAATACAATGCCCCACCCAAGGTTTTTGTCCTCATATGACCATAAACATCAGAATAAACCAAATCTAATGCATGCACTTTATTAGCGTGAGAAGAAGTTTTAATAAATGAAACTCTATGCTTTTTCCCTGATAAATAATCAATACAGTTTTGAGAGGTGTACCTGTCACATCTAGAAGGAGCTGCTTCCTCACTAGTAGCTGAAGCCTTTTTTTACTCATGTGGCCTAGACGCCTGTGCCACATGTCAATAGCTGAATCTTCCGCTGCATTCAACCCACCCTTGCACACACCGAAACTTGCCTTGTAAAGGGTGCAACACTTTTTTCCTCTGGCTGCGATCAACGAACCCTTGATGAGCTTCTGACACCCACCAACAAACCGACTTTCATAGTTATAATCATCCAACCTTTCCATCAACATCAAGTTGAGGCGAAGGTCTGGGATATGCCTCACATCCCTGAGAACCAATGTGCAGCCCACATCACTCTTCACACAAATATCATCGGCCCCTACGATCTTTGATATGCTAGAATTTTCCATCTTCACGGTCTCATAGTCACATGACTTGTAGCTTTTGAAGAAGTCCCTACGTGGAATCGCATGAAAAGAAGCTCTCGAGTCTATCACCTAGTAGGTGTCCTGACTCATAGCCGTGAGATATACATCGTGATCTGCTAAAAGAATAACTACAACGTCGTCATCTGAAGCAACTATAGTGGAATCTGATTCATCTTCCTTTTCCTTTCCTTTTCCTTTCCTTTTGCTTTCTTGTCGTTCTTAGCCTTATGACATTCATGCTTATAGTGGCCCTTCTTGCACAATTTCAGCATTCAACATCTTTCCTGGTACTTGACTTGCCTCTTGATTTATCTCAAGCTTTTCCACCCTCCCTGTTCTTTCCTCTCCCCCGTTCATGTGTCACAAGGGCCTCTTGCTGAGCAGACCCCTAAGACTTCCTCCCTGTCTCCTCATTGAAGAGACAACTGGTTACCTATTCCATAGATACCTTTCCGTCTGGCACGGAGTTACTTAGGGACACCACCAATGTCTCTCAACTGTCAGGCAATGAACTAAGTAATAGAAAAGCCTGCAATTCATCATCCAGGACCATCTTCATAGTGAAGAGTTGGTTCACTATATTGCTGACCTCATTCATGTGCTTGGCCACAGAACTACCATCCTTGAACTTGAGATTCACAAGTCACTTTATCATAAAATTTTTATTACCGACTATCTTCCTCTCATACAGCCCTTCTAATTTCAGCCATAGGCTAGCGGCTGAGGTCTCTGTAGATACATGGTGGAACACAGTATCATCCAACCATTGTTTAATAAACCTCACTGCCTTTCGATCCATCTTCTTCTAATCATCATTAGACATATCCTTGGATTTTGCTGATATGCCTAAAATTAGAGAATATAGATCCTTGCAATAAAGCAAGTCCTCCATCTTAGCCTTCCACATGGTCCAGTTATAACCATTGAGGCTGATCATCCTTGATGAGCCACCTTCCATAATTCAAAAAACTGATCCTACCTGTTCAATGAACCTGGCTCTGATACCACTTTGTTGGGGGCCTTGCACAAAACCTTAGGATCTAGCCTCCCAAAAACAAACCAGAATTATGGAATAATAATGCAATGAAATAAATCAAAGCATCAACCACACAACACAAGATATTTTTACATGGAAAACCCTCAAAGAGGTAAAAACCACTGGACCTCGTCCAGATCAACAATCCACTATGAAGTGGAACGTTACAACCTTCTTCACTCACGCAGAAGTGGATAAATAATAAGAGAAATAAAGAAAACAGAGAGATCTCACCGATTATGAGGACGTGGAAGCGCTGAGATATGGTAGATCACCTCTACGAGCATAGCCTCCCTTTCACAAGCTTCCTCTCTCGCTTTCTCTCTCTCTCTCTCTCTCTCTCTCTCTCTCTCACCTTTGATAGCCCTAAGCCCTCCTAGAAAACTTTTAGAAAACTTTAAAATACCCTAGAATAGAATACCTTAATCCCATTTTGGAACCCCTTAAATAGAGAAACGGAGGAATTGGAGTCAAATACGGAAACTGCGCTACATCTCCTCTGAACTGAGGAGGAAAACTCCATCAGAAGGTGCACCTGTAATTAGCATTCCTTAACCATAAGACATCTGGAAAAATCAATCTTGGGAACCATCACTCTGGAATCGTGTTCCAAGGATCCAAGTGGGGCACCAGTCGACTTATTCTATTTAAAGTTGAAGCCAATTGTCTCAAGAAGCCATAAAGGAATGGGCCATTAGCCTTTTCTCAAATCAATCTTGATGGCCACAGTACACATATCCATCCACTAATTTCATTATCTATCACCAAGCAACCCTAACCAAAGTCTAGACTCAGAGATGTTAGGTTGAATGGATACACACCAACTTACAATTGAGAGAATTTGAACAGAACATTCTACAAAAGCTTCAACCATTACTGATGAATTGCCAAAACTGCAATATGAAATGATAAAGAGTGTTGCAGAAATTGCATATATCATGCATCAAATTAGATTGACTGCCCGCCCATCCCATTTGAATTGATGAATTAGTAAGATTTGCAACCTATATATGAATGCAAAAATATAAAACATAGTTTGAAAAACTAACCCAATCACTAGATAGAAAAAGCTACAGAGAAGAAATCACGTCATGTGCAAATTCCTGTCTTCTACAAGGACATGGAAGCAGCAAAGTCTTGAAAGAAGCTGAATTGAATTCAGAAATAAAATTGTGTAGCATGACTGATGATACACATTTCTCAGGATCTCCCATGCTAGACTTCGATTCCATGAGAAAATTGTCCATTAATTCTACATATGTTTCCGAATAGATAAATGCCAAATCATAATGGAGGAGGGAGGATTGATGGATCAAGCATCTGTTCTAGCATGGAAACTCTAATTAATTTTAAAAACGTTAATAAGCATCTAAATAAAAGTGTGGCTTCATAGCTTCTCTTTTTTATCCTTTACCCACTCTCAAATATTTTTGTTTCTTGACAAATTTATTCATAAGGAGGATGTCTTCTTATAAGGAGAATCGATGATGCATGGTTATAGATATTGATATGGACATGGACATGAGGAATGGGGTTACAATTCCCCTGATAATGTAAAATACTTGCTAAGGTTCAACTTTAATATCATCTTCATTACCTTTTCTTTATACTTTATATAAAATAATAATAATAATAATAATAATAATAATAATAATAATAATAATAATAAAAAACTCCTAGTGGTTTTCACAAAAAAACAGAACAAAACCAAAAACCACACCACCCGCAAGATGCAGATAAGATTTTTCCACCATGTATGACATGTATGCAATTTCTAAGTGCCTACGTATCATCCATCACACTCTGAAAGATATTTCAGACTTGATGAAACCCAGAGAGAGAGAGAGAGAGAGAGAGAGAGAGAGAGAGAGAGAGAGAGAGAGAGAGAGAGAGAGAGAGAGAGAGAGAGAGACTACTCTGCGGTACATTCTTTGGTGCTTCTTCCTCTTACAGGTCTTCTTGGACTTTGGTGTGTTCTAGCAAGGAGGGCAATAGCTGAGAGATCAGCGTCTTCAACAACCAATGGAAATGGAAGCCATATCAAGAGAGGCCGGAGTGGAGCGACGTTGGAGAGAGAGAGACTTTCGGGATTTGGGGATGGGGCGCGTGATTTGGGGATGGGGCGATTTGGGAGAGAAGAGGGAAGAGGGTTTTGAGAGAGAAATATCAGCGCATGCGCGATTTGGGAGAGAAGAGGGAAAAAGGGTTTTGGGAGAGAGATTTGGTGGGCCCGATTTGGGGATGCTATTCGGGAGGGGAAAAGCCCTATTTTATTTTTTCCAGCGGCGGTGGCTTATCCGTATACTGGCGGCCACGTAAAAATGCTGCTCATTTTACATCTACACTGGCGGTTCGTTGTGGCCGCCAGTGACAGTGCGCCACTCATACGGAGATTTCTTATAGTTCTTTTTAGAGATGGAAGCCACTTTTGGTTATGGATAGAGATGGATGAGTGCATTTGGAGTCATACGGATAAGCAATTGTTAGAAGAAATTTAAGGTGGAGGTGGATGATTGTAGTTGTCATGTGGAAGACAATGAAGGAGATAGAATTTAAATTTTATAATATTACCTAGGAAGATAATGAACACATATCATTTATTAAGAGTTGAGGTTGCTATGCGTTAATGGTCTAAGTCGTGGTTGTCATGTGTTAAGGGTTGAGGTTGTCATGTGTTAAGAGTCTGGGAGTGGTTGTCATGTATTAAGAGTGGACGTTGTCATGTGTTAAGGGTCTAAGCCATGGTTGTCATGTGCTAAAGTCAATGTTGTCATATGTTAAGGGTCTGCGTCTTGGTTGTCATGTGTTAAAGGTCTGGCTTGTGGTTGTCATGAGTTAAGGGTCTATGTTGTCCTGCATTAAGGGTTGTGGGGCCCACCATGAGATATGTGTTGAATCCACTTTGTCCACTGAATTTAGAATTTAATTTAATGTCATGGGCTAAAGAATGAGTTACATCAAAAAAAATCTATGGGCCCTAAAAAATTTTCAATAATAGGTTTTTAATCTCACTGCTTTTTGTAGTGTGGTCCTTGAGCCTTTGATAGGTCTCATTTTTGGGCTCATGCGGAATTATGATCTTTCAAAGTAGATGGACAATGTGGATAAAATACATAAATCACAATGGGCCCCACGGGATCATCCATCTTTAGTTAGGTCTTATTACCCAATCCACGTCACATTCCATCACGTTGATGCGAATTTTGAGCAAAAGCCTTTTATAGGAAGTTCCTACTATCAGAAGTTATATTTAGCCCATTGTGATGTTTTTGGAAAATCCACTCCATCCATCCATTTTGGAAGATCATGTTAAGTCATGAGACCAAAAAATTCAGCATAGAAATTAGAAAGAGATTGCCTACCGTTCAAACCTTTTTAGACACCACCATGATGTTTATATGCAATATAAACTATTCATAAAGTGGCCTAAATGCTCATAAGGTCCTTGTCACATGGATGAATTGAAAGAATAAAAATATTAGCATGATCCAAAGCTTATGCAACCCCATGAATGTTTCAACTATGGTGTACAAGCTCTACTATTTTTTGTTTATTTTTTGTTGTGTGGCCCACTTAAACTTTGGACCTATATCATTTTTTGGGCTCATGTTATCAAATGATTTGGTAAAACATGTGAACGATTTGAATTTCTCACAAACAACATAGTAGACCCCACAACATTTATCTCATCCAAATCCCTCCCGTCATCATGCTTGATCGGCGCTGCTCATCGTAAAGGCACTTTCGTCCCTTCAATTTTTTCAAAAGGCTCTTGGAGCTAAATAAATATTTTGTTTCTGAAAAGGATACTTTTTGTTACGTTTGGCTATACACAAGGCCAATTTGATCAAAATTCCTTAGCATACAGTGAAAATGTACTTTGATAACTCGGGCTGAGGCTCTGCACAACTTCAGTAATCCAGACCACTGATCTGTTTTGTCCTACCACCAATAAATTACCATGTAAAATTTCTCAATCCGTCACCTGCAAATAGACGGTTAGGAAGAGAAACACCACTAGAATCTTCCATTTTGGAGTAATTTCCACTGATGGTGGACATGGAAAATCAATGATATGGATTACAGAATCATGGGCCCCACTTGTGTAAGGCCTTGAGTTGGCACAGCATAATATCATTAAGATGCACGTGGACACCGTTTATGTGTTTCTATGCAACGTAGATTGCACACTTAAAATGTGCGCTGGGACAGGCCCATCCCATTGATGAATGGACTATTTGAGGTAGGATATAATAATCCTGAGGAGGAATTACAGGTCTGTGACGTAGACAGTGTCCTGTGGGCCCATGGTTCCACCATCCAGATCTTCCATCTGATGGACCACTGTGGATAGGGGCTAGCTGACCCAAAATTCTCTCGGATTGAAAGTTTATAACCCTTGGATCATGGACCTATAAATCAATGGTTTAACAAACAACCCAACATCAAAGATTGGAAGGCTGGGATCATTCAGTCTGAAAGAATTATGTGGCTATGCCCTCATCCATGATGGGCCCTTTCTGATGAATGGTTTGGATAACCAAACCAAGCGTCTCACATGTATATAGTCGATGCAGCAGAACATGGTGGATGGTAGAGACGTGCATACCATTACTTTCTCCAATGCATTTGGCTGATTCCCTCCTACGAGTAGGGTTTGCAATGGGCTGGGCTATAACCATTAGCCATCCGTGGTCCTAATTGGGCTAAAAAGGCCTTAGCTTTAGCCCTTGGCAAGTAGGTACTGCAAGGAAAAGAGTGAAAAGATAACAGGTTTTGAGAAATTTTTGGGGCTAGCCCACCTGAGTTTCATCCTATAAAACCAAGCTTTTGATCTATTGAAGTACGCATGTTGAATAGAAATTGCTGTCCATTCTTTTTGTATAACAGTAACCTATTTGATGATTGGGTAAGGAAAATGAGATGGTCCCAACCATTTATTATCGTCCCATATTCACGCAGTTTTCCAGCCTGACCCAACCCTCTTTTGAGGCAAATGAACTGAACCTTATAGATGTGAATTGCTTGTAAACAAGGGTTACAAAAGCATGGCTCAATGAAAAAACCTATATGTATACATCAAATGCAAGGCCTACAATAAAAGTATAAGTTCTCTATTTAAATCATAAAAAAAATAAATTATAGGTCTCATATATATCTGACATACGCATATATTATTTTTGTATTAAAATACATCGAAATTTAAAATTAGTTATAGGCAATGTAAATTGTCTATCATTATAATTAGTCCAACAAAGAACTATGTGTGTTGTTAAAGGTAAACTGACGCAGGGATAAACGTGATGAGGTCGATCACCGTCTTCCTCAAGGATAACTACTCCAAATCCACAGAGCTTCTTTGGACTCCTCATAGAGACTTCTCGAATCCACGAGGAAAAAAAAAATATAAATAATTTTAAAATATATGAAAGAAACTTGTTGATTAATTGATAAATGAAATAAATGAGTCTACAACCCTTTAAATAGGGATACCAAGACTTAGAATAAGTATAGGAATTAAACTATAACTAAAACTCCCTAAAATTCATAACTTACTATAAATAGTAAATTTCTATTTATAGTAAGTGTCCTATGTGGCTTAACCATGTTATTCTCTTAATTTTTCTAAACACTTTTCATGTTAGACACAACTCCTAAAGCCTAACAGATGAAGAGTTATAATCAAAGTAAAACTTACTAAAAATAGTAAAAATGGAAATAAACATAGAATTTGACCGTCGATCCGATGGAATCTCACAAATTCGGCATGGGCAACCCGGATATATCAATTTGACCATCAATCTAAAGTAGCTCGTCCTACCCTAAAATCATATATGATATGTCAAGTAACTCATTCCGGTTTGCGAG
Organism: Magnolia changhungtana; assembly: GCA_030180095.1. Taxonomy (NCBI): domain Eukaryota; kingdom Viridiplantae; phylum Streptophyta; class Magnoliopsida; order Magnoliales; family Magnoliaceae; genus Magnolia; species Magnolia changhungtana. Next base: position 1,691,408 of record JASAUF010000051.1, on the reverse strand, counting down.
ATATGCCTATTTTAAGGTTCTGACGGTCTTGATGACTTCTGCCTTTGATCGGGCCTTCTCTGATCCATTTTGGACATGAAAGTATCCTTGACCCGCTCTACATCATATACCTTGACCTTAGAAAGAAAATTTATTTCTTGGTGTAAGCGTGTGTATTATAAATTTGTATGGTACTTTTTCACTAAGTTGCTACAAGCAATTTATAGGAAGCCATTAGTATGCAAGCCCTACAGTGCTGGGCCACTGCTACAACCATATATGCCAATGGGTTTGTGAAACAGGTGTGAATGTTTGTGGGTTTTCTTGAGGTGAACTTGGCATGGATGCATGTCAGTACAGACGTCAAATCTTAGCTCCATATATCCCATTATAGAAGAGCATATGCAGAAAATAAGTGGATGATCCTGTTGAAATTGGTGGTTTTTGGAAAAAAAAAAATTTCAAAAATTCAAAATTTCGGGATTTTTCCGCCAAAACAATTTTTGGGAATTTTCAAATAAAAAGTGTGGTGTGTGCTTTTGTCCCACAATGGAAATGATAGGAGAAGTTTTTGAGTTTATATGTGGATGTATGTGTAGTATTCTTACTTGGAGTTTTGGAGAAAGAGACGCTCAGGTTGCATGTTCTAGTGCTACGCATTGGAATGCATGCTCGTGCTCGGGCTCGAGCACGGGTGTGGGCGAGGGCATGGGTAGTGTGGCTGTAGTGGCGCTAGTTGGTGCACTTTGTACTTTGCACGTGTGCATCGTGTCGCAGAGTAGTTGCTCCCTTGCAACCTTATGCGAACCGTTGTGAGATGGTGCGATGGATCTAAGATGACCCAGAGCTTTATAGGTGACTAAGAACGGTCGGATCCTTAATCCAAAATGGTCAGCCGTTTCTGAAAATGGCTAGCTTCCTTGAAAGCCACAACGGTCCGAAAACGGACGGGCCTTAATGATCCAATGGTTAGATCTCCCGATCCGACGATCAGAAACGGCCGAAATTAATGATCAATGGTCAGAAACGTTTTTCAAACATTCTGAACTATTGATGGCCACCAAGCAATGGTCTACTCCCTGGTGCCTATATAAACTAGACCATTCTTGTCCAAATTAATAATCTCAAACATCTATCTCTCCCATTCCATCAGATTCTCCAAATAGCATCTCCTTCATAAGAATATTGTGAACATATCCACTGTTTGATTCTGCTAGAATAGATCTGTCACATTGAATTGTTCCTAAGTGGACCCATCATGATTGCTGCACACTGGATCCAGATAGGCTTATCTTATCCTGGAAGCAATTCACCTCTAACCCATTAGCAATTGATAAGGGGGTAAATCACTCTTTAAGGACAACATATCATTTTACGTGATTCAGCTTAGCAAAATGTAGAAATTGAAATTTATTTTATTTCATTTTTATTTTTCAATATATCCAACCTTTTTTCAAACAGATCCTTACCATCCAATTGGTGGCCATTAAATATGCAGTTAATAGGAAACTGGCAGTAGATCTAAATACAAGTTGGGATGGGATGGGATGGTTGGAGCAGTGAGGTTGTTGGGATATGCTGCAGCCATCGTCACCTCTGTTAATAGGAGGTGTTGGCACTTGGTTCTTGTGTATTTTTTATCACGTGTGGGTGAGTGTGCCAGAATTGATAAAGTAGCTTGATTCATACCGAATCACCTTCTGACTCCAAGCATCAAAATAAGTAGATATGTCCAATGTCAATGTATGAGCATATATAACCAGATTATAAGAAGATCGGTCACTTATTCAGTCAATTGCAGAATTTTATAATGATTAGGTGATTGTTGGAGGGTGAGGTTCTTCCTTCGAAGATAGGTTGTGCTTAATTTGACTTTTACAATAAAGAGTTTTTTTTTTAAAATACTAGTCCAATCAAACAAAAGAAAAAACTCACAAGCACATTGTTAAGGAATTCAATGAGATGATGGTAGTTTATGCTCAAACTGCTCCTTAGATGAGCCTATTTCTTTCTTTCTCTATTTCTATTTATTATTATTTTTATAAGCATATCTAGTCGGCTTAGGACACATTTTGTTTTTCCATCGGCATAGTATATTTATTTTATTTTTTTTCTTCTTTATGACCAATTTCGGTCTTTTATGCATGATTGATGATCAATTTAGCCATTGTTTGGCCTAATCTTTCCATATCTCTCATAAACCAGGATGTTATGCTTTTAAAAACCGACCATTTATGAGATTTATCATGATCTTTTCATCCATATCACAGAGAATGTAAGAACTATCGGGAAGCAACTTTAGCACTATGAATGGTTCCTCCCAAGTAGGTGACCATTTGTGGAATTCAATATTCTTGGTTTTAAGAGGAAATATTACTTTCTAGACTATATTTCCTTCTCTAAAAGCCTTCCTTTTCACTTTCTTGTTATAAGCTTGGACAATTCAGGCTTTGTTAAACACAATAGAATCCAACACCTTCAGTTGTATTTCATCTAAGTCCTTGAGTTTGACCATAGTAGCTTCTATGAACTCGGTTATGTCAAATTAGCCTAATAGGCTACCTGTAATGATGGTACAACCACTTCCAAAGGTAACACAACATCATATTCATACATAAGATTGAATGGACTCATTCGTATGCTTGTTTGAAATGAATTCTGATAAGCTCAAAGAGCTTCTGATAACTTAATATGCCATTATTTAAGATTCCCATTGATCATCTTGCGCAAAATATTCTTAATAATCTTGCTGGTTTTGTCCTGGTCGTTGGCCCAAGTATAGTAAGGTGATGGGTGCAATAGTTTAATTTTATCCTGATTGGCCATTGCTTTGACTTCCTTAGATGAAAATGATGCACTTCGGTCCATCATAATTAACTCAGGGATTCCAAATCAATGAATTATATGAGTTTCAATGAATTCAACAATCTCCTATCTTTGTTGCTTATCTTGACCTGATGAATTTCTTTGGTCAATTTTTCTGAAAAGCCAAAGGTAATGATCTTATTTGCATGGTTATTGTTCTTCCTTCAAATCCTTAGGCGATTTGAAGTCTAGATGTCAATTGTGTTATTTCATTGGCATTAATATTATATTCTCGAGTTACATGTTTTAACTCGACCTCATCGAATTTGTTTAGCAACTGATTTGCTAAAACATAATATGGTTGGAGGGCTTTACTTGTTCATTTAAATGAACCAACCAATTGGTTAACTACTAATAAGGAATTTCTAATCACCGATTCATTTTTTACTCCTAGTTCGCTCATCAATTATAATTTGATTATCAAAGCCTTATATCCAGCTTGATTATTAGTAGACTCGAACTTAAGCTAGAATGCAAACTTCTATTTTTTTATTTTTTATTTTTTACAGCTGGGTTGATAAGAATAATTCCTACTATTTATCCTCTAAGGTCATTGAACCGTCTAATACTTCCAAATGAAGCTGACTTTCTATGTCCGAACGGTGATTGGCTAGAAAATTTACTATGGCCTATCCTTTTATAGTCTTTTGTGGCATATACATTAAATCAAACTTAAATAATATGAGAACCCATTTGCCAATTCGACCATTTAGAAATGGCTAATTTAACACATATTTTACTAAATCAGTTATTGAAATTATATTTATTGACTTAGCCAATAAATAATGTCGTAATTTTATGGTTGCAAAGTACAATAATAAACTTCTCTATAGCAGAATATAGTTTCGTAGTACCTAACAATGTTTAAGTAAGATAGTAAACCACTCGTTCTTTTCGATCATCATCATCTTATGCTAATAGAGCACCAACCAATTCTCCAAAAGTCGCGATATACAACTTAAGTGGTCGACCTTTCACTAGCGGCATCAACACTGGCGACCTGGATAAGTAATTTTTAATTCTGTCAAAAGCTAAGTGATGTTTTAACTCCTATCTGAACTCCTCTCCTTACTTCACCTTCAGCAAAAGAGAAAACATATTATTTTTCCAGCACTGTTAGAAATAAATCGACGCAGAAAATTGACTTTGACAAGAAACCTTTGCAATTTAGTTTTATTTCTCGACGACTTAGTTTCGATTATTACTTGAGCCTTATGCTGATCGATTTCAATTCTCCTTCGATGTACCACGAATCATAGAATTTTTTGACTCATATACAAAAAATACATTTAAGAGGGTTCATTTTGAGCTTATGAATCCTCATTCGTTCAAATGACTTTCATAAGTGGTCAAAATGTTCGGCTGAATTGGCCAATTCGACTATTACGTCATCAATATAAATTTTTATTAATTGGGCTATTATATCATGAAAAATGTCATTCATAGCTTTTTGATAAGCAGCTCATGCATTATTAGTCCAAACACCATTACAACCCAAGAAAACATTTCCAAAGGACTAAGACATATGAAGATTGTTTTTGGAATGTCCTTAACCGCAATGTTTATTTGGTTATATCCTAAATGACCATCTATAAAGAAAACCATTTGATGCTCTGCAGCTCGATCAATCAATTGATTGACCATAAGCATAGGATACTTGTCCTTTGGTGTGGCTTAATTTAAAATTTGAAAATTAATGCAGATTCTGAGTTTACCATTCTCTTGATAACTCACACTATATTTGAAATCCATTTAGCGTATTTGATGGGTTTGATGAAACCTGCTTTCAAATGCCATTCAATTTCTTCCTTAATCTTTTATATAACTTCTGTCGTCATTCCCCTAGGCAGCTACTTATGTGGTCAATAACCCTCTTTTATAGGTAATCTATGTTCGATTAGTTTTCGGTGTAGTCCAGGTACCTCATGATAATCCCCAGCAAAGCAATCGGTGAACTCTTTAAGCAAGTTAGTAAGTTCAGCCTGTATCTAGGAATCCAACAATCCACTGATAAAGTAGGATTGAAATATTGTTTTGTTCCCAAATTTACTTATACTAATGGATCTTGAACTTGAGCTTGAGAATCATCCAATATCTTTAGTGCAGTTTTAGATCCTTCAATTCAATACCATCCTCAGCTACTTATCAACTGACACTAATATATCAGTCATATTAACAAAGTATTTGTTATCAAACTGTCGAAGGTTATCCTCAAACTACCGCACTCTGGCAGTGAAATCGGCCTTAACTAAAAGTCAATTCTTCATGGGATTTCTTCTATTATGCAGCTCGTAGTTGCTTGGAAGGGAATTACAGCTATTGAAAACTCTTCATTCAATCATATCATTATAGTGATATCTTGTAGGACATTTTTTGGATTGAGTTTGGCATTGATCCTAGTTGGTCTACTATTTTTATCTCGTCTTGCGAATCGCATTGGTCCAATCTCATTGCCATAGAAATAAGCATCGATCGCATTGGACATGGCTAAGAATGGTTTGTTATCGGCCAAAACCAATTCTACTTTATCTTAATTCCAGAAAATTACAAACTGATGTAGTGATGACGAAATACACGAGAAAGAATGAATTCAATCTCTTCCCAATAAAGCATTGTAATTTGAAGAAGTATCAACCACGAAGAAAACGGCTAACACCTTCTTAGTTTCCACCATTAGTTTGATCTGTAGGATACCATGTATTTGCGTTACCACACCAATAAAATTACTCATTGTAACCTTAGTTGGGATAAGTCATCCTGAGGCTTTCCCAACTTAGACATCATTCTCATTGGAAGTATGTTGACAACAACTCCATTATCAACCAATACTTTAGAAACTGGACATCCTTTCAAGTGTACAGAGATATACAATGACTTTAGATGTTGAGTCATGGTGCGAGTCGGTCTTTCAATCACTATCTTTTTAGAAGGTGACCCTGGTTCGACTGAAATAGTCGATATATTTTTTATTTCTTCCTCAGAATTGAAGGAACCATGTTGTATAATTATAGGAGGACCAAGTTCCTTCACATCTCCTTCCATTTTGTTTAGTTAGGATGGTTTAGCTTGAAAACTCAATGGCAATGTAAGCACCATGTTACAATCCAAGACCATTGGTGGAAATGAGCTAAACCATATTACCGAATATGGACATTGCCCCCTAGATGTTTCCAAATTTGATTACTTGTCATCTTATCTTTCGGCTTCAAGTTTTATTTCCTCATCTTATTTAGATGAAGCATGTTCTAGTGATTTTACTTTTGCCAGCAATTCTCCATTCAAAAGATTATCTGAAAAACATTCATCATTGACATATTCGGTCAATCCTTCAACATCCATGCCTTCATTTTTAGGATTTTGGTTATTCCTGAGTAATTTATTAATATTGCGTAGCACACTAACAATGCAGTGAGCCTAAATCCGATCTCAGGCCTCACCCACAAATGATAAACAGGAAGAAATATAAACTAGAAATAGATCAAAGCAATCTAAACAAACCACAAGACAACATATACGTGGAAAAACCCCAATCTAGGGTAAAAAACCATGGATGCAAACTTCCACTATGAAGAACAAAGATTACAAGGCAATATACTAACCTCTCCCTTAGAAGAACATAGAAACCCCTTTGCCCACACCTTAGAATTATTTCTCCAATATTCTAATACACCTAGAAAAGCCCTAGGAACACCTATCTATAGTTTAGGCAACTCCCCTTTCCGCATCCCAGTTGTGAAAGGACTTGCGTCACGAAATCTACGCAAAATCGCGGAACGAATCTGCGTAACTACGACCGGTCCAGCAGACTACACGACCGATCGAGCGACCCCTACAACCGGTCGTGAATGGGCCACGACTGGTCGAGCACCTTGGGATGAAAAAATGATGCTCGCTAGACTTTGAGTCGAACCAGTCCACGACCAGTCGAGCCGGACCCTACGACTAGTCGAGCATGGCTCACGACTAGTTGAAGGCAGTCCCAGATGTGGCTCCACATCTTAACAATCTCCCACTTGAAGACATATCGCCTCAAAACCTTCGTCTTTTTCATCCGGAGTGCACCACCTCCCCGTCTTCAAGCCTGAAGACCAATCAAAGATGAACAGAGCTTCAACTTCTCTCGTGTGACCGCCTTGGTCAACATATCCACAGGATTCTCACTTGTATGAATCTTCTCTAGAGCAATCAATCCATTTTCCAGTAACGAACGTATGAAGTGATATCTGATGGCAATATGCTTGGTCCTTGAATTAAAGGCTGAATTCTTAGCCAAGTGTATTGCACTCTGACTGTCACTGTATAGCTTGCAATCTGCTTGCTTCTTACCCAACTCTTCCATGAAACCTTGCATCCATACCATCTCCTTGCACGCTTCTGTAGCCGTATTCTGCCTCTGTCATAATGATAGATACTATATTCTGTAACTGAGAGATCCAACCGACAGTAGCACTACCTAGAGTAAAGACATAACCTGTAGTGCTTCTTCTGCTGTTGATGTCTCCTGCCAAATCTTAATCCACGTAGCCTTGTAACTTGATTTCCGATCTACCATAGCACAACCCTATATCCTTAATACCTACCAAGTATTTAAGGATCCACTTCACAGCTTCCCAATGTTCCTTCCCGAGGTTGTTCATGAACCTGCTAACAACTCCCACTGCTTGAGCAATGTCCGGTCTTGTGCTCACCATAGCATATATGAGACTCCCAATGACTGACGTGTATGAGACTTTAGCCATGTAGTCCCGTTTCTCCTGTGTCTTTGCACCTTGCTCCTTAGATAGCTTGAAGTGGTTGGCTAATGGAGTACTAATCGGTTTATCACCTCTCATATTGAATCGATCAAGTACCTTGGCTATGTACTCTGCCTGTGACAAAACCAGTTTCTTATTTTCTCTGTCACGTTTGATCCTCAAGCCTAGGATTTATTTTGCAGCACCTAAATCCTTCATGGCAAATTCTCTAGACAGTTGTCTTTTGAGATCTGAGATGTCCTTCATGCTTGAACCGGCCACAAGCATATCATCAACGTACGGAAGAAGGATGATGTACGACATATCAAACTTCTTCAAATAGCAACAGTGGTCAGCATGACATCTCCTATAACCGTTGACATGAAACTATCGAACTTCTTGTATCACTACCTCGGGGCCTGCTTCAGGCCTTATAGACTCTTCTTTAGTCTGCACACCTTGTTCTCCTTTCCTGGTGCCACATATCCTGTCGGCTGATACATATATATCTCTTCTTCAAGGTCCCCATGAAGAAAAGCTGTCTTACAATCTAGTTGCTCTAGATGTAAGTCTTCTGTAGCCACTATACTCAAGACCATACGAATCGTAGACATTTTTACCACATGTGAAAATATTTCAGTGAAATCGATACCTGTCTTTTATTGAAACCCTTTCACAACCAATCTGGCCTTGTACTATTTCGAACCATCGTGCTCCTCCTTCAATCTGTAAACTCACTTGTTATGAAGAGCTTTCTTACCCTTGGGTAGAGTGACTAGCTCCCATGTACGATTAGGCTCAAGAGAGTCCATCTCCTTATCCATGGCCTGCTCCCACCACTACAAAAAAAATGGGTAAAGGCTATGGATAAAATCCATAGCCATAGACATATAGCTACGGTTTTAGTCCGTAGCATGACTATAGTCGTAGGTACCGTAACAATAGGTCTTAAACCTATGGCTACGGATCTAATCCGTAGTAGTTACATCTATAGCTACGGATCTAATCCGTAGCAGTTATACCTATGGCTATGGATTAGATCCGTAGTAGTTCTACCTACAACTACGGAGAAATCCATAGCAGTTATACCTATAGCTACGGATCTAATCCGTAGTAGCTACATCTATCGCTATAGTTCTACTCAATAACTACGGATTATCTCTGTAGCTATAGGTAAAAATAGCCATGGATTTACTCTGTAGCAATTATATCTATAGCTATAGGTACAACAACATGATTTAATTACAAGAGCTACGGATTTACTCCGTAGCTATATCTTACAACCACTACGGACATGATCCGTAGCAATTATATCTGTAGCTATATGTTACAACAGCTACAAATTTAATCCGTAGCTATAGTTACCACGGCTACGGATTTAATCCGTAACAATTCATAAATTGAAAAATATGATTATTCGTTCATTCAATTACCACCTACATAATCATTCATTCATTCTATTACAATCAATTATAATCATTCATTTATTCCATTACAATCAATTACAGTCATTCATTCATTCAATTACAATCATTCATTCATTTAATTACAATTACAATTACAATTAATTACAATCCTTCATTCAATCAATTACAATTATAATTACAATAATGCTAAAAATACAAATCTTTGGCTTCATTAGAGAAGTTTGCTCGACTTCACCCTGAAATTTCAATGATAAAGAATTGAAAGAGAAGATATATTTTAACGGTATGATAATTTTTTCACAAGTAAATAGGCCTTTTTCAGCCATCACCCATCTGAAGAATCAAAAACCGATTGTTGTCTAAGTCCACTCCTTTTCCTTTTAATTTCTTAGTGACCTCTGTAAGATTACTTCCACAGTCATTTATGTAGTACTTTGAAGAGTTGTCTCAAAATGCAACTCTAGTAATGACAAAATCACTTCCTGCAACAACTTCGTATATTTCATCATCCTACAAATAGTCATGACATTCATAAATCAAAATGATCATTGGGGGAAAGAAAAATAAAGTAAAAGAAGTGCATCATATATAACAAATTTTTTTCTTAACGAATTAATAAAAACTCAAAGAGAAATGAAATTAACACAAAACGAATGGTCTCACCATATGGTTTATAGGGCTAAAATAAACGTCAAGAAATCAGGTTTGGGTTCGGGATCGGGTTTTCAAGTTTAGGTTTAGGATTAGGTGTAGGTTTAGGTTTAGGGATTTAAGAATAGGTTAAGGTTTAGGTTTATGAAATTAAGTTCGGGATCGGGTTTAGGTTTGGGTTTTCAAGTTTAGGTTTAGGTTTAGGTTTAGGTTAGGGAGTAGAGATTAGAATTAGGTTTAGGTTTAGGTTTAGGGATTTGAGAATAGGTTAATGTTTAAGTTTAGGAAATCGGGTTCGGGATCGGGTTTAGGTTTGGGTTTTCAAGTTTAGGTTTAGGTTTTAGGTTACAGAGTTGAGATTAGGATTAGGTGTAGGCTTGGGTTTAGGGATTTGAGAAAACATTTAGGTTTTAGGTCATAGGTTTAGGTTTTAGCCTTTGGTTTAGGTTATAAGTTTAAGTTTAGGTTCTAAGTGTAGGTTATAGTTTAGGTTTAGGTTAGGTGGTAGGTTAAGGTTTAGGGAATTGAGAATAGGTAAAGGTTTAGGTTTAGAAATTGGGTTCGTGTTCGGGATTGGGTTTAAGTTTGGGTTTTCAAGTTTAGGTTTAGGTTTAGGTTAGGGAGTTGAGATTAGGATTAGTTGTAGGTTTAGGTTTAGGGATTTGAGAATAGGTTAAGGTTTAGGTTTAGAAATCGAGTTCGTGTTCGGGATCGGGTTTAGGTTTGGATTTTCAAGTTTAGGTTTAGGTTTAGGTTAGGGAGTTGAGATTAGGATTAGGTGTAGGTTTAGGTTTAGGGATTTGAGAATAGGTTAAGGTTTAGGTTTAGGAAATCGGGTTCGAGTTCAGGTTCGAGATCGGGTATAAGTTTGGGTTTTCAAGTTTAGGTTTAGGTTTAGGTTAGGGAGTTGAGATTAGGATTAGGTGTAGGTTTAGGTTTAGGGATTTGAGAATAAGTTAAGGTTTAGGTTTAGGAAATCGGGTTCGAGTTCGGGTTCGGATTGGGTTTAAGTTTGGGTTTTCAAGTTTAGGTTTAGGTTTAGGTTAGGTAGTTGAGATTAGGATTAGGTGTAGGTTTGGGTTTAGGGATTTGAGAAAACGTTTAGGTTTTAGGTCATAGGTTTAGGTTTTAGGCTTAGGTTTAGGTTATAAGTTTAGGTTTAGGTTTTAAGTGTAGGTTATAGGTTTAGGTTTAGGTTAGGTTGTAGGTTAAGGTTTAGGAATTGAGAATAGGTAAAGGTTTAGGTTTAGGAAATCGGGTTCAGGTTCGGGATCGGGTTTAAGTTTGGGTTTTCAAGTTTGGGTTTAGGTTTAGGTTAGGGAGTTGAGATTAGGATTAGCTGTAGGTTTAGGTTTAGGGATTTGAGAATAGGTTAAGGTTTAGGTTTAGGAAATCGGGTTCGGGTTCGGGATCAGGTTTAGGTTTGGGTTTTCAAGTTTAGGTTTAGGTTTAGGTTAGGGAGTTGAGATTAGGATTAGGTGTAGGTTTAGGTTTAGGGATTTGAGAATAGTTAAAGGTTTATGTTTAGGAAATCGGGTTTGGGTTTGGGATCAGGTTTAAGTTTGGGTTTTCAAGTTTAGGTTTAGGTTTAGGTTAGGTAGTTGAGATTAGGATTAGGTGTAGGTTAAGGTGATTGAGAAGTGCTATCAGATGATTGAACCCATACAGATATTATCTACCAAATACAATGTATTAAGAACTTTGCAATCATTGTATTTTTACAATAAATTAATAGTGTTGCTAACATTTTGCTCTACCCAATATGGTTTCTGTGAAACCATTACAATGAGATATTTTATAAAAAGTTTCAGAAGAAAGATACTTTCAGTTTTAAGATGGTTAAGAAAATAAATACAGCAACAGTACACATTCAACTATAAAGAGGCTAAAGATTAGATGGTTTGGATCATCCAATGTTGGGGATTTTTTAAAAATATGCAAGTGTTCCATACAAAATAAGGTCCACTAAATCAAGGGCTGCATCAGTTAACCATGGGCCCAACTTGCATATACAAGTATTCACACTAAATATGCTTATTTCTTTAAGTCTAAATCCATGTACTTATTCTTGCATAAGATGATATAAGGACTATTAATATGAAGCATGCTTCTAGCCCATCACTTGCAGACCAATGGCCCAAGTTGGCCCATGCTGACCGGGCGTAAAGATGGGTTAGTCTCATCAGCCTCAAACATAGCAAGTCTACCAGCTTTCACAGACTCCATTGACGTTCAAAAGAAGAAGTTCGTTGATAAAGGCCTTGATACTCAGGACCTCGTCACCCTTGTTGGTATGCAACTAGATGCTAGGGCCTGTTCATTGTTCAACATTCATTCCCTTATTTTTACGTTTCTTGGAAAATGATTAAATTTTATTTGGTCAATACATAAGGTTTTTTTTTTAGAAAATTACCTGTAAAAGTTTAAAAATCAGTTTTAATTTCTCAAGAGAATTGGAGAAATTACTTAATTAGTCAAGAAATATAAAAACTAGCAAAATACCACCTTAACCAACCTAAAATTTTCTAATTTTCTATACTATTATATGCAATCAAATATTATTAAGAGTCTAAGACATTGTTAATCTCAACCATCATAGTGTTTTAGAATAAGGAAACATTGGGAAAATTAGCATTTATGTTATGTTCCTTTCATAATATTAAGATATGATTGTGATATTTTTACTAGGTGGGCACACTCTCGGAATGTCTGCATGCCAGTTCTTTGTATATCGACTCTATAACTTCACTTCGACAGGAAATGGTGCTGATCCGACCATTGTAAAAGAATGAATCATCCAGATAGTATTTTATAAAAATAATGAACAACATTCCCTCAGAAATCTGTATAAACTCAAAACAAAAAATAAAAATAAAATCCTATGCTTACTAGATAAGGGCACCACCACCAACAACAAAATTTTTGCCTAAAAATCAATATATTAGTTTACAGTTAAGGCTACAGGGAATCAGTAGGAATTGTGATATCTATAACTCTGAACATTTTAAATGTCAGAATCGACATGATATTAAGACATGCGAAATCCAAAGATGTGCCAATTGTGCTGCAACAATTTGGTGTGAGATTCATGACTACTGAATGTGTTGAATATAAATCTCACAACATTTTCTAATTTATTTTATTCTTGCCAACTTGAAAATGAGTTCGATCTGGCCCTATAAAATACATACATCATGATGGTGTCCACATAGCACCGACCACTAGCCACCTGGCTGATGGCAGCGTCACTAATCAAACCACGTCTGAGTTCTTCTAAACCGTCCATTCTTTTACAAGGTTACCCCACTTGATGAGTGTACCACACTGATTTTTGTGTATGTTCATCTTCACCATTGGCACCACCTTATGTTCTGCCCAGACGTTCCACATGGGCCTGTCACGTTCACACACGTGCTAAACGTACGTGTGGAGTGGGTGCATCCTGGTAGAGCTAGCAAACCTTGCAGAAGAAATGGTACGGTTTTGTTCTTCGCAGCAATGGTTTGACTCTGTACTACATTTCAGTGATCTAAGCCGTTCATCTTGTAGACCTCATTATTAGATGGGCCATGATTAAGTTATCTGCCTATTAAATGATCTTACAACCGATTGGTCAGAGTTAACCGGGCCCACTAGAATCAACTGATGGGAGATATGTTAGGGCATCTTTCATCGGCAAGTTGGCCCAAGATATGAAAAGTTAAAGTTTGATGAGATCTCTAGGATGTGGAGTGTTGTCAGTCCAAATGTGATCACATGTGCCATTGCGACACACATGCAACATTTCAGATTTCCATTAGGTCAGTTGGACCGTTGGATTTTCTAGCTGTAAATTCAGTCTGTTTCACTCCTCTAGTTGATAAAAAATTATAAACTAAATAGATGGTAGTGTACAAATAATTATAGGGGAACAAAAATAAAAATAAAAAATTCAATGGCTGGAAATCAGTTTCTACAAATAATTTATTTGAAAATGTTGTTTGCATGTTTTTCTTTTTTGATTTTTCTTACAATGTTGTTTAAAAATCTAATGTTCATGTTTGAAAAAAAATCATTTTATCAAAATCAATATACCATGTATTAGTAAGGGAGCACATAGAGTTGAACCGAGTCAAGCTGGCAGCTCAGCCACTAGCTGACCTCAGCTCGAGCTCATCTCGGCTTGGTTTGGTCAGCAACTCGGGCTGAGTTTGAGCCAAGATCAAGTCAAGTTCGCCATTGAGGCATTTTTACAAACACCTGGACTACAACTTCAAAATCCCATTATAAGTAAAATAAAAGCAATGGTTTTACATTACAGATATTTTATCAAACACCTTTTATGCAACATAAAAACTAAGAAAAAAAGAGTATTTGTTTCATGTACATACTTTCCTTGCCACCAGCCACACTTGGTGAGCAACATCAATAGCATGGTAATCGAGTCACCTGAAACCCTCAACTGATTTTGGAAACAGAGAGAGAGAGAGAGAGAGAGAGAGAGAGAGATAGAGAGAGACAGAGAGACAGAGAGAGAGAGAGAGAGACTAACCTTCAAACCAGTTGAGACCTTCCCAGCGAAAACCCTCAACTGATTTCGGCGAAAGTGGGTTTTGAAAACGCTAGAGAGAGAGAGAGAGAGAGAGAGAGAGAGGGGGTTGGGAAACAAAGAGAGGGGAATGCGGCCGAGAGACGAGGAGAGGGTGAGGGAGAGCGGGACATTGAGAGATGGCGAGGGAGAGGCCGAGTGCGAGAGAGAGAGAGAGAGAGAGAGAGAGAGAGAGAGAGAGAGAGAGAGGGTGAGGCGGAAATGGAAATTGGGTTTTGGGTGGTGCGGGTGGGAGAAATCGGATTTTTTATTTGGGGGTGGGACGCGTGACGGACGGCCCATTAGGACCGTGGGTTTTAGGACCTTGGGGCCCACCATGATGTATGTTATTTATCCACTCCGTCCAATAATTTTAAAATATTATTTTAAGGGCTGTTGCAAAAAATGAGTCAGATCAGAGTTGTAAGAAAACCACACAACAAATTAACAATAGAAATTTATTTTTTATGATTTCTTATTGTGTGGTCCACTTATACCTTTAATCTACAAAATTTTTGGCCTAATCCACTAAAATTATATATCCGAATTTATAGACGGCTTAGATCAAATACATATGTTTTAGTGAGCCCCATGGAGCCCCTTAAGCACCATCAACAGCTGATGAGGAGGAAGGCTTTAGCTATGGATCAATTAGGCTTTTGGCTACGGTTTAAATCCGTAGCAAAATTGTTATGGATTTAATCCGTAGCTAAGAGCCTTCACATTCCATAGCCTTTGCTCGATTTTTTGGTAGTGCACTTAACCCGTGTATCTATCTGTAATGCCTCTTCAAAACACTCTGATTCACCATTATCTGTCAACAGTAGATAATGTAAGGAGGGTGAGTATTGGACCGTGGGTCTCCTCTCCCAAGTAAACCTCCTCACAACCGGTGTATACGGCTTTGCCTCATAATGCTCCTGTGCATGATCATCCTGTGGCGCTGTAACACCCGTGTCCGGTAACTCTTCCAACTTTACGAATCCATTTTCCTTGGCCTTAGTTTCTTGCACACTATCCTTATACATCACTTTTTCATTAAAGACTACGTCCTTGCTTCTATTGATTTTCCTCTTTTATGCATCCTAAAACCTGTAGCCAAAAACATGCTTCCCGTAGCCTATAAACTTGCACCTCCTGGACTTCGCATCCAACTTGTTTCAGTGCTCTGCATCAATGTGAACATATGAAGTACAACCGAACACTTTGAGATGTGCAAGTTTCACTTCTTTCCTAGTCTATATTTTTTCTGGTAGCCCACCATCCAATGATGCTGAGGGACTTCTATTGATGAGATATGCTGCAGTATTCACAACATCTGCCCAAAAGGTCTTGGGCAACCCTGCATGTAACCTCATGCTCCTGGTGCGCTCAAGGATGGTCCTGTTAATGCACTCAGCCACACCATTCTGTTGTGGTGTTCCTAGAATCATTTTCTGATGTTTGATTCCATTTGCTGCACAATATTCTTCAAATCTCTTATCACAGTACTCTCCTCCATTATCAGATCTAAGACATTTTACTGTTATACCTGTCTCATTTTCTACCATAACTTTTCACTTCTTAAATACGTCAAATATATCAGATTTATGCTTTAAGAAATAGACCCACAGTTTTCTACTAGCATCATCAATGAAAGTAACAAAATAATGTGAGCCACCAAGAGATAATACCTGTGCCGATCCCCACACATCAGTGTGTACAAGCTCCAACAGATGCGTTTTTGGAGCGCGTCCTATCTTCTTGAAGCTTACCCTCTTCTGCTTGCCATACACGTAGTCCTCACAGAATTCCAAGTCAATAGACTTTAGCCCTGGTAGCTTCCCTTTTGACAATAGCACTTTCATCCCCTTCTCACTCATATGTCTTAACCTCTGATGGCATAACTACCCATTCACTCTAGTTGATATGACTGCAAGTGAACTATATGATCCTGAAGTCACGTACAAAGTACCTTCCTTCTTGCCTCGAGATATCACCAAGACACCTTTTGTGATATTCCAGGAATCACTGGTGAATGTCGTCATATAATCGGTATCGGCCAACTGCCCCACTGAGTTCAAGTTACCTTTCAAACTCAGTACATGTCTGACATCCTTCGATTTCAAGACTGTTTCGTCTTTCTGATTTACATGAACCTCCCCCTTTCCAACAATACTGTACGACTCATCTTCACCCAGGTAGGCTCTTCCAAAGTCACTTGATACATAATCACACAGAACTTCCTTACACAAAGTGGCATGAAACGAAGCACCCGAGTCTATAACCCAAGACTCATTCCTCACATCAAGAGACAAGATAAACGCCTCTGTGTCACTCTCCTCATATAGATTCACTAAATCCTTCCCACCTTGAGAGCTTCCTTCTTATTTCTTGAGTGCCCTGCAATCACGTTTCATGTGCCCCTTCTTGCCGCAATGCCAACACCCGTCTTTGTCTTTTGGTCCTTTGGACTTCTTCCTCGACTTAGAACGCCCGTGTTTATTACCTCCTTTGTTCAACGATCTTCCTCTTTCTTCAACGTTTAGAGCATTCATTGAATCCCCTGAAACTCCTGATGCCTTCCTTCTAGATTCTTCACTGAGAATTAGACTAGCCACATTATCAAATTTCAGTTTTGTCGACCCTGAAGAATTACTCACAAAAATCATTAAACCATCCCAACTGTCTAGCAGATTGGATAAGATCAATAATGCCCTGACCTCATCCTCACAAGAAATGCCAACGGATTCTAACTAGCTCGTGACTGTATTGAACTCGTTTAAATGTTCAGCCATGCTCCCACCATCTGACATCTTCACGTTGAATAGTTGTTTCATAAGATGAACCTTGTTGGATGCAGAGGATTTTTCATACATGGTGGCTAAGGCTTCTATTAATTCTTTTATAGTTTTTACCTTAGATATATTGAAGGTGACGCTCATAGACAAAGTGAGTCTGATCATTCCTAAAGCCTTCCTATCCTGTAAAAACCATTCATCATCTGTCATCTTTTCTGGTTTCTTCTCTTTTCCTCCTAGAGGAACATAGAGGTACTTCTGATACAAATAATCCTCCATCTGCATATTCCAGAAGGCAAAGTTTGAACCATCAAACCTCTCAATTCTAGTTTTCCCATCTTCCGCTATCGCTCCTAATAGAACTAAACCAATAGCTCTGATACCAGTTGTTGCGCAGCACGCCAACAACACAGTGAGCCTAGATCCGATCTCAGGCCTCACCCATAAATGATAAACAAGAAGAAATATAAACTAGAAACAGATTAAAGCAATCCAAACAAACCACAAGACAAGATATACATGGAAAAACCCCAATCTAGGGTAAAAATTCACGGATGCAAACTTCAACTATGAAGAACAAAGATTATAAGGCAATACACTAACCTCTCCCTTGGAAGAACATAAAAAACCCTTTGTTCACACCTTAGAATTATTTTCCCAATATTCCAATACACCTAGAAAAGCCCTAGGAACACCTATATATAGTTTAGGCAACTCCCCTTTCTGCATCCCAGTTGCGAAAGGACTTGCGACACGAAATCTGCGCAAAATCGCAGAACGAATCTGCGTAACTACGACCGGTCGAGCAGATTGCATAACCGGTCGAGCGACCCCTACGGCCGGTAGTGAATGGGCCACGACCGGTTGAGCACCTCGAGATCAAAAAATAATGCTCGTTAAAGTTTGAGTCGAACCGGTCCATGACCAGTCGAGCCGGACCCTACGACCAGTCGAGCATGGCTCATGACCGGTCGAAGGCGGTCCCAGATGTGGCTCCACATCTTAACAATTAACTCCTACATGAAGTTCGATCACATTAACCGATATTTATTTCTCTTCAAGTTTTGGAATTACACACCTTGGTCATATTTATGGGAACTTCATACGAGGTTCACCCTTTTATAGCCTGCTGCCTTTGCCAACACCATTTTTGAGGTTCACCATATAATGGCTAATTGTCTTCATTAATGGCCTGCTGCCTTTGCCAACACCATTTTTGAGTATATGTCATCCCTTCTAGTACTATCGGAAAGTTTGGATGACTCAACCTTTTCCAAACTCCTTTTTTCTTAGGTTTAAACCTCGTATCGGAAATTCATACAAGGTTCACCATATAATGGCTAATTGTCTTCATTTTATAGCCTGCTGCCTTTGCCAACATCATTTTTGAGTATATGTCATCCCTTCTAGTACTATCTGAAAGTTTGGATGACTCAACCTTTTCCAAACTCCTTTTTTATTAGGTTTAGGTTTAACCATTCTTTGTCCTAAGACAGACCTAGGGTGATTGCTGGCGTGCTTGACCCTTTATTGGTAAAAAGAATTACCCTCTTCCATTTTGGAATGACTAATTTTCTATCTCATGCTTAGGCCAATAAAACTGCTTGTTTGGCCAATTCGAGCTCACACATCACTCACATTAGCATTGGCAATTGGAATTCATCACCTTTGAATGTGCTTTGGTTTGTTCGATCATATGCATAGACCTCATGGTCCTCTTACCAACATCCATTTCCTTAGACTTCTCCTTTTTAGTTTCAAGGTCGATTCCTGGATAAAGTGTAACGCCCCAGATTTTTGCCAACCTGGGATTAGACATCCTTAGGCAATGGGTCGATCCTAACACCTTATTAACTTGTCAGAACTGAATCCCATAGTCTAAAATCGCTCCTTAACCCATTTCCTTCACAAATCCCACCCTTCACTACCTTGTTCTTTCAATTTTTCAAAGCACTTTCGCCCTAGATACTATCTTAAACTAGCTAAGTAGTATAACTTGGATCACTTTAGATACAAACTGCAAAGGACTAAATACTACCTCAGACGGAAATCACTTAGGATTAAATCCTTTAGAAATTTAACAAAGTTAACTAAGTACTAAACTCGATTAGCCATGAAATCCGTTGGGATCGCTTTAAATATAATCTGCAAGACCCAAAACTTGCAAAACAAGTGACTCTAGGTTACCCTAAAGTTTAGAACCAAACTCATTTCCTACATTTCTCGAATGAAACGAAACTTCAGATTAGATCTAGATCGCACATCGGAAGTCCGATTAACACGAAGCTAAGGAACTAGGACCGCCTCACTGGGCTTGACAATCATCTCAAAAATCAGGTCCATCCGATGTCCCACGGCCATTCGTTTCGATTCGGAGCGAGGGTGTGTGAAAAACACTATTCCCATCCCAAAATAAATATCAGGAATAGTGATCTGGCACCTTTCGCTTGCGGATTAGTATTAAGTAACCAGACCATCAGAATCTGACCAAATTACACCCTCGGATCAGGAAAAATTTCATACACATTTACATGTACTCGGAATCTCTGATCGAGATCCGCTGACCGTTGAACTGAAACTGGTCCGCCACGCGTGATCTGGAATCCCGACCAAAATGAAAACTTAATAGAACGTAGATCCAGCGTTAGTGAGCTTAAGTCCAACCTTTGGCTCAAGGAGGCCCGCCAGAAGTCCTCTGTTGAGCTGAAACAGGTCCGCTTTGGACATAACCTATGTATACTTTGTTTCCGAGTCTATTTCGGTGAGTTTTGAGACTATATAAGGACCTTAAACCCTCTCTCATGGCAGCCATACGAATTTGGATTTGAAAGAGAGAAAAGAGAGAGAAAGTGTGGGAGATCTGGGAGAAACTCCCTGCTGCTGTTCCCTGCTGCTATCGGTGCTTAACCACCTCATTCTTGCCGCTTTCCCAGTGATTCCGACGTCATTTCTAGGTAATAAACCCTAATCCTAACCTGTTTGGGGGATTAGACAGTTGTAGGTTAGGAAATAGCTAACCTATTTCATTCTCTAAGTTGCCAAACTCCCGTATACGGAAGCTTAGCGAACCTATCGACTCCGTTACGATTCTATGACAAAAGGTGAGGACTTTAGGTGTATAGGTTGCGGTTTTCAACGCTTTCAATGTCAGTTAATGGTAGATTCATGATCTGCATGCAATTGCACATGTACAAAGTGCTTTCCGTTTTCTGTTTCGATTTGAATTGTAGAATTTGGAATTTCACATACTCTAGGTATTCGTATAAAATACCGTATACGTATTTTTTATGGAAATGTGTTTGACATGTTTAATTATCGTATGGACATATGATGTATGGATAAAATACTCATTTGGTGAAAGGGTTCGGCTAAATACATGTTTACTAATATACACCATGTATGTAGAAATACGGTATTGTAAGAAGTACCGTATACGTGTATATTTTTGCGACGTGTTTGTCATGATTAATTGTTGTATAAATATATTAAGTGCGTATAAATTAATTGCTTGGCGAAAAGAATCGCCGTATTACAAGTTCCCTTGTAAACACTATGTATGTTGAAATTGGGTATACTAGAAAATACCCTATACGTATAAAATTTGCTGATGTAATTATCAGGATTATTTGCTGTATGAATATGATGTATATGTATAAAATACTAGTTTGGTAAAGGGACAACCCTAGTGCACTTTCCTCTAACATACGTCATGTATGTTGAAATAGAGCATTCCAAGTGTTGGTGAAATCGCTTAATCGCTTGTGAGTGTAAGTGCTTAAGTGTTAGAACCTTAGGTAGGTGCTGAGATGGGATTCTCAGTTACCTTAGAGTCACATATGATATCCTCCATGTGGTTATTCACTCTAACCACTCACCTATGAAATATATGTATTTGTATCCCGATTTGCATAATGCTTTATAACATGCTTTTGAACATGCTTTGTAACTTGTTTATTAACATGCTTCATGATAGGCTTTATAACATGATTGCTAGTGTTCTTGAATTACCATGTTATCATGCTGTATTTCACATGCTATGGTTAGGACTTGATTGAGCTTGGGACTATGTCCATAGTCCAGGCATTCGGTATCAGACTTGAAGTTGTGGTTGGGATTCGTTCCGCCACACATGATGTGTTGGCGAACCCGTGTCGTACTTCGGTTGGCGATAGTGGTTGGCCACACGAAGTGCTTCTGCGCTTCATATCGCCCAACTTGTTGTGCGCTCGGGCTAGCTGAGCTCGTCAGGCAACCCGATCTGTCTTATGTATGTTCACCATATTTGGTCACTAATGCTTGAACCTAGGGTATCAAACTTACCAGTGGAATCCCTTTTAACCATGGTACCTCGATCCGCTAAGACTCATGAGCCGGGCATGGTGGTATGGGACACCGTGGTCGAGCTGTCGGCCTACGCTGGGGCTACGTGCCTCCCCGTAGTGACCAGTGAGCAACCAAACTCGTGAGCCGATTATGGTGGTATGGGACACTATATTCGTGCTGTCGGCCTACATTGATAAGGTGATGGGGGAGTGGTGCAACCTTTGTGCGTAACAGCCCTGGCAGCCCTTTGTAGTGACCGCGAGCATATTCTGAAGTCGCAGTGCGCCTTAGGGTTCGCTGCGATATATAGAGTATGAACTAGGCCTGTTTCTGTATAGTGATGAATCGTTTAAGGGGTGATGGGGGAGTGGTGCAACCTTTGTGCGTAACAGCCCTGGCAGCCTCTGCAGTGACCTAGAAAATACACCATTGTCTGATATTAACTAGGACTGACGACCCTAGAATGGATCATGTTTGGGAATGATACAAGGGAGGTACCTTAGTTTCCCAATCCTACTGTTTGAAATGGACTAATTAAAAACTCGGTAATCATGCTCATCATGCATCGCATGTGCCTGGAAGATGTGGAACACTGTGGGATGTAAGCATGCTGCGAACGTGAGATGGTGTCGCATGAGGGAGTATGTCGGTGAGGGCATCCATCATACCTGCATTCATACTTGCATTAATCAGAGTAACTAGGAGTGTTTGATTTACCGCTTTATCATTACTGCTTGACTGAGTCGATAACATGTTAACCTATGCTTTATTGTTCCACTGAGTTAGCTACTCACTCCCACGTTACGGGCGGTGTTTCGAACACCCACCAGACATTGTCTGATTTCAGATGGCGACGCTACTCCTGAAGCAGAGCCGGACTATTACTATGATGTCGAGGAGGAGTTCTCCTACCATGTAACTCTCTGACGGGTCTCTGAAGACCTGGTGCTTGTATTGACGGGGCGTGATACTTGGGGATAGAAGACATTAAACTTACACATTTGGTATATTTTAGAACTGTACTTGTATTTATTTAACCTGGTAATGTTATCACACTCTGGAGACTCATCATAGTTTATATATTTTATCTATCTAACATAGTCTTCCGCTTGCAAAATTAACTGTCTCTGGAGTATGATATGCTGTTTTGGCTTAATCTCACTCATGTTCAATGCACGAATACAGTCAACATTCAATCATCATTCATTTTGTTGCATAAGTGATGTTCTGGAATTCGGGAGTTGAGTTTATGCTCGACCCCCGATTTTCAGGGCGTTACAAGATGGTATCAGAGTATGATTTGGATTAAACCGGGCCTGGGTTATGGTCACACGACGCACACTGACGCACTCTGACTTAGGAGGGAGCGACGGAATGTAGAAACAGTCTTAGACATCCCTGTTCCGTCTAACGGCTAGTTCATTGAAAACGAACGCCGAAATCGAGTCTGTATTCAACCTTGGTCGCACGGGTCGGCCTTAAAACATTCCTAGGCCATCTAGATTACAATCCACCTCATCCCAACCGTTGAATATCAGTAGAATACAAGATAAATGCGATGAGAATAGCTACTCCGAATCCTCGGAGCTTCTCTGGACTCCTCACAGAGACTTCTCGAGTCTACGAGAAATGAAAGCTGAAAGTAGAAATAAATTCTAATAAATTCGAAATTGATTAATGAATGTCAAAAGAAAAATTAAGTTCACAACCCTTTAAATAGGAATACCAAGCAATGGTAAAGAAATCAGAAACAAACTACAACTAAAACTCCTAGAATTCGCAACTTACCATAAGGTGGTGATGTCTGCTAGTGCGCAAAGTTTTCAGCCAAGAATAATAAGTGTCCTATTTGGCTTCACCAAACCACTCTCCTAATTATTCTAAGCTCTTTACGCGATGAGCGCAACTCCTAAAGCCCAATGGATGAAGAGTAATTAAACTAAAAATTACTATTTTAGTAAAACGAAATTAAAACGGGGAAATGACTGTCAATCGGAGGCTTTTTTTGCAATTCTCGGCTGCGCAACCCGGCATAGCGGGGTTGGTTGGCTTCATTAGCTCGTTCTACCCCAAATTCATATATTTTACGTCAGATAACTCATTCCGGATTGCAAGATATGTCTGATTATCCCGAAAATACCCGAAATGGAGCAAATCGGAGTCGGGGGTCTCCCCACTTAAATCTGATGGGACCTAGGGTCGAACCAGGGTGTTTCTGACAACCTGGGAGCATGCTGAACAGGGCCCCACCGCGGCTGCACGGTTCCGGCCAAGGCGGACCGCGGCGGAGCCGCGGTTCCGGTGGCGGACCGCGGTCCGGTGGCCCATCTGGTGTGGGGCCGGGGCTGGGGTTGGTCGGCCCGACCTCCCCTACCACGTGGTACGTGCGGTTTGGCCTAAGATTTAGGATTTTGGGGGCTGGAGCTCCCCTCTCTCTCACATCACCCCTTCCAAACGCCCAAACCTCCATTTCTGATTTTTCTCTCTCAAACCTCCACTCCAATCGCCCATTTCGTTGTTTCATGTCCAACCATACATCCTCCTCCAATGATTACAACATAACCTACCCCCTACCCTCTCCATTCTCTTTCATTTGAGCACTTACATGCCTCATTTGGAGCTCAAATTCGGGTAAGCTCTCAACTCATCCCATCTACTCATTTTCCTCCTTCAATCCCTGCCCGTTGGGGCCTTTACAATCTTTGTTGAGGCTCAAACTCATGGAGGAACAAACCTCTAACCCTTACTTTCTCTCCCCTTCACTTTTCATTCACTTTTCATGGCCCTATTCGAATTGGTTACGGCCATTTTCTCGATCTCATGGGATTTGGGTGCATCCCATGTTTTCCAATACCATATTTGGAGTGTAGGCAGTTAAACTTAAATCCCGGAATTTTCTTTCAAATTACACTTAGAAATTCCTCATCGTGGGATATGGAAATCCCATCTCACACTTTCCAACACAATCCTCATTTTCCAAAGCCTATAAAGTAATTTTAATCCCCGCCCACCCTCCTGCCAAATATGCCATTCCCAATCCTGAAGTGGGATTAGCAATACAGTCCCATTTTAATACAACTTAAGACCATTGGCCAAGTAGTGATGCAGTGATAAAGTCCCTTGATACACATTAACCCACCACACTCTGATAGCTTAAGCTTTTAGAGTAAATGGTTGTTTGACAAATAGACTCTTAGAGTTTTGGACCAAGAGCGTTGCTCCTGGATTTCGACAGACCTGACCATATAGGAAACCCAACAAATTTATAATGTGACCCTTAGGATCTTCTTAGCTAGTATGAACATATGTGAAATGCTCGTGCGTAGTTAAATTCGAGTTCCGGCAACCCAATTCCAATCAGACAACTTTGACCCTAGGCGATAAAATAATTTCTTTATTTAGAAAGGGTATAAAATCATCTGGTGTATAAGCATAGACTTTAGATTACAACTAGTGGATTATCGCTGCTCATAAGTTGAGCCTAGGCTGCTGATTAGACTAAGAAATGTAAACGACTAACAATGTTAAGATAATTGAGTGATAGACGTAGTTAGTTGGCTTGAATAGGTTGGAGCGAGACCCCGTTCCGTTGTTGAATCCCCTTAATACTTTAGGCTTCCTTATTAACTCTTAGGGAGCTTGTTTGACGTAGAAACTATTCACGATTAGAGAAAACCTATATATCCCTTGGATTCAATGTTAGGTCCAATCAATACATCCCTTAGAATTTCCTTCTCAAGGACTTAGTACAATCGGGAACACGGAGTAGAGAAACTATATATAAGCGAGGTATTCGCGGTTTGAATCGAATCCTCAATCCTGGTAGTGACTAATGAACCCTATGCTCTGATCAAACAGAAGGTCGAGATCGACTAGGATTAAGAAATGATATGGCAACTTTCTGTTCTAGCTAGGCAGGAGGTCCATGTATCCGACTCAGACCCACTACACAACATTCCTTCCGTGTTGGCCTGACCACTTACAACTAAAAGTTTATAACTTCGTCTTCGAGAAGTGTTAAGAACATATAGCCAATAGAGACTTTGTCTTTTAGGCCCAAGGAATTACCCAAATGGGCAACAAATAGTTAGGAATTAGGTCCCAAGTCGCATGCCATGTCGACATACATATTATGTTTATGACCGTAGAAAGATAGCATGCCTATTAAACTAGACATGATTAAATAGGATAAGTCTGGGCCGCGATAAAACGCCTTGGTAGGATTAGGCATCTTGCCTCAAACTCACACCTGCCCCTAACATCAACCACATTACCCATCATTTTTAGCTCCTCGATACCCATAGGTATCAATGCTATAATACACATCGTAGATGAAAGGCAGACCAATGTATTTCCCGTTTCATGTCAAAGATAGGTTATAAATTACACCTTGTTCCGACATACGGATCAGGACATAGCTCTTGAGCCTTGAGGGCGAAAATAAATTTTAAGGGGGGTAAAATATGATGAACCCGCTCTAGTTAGGTCACCTAATACACCTCTTTGACCTGGGTGGCGCAGCGGAAGCGTGGTGGACCCTACCCCACTGGCCCAGGATCGAAACGGTGCTCGATAAATACGAACATTATAGAAGCCCTAGTAAGTTCTACTATGAGAAACCGTTTTAAGATGATTTAGTAAGATTTGATTCACCCTTTCCTTGGACATTCCCTACTCTTAGAGAGTGATCGGACTACGGAGTTACTGACATCTACAACTGCGAAGTTTTCGCGGCTTGACCCAATTCCCAATCCTGGGTGACTACCGATGGACTCTCTGCTGACGAGCGGACGACCGGTGATCCACCAGATTCGGAAGGGATACGATGAGCTTCCTACCCTGGCCCGGTAGATGATCGATGTATCGGGATCGAGCCCACTATTACCGTCTCTCCGTGTTGGTCAAACAATGAAAACAACTATCTTATTCTAAATTGTAGGAATTGTCGTCGAGACTCCAAATAGGTAAAGAAATAAATGGTAGCAAACCATCAGGGTATGAGAAATGGATAAAGAATTAAGTTTTAAGGGGGGTAGACTAAAATGAACCAGCTGGTATATACCCTACCACGCGTAGAAACTTGGAATTAATAAGTCTTAGGCAAATGAAATAATAAAAATCTTTCCTTATTACCCTTAGGCAATTTCGGGGATGAAATTTTGTTTTAAGGGGGGTAGATTGTAACGCCCCGGATTTTTGCCAACCTGGGATTAGACATCCTTAGGCAATGGGTCGATCCTAACACCTTATTAACTTGTCAGAACTGAATCCCACAGTCTAAAATCGCTCCTTAACCCATTTCCTTCACAAATCCCACCCTTCACTACCTTGTTCTTTCAATTTTTCAAAGCACTTTCGCCCTAGACACTATCTTAAACTAGCTAAGTAGTATAACTTGGATCACTTTAGATACAAACTGCAAAGGACTAAATACTACCTCAGACGGAAATCACTTAGGATTAAATCCTTTAGAAATTTAACAAAGTTAACTAAGTACTAAACTCGATTAGCCGTGAATTCCGTTGGGATCGCTTTAAATATGATCTGCAAGACCCAAAACTTGCAAAACAAGTGACTCTAGGTTACCCTAAAGTTTAGAACCAAACTCATTTCCCGGCTGCTCTCGGGAATGAAACGAAACTTCGTATTAGGTCTAGATTGCACATCGGAAGTCCGATTAACACGAAGCTAAGGAACTAGGACCGCCTCACTGGGCTTGACAATCATCTCAAAAATCAGGTCCATCCGATGTCCCACGGCCATTAGTTTCGATTCGGAGCGAGGGTGTGTGAAAAACACTATTCCCATCCCAAAATAAATATCAGGAATAGTGATCTGGCACCTTTCGCTTGCGGATCAGTATTAAGCAACTAGACCGTCAGAATCTGACCAAATTACACCCTCGGATCAGGAAAAATTTCATACACATTTACATGTACTCGGAATCTCCGATCGAGATCCACTAACCGTTGAACTGAAACTGGTCCGCCACGCGTGATCTGGAATCTCGACCGAAATGAAAACTTAATAGAACGTAGATCCAGCGTTAGTGAGCTTAAGTCCAACCTTTGGCTCAAGGAGGCCCGCCAGAAGTCCTCCGTTGAGCTAAAACAGGTCCGCTTTGGACATAACCTATGTATACTTTGTTCCCGAGTCTATTTCGGTGAGTTTTGAGACTATATAAGGGCCTTAAACCCTCTCTCATGGCAGCCATACGAATTTGGATTTTAGAGAGAGAAAAGAGAGAGAAAGTGTGGGAGATCTGGGAGAAACTCCCTGCTGCTGTTCCCTGCTGCTATCGGTGCTTAACCACCTCATTCTTGCCGCTTTTCCGGTGATTCCAGCGTCATTTCTAGGTAATAAACCCTAACCCTAACCTGTTTGGGGGATTAGACAGTTGTAGGTTAGGAAATAGCTAACCTATTTCATTCTCTAGGTTGCCAAACTCCCGTATACGGAAGCTTAGCGAACCTATCGACTCCGTTACGATTCTACGACAAAAGGTGAGGACTTTAGGTGTATAGGTTGCGGTTTTCAATGCTTTCAATGTCAGTTAATGGTAGATTTATGATCTGCATGCAATTGCACATGTACAAAGTGCTTTCCGTTTTCTGTTTCGATTTGAATTGTAGAATTTGGAATTTCACATACTCTAGGTATTCGTATAAAATACCGTATACGTATTTTTTATGAAAATGTGTTTGACATGTTTAATTGTCGTATGGACATATGATGTATGGATAAAATACTCATTTGGCGAAAGGGTTCGCCTAAATACATGTTTACTAATATACACCATGTATGTAGAAATACGGTATTGTAAGAAGTACCGTATACGTGTATATTTTTGCGACGTGTTTGTCATGATTAATTGTTGTATAAATATATTAAGTGCGTATAAATTAATTGCTTGGCGAAAAGAATCGCCGTATTACAAGTTCCCTTGTAAACACTATGTATGTTGAAATTGGGTATACTAGAAAATACCCTATACGTATAAAATTTGCTGATGTAATTGTCAGGATTATTTGCTGTATGAATATGATGTATATGTATAAAATACTAGTTTGGTAAAGGGACAACCCTAGTGCACTTTCCTCTAACATACGTCATGTATGTTGAAATAGAGCATTCCAAGTGTTGGTGAAATCGCTTGTGAGTGTAAGTGCTTAAGTGTTGGAACCTTAGGTAGGTGCTGAGATGGGATTCTCAGTTACCTTAGAGACACATATGATATCCTCCATGTGGTTATTCACTCTAACCACTCACCTATGAAATATATGTATTTGTATCCCGATTTGCATAATGCTTTATAACATGCTTTTGAACATGCTTTGTAACTTGTTTATTAACATGCTTCATGATAGGCTTTATAACATGATTGCTAGTGTTCTTGAATTACCATGTTATCATGCTGTATTTAACAAGCTATGGTTAGGACTTGATTGAGCTTGGGACTATGTCCATAGTCCAGGCATTCGGTATCAGACTTGAAGTTGTGGTTGGGATTCGTTCCGCCACACATGATGTGTTCGCGAACCCGTGTCGTACTTTGGTTGGCGATAGTGGTTGGCCACACGAAGTGCTTCTGCGCTTCATATCGCCCAACTTGTTGTGCGCTCGGGCTAGCTGAGCTCGTCAGGCAACCCGATCTGTCTTATGTATGTTCACCATGTTTGGTCACTAATGCTTGAACCTAGGGTATCAAACTTACCAGTGGAATCCCTTTTAACCATGGTACCTCGATCCGCTAAGACTCATGAGCCGGGCATGGTGGTATGGGACACCGTGGTCGAGCTGTCGGCCTACGCTGGGGCTACGTTCCTCCCCGTAGTGACCAGTGAGCAACCAAACTCGTGAGCCGATTATGGTGGTATGGGACACTATATTCGTGCTGTCGGCCTACATTGATAAGGTGATGGGGGAGTGGTGCAACCTTTGTGCGTAATGCCACCGGCAAACCCTTTGTAGTGACCGCGAGCATATTCTGAAGTCGCAGTGCGCCTTAGGGTTCGCTGCGATATATAGAGTATGAACTAGGCCTGTTTCTGTATAGTGATGAATCGTTTAAGGGATGATGGGGGAGTGGTGCAACCTTTGTATGTAATGTACTGGCAAAATTTCTCTCGCAAGTGACCTAGAAAACACACCATTGTCTGATATTAACTAGGACTGATGACCCTAGAATGGATCATGTTTGGGAATGATACAAGGGAGGTACCTTAGTTTCCCAATCCTGCTGTTTGAAATGGACTAATTAAAAACTCGGTAATCATGCTCATCATGCATCGCATGTGCCTGGAAGATGTGGAGCACTATGGGATGTAAGCATGCCGCGAACGTGAGATGGTGTCGCATGAGGGAGTATGTCGGTGAGGGCATCCATCATACCTGCATTCATACTTGCATTAATCAGAGTAACTAGGAGTGTTTGATTTACTGCTTTATCATTACTGCTTGACTGAGTCAATAACATGTTACCTATGCTTTATTGTTCCACTGAGTTAGCTACTCACTCCCACGTTATGGGACGGTGTTTCGAACACCCACCAGACATTGTCTGATTTCAGATGGCGACGCTACTCCTGAAGCAGAGCCAGACTATTACTATGATGTCGAGGAGGAGTTCTCCTACCATGTAACTCTCTGACGGGTCTCTGAAGACCTGGTACTGTATTGACGGGGCTGTGATACTGGGGATAGAAGACATTAAACTTACACATTTGGTATATTTTAGAACTGTACTTGTATTTATTTAACCTGGTAATGTTATCACACTCTGGAGACTCATCATAGTTTATATATTTTATCTATCTAACATAGTCTTCCGCTTGCAAAATTAACTGTCTCTGGAGTATGATATGCTGTTTTGGCTTAATCTCACTCATGTTCAATGCACGAATACAGTCAACATTCAATCATCATTCATTTTGTTGCATAAGTGATGTTCTGGAACTCGGGAGTTGAGTTTATGCTCGACCCCCAATTTTCAGGGCATTACATTAAGGTTGCCCCAAGGCATCTCTTGATTCTTGACTTTAGTGTCACACCCCAAACTCAGAAATTGGGCTCATAGAATTTTCGATCGCCGAATTCGGTACCAACAGCCTTCGTAGTACACCATTCTCGGCTCCCGACACCCATATGCAGGATTCCGATCCTGGAATCCTACAAGGAGGATTTTTAGTATAATTTTTTTTGAACGGTGGATCTGTTTAGGTGATTACATATTTTGTACATGGTATCAACACATATCGAAGAGACAAACCTATTTGATATATCACACATACTATGGTGCACTAGCTCAATAGTAATGAAGGAAACAATAACAACTCCAACAGCTCATGCATGCATCCTAAAAAAGTGTAAGTCATTTATATGAGCAAACCACAGCTCATGAGTCTATTGTGTGCCGGGAGTAAAACTCGGCTTATCAGGGTGCTCCCATAAAGACATCCAAACAACCATAGGCATGTTATCAACTGATCATGTTATCATTTGTGAGCAGGTTGTCAATTAAGCATGTCGTATAACTGCATAGATTATTATGAACATGACATCAATAATAAGCATGTCACTCAACAAGCGACCATGAATCATTAAAATAGCCAATTATTATGAATAAGATAATCAAATTCCATTTTTTACTCTATGACGTACGATGGAAAGGCAATGGCAAAGCTGACATATGGAGTTATAGTAAACCAAATGTCATATGCTGAGGATGCAATGCAATATGAAATTCAAAAGAGCTAACAAGTTAGAGTGTGTAGTCGGGATGATAGTATGTGGTCTCGCAAGCTGTCGGGTTCATCACAAAGGATTTCTATCCAAACCAGTCCCATACCTAAATTTGGATAGCTAGACTCAATGTGGCAAACTCCTAATCTCAGGTTGGTTGCGTGCCCCAATCGAAATCCTAGCCATTGCGAAGATATACATAATTGAAAAGGCCAAGCTATATGTCCTAGAGGGGGGGGGGGGTGAATAGGACTATGCCAAATTAAAATAAAATCAACAAAATGAAATAAATTAATAGCCTTACAATTATAAATCAATTCACAATGCTGAATTTAAATCACCTTAATAAATAAGTATTGAGAGATTGATACAAATTCTGTTCTAAGGACAACCTTACACCATAATAAACAAGGGCTTATGGTAGGACAACCTTATTTCTAGAACATCTTTTGGATCAAGAACTCAATTTTAATAGAAATAAATGAATAGCAAAGAATTGAAATTAAATGTAGAAATATAGATCTAATTTATTACAACAATCCTCACACTTGCTTGAAATGTAAATAGTTACAACATTCACATCCACATGTACATTCCACACAATTGAATGATAAAAGATATGAAAATTAAGCAAGCATTCAATCCACAAGACAAAGGGTTATAGTGGTTCGCCTGTGTGTACACCAACTGTTCTTCAACAGCCACACAGAATGCTACTCCACTCCTAATATCCTCACACAGGGGATATTAGCATTTACCATCAAATAGGTTTTCACAGGTTCACCTAAAACCTTTACAATTGTGTCTTTTTAACTTGGGCTTACACAATTCAAAAACCCACACTTCTGAGTTTTCTGGCTCTCCTCAGATAACCACACAAATTGAGATTTTTCTGGCGAATCCCAAACAAAAACCAAAATAGAATGAAATTTACAGAATTGTAACATACCTGGATTTCTCCTCTTGTAGCTGCCCGGAAGAACCAATTGGAGTAGACGTTCGAATATAGAAGTTTAATGTCCACTACTCACTTTAATATGGTTCTAAGTTCTAATTGATTTTAGATTTAAACCAGTTAGGCGTAGCTATATTTGATTTTAATTCCAAGAAGAAGGAATAAGTCAATTCCTCTTTTCAAATCAGATTGGAATACGGAAACAAAATCAAATTAAATAAGCTATCAAAAAGAGAAAGAAATTATGCACAAAATGCTTAAAAATAAACACAGACTTATCTCAGAGTGGAGCCTTGAATTCATTTAATTATTCAATGAAAAACTCTGAAATTCATGTACTATTTATAGCTGAAGAAGTTCGTCTTCGACTGGTCCTAGGGTCACCACGACTGGTCTTGGAATAAACTAATTTTTGAATTTTTTAGCGCGATCGCATCAGACCGTTGTACGACCGGTTGTAGGCAGTCCACGACTGGTCGAGACCCCACTACGACTTGTCGTGTAACAATTGATTTAGTTGCTGGAGTTTGAGTCGAAGCCTTACGACTGGTCGAAGGTCGAGTCGAGACCATCTCACGACCGGTCGAGCAGACTCCAGGACTGGTCGTAGGCGAACCAAAAAATTCGCTAAATTGTAACCATTTTAGGACTGGTCTTGGAACTTCTTAGACTGGTCGAGACAGTGCTAGGACTGGTTGAACAGGGTCTAAGACTGGTCTTAGAGTAGACCAAAATCATGTAATAATATTCATTTGGATTATGTATCCAAAGTGACCTACCTTTAGGTCAATCTAATGGTCTATCAAACCTGGAACATGAAGTATGGACATTGAATACTTCATTTGCTTAGACTTTGATCTTTACGAAGCTTGATTTCTTCTCGATGTAGCTTGACTACTTCAGAAGCTTCAATGTTACTTTAAGTTGTACTTGAGTCTCACATTTAGTTTTGAATCTTGAACTTTGAATCTTGAACTTCGACTTACACTTGAACTTGAGTCTTAACCCTGAGTTCTCTCTTAATATTGTAGCTTGAACTATCATGAAGCTTGAAGAATTCTTTGAGCTAGACTTCAAGTGTTGATGAGGTGTCTCGAACAAATTTATCAAGATATAAACACACGACATACGGAGAAGTTTTGACACACAAAATTTGACAATCAAAGAGGAACCAAATCATAACACTTACAATAATGATTTGGTTGCGCACCACCAACTCGAGTGGATAGTGGATGGATGAATGAATGATTCAAGTACTGAGTATGCAACTGCTGCACAGTAGCCCGCCAACCACTGGTAGTTCACCCAGGCCCTTAGGCCCCACCTACATCAGTGTCTGCCCACGTGAGCAACAGTGATGGGATGTCATCATATCAATACTGTACATCTCTGGGATCATCACTGGGGTCTAGTACAATGCTGTCAGATATACCAGGGCTATGCAATGCAAGGCATGAATGTTATCTACTATATCAAGGCTATCCAATGCAAGGCATGAATATTATCTGTTGTACCATGTTATGCGATGCAAGGCATGAATGCTATCGGCCATACCAAGGCCTACATAACTAATGTCATATGCAAGATGCAACTTAAGCATACTAATTCACATATCAATCCAGCTCATCTTTGGAGCATCATATATCAGTACAGTTCTCTTTGGATAATCATTGGGGTCTAATACACTATACACCACATTGTTGTCCCACACTGGATGCACAATCATGCAAGCAGAAGAGACCTCACTACCCACCTGACTAGTAGTCTGCCAATGTCTACTTGGCACGTCAGTAGCGGACCCATTTACGAGCTGGTTAGACTTAGCCTAGCAATTGCCCCTTACCCTCGGACGGGTAAGGCCACACCCACTTCCAACCAACCACGACATAGTGGGAGATGCGGCCTCCTAATATTTGGCCCTCATGCCCTCATACATCCACTCGATCCAGGCATTGGAGCGTCCTCCATGGTACCATAAGGGTTTGGAGACTTTCACCTTGGGACATCTTTCGTGACCCCATGCTTAACAAGAATTTTCACTGTCCAATCCTGCCATCCACACTATATCTACGGAGGACACAACCCTAATGTCGTTAGGGCGTATAGTAATCATAATCATACAATGCAAGATACATGAGTCACTCAGTCCAATCATGCATCAATCCTACGCATACTGTGTGCTCATGTGGGACAACTTCGCCTATTAGGGAGTCCCATAAACAACATGCCTAATGACAAATACAATGGTCAATCATATCTCATATCAAGCATGCAGATGATGTGTATGGGCATGAATCATGGTGATGATGTACTCTCCTCATATCAAGGGTGGGCCTAAACGTCCTACTCATATCAAGAATCTGCCAAATAAATATGGGGACCCAATGATTAGGGTTAGCCCACTAGGAGGAGATGATAATGGGCCTAACAATAGGCCTTAGGGAGGGTTACAATGTGGACATTTAACTACCATTGCCCTCACAATGTGGACATTTAACCATCATTGCTCCCAAGGCATGACCCATTTTAATACCAACTAGAAAGATGAATGAGCATCGTAAACATCTTTACATACATCATGGTGGAATCGCACATCACAATTAGGCCTCATATACATCACCTTGGGCCTCACATACATTACATTGGGCTTCGCTCATGGGCTTCATATACATCACTTTGGGCCTTACTCATGGGCCTCACATACATCACTTTGGATATCAAGCATGGTGGTCAACTAGCATATTTTGTCATCATGTATATAAATATAAAATATCGTAATCATTACCATGAGGATCATTTTCACTTCATGATTAACATAAACAATGTCGTAAGTGTTATAAATAATTACTCATCCATCATTAATGCATATGGTATAATTCACCATCTATTAAATCATATCTATTATTTCAACCAACAACTCACAATCATCATTATCATGTTACCATACATATATCATCATCTCACCCATAATTAAGTGCATCCTACCTAGTGTGACTCCTACACTGGACTTGAACTATATATAAGGTATGGGGTCGTATAGGTCAAGTGTGAGTCCCACTTGGTGAACCAATAGGCCAACCCAATGGCATAAATGTCCAACCGCAACGCTTTCAATGGTGTGGATCTAATTCCACAACTAAGTGAGCTACACACATTCCACCAACTAGAAACAATGCACAATCTCAAATATAAAGGATGACATGTTAACATCTTTCATGTCATATATCATATTGGGCCTACTATCCACATACACACAAACCAAGAAAAAGCCGAATTATCCATTTTATGAATTATAAAATAGGCCTCTATAAGCGTGGTCTACTTGACTAAAGGTAGTATATAAGACGCTGCCCAGTAGGCAATGGGTCTGCCTAACGGGCTCAAGGAAGGTTACCTTTGTGGGTTTCTCATTCCCCAATCATTTCTCCTAGTGTCGGACCTGCTTTGGCCTTAGGGTTGCATCATTTAGATGGGCCCAAGGTCACCTATGTCTTAATAGAACATTTAAACAGCAAGATCTATCTACTAAATATTTTATAAGTTATACAACACCCATTTACAAAACATGTCAGGTGGACCTCATTACATGAAAGGTAAGGCCCATATAAGACGACCCATACTAGATGACCCACATAAGGTTTTTAAGCCCAACAATATTTGAGAGTTATTTTTAAGAGTTTAGATGCGGCATTAAATGCTTTGGGATGGTGGTGGACCCCACCGACGTCGCCCCACATGAATTTTACATTAAACAAATTTTTGGTGCAATGTTGGTTCTAGGTCATTTTAGAGTCAGATTCATGATCATGTGGGGCCTACATATGATCAAAGAAAATAACCACCTGGTAGCTCTATGTATGGACTTTACAAATTATAAGGTAGGCCTCACTGGTTGGGTGAGTGCAATTTATGGTGATGGCCTAAACATGGGTACTTGAAGAAACAGTGCAGGGAATAGAGTGCAGAATTAGTTTTGGCCCAATCTTGAGTACGTCCCATGATCACAGGGGACCACCTTTTAGTGTCCCATTAGGTGCCCTTGGTTTTACTATATATGTACTTGAAAACCTATAAGCTGTGACTAACTAGTTGTGCACACGTAATATTTGGTATAGGGCCAAACATAGGTACTTTAATTTTCTACAAAATCGTGCCTGACCACATTTTGAGATCTACTCCCTGATCATGTGGGGTTTGATTTGGCCTAAGTAAAATATTATTTTTCCATTCATTGGTATAGTTTAAAGGTTTCAAGTGGTGGCCTACTCATATCTGCAGTGTGTAGTCCACTACAGAGGCCCAAAGTTGGTACAAAACACAAATAATCAGAAAATTTTCAAAATGGAGTTTGTCACAACTTAGGGCCCAATTTCCAAACACTCAGGGATCATTCCTGACAAAAAGGGTGGGACATCCTAGCTCACTTATATAAGGACTAAATATCCCCCAAAGTGGGACCCTTAACTACAAAGTGTGGGACCCACTATAAGGCGTCAAAGAGGCCTACATTCAATACAGTTGGGTACTTGGAAAATTTCAGTAAACAGAAAGTGCAAAGGAAATGAAATCGATCCAATGACAAGTGGGGCCCACATGCTAGGAAACCATAAATAAGGGATACATAAAAATATACATGGGTTTCTAAATTGGATGAACTAATAAAATACATAAATCACAAGTGATCCCACACCCAAGTTGGTCAATGAGAGGATAATTGTTATGTATAACATAGATCCAACATATTCATCAAGTAACACATGAAATATATATTGATGAAATCTATATGATCAGATTCTCTGTTGGAAGATCTGATCCAATTGATGGTTTGGGAACAAGTCATTCAGGCTGTTTATAGGTTTCCAACCATACAGATCCTTGGATCCATCTGGACCACACATAAAAATTCAAGATTTGTCCTTACAGAAGTATTTATCGGTCCAGAATTTTTTAAATTTATCACGAAAGAATTTGACCATAGGGACCATGCATATAATTATTAACTATCTCAAGTAAGTTCCTAAATACATCTTTTGTATAAGGCCAAGTAAGTTCCCAAATACATCTATATGACCAAACAAGAATGGTCATAATAAGCTCCCAAATACATCTTTCGTATAAGGCCAAGATCTCAATCATCCAAACTCCAATTGAGGCTTATTATATACGATTAGAAAGTTGGTTCAATTTTTTATGAATCCAATGGAACATATATTTTAATACATTCATTAAAAGAGTTAAAAATGAGTTCATTTAGGCAAATCGGAATCCTACATGTGCTACTCAACAATAGCCAAGTAAAATTGATGTTACGGATGATTGGACCGTTGGAGGGCTACTCAATTTGGTCCAGAGTTAGTTCATATTATGATTCATAATATTCCCAAGTTTCAACTCCGATCTTAGAATGGTTGATTTTATATGATTTTTAGAACTTACTGTCTAGAAAAAAACAGGATTACAAATGAAGGGTGTAGATATGATGTTCATCATGGTGGACCATACTGACATGGGCCACTTTGCTAACCACCATAGGTATAAATACATGCACACAAGAGCTCCACACCAGTGGGGCCCACACATATCAAGAAAATAAAAAGGGGAAGAAAGAGGAGGATGAGGAAGATGGAAGGGAGAGTGTAGACTCCCCTCAATGGATGGATGGTTGGATGATGATGTGTGGTCCACTCCATCTGGGATTGATGGTGGGCCACACCTTGGCCCCACTCTCTCTCACTCTCTCTTAAAATCTGAGAATTTTTCTAAGTATAGGAATATAATAAGTGCAAGAGAGCTCTTACTCTTATATAGGGAATTGGGGGTCAAGGTGTGATGTGGCAAGTTTATGAGATCTTATTGGTGCTAAAAGTGAGGTGGAATGTGTTGTATGGCATGGGTAGTGGATAGATGAGGTGGATGGTGCTAAGCATGCATTGGCCAAGGTCGAAGAAATCTAGACATACATTAACTAATGGATAGATAAGGGTTATGGGTTGTAGGTGATGCATGGTGGATGATGAAGTGGAGTGTTGCAATTGGTTATTTGAAGTGATGTGGCACAAATTAAGACATGCATTGGATGCATGTATAGGATGAGGTGGGCATGAGTCATGATTAGTTTCTAAGGCATGGGGAGAGAGATATTGATGAGTTTTAAGAGAGAATCCAATTTTATCTTATAGTGCTTGTCTTATATTTGCTAGCTTCTTATTTTTTCACGTAGCAATTGTCCTATTTGTTGGTAATTTCTATGTTCTAAAAGTGGGCTTTAGACCCAAATGGGCTCAAGTCCAATGGGCCTAGCCTAATAAAAGTTGCTTGTGTTACTGGATACAGAATTTGGGCCTTATATTCGATGGGTCGTATCTCTCTAACGGAGCGTCGGATTGATGCGCGGTTTTCACCATTGTGACCGTAACGACGATGCGGTCCACATGATAGAAGTCTCAAGATCATTCAGAACAAATCACTTTGGTGAGTTTTCTAGGTGCACTAGGGTGCAGTGTATGGTCTATTAACGGTGCGAGTTGGGACACGTGTGCATACGAGCAGTGTTGCAAAAGACCAGGATCCCACATTCTACCTACCTTACAAAAAATTTTATCCTCGAAATTTCTACCTAAGGTCACATTGATTTGTGTTAAACAAATGAACAACCGAATGCTAAAGATCATTATATAATCACAATTAATTCATAGCATCTACACAGGGCACAACAACTAAGAATAGCTCAATTGAACATCAAACAAGTAAGAATAATAATCAAGGAACAAGAGTTTTACATTTATACTCATGTGTTTTACATATTGAGATAACTAAGTGTTCCTAGGTTTTCAAACATCTGAGTACACATAGGTTGCCCTAAGATAATTGCTCTGATACCAACTCTTGTCACGCCCTAAATCCAGAAATTGGGCTCATAGAATTCCCAATCGCCGAATCCAGTGCCGACAACCTCTGTAGTACCCCATTCTTAACTTTTGACACCCATATGCCAGATTTCGATCCTGGGATCCTACAAGGAGGATTTTTAATATGATTTTTTTGAACGGTTGATCTATTTAGGCGATTGCACATTTTGTACATAGTATCAACGCATATCGAAGAGATGAATCTATTTGATATATCACACATACTATGGTGCACCAGCTCAATAGTAATGAGGGAAACAATAGCAACTCCAACAGCTCTTGCATGTATCTTAAAAAAGTGTAAGTCATCTATATGAGCAAACCACAGCTCGTGAGTCTACTGCGTGCAGGGAGTAAAACACAGCTTATCAGGGCGCACCTGTAAATACATTCAAAACAACCATAGGCATGTTATCATATGTGTGCAGGTTGTCAATTATGCATGTCATATAAATGCATAGATTATTATGAACATGACATCAATAATAAGCATGTCACTCAACAAGCGACCATGAATCATCAAAATAGCCAATTATTATGAATAAGATAATCAAATCCTATTTTCTACTTTATGGCACATGATGGAAAGGCAATGGCAGAGATGGTATGTGGAGGCATAGTAAGCCAAATGTCATATGCTGAGAATGCAATACAATATGAAATTCAAAAGAACTAACAAGCTGGAGTGTGTAGTCAGGATGATAGTACGTAGTATCACAAGCTATGGGGTTCATCACAAAGGATTTCTATCCAAACCAATCCCATACCTAAATTTGGATAGCTAGACTCAATGTAGCAAACTCCTAATCTCAGGTTGGTCGCATGCACCAAACAAAATCCTGGCCATTGCAAGGACACACATAATGATTTAGTTGCACACCACCAGCCCGAGTGGATAATGGATGGATGAATGAATGATTCAAGTACTGAGTATGCAACTACTGCACAGTAGCCTGCCAGCACAGTAACCTGCCAACCACTGGTAGATCGCACAGGCCCTTAGGCCCCGCCCACATCAGTGTCCACCCACGTGAGCAACAGTGACGGGATGTCATCATATCAATACCGTACATCTTTAGGATCATCACCGAGGTCTAGTACAATGTTGTCAGCTATACTAAGGCTATGAGATGCAAGGCATGGATGTTATCTCACGTATCAAGTCTATGTGAGCAGGGCATAAATGCTATCTCCCATACCAAGGCTATACGATGCAAGGGATGAATGTTATCGACCACACCAAGGCCATACGATGTGATGCAAGGCCTACATAGCCAATGTCATATGAAAGATGCAGCTCAAGCATACCAATCTACATATCAATCCAGCTCATCTCTGGAGCATCATATATTAGTAAAGTTTTTTCTGGATAATCACCGGGGTCTAATACACTATACACCACATTGTCGCCCTACACTGGACGCACAACCGTACAAGTGGAAGAGACCTCACTACCCTCCTGACTAGTAGTATGCCAATATCAACCTAGCACATCGGTAGCGAACCCATTTACAAGCTGGTCGGACTCAGCCTAGCAATTGATCCCTACCCTCGGGCGGGTAAGGCCATACCTCCTTCTAACCGACTATGACATAGTCGGAGATGCGACCTCCTGGTATTCGGCCCTCATGCGCTCATACATCCACTCGGTCTAGGCATTGAAGCATCCTCCATGGTACCATAAGGGTTTGGGGACTTTCACCATAGGACATCCTTTACCCCCCTGTGCTTAACAAGATTTTTGGTCTTCATCCTGCCATCCACACTATATCTGTGGAGGTTAAAGCCCTAAAGTCACTAGGGCGTATAGTAATCATAATCACACAATGCAAAATGCATGAGTTACTCAGTCCAATATGCATCAATCCTACGCATACCGTGCGCTCATGTTAGACAACTCCGCCTATCAGGGAGTCCCATAAACAACCTGCCCAATGACATATGCACTTAATAAGCTCAAAGGTCACTACGGGGAGCTCAGAGCCCAGCGTAGGCTGACAGCTCTGGCATAGTGTCCCATTCCACCATCTCTGGCTCATGAGGCAACCACCTTAGGATGTTTAATGGAAACCAATCAACTAGTGGCCAATCATATTACAGTATGTGGGGCTTACCATCGCATGGTTGTACAGTATAAAATATCGAACCCATGTAGGGAAGATATCAAATAAAACCACGTAGGGCGAGTATCAAAATATGCCACATAGGGCGAATATCAAAACCATACGATAAAGATCATCCTTAAAAACTATTGGGCACAACAACCTTGGATGGTAGGCCCACATCAATGATCCATCTAGACCACCACTCAAAAACCACCGAGTCGAAGGTCCATTACGATCACAAAAAGTCAAGTTACATCCTAAGTATGGGTGTACATTCATATGTGGGAATTTCCCACTAATGTACCAGTTTAAGTTCCGTAAGCAATCCACAAATAATCCACAAGCATGAACAATTATACAGGATAATCATAAAGCGTGTAAGACAACAATTTAATTTCTACCAGCTAACACATGTGATTATAAAGGAAGATCAATTATGAATTTAAATAAAAACTATAACTTAAGCTAATGAGAAGATGGAAAGTTCAAGGGAAAGAATCATCACCTTATATTTTGAATCGCCAACTGATGTTGCTAGGAAGCGTGTTTCCTTAAAATCAAATCCTACCATAAATCAGGAACTTGTATGATTAGATCCAAGCCCTACAAACTACCTAGGGTTTAAGATCATAGCCTAGGGTTTTACTTATTTTATCTTTAGGGTTTTAGCATAGACTTAGGGTTTTCATCCTAGGATTTAGTTTAAATGCTTAGATTCTAAGATTTGAATGTTAGTTGAAGTATAATTACAACATCATCCTTATCCTTAAGGATGTGATTAAGATTAGTTATGCGACGTTAATAATCTTTACGATGTAGTAAGTAGTATGATCTACTATCAATGATTGTACATAAGATTGATAAATATGGTACTAGTATTTAGTAATAGTGATTTTTATTTGTACTAACAACTACTAGCATGGACAACCTACTAACGATTAGGATCATAGCTTACGTTTTAGATTACTTAGGTCTAAGCTAGATTTAGGATTCGAACTCTAATTTGCATGGCCATTAATGATATTGCTAATGGGAATCATAAAATAAATTTTATAAAATGAATTAGTTATTAATTTTAGGAATATTGCAATGGCTAATATTATATTAATTTATCTAACGACGCCCACGATGAATAATGATACTTATAATTTCCAAACAGTTATTAGCATTAACAATGTACTTAATATTAGTTAACGTGACCCTGATAATCATTGTGATGGATAGAAATAGTGTGCTCTAATGTCAATAATAAGGTCTTAAGGATGACAAATAAAATACTAATATTTTAATGATAATAATAATTTATATATATGTACATATATCAATTAATATAAGTATGGACAATTACTAATGGTTAATCACATCTAACTTAAAAAATCCTAAATGATATTAACAATGATAATTAAAGAAATCTAAATCTGGAGAGAAAATATTGACTCACCCTGTCAACTCGGTGAGTCGACTCGACTTGAAATTGAGTTGACTCCATCTCCTCTCTCCTTCTTCCTTCTCTTCTTCTTTCTTACCCTACCTCTTCTCTACTTCCTTTCATTTGAGTTAGGACTCTAGTGAGGCCTGGAGCAGGTCCAAGCCAACTCACCCAACAAAGTTGCTGGACACAACCAGCCAATGGGCCAGTTGTCTAACTCGATCCCAAACCGAGTTGACTCAGTAGCAATCCAAGACCCCACACTCTTTCCTTCTCCTCTTCTTCTATTTCTATCTTTCATTCATCCTCCTTCTCTGCTCTCTCCCTAGACTCCCCAAAAGCCTGAACTGGACCAACCCACGCCCAGCCCAGATGGACAGCAACCCTGACTCACCCGACTCGGCCCGATGACTCGGCTCGGTTTGACCTCAAACCGGCAGCCACCCTCTCACCTTCTTTTCTTCCTTCCTCCTTCTTTCTCTTTTCTATCTTCTCCCTACCCTGTTCTTACAATTAGGCAGGTTCTAGATCCTCCCAAATACATGACTCAAACAGAGTCAGTAGACTCAGTGCAACTTGAATGCACATGACCCCATCTCTCCCCTTTTCTCTTCCTCTCCCTCTTTTCTTTCTCTTTTCTTCCTATCTCTCCCCTACTTCTCTTTTCTCGGTTTAGTGGGAAACTCCGGCAAGGATTGGGCCGAGCCGGGCGATGCTCAAGACACCGACCCAGTGACTCGGCCGGTTCATCGGTCGCTGAGCCCAGCTCGGTGCGGCGGCAGTCGCACCTCCCCTCTCTTTTCTCTCTTTTCTTTCCTTCCGTTTCTTCCCTTCTTCTTTCTTCGACATGTCTAACAAGCTCGAACTCGGTTAACCGAGTCGAGCGTGCCAGTGCAAAGAACTTGGTGAAGACAATCATGGCCGTTAATGGCGGATTGCAGGAGGAGAGGTTTTCTTCGGATCTGATTCTACCGGAGGCTTTAGATTAGTGGTAGGGAGCTTTTGGGATGGAGAAATCGAAGCTTGGAAAGGGTTTAGTTAGTGTGTTCGCTGGTGGAAGGAAAACTGCTGGTTTTTCTTGGACGGCTGCAAGAATGGAGGGCGAGCTCTTATCACTCGATCCATCCTATTTTATTTGTTAACCCTACCCTCCCAGAGCCGTTGGATGGAGAACAGATGGTCTGGATAAGATCTAGGGCTTCCACCCTCTCTTCCACTTTATGAAAATATCTTCCCTTCGGTTGTATTGTTGGTAGCAACACCTTTTGTTTTTCAACGGTCACGATTCACTCTCTATGGACGGCTAAGATGGGTTAAAGACCCCTCACATGGATCGCCAGTGTGAAAGAAAATCGGGCTTTCCACTTTTGGAAAGAAAAGAAACACAAATGGCCCTCTTGCGATGGAGATTGTAACAATGTATGGGAGCTTCAAGGTGAGTGACCAGCAGGGTTATGGTCAAAATCTCACCCTCTACAAGATGAATGGATTTGATCATTCAACAAGCAAAAGAGGTGGGCCGCAAATCAAGCAAATGGATGGTTATCCGTCTGCTCAAAATGCACTGGGCGCGATAGAAAAATGAAGAAGGAATTTCCTTCTTTTGGAATGGTCAGGTCAAACCCGTCTAATAGAGCTCCATGGTCCCATACACAGCAAGTGCACACGCACGGTGCACTCACGGGGTCGGTGATGGGGCCCACAGTGATGTTTGTGGGAAATCCATACTGTCTATTCCCTTCTATAAATCCATGTAGGGCCTTTGGCCAGGTGTCAAGCGAATCTAAAGTTTAGGTAGGCCCCACAGCTCGGTTTAGATCC
Organism: Magnolia changhungtana; assembly: GCA_030180095.1. Classification (NCBI taxonomy): domain Eukaryota; kingdom Viridiplantae; phylum Streptophyta; class Magnoliopsida; order Magnoliales; family Magnoliaceae; genus Magnolia; species Magnolia changhungtana. Next base: position 1,647,124 of record JASAUF010000051.1, on the reverse strand, counting down.
TAATTGTGGACTCACGTCAATCTAACGATCATGTCATCCTGAAATCGATCGTCAACGGTTAAAAGACCCTAGTGGACCATTTGTAAGGCTTCCATCATATATTACTAACCAATCTAATATAAATATAAATTTTATTATCATTACATATTACTTTTAATTATAATGATTAAAATCTTATATAAATAAAATTTTAATATTAACATACGACTATATACGTGCTATTGATCACACATTCATTAACATACAATTCATAATATACAATATCATATAAATGTACAATATCTTGATTAAATTTATATTTGAATTCAATAATTATATTGTTAAATAATATACAATTCTATAAAAGCATCTAATGATTTTTGCATATATACTTATAAAAGATATTCAATGCTACCTTATTATTTATAATTTAATTTTATGTTGTGAATTTATTATTCATTATGTTTATTTAATATACGTTATTTTCATAATATCCTATATACATCGAATACATACATATCATTTTATTACAATGCATTTTCATACGCTATTTATTTGATAAATAAATTATCAAAATATATCCATAATCTTTTGATCCATGTTTGTGTAAAATTTATAATATAATAAATAGGTAAGATAATATACTTGGTATATTTCATTTGACTACTGGGTGGTTTAATATGTGGATAGGGATCACCTTCGATGGTTAGATTTAAACTAGGACGTACGTGAATGTTCACTAAGCTAGGTTTATATTTATTTCTAAATTTGGTTACATGGTAACACCCAAGTACTAAAAGTACGGGGTGTTACACAAGTCTATCGGGCAGCCCTCACACATACGAGTAACTTCAGATGAAGTCCCTGTAGCCGTGATAACCCTCACTCCTCTCGTAGGAGCAGTAATTAAACCCAAACGCTTGACTTCCGTGAATGAAATCATAGAAGTAGTGGACCCAATATCCACCAATAAGAAGACAGGAGTACCTTGGACATGTGCAGTGATCTCGAAGGCCATAGGCGCGGAAGGTGCAGTCTCTGGTTCCTTTGCTATAAGCGCATGAACACGTGCCTGCTGCGATCGGTTAGGCTGAGGCACCATGGGCTGTTGAGGTGGCCGGAAGCGAGGTGCAGGTGGTCTGAAGGATGGATGTGCAGGTACTATTCGAAGTAGTGTAGTCGATATAGCCTGTGGGCGAGAATGACCAATCATTTGCAGCGGAGAGAACCCGCTATCCCTCATCCGGGCAAAATAACTCCCAACAGGATGGCCCTGTTTCCCGCAGTTTGTACAGGTCAGAATAGGGTGCCTCATTAGAGTCACTGGCACTGCGATCCTAGGAGGCGAGTCAGCATGAGGCCTCTTGCCAAGGAAAGGCCTGCCCTGAACATCTGGCTGTGGTCTCGTAACCATAGCACCACGAGAGCGTGCCAGCCGATCAACATCCTGCTCCGCCCCAATCGATATATGAATCAACTCCGCATAAGATGGTATGTGGATACAGCACATCTTTGACCAGATGTCAGGTCGCAAGCCCTCAGTGAAGTGTCGAATCCGCATCGGCTCATCAGCAAGTATAGTCGGGACAAAGCGGCCTAACTCTGTAAAACGATGCTCATACTCCGTGACTGTTATGCCTCCTTGTCTGAGGCGTAGAAACTCATTCTCCCTCTCGTGTCGGTAGGCCTGAGGGTAATATTTCTCATGGAAACGGAACTCAAATGCTGCCCAAGTCCACACATAACCCATTGTGATGGTCCGCAGTATGCTATCCCACCATAAGCTAGCCTCCTTCTCGAACATGAAGGCGGCCAACTCAACCTGTTCAGCCTCGGAACAATGCAGCATCTTTAGTATCTTTGAGATGCGGCCCAACCAGTACTTAGCCTCCTCAGGTATGTGAGAACCCATAAAAGTCGGAGGCCTCAAGCGCTGAATTCACTCGAGTAGACTGCGAGTACCCACGTCTCTCATAGGGTACGCAACAGGTGTGGGCAAAGGCACATCCTCAGCCTGGCCAGGAGGCTCTGTAAGCTCAATAGGACGTGTAGATGGTAAAGGTGGAGTCGCACTCCCACCCTGGGACAAGGCTTCAGAAATAGTGGCCATAAGCTACTGCTGCATCTGTTGCTGATGCATCATCAACATCAACTACTCAAACCTATTAGTAGGTGGAGTAGCCTGCGGCTCATACGGTGTAGAAGAGGATGCTCGATTCTGCTCACGAACTGGGGGTGTATAAGGTGGCAATCCACCAGTAGGACCAGCAGAAGGCTGATCCGAGCCAGAGCTTGGGTCCGTAGGACTACCTCTGCGAGGAGGAGTCTGGTCCATCAAGTCAGTGAGTAAGAGGGGTGCTGTGCTCCTCGTAAACCTTTGTGACATGCCCTATACAACATAGGTACACCGCACGTGAGATAAAGCATGACAACACAATTCATAATCACTTAAGCATTCCATAAACATCATAGCAAAAGAAGCTACATGCTTTTCATTTACCAAAATTGTCACAATACATAGATACAGAGTTACATGAATCATGACAGAAGATGCAGGGGAGCTAATACAACCAAGCTTCAACTACGACAAAAAAACATACTACTAACTACTACATCCATCAACATGAAAACATAAACCGCATAAAGCGGTAAGCAAACAACTACAAACAACAACTTGGATGACTAGGCATCCGAGTCCAGCGATGGGGGAGGAGCATCCTTGTCCTGTACACAGCACATGATATTCTTCAATGTGTAAGACAACTTCTTAAAACTTCTCTTCATGTAGGCTTCGGTCACCTCAAGCTTGGCTCGGGTCTCACCAAGCTTAGCCTGAACCTGTCCAATCTCTTGCCGCAGGGCGACCTGGTTCTCCTCAATACGAACCATACGTGCATCCCTCGCAGCCTGAGCAGTGTCCGGCTCTAGTGCTCTAGGAGGAGAGCTCTCCTCAGTATCATGAGCCTCATCTTCCTCTTCCTGTATCTCATCACCGCCTCCTTCTTCGCTTCCTACCTCGAGGTCAACACTCTCCTCACATGCACTATCCGACTCATCTCCAGACTCGTTGAGTCGGGCTTGCCGTTGTCGAGGGCCGATCCTCATGTTGTTAAGCGTAGCCTCACTTATGACCCAGACTGGCGCAAGGTCTTTCATGTTAAGCCTATAGCTGACATCTCCAGCCATCTTGCATATCAGGCGGCCAAATGGGAGCGAGAGGTCATTCCTGACAGATCGAACGACCTGAACTATCTGAAATAGGACGAACGTGGGCAGGCATAAGTTGTCCCCATGTTCAATCTTGTATAGGAAGTCCACCATCAACCAAGTACACTCTGTGCGGTTACCCGACCGCGGATACACATTATATGTGAAAATGTGGTGTAGCAAACGGAAGTCATCCGTCAACTTCGACGACGAAAGACAGTTTCCTCGCGTCTAAGAAACCCGTCAACCACAAATGTATCGCGTACGGCAATCTCTTTCTCGCGCACTCCTGAAGAAGTTGTCATTAGGAAGCACTTCACCACGTGGGATGTTCATGATCCGTGCCATCTCAACCACAGTAATTGTGCGCCTTATGCCCCTCACAGAGACCGTGAACTGAAGAGGCTCCAACGATGAGTCTATGATATGAGCGTAGAAGGCATGAACCGTGTTCTCACATGCAGGAGACCCACCTTCAAAAATAGGACCCCATTCAATGTCCACCAAGCAGTCCATCACCGAGTGTAGCCCAAACATTTCTCATCCACGTGAGCTTCAAACACAATCTTATGGTCAGCAAAACGACAGTATTCGAAGCCTATTGGAAAGGCATTTCTGATCGGAAGTTGGGGATCTAGGTCTCGCTTCTACCTATACTCCCGAACTGTGCTAGGGATGGCTTCATCATCCACTTCTCTTCTCGAACGGGTTGGATGGCTAGGTCCAGCTTCATCTGCAGCGGTCTTCCATTTCCCCATAAGAGAAAGGATGGTGGAGACGGAGAAAATGGCCGAAACAATGGCGAAGAAAGCCATGGAAAGTGACGATAAGAGAGAGAAAGGGCTGCTCTCTTTGCTTCACCATGAACTTGGGTCTCAACAGTGGTTGTAGAGGCTCAAACGACTAGGGTTGAAGAAGAAAGAAGGAGAGATGAAGTGGGGTAGGGGGTGTGCACGATTTTGGGACGAAATGGGGAGTGTATGGGCTGAAATGAGAGAGAAAGGGTGAGAATAGGGAGGTAGGGTTGCTGTGAACGATGGGAATGGTTAGGATGTGGTCGAAAATAACAGATTGGGCGATTGGGAGGGAGATTTGAGAGAGGGGGCAGCTGTTGGAGGGCTTGGAAGGGTGAAAATGAAGGATAGGAAGCAAACGAAATAGAAATAGGGGCCCCCGCATGATTTTGTGGGCCCCACACATGTCTTGGGGTCGGGCCGACCCTGACCAGACCCGGCTCAACTAGACCCGATGGGCCCGACCACGGTCGATCGCGGTGACTGCAGTTCCGCCGCGGTCCGTTTGGCCGAGAAATGTGCCACCATGGTAGGGCGGTGTTTACCACCCTCTCAAGGTGCCAAATGCACCCTGGTTCTATCCTGGGTCCCACTGGATTAACGCAAGGAAGCCCACGACTCCGTTCGTTCCAATTTTGGGTAATTTCAAGAAAGCTCCGATCTAAACTGACATCTACTGTGTTTTAACAGCTGGGGTTAGGTGGATTGTGATCTAGACCCGCCAATAGACGGCCTAAAAGTGTTTTGGGATTGACTCATGTGAACAGGGTTAGGTACAGACTGGATTTCGTCATTCGTTTCAGCGAACTTTGCCGTTGGACGAAACTGGGATTCCTAAGACTGTTACTACATTATTCTCGCACCCTCCTATGTCAAAAAGGAGTCAGTGTACGTCGTGGGAATATAAATCAGGTCCGGTTTAATCAAAATCATGCTCTGATACCAACTTGTAATGCTCATAAATTCGGGGGTCGAGCATAAACTCAACTCTCGAGTTCCAACGCATCACTTATGCAACATAGATAATGATGATTAAATGTTGTCTGTGTTAGTGCAATAAACATGAGTGAGATTATACCAAAACAGTAATTCATACTTCAGATCAATTGTATAAAGGCAAGCGGAAGACTAAAACTGTATATATATGTATGTAAAAGAAATAAAACCAATTCAATCTCTAGAGTATGAACCCATCTGAGTCACTATATACATGTATTTGTTTTACGATCAAAATGTCAAAGTACACTAGAGAAGTAAGTCCCGTCGATCCAGGCAACCTAGTCAAAGCCACCAGAGTACTGCATATACGAAAACTCGTCCTGGTCCTCGTCGTAGTCCGGCTCAGCCTCCTGAGTCATCACCTCATCTGCACCTAAGACAGAGTCTGGTTGGTGTGTACAACACTGTCTCGTAACGTGAGAGTGAGTAGCTAACTCAGTGGAACAATAAAGCATAGGTTAACATGTTATCAATTTAGTCAAGCAGTAATGATAAAGCAGTACAATCAAATACTCCTAACTACTCTTATTAATGAAAGTATGAATGCAGTCATGATGGATGCCCTCACCACACACTCCCTCATGCGACACCATCTTACGTTCGCGGCATGATTGCATTCCTTAGTGCTCCACATCTTTCAGGCATATGCAATGCGATGATGAGCATGATTACCAAGTTGTTATTAGTCCATTTCAAACAGCAGGATTGGGAAACTAAGGTACCTCCCTTGTATCATTCCCAAACATGATCCATTCTAGGGTCGTCAAACCTAGATAATCTCATACGATAGTGTGGTTCTAAGGCGCTGCATAGGCTGCCAGGGCTGTTACACACAATTGTTACACTACTCCCCCATCACCTTTTTAACGATTCATCACTAATTGGATACAGGCCTAGTTTATACTCTATATACTGTGCCAAAACTCGTCGCCTCACCGCAAATTCAGAGTATGCTCGAGGTCACTATAAAGGGCTCGTCACCAATCAGTGTAGGCCGACAGTTCGAATACAGTATCCCATACTACCATATTCGGCTCACGATTCAAGGTTGCTCGCTGGTCACTACGGGGAGGCACGTGGCCCCACCGTAGGCTTACAGCTCAACCATGGTATCCCATACCACCATGCCCGGCTCATGAGTCTTAGCGGATCGAGGTACGATGGTTAACGGGATTTCACTAGTAAGTTTGGTACCCTAGATTCAAGTAGTAGCGTCCAAACATGGTGACCATACATTAGACATATCGGGTTACTTAACGAGCCTGACTAGCTCAAGCGCACAATCAATTAAATGACATGAAGTGCATAAGCACTTCGTGTGGCCTTACCACTGCTGCCAACAAAAGCATGACCCGGGTTCGTCAGACACATCCTTCGTGGCGAAATAAAACTTAACCACGAACTCAAGTCTGGTACCAATTGTCTGGACTATAAACATAGTCCCAATCGCAATCAATCCTTATACAAAGCATGTGGAGTAAAGCATAATAAACAAAGTAAGTCAAGCATGTTAACAAACAAGTCATGAAGCATATTAAAAAGCACAATGTAAACAAGAAATACAAACACATGTATTTCCTAAGTAAGCGGTTAAAGTAAACAACCAACATGGAGGAAATCATATACGTCTCTAAGGTAGTTGAGAATCCTATCTCAACATCTACCTAAGGCACCATCAGCCAAGCACTTACTCTCACAAGCATTTTCACAAACACTTAGAATACACTATTTCAACATACATAGTGTATATTAGCAAAACATGTATTAGGGCGAGCCCTTTCGTCAAATAAGTATTTTATCCATATATAATATATTCATACAACAAATAATCATGGCAAACACATTTCCAAAATTTATACATATACGGTACTTTCTATAAATACCTAGAATATGTAAAATTCCATATTCTTCGTCTTTAATTGAAACGGAAAATAGACAACACTTTGTACATGTGCAATTGCATGCAGATCATGAATCTATCATTATCTGACATTGAAAGCGTTGAAAACCACAACCTATACACCTAAAGTCCTCACCTTTTATCGTAGAATCATAACAAGTCCAATAGGTTTGCTAAGCTCTCGTATTCGGCAGTTTGGTGACCTATAGAATGAAATAGGTTAGCTATTTCATAACCTACAAACATCACAACCCCAAATCAAATTAGGGTTAGGGTTTCTTACCTTAAAACGAAGTCGGAATCGCCAGAAAAGTGATGAGAATGGGGTGGTGCAGCTTGTGTAGTGGCAGGAAGAAAGCAGTAGGGAGGTTCTCCCACTTCTCTCAAACTTTCTCTCTCTTTTCTCTCTTCTCACTTAGGGTTTTTCTCAAATTAGTATGGCTGGAAGAGAGAGGGTTCTAAGGTCCTTATATAGCCTAAAAACACACCGAAATAGACTTATGGTCAAGGTATACTTAGGTTATAACCAAAGTAAGCTAGTTTCAGCTCAACGGAGGGCTTTTGACAGCCTCTTTTTTGCGTGCGGTCGGACTTAAGCTCACCAACCTTGGATCTAGGTACCATTAAGTTTTCATTCTAGTAGGGTTTTCAGATCACGTGTGGCGGACCAGTTTCAGTTCAATGGTCAGTGAAACTTAATCAGAGATTTCAAGTACACTGCCATGTATATGAAATTTTTCCTGATCCGAGGGTGTATTTGGGTCAGATTCTGACGGTCTGGTTGCTTAATACTGATCCGCAAGTAACAAGTCTTAGATTACTATTTGAGATATTTATTTATAAAGAAAATCTAGTGTTTTTACACTCCTCTCTCCGGACTCAAGCGAACAGCTGTGGGACATTGTATGGATTTAATTTTCGAGATGGTTGTCAAGCCCAGTGAGGCAGTCTTAAGTCTATAACTTCGTATTATTTGGACTCCCGATGTGCGGTCCAGATCTGATACGGAGTTTCAATCTACTCCCGAGAGCAGTCGGGTAATGAGTTTAATCCTAGATTTTAGGGTAACCTAGCGTTAATGATTCTACAAGTTTTGGGTCTTACGAATCGTATTTAAAGCGATTCAAACGAATTTCATGGCTAATCTAGTTTAGCACTTAGTTAACTCTGTTAAATTTCTAAAGGATTTAATCCTAAGTGATTTCTGGTCGAGGTGGTACTCGGGCCATTGTACGGGATTTTTCGAGTCGTTAAAGAATATAATGCAGAATTAGTTTTGGCCCAATCTTGAGTACGTCCTATAATCACAGGGGACCACCTTTCAGTGTCCCATCAGGTGCCCTTGGTTTTACTATTTGTATACCTCAAAAACTATAAGCTGAGACCAACTAGTTGTGCACGCGTAATATTTGGTATAGGGCCAAACATAGGTACTTTAATTTTCTGCACAACCATGCCTGACCACATTTTGGGATCCACTCCCTGACCATGTGGGGTTTGATTTGGCCTATGTAAAATATTATTTATCTATTCATTGGTATAGTTTAAAGTTTCCAAGTGGTGGCTTACTCATATCTACAATGTGTGGTCTACTACAGAGGCCCAAAGTTGTTACAAAACACAAATAATCTGAAAATTTTCAGAAATGGGGTCTGTTACAACTTAGGGCCCAATTTTCAAACACTTAGGGATCATTCTTGACAAAAAGGGTGGGACATCCCATGACATGCCCCGAACTCGGAGACCGGGCTCACAAAATTCCTGATCACCGAATCCAGCGCCGACAGCCTCCGTAGTACCCCATTCTCGGCTCCGGGCACCCATATACCAGGTTCCGATCCGGGGATGCTACAAGAAGGATTTCTAATATCAATTTGATTCGTAATGAGCATAACCAAGTATAACCCACGAATAATAACCACGAGAACACCATCACAAAATCCACTATGAACGAAAACTTTGAATACAGTGCGTATAAAGGGAAATACAAGATAGTGGTAATAGAAAAACTCCAAAAGCTTGGTGGCACGCTCCAACTGCGGTGAAACTACAGCTGCGTCCTGGCGTCACCTGCACGCATCAATCCTACATAAGCTTATAGAAAGCTTAGAGGGCGGTGTAAGTGTGTGCGAACGTGCTCAAAATGCAATGCCGGAGTAATACGGAATCATGCTGATGAGTACGTAAATGTAACCAGCCGTACCAAGGCTATGCAGTACAAGATGTGAATGTTATTGGCCATACTAAGGCTATGCGATGCAATATGTAAGTCAAGCATGTCAATTCTCATACCAGTGCAACTCCTCACTAGAGCATCAAATCAGTACGGTTCTCAGTCTGGATAATCACCGGGGTTCAGTACACTCTAAATGGCACTGTCTCTCTCCAAGCAGCACAGTCCAAGTGAGCGTAAGAAACCTCACTATCCGCCTCGCCAATAGTCAACCAATACCTATCCGGCACGTCGATAGCGAACCCATTTCCGAGTTGGTCAAACTCAGCCTAGTAATGCCCCCTGCTCGCAGGCGAGTAAGGCCACCACTCCTTTCCAACCGACCACGACACAGTGGGAGACGCGGCCTCATGGTATTCGGCCCTCGTGCGCTCATATATCCACTCGGTCTCGACGTTGGAGTCATCCTCTGGTACCATCGGGTTCAGGGACTCTCACCCAGGGACATCTATGGCGCCCCAATTGCTTAGAACAAGATTTTTCCGTTATCCAACCAGCCACCCACGATAATCTGTGGAGGCTATGGCCCTGATGTCGCTAGGGCATATCACAATCACACAGATGCAAATGCATGAACCACACTACCAATCATGCAACCATCCTGCGTGAAGCACATGCTTATGTAGGGTAACTCCACCTATCAGGGAGCCCGTAAACAGTCTACCCGAAGGCATATGTTATGATCAGACACTCCTCATCTCAAGCATACATATGATGCGTATGATCATGAATCATGGGGCTGTGCTAAACATGTTATAAACCCATCAACTATCCTCCCAATGAAGATGGGCCTAGATGGCCTACATGAAATAGATATGGGCCTATCAGTGGCCTTAGGGAGAGTTATAATTTGGACATCGAACCAACATTACTCGTACAATGTGGATGTCAAACCAACATTATCCCCAAGGCTCGGCTCACCTCAAATACCATTAAGTAAATCCTGGTGGAATCACACATTGCAATGTGCCTTAGGTACATCCCACTGGGCCCTAAATACATCAAATGGGCCGTATCTCATAGGCCTTATATTCATCAAGTGAGCCACCTCAATGAACCTCACTAATGGGCCTTAGGTACATTGCAATGGGCCATCATCCATGGGCCTGAGAATGTATTAAAATGAGCCCGATCGCATAAGCTTTATGTGAATCAAATGAGCCTAATCACATAGGCCATATACATATCAAAGTGGGCCTAAATAATGGACCACAAATACCTCTGATGGGCCTCATGACGTGGGCCTATACATATCAAGTTAGGCCCCAACAATGAGCCCATAAACACATCAAGATGGCCTGCATACATGGGCCTATATATGTACCAAAGCGGGCCTCAATAATAGGCCTATAAATATCCAAGTGGGCCTTAATAATGGGCCTGAAAAAATACATCAAGATGGGCCTAAGTACATTGGCCCATAAGTTTCCTAGTGGACCACATGTGAAGCCCACCATAATGTTTATTTTACTATCCAATCTGTTGATAAGGCCACATGAATAGGGGCCCCACCAAAATGTATATTTTCCAGCCAACCTATTGATATGGTCACATAGACCAAGGGGCCCACTGTAATGTTCATTTGCCACCCATCCTATTCATAAGGTCATGCAGATCAGGAGGGGACCCACCGTAATGTTTATTTGAAATCCAACCTATTCACGAGGTCACGCGAACCTTGGGCAGGGCTCACTGTAATGTTTATTTGAAATCCAGCCCATTCACGAAGTCACGTGGGCAGGGCCCACTGTAATGTTTATTTGTCGTCTAACCTACTCACGTGGTCACGTGGACCTGGGTGGGTGAGGCCCACCGAAATGTGGTTCACAAATCCAGTCCACCCAATGTGTGTGTCCCACCTGGCTGAGGGTTCAGACCAAGTTTCAGCCGTGTCCAAATCTCAGGTAGGCCCCACCAAGTGGTTTTATATGTTTAGGCATGTCTTCACATGACTTTAGATGGTATGGCCCACCTGAGTTCCGTATATGGCTGATTTTTGGGACAGACGCTTGTTAGAAGGAGGGCCCCATGATGGACGGTACCGATGTTCGAAATGCATCAGGTGGGGTCCACAGCTGGGCCGTGAGGGCCCGGCCGTCCGCCCTCACACATCCATGCAGCGTAAATAGCCTGCTGCCACCTTTTTTTTTTTTTCCTTTTTTTTTTTTGGGGGCCCGTCAGCAAGATCCAACCCGTCCATTGACTGAGTCCCACAAAATTAGCGGTCCACACCAAGTTTCAGGTGGGTCCAAGCTTCTGGTGGACCCCAGTAATCTTTTTTTTTTCGAGTTTTGATGGAAACACTAGTATTCTCGATCTCACGGCCCGCCAGAAAATCAGATCAGCCTCATTTTTCGGCTCAACGCCTAAAATGATCTGAAGGATAGAATGGATGGTGTGGATCAGTCTTATACATCAAGGTGGGGCCTATATGTGCCGACACCCAAAAAGCACTACTTACCTCTTTTTTTTTGTTAGCTTGTTAGTACACCACCATGTTAGTGCACGCACTCCATTTTAACACAACCCGTCTAGCGTCCAAAGACGCTGGACGGCATGGATATACACTCCACGGTGGTGGGTCCCACATACAAGTGGTCCACTCATCAAGGTGGGTTCCACATGAACATGGCCCACTGTGATATTTATGTTTTCCTTCCATCTGGGCCCGCTAATGGGCTGGATGACATAGATCTAACCCATTCGTCCAATGGGTCCCACATTTAAAAAAATATGTGTGATTCTTAGTGGGCCACACTCATCCATTCATCACCATCACCATTCAAAGAAAAAGGGAAAGAGAGAAAGAGAGAAACGGTGATCATAGAGGGACCCCGCCACTATGGGCCCCTCATGAACATATTACATACATCAAAATGGGTCCCACCAATAAGTGGGCCCTTAAATCATGCAATCAATGGTAAAAATCAAAGTTCACCCACCTTATTGGCCTTTTCCTTGCTCCTTAAGTCTTCTTAGCTCCTTTGCTTGGGTTTTAACGATGGTAGATGATGGATCAACGGTTGAGATGAGAGATGAGAGTGTAGGGGAAAGTGGGCCACACTTGGCTTGGGGAAGAGCTCGGACGTTTGAAATTTTTTTGTTGCTTGGAGAGATTTGAGAAAAATGAGGGAGAGAGAGAAGTGATGGGAGATATGGATGGAAGGGATGGGTGGAGTGGTTGTAATAAATGGGGATGGGTTAAGTTGAAAAATGGGTAAAGGAGGGGTGGTGAGTGGGGAGAGAGAGTGGACTTATGGTAAGGGGGGAGTGGTCATGTGTACTTGTTGTTTGGTGAGGTGGCATGAAGGTAAGGTGGTGTACTTGACTTGATTAATGGGACATCTTGTAGAGATTCCCTCGAGATTCACAACGTACGGCATTTCTTCGAACCAAACGCTAACTGGCATCTTCCCACCTAAGTATCGGTTCGGTGCGCGAGTCGCGACGTTAGAACCACGACGACAGCACGATCGCTAAGATACAAGTTTCGGTTCAAGCCGACTTTGGTATGCAGGACTCGACTTAGGATCGTGCGCAACGATGGTAATGGGTCGAGGATTGTCAGAATTCGACCGGTATGATCCCGGAAGCCTACGAAGCGGTACAGACTAGGGTACGGGTCTTATAACTCTCCCCTCCAAATACAAATTTCATCCTTGAAATTTGCACAATCATCGCAACTAGTCATAACTCATAATAGAAGAGGAAACAAGACATCGTCATATAAAATCGAAGACAGTATACAAGATACAGCACAAGATCAATCATCAAAGAGATGAGGATAGCGCTCCCAAATCTCAGCCTCGCGCTCCCAAGATGCCTCATCAGCAAAATGGTGACCCCACTGAACCTTCACTAGGGGTATGACCTTGGTCCGAAGGACCTGCTCCTTTCGATCAAGGATATGAACTGGCTGCTCAATGTAAGAAGCGTCCTCACGAACCTCCAACGGCTGCCAATCGATAATAGGGACTATGTCTGACCCACACTTCTGCAACATAGAGACGTGGAAAATGTTGTGGACGCTAGACAACTAAGGTGGCAAGGTAAGCCGATAGGCCACAGCGCAATGCGCTTAGTGATCTCGAAAGGTCCTATGAATCTCGAGGTAAGCTTGCCCTTTGCTCCGAATCGAATCACGCCCTTCATGGGCGAGACCTTGAGAGACACATGGTCCCCTACATCAAACTCCAAGGGACGATGTCGGCGATCAGCAAAACTTTTCTGCCAGCTATGAGATGTGTGCATCCTCTGCCTGATGATATCAATAGCCTCAGAAGTCTCCTGCACAAGCTTGGGACCTAGGAGACGCCGCTCTCCAACCTCGGTCCAACAACTCGGAGATCTGCATGGTCTGCCATATAGTGCCTCAAAAGGAGCCATGCCAATGGTCGCCTGATAGCTGTTGTTGTACGCGAACTCAGCCAATCGCAGATGCTCATCCTAGCTACCACCAAAGTCAATCGCGCAGGCCCGAAGCATATCCTTAAGGATATGGTTGACCCTCTCGGTCTGGCCATCGGTCTGCGGATGATACGCGGTACCGAGCTGCAAATTAGTCCCCATCGCTCTCTGGAAGCTCCCCCAAAACTGAGACGTAAACCTCGAATCTCGGTCAGAAACGATCGAGACTGGAATGTCATGCAGTCTCACAACCTCCTCGATAAATAACCTCGCAAGCTGGTTCATAGACCAAGTCGCACGCATTGCGAGAAAATGTGTCGACTTCGTCAGACGATCCACAACAACCCAAATGGCATCATGACTGCGCTGAGTCCTCGGCAAGCTCATAATGAAATCTGTCGACACGTACTCCCACTTCCACATCAGGACGCTTAATGGCTGCAATAGACCAGGAGGTCTCTGATGATCAGCCTTGACACGCTGGCATGTGTCACACTCGGCCACAAAACTGGCAATCTGACGCTTCATCCCCGCCCAGAAATACTGTCTCCTCATATCACGATACATCTTCGTCGAGCTAGGGTGGATAGAAAACCGCGATCGATGTGCCTCGGTCATAAGATCGCTGCGCAACTCTGGAATATTTGGGATACATAATCGACCTCTGAAGCGAAGTCCACCATCAGCACCCATCTGCCAATCTGTCTGACTCTCAGATGCTGCCTCTGCTCGGTAATCCCATAACGACTCATCTGTCTGCTGAGCCTCGATCACCCTTGCGACAAGAGAGGTTGAATCGACAAGATCGATAGCTAAACAATAGAAGACTGCAGACCAAAATCGAAGTCGTACTCTGCGATATCCTCGAGCATCCTCCACTCTTGAATCATCAAGTGTGCCACCAGTCCTCGTGGCTGACGACTGAGGGTATCCGCCACCGCGTTTGCCTTGCCTGGGTGGTACTGGAGGTCAAATCATAGTATTTCAGAAGCTCCATCCAGCGTCTCTGTCTCATGTTCAGCTCAGACTGAGAGCATAGATACTTCAAGCTCTTGTGGTCAGAGAAGAGCTCGAACCTGACCCCATAAAGATAGTGTCACCACACCTTCAGTGCAAAAACTACTGCTGCCAGCTCTAGATCATGCGTGGGGTAGTTCAGCTTATGGACCTTGAGCTGACGAGACGCGAAGGCTACAGGTCTGCCGTGCTGCATCAGGACAGCACCTAAACCAATACGTGAGGCATCGGTAAATACAACAAATCCATCACTCCCAGATGGAAGAGTGAGGACAGGAGAGGACGTCAGACGGTCCTTCAGCTCCACGAATGCCTGATCACATATGTCAGTCCAAACAAAATCTCCGCCCTTACAAGTCAACCTGGTCATCGGGGTCGCGATACGAGAGAAGTCATCTATGAAACGTCGATAGTATCCTACCAAACTAAGGAAACTGCGGATCTTGGACGCAGTCGTAGGCTGGTTCCACTGACGCACTGCCTCAACCTTTGAGGGGTCCACTGCGACACCCTCCCTCATCACCATGTGACCGAGGAACTTCACCTCCTCCTCCCAGAACTCGCACTTCTCCAGCTTCGCATACAGCTGGTGGGCACGGAGGGTCTGCAAAGCGATCTCCAAATGCTGCATATGATCCTCACGAGTCCTCGAATATATCAGAATGTCGTCGATGAAGACCACAACAAACTGATCGAGATATGGACGGAAGACCTTATTCATCAACTGCATGAAGACCGCGGGTGCATTGGTCAGTCCGAAGGATATGACCTGAAACTCAAAATGACCATAACGTGTCCTAAAAGCTGTCTTCGGAATGCCCTACTCTCGGACACGAATCTGATGATAACCGGAACGTAGATCAATCTTCGAGAAGAACTGTGCACCCTGCAGCTGATCAAATAAATCGTCAATCCTCGGGAGTGGGT
Source organism: Magnolia changhungtana (assembly GCA_030180095.1). Lineage (NCBI taxonomy): Eukaryota > Viridiplantae > Streptophyta > Magnoliopsida > Magnoliales > Magnoliaceae > Magnolia > Magnolia changhungtana. The sequence goes on along the minus strand of JASAUF010000051.1, from coordinate 1,631,661 downwards.
ACTTGTTCTTGATCGTGACCCGGTTGAGCTCTCGGTAATCGACACAGAGCCTCAACGAGCCATCCTTCTTCCGGACGAAGAGTACCGGCGCTCCCCAAGGTGAACTGCTCGGACGAATAAATCCAAGCTCTCGCAACTCGTCCAACTGCCTCTGCAACTCATGCAGCTCCATCGGTGCCATACGGTACGGGGCCTTCGAGATAGGCGCGGTACCAGGCACAAGATCAATCCCGAACTCAATATGGCGTCGAGCCGGCAGTCCCGGAATCTCCTGAAACAGGTCGGGGAAGTCGCAGACAATCAGAATATATTCGATATAATCGACAACAGGCTCCACAACGGCGCAGGACATCAACCATGACAACGACTCTCCTCGGGGCTCGGTAACAAACTGAAACTGCGGCAAGCCGAGTATGTAGAACGTGACTGTCCTCGCGGAACAGTCCATGATGGCTTGGTACTCGGCAAGCCAATCCATGCCCAAGATAACGTCAAAATTTGTCATCGACAGCACAAATAAGTCAGCGGGCAAAAAGATATCACTGACCAGAATGGGGCAAGACGAACAGGAACGGCCCAACACTATAGTCTTCCCTAATGGCATCGATACGGCCAATCCCTCGCTAGCAGACTGGGTCAGCAATCCAGTCGGTCGGCAAAAACCCTCAGACATGAATGAGTGCGATGCGCCGGAATCAAATAGTACTCGTGCGATGCATGAAGAGACGGGAAGTATACCCTCTATAACTCCTCCAGAAGTTTGCGGGTCCTGCTGAGTTGCATAGAACCTGGCCTGATCTAGCTGGGGAGGTGCCTGTCCCCTCTGAGGTCCCTGGTGCTGCTGTTACCTCTACGGCGGCCTACGCTGTTGTCTCTACTGCTGCGGTCTCGAAGGCTGGTGCTGGTGCTGCTACTGAGGGGGCCTCAGTGGTAGAATCTGCTATGGTCGTGGCTGTCCTGGAGACTGCTGTGGCCCTCTAGACTGCTGCAAATGAGGACGGAGGCACTTAGATATGCGATGTCCAGAACCGCCACATCCAAAACACGTCTCTGGAAACAGCTGCTGGGGTGGCGCAGAAGGTGCCGCTGATGCTGCTGGTGCTGCTGGTGTCACTGGTACTACTGGTACTTTAGCAAGTGGATGACCCCTATACCTCTGTGGTCGTCGATGCTGCTGAGAGCTACTGGACTGGGCTGGCCTCTTCCGGCCTCTCCTCTGATCTCGACCACTCTGAGAGTCAGCCCACTCAGTCTCGTAGATCTGGGCCCTTCATACTACCGCCTGAAAGGTCGGGAGCTCGTGCCCAATAACATGGCCTCGAAGACCGAAACGTAAGCCGCTCTCGAAACGGCGGGCCTTTCGCCCCTCATCATCAACCATATATGGCGCAAACTATGACAGCGCCACGAAACGAGCCGCGTACTGTGCCACAGACATGTCTCCCTGTACTAGAGTCTCAAACTCTCGTGCCCTCTGATGACGAATGTGGTCGGGGAAGTACTGCTCCTCGAATCGGCTGATGAAATCCTCCCATGTCCAGACATGATCGGGTCTTGCAACGCGGGTAACAGAGGTCCACCAGTGCTCTGCCTCGCCCTGGAAAAGGAATGTGGCCAATCGGACTCGCTGCTCCGTCATACATGACATAATATCAAAAATCTTCTCCACATCGGAGCGTCATATCTCAGCAGCTGACGGATCTGGCTCGCCCTGAAATCGTGGAGGATCCATCCGTCTGAACTCGTGAAAAAGGGCACTCGCGCGCTCCTGCTCTACCTGAGCTGCAGAAACAACTAGGCGCCTGCCCTGCCCCTGAAGCGCAGCAGTCACAGCCTGCAACATCTTCTGTAACTGCGAGGCGCTCACAGGCACGGTCGGATCCGCACCGGTATCAGGTGGAGGAACGTCATCCTCAGGAAAGGGAGCAGGGATCTCTAGCGGTGGGACGGGAGGCACAGGTGGTAAAGCTGGAGCCTCAGGTGGCGGAGTGGGAGTCGAATGGGTCACTCTCCTAGGTGGTATGTCCTATAAGAAAGATAAGGCGCCAATCAAACTTGAGAATCGCGCGTTAAGGAACTCAATCGAAAGGTTACACACTCGGAACCTAATCATCCTAACTCATAGCAAACATGTGATATTGTTCTCAGTTATTCCCAAGTTATGCTCTGATACCAACTTCTGTCACGCCCCGAACTCGGAGACCGGGCTCACAAAATTTTCGATCGCCGAATCCGGCGCCGACAGCCTCTATAGTACCCCATTCTCGGCTCCCGGCACCCATATACCAGGTTCTGATCCTGGGATGCTACAAGGAGGATTTCTAATATCAATTTGATTCGTAATGAGCATAACTAAGCATAACCCATGAACAATAACCACGAGGACACCATCACAAAATCCACTATGAACAAAAACTTTGAATACAGTGCGTATAAAGGGAAATACAAGATAGTGGTAATAACAAAACTCCAAAAGCTCGGCGGCACGCTCCAACTGCGGTGAAACTACAGCTGTGTCCTGGCGTCACCTGCACGCATCAATCGTGCATAAGCTTATAGAAAGCTTAGAGGGCGGTGTAAGTGTGTGCGAACGTGCTCGAAATACAATGCTGGAGTAATGCAGAATCATGCTGATGAGTACGTAAATGTAACCAGCCGTACCAAGGCTATACAGTACAAGATGTGAATACTATCGGCCATACTAAGGCCATGCGATGTAATATGTAAGTCAAGCATGCCAATCCTCATACCAGTGCAACTCCTCACTAGAGCATCAAATCAGTACGGTTCTCAGTCTGGATAATCACCGGGGTTCAGTACACTCCAAATGGCACTGTCTCTCTCCAAGTAGCACAGTCCAAGTGAGCGTAAGAAACCTCACTATCCGCCTGGCCAATAGTCAGCCAATACTTATCTGGCACGTCGATAGTGAACCCATTTCCGAGCTGGTCAAACTCAGCCTAGTAATGCCCCCTGCTCTCGGGCGAGTAAGGCTACCACTCCTTTCCAACCGACCACGACACAGTGGGAGACGCGGCCTCATAGTATTCGGCCCTCGTGCGCTCATATATCCACTCGGTCTCGACGTTAGAGCCATCCTCTGGTACCATCGGGTTCAGGGACTCTCACCCAGGGACATCTATGGCACCCCAATTGCTTAGAACAAGATTTTTCCAGTATCCAACCAGCCACCCACGATATATCTGTGGAGGCTATGGCCCTGATGTCATTAGGGCATATCACAATCACACAGATGCAAATGCATGAACCACACTACCAATCATGCAACCATCCTGCGTGAAGCACGTGCTCATGTAAGGCAACTCCGCCTATCAGGGAGCCCGTAAACAGTCTGTCCGAAGGCATATGCTATGATCAGACACTCCTCATCTCAAGCATACATATGATGCGTATGATCATGGATCATGGGGCTGTGCTAAACATGTTATAAAGTAATAAACTATCCTCTCAATGAAGATAGGCCTAGATGGCCTACATGAAACAGATACGGGCCTATCAGTGGCCTTAGGGAGAGTTATAATGTGGACATCGAACCAGCATTACTCGTACAATGTGGACGTCAAACCAACATTGTCCCCAAGGCTCGGCTCACTTCAAATACCATTAAGTAAATCCTGGTGGAATCACACATTGCAATGTGCCTTAGGTACATATCACTGGGCCCTAAATACATCAAATGGGCCGTATCTCATAGGCCTTATATTCATCAAGTGGGCCACCTCAATGAACCTCACCAATGGGCCTTAGGTACATTGCAATGGGCCATCATCCATGGGCCTGAGAATGTATTAAAATGAACCCGATCACATAAGCTTTATATGAATCAAATGGGCCTAATCACATAGGCCATATACATATCAAAGTGGGCCTAAACAATGGACCACAAATACCTCTGATGGGCCTCATGACGTGGGCCTATACATATCAAGTTAGGCCCCAACAGCGGGCCCATAAACACATCAAGATGGCCTGCATACATGGGCCCATATATGTAGTAAAGTGGGCCTCAATAATAGGCCTATAAATATCCAAGTGGGCCTTAACAATGGGCCTAAAAAAATACATCAAGATGGGCCTAAGTACATGGGCCCATAAGCTTCCCAGTGGGCCACATGTGAAGCCCACCATAATGTTTATTTTACTATCCAATCTGTTGATAAGGCCACATGAATAGGGGCCCCACCAAAATGTCTATTTTCCAGCCAACCTATTGATATGGTCACATGGACCAAGGGGCCCACTGTAACGTTCATTTGCCACCCATCCTATTCATAAGGTCATGTAGATCAGGAGGGGACCCACCGTAATGTTTATTTGAAATCCAACCTATTCACGAGGTCATGCGAACCTTGGGCAGGTCCCACTGTAATGTTTATTTGAAATCCAGCCCATTCACGAAGTCACGTGGGCAGGGCCCACTGTAATGTTTATTTGCCGTCTAACCTATTCACGTGGTCACGTGGACTGGCCGGTGGGGCCCACCGAAATGTGGTTCACAAATCCAGTCCACCCAATGTGTGTGTCCCACACTGTGAGGGTTCGAGACCAAGTTTCAGCCGTGTCCAAATCTCAGGTAGGCCCCACCAAGTGGTTTTATATGTTTAGGCATGTCTTCACATGACTTTAGATGGTATGGCCCACCTGAGTTCCGTATACGGCTGATTTTTGGGATAGACACTTATTAGAAGGAGGGCCCCATGATGGACGGTACCGATGTTCGAAACGCATCACGGTGGGGTCCACAGCTGGGCCGTGAGGGCCCAGCCCGTCTGCCCGCCACCTATGCAGCAGCAGCGCTGCCACCTTTTCTTGTTTTTCCTTTTTTTTTGTTTCGTGGGGCCCGTCAGCAAGATCCAACCCGTCCATTGACTGAGTCCCACAAAATTAGCAGTCCACACCAAGTTTTAGGTGGGTCCAAGCTTCTGGTGGACCCTAGTAATTTTTTTTTTTTAGTTTTGACGGAAACACTAGTATTCTCGATCCCACGGCCCGCCAGAAAATCAGATCAGCCTCATTTTTCGGCTCAACGCCTAAAATGATCTTAAGGATAGAATGGACAGTGTGGATCAGTCTTATACATCAAGGTGGGGCCTATATGTGCCGACACCCAAAAAGCACTACTTACCCTTTTTTTGTTAGCTTTTTAGTACACCACCATGTTAGTACACGCACTCCATTTTAACCCAACCCGTCCAGCGTCCAGAGACGCTGGACGGCATGGATATACACTCCATGGTGGTGGGTCCCACATACACGTGGTCCACTCATCATGGTGGGTTCCACATGAACATGGCCCACTCTGATATTTATGTTTTCCTTCCATCTGGGCCCGCTAATGGGCTGGATGACATAGATCTAACCCATTCATCCAATGGGTCCCACATTAAAAAAAATATGTGTGATTCTTAGTGGGCCACACTCATCCATTCATCACCATCACCATTCAAAGAAAAAGGGAAAGAGAGAAAGAGAGAAACGGTGATCATAGAGGGACCCCGCCACTATGGGCCCCTCATGAACATATTACATACATCAAAATGGGTCCCACCAATAAGTGGGCCCTTAAATCATGCAATCAACGGTAAAAATCAAAGTTCACCCACCTTATTGGCCTTTTCCTTGCTCCTTAAGCGTTCCTAGCTCCTTTGCTTGGGTTTTAATGGTGGTAGATGATGGATCAATGGTTGAGATGAGGGATGAGAGTGTAGGGGAAAGTGGGCCACACTTGGCTTGGGGAAGAGCTTGGACGTTTGAAATTTTTTTGTTGCTTGGAGAGATTTGAGAAAAATGAGGGAGAGAGAGAAGTGATGGGAGATATGGATGGAAGGGATGGGTGGAGTGGTTGTAATAAATGGGGATGAGTTAAGTTGAAAAATGGGTAAAGGAGGGATGGTGAGTGGGGAGAGAGAGTGGACTTATGGTAAGGGGGGAGTGGTCATGTGTACTTGTTGTTGGGTGAGGTGGCATGACGGTAAGGTGGTGTACTTGACTTGATTGATGGGACATCTCGTAGAGATTCTTTCGAGATTCACAACATGCGGCGTTTCTTCAAACCGAATGCTGACTGGCATCTTCCCACCTAGGTATCGGTTAGGTGCGCGAGTCGCGGCGTTGGAACCGCGGCGACGGCGCGATCCCTAAGATACAAGTTTCGGTTCGAGCCGACTTTGGTATGTAGGACTCGGCTTAGGATTGTGCGCAACGATGGTAATGGGTCGAAGATTGCTAGAATTCGACCGGTAGGATCGCGAAAGCCTATGAAGCGGTACAGACTAGGGTATGGGTCTTACATCCCAACTAACTTATATAAGGACTAAACATCCCCGAAAGTGGGACCCTTAACTATAAAGTTTGGGGCCCACTACAAGATGTCGAAGAGGCCTACATGCAATACAGTTGGGTACTTAGAAAATTTTAGTAAACAGAAAGTGCAAAGGAAATGAAATCAATCCAATGGCAAGTGGGGCCCACATGCTAGGAAACCATAAATAAGGGACACATAAAAATATACATGGGTTTCTAAATTGGATGAACTAATAAAATGCATAAACCACCAGTGATCTCACACCCAAGTGGGTCAATAAGAGGATAATTGTTATGTATAACATAGATCCAACATATTCATCAAGTAACACATGAAATATATATTGATGAAATCTCTATGATCAGATTCTCTGTCGGAAGATCTGATTCAATGGATGGTTTGGGAAGACATAGAAATTCAAGATTTGTCCTTACAGAAGTATCTATCGGTCCAGAATTTTCTAAATTTATCATGAAAGAATCTGACCATATGGACTATACATATGATTATTAACTATCTCAAGTAAGTTAAGAGCAAATATCAAATACATTTGAGCGTTGGAATCACAGATATGGCCCGAACAAGAATAGTCATAATAAGCTCCCAAATACATCTTTCGTATAAGGCTAAGATCTTAGTTGTCCGAACTCCGATTGAGGCTTATTATATATCGTTGGAAATATTGTTCAATTTTCTACGAATCCAATGAACATGTATTTTTTAATACATTCATTAAAAGAGTTATAAATGGGTCCATTTAGGCAAATTAGAATCCTGCATGTACTGCTAGATAGTAGCCAAGTAAAATTGATGTTATGAATGATTAGACCGTTGGATGGCTACGAAATGTGGTCCAGAGTTATTTCACATTGGGATGCCTAATATCCCCACGTTTCAACTCTGATCTTAGTATGGTTGATTTTATATGATTTTTAGAACTTGCTTTCCAGAAACAAAAATAGGATTACAAATGAAGGGTGTAGATATGATGTTCACCATGGTGGACCATATTGATGTGGGCCACTTTGCTGACCACCATAGATATAAATACATGCACGGCAGATCTCCACACCAGTGGGGCCCACACATATCAAGAAAATAAAAAGAGGAAGAAAGAGGATGATGAGGAAGATGGAAGGAAGGGTATAGATTCACCTCAATGGATAGATGGTTGGATGATGATTTGTGGTCCACTCTCTCTGGGATTAATGGTGGGCCACACCTTGGCCCCACTCTCTCTCACTCTCTCTTAAGAATTTTTCTAAGTATAGGAAAAGAATAAGTGCAGGAGGGCTCCTACTCTTATATAGAGAATTGAGGGTTAATGTGGCAAGATGATGTGATAAGTTTATGAGATCTTATTGGTACTAAAAGTGAGGTGGAATGTGGTGTATGGCATGGGTAGTGGATACATGAGATGGATAGTGCTAAGCATGGATTGGACAAGGTAGAAGAAATCTAGACATGCATTGGCTAATGGATGGATAAGGGTTATGAGTTGTAGGTGATGCATGGTGGATGATGAAGTGGAGCATTGCAATTGGTTGTTTAAAGTGATGTGGCACAAATCAAGACATGTATTAATGCATGTATGGGATGAGGTGGACATGGGTCATGATTAGTTTCCAAGACATGGGGAGAGAGCTAATAATGGGTTTTGGGAGAGAATCCAATTTTATCTTATAGTGCTTGTCTTATATTTACTAGCTTCTTATTTTTTCATGTAGCAATTGTCCTATTTATTGGTAATTTCCATGTTCTAAAAGTAGGCTTTAGGCCCACATGGGCTCAAGTCCATTGGGCCTAGCTTAATAAAGGTTGCCTGTGTTACTGGATACATAATTTGGGCCTTACATTCGATGAGTCATATCTCACTAACAAAGCATCGGATTGATGTGCGGTTTTCACCATTGCGACAGCAACGACGACGCAGTCTACATGATAGAGGTCTTAAGATCATTCGAAACAAATCACTTTGGTGAGTTTTCTAGGTGCACTAGGGTGTAGTGTATGGTCTATCAACGGTGCGAGTTGGGACACGTGTACATACGAGCAGTGTTGCAAAAGTCAGGGATCCCACATTTATGAACTAATTGCCTATTCTCACATTTAAGACACTAGAAATCCATAAGTGGAGGTGAATTTCTCACATTTTGTGTTGGTATAGGGATAGAAACATATTGTAAATTTTGCCATTAAGGGATAACTTGTGGCACTGGCTGTACCAAGGGTACTAGGGCTAAATTCCCAAATGAACTAGTATCAACCTGTATCACCCCATACTTTCTAGTACTTAAGTATTACCATGTAACATAATTTGGTATAAACACAAACCTAGCTTAAGCAAACGTTCAGGTGCATTCTACTTAAATCCGACCATTGAAAGCAATCTCCATACATATATCAAACTATCCATCTGTTATTATTCAAGATGGACCATCACATCATTAGAGGAACCTATTTTTAACTTTCAATTTCATTGTTAAACAAATCTAATTAACCATATCAGATTTAGAACTCTGAATCACGAGATCCATGCCATTCATCAAGGCCACACCTTCCTGTGGGAGGATTTGACACTTAATCACACAACATATCCACCTAAACTATAGATCTACTTCATCTATGGATTCCCGTCCTAACTTGGATAGTTGAAGCGGGTGATTAGTGCAGGTTCCACAAATTGAATCTATGCACTCATGATACACTTTCAATGATCAAGTAGAAGATCCGATCCGTCCATTAGGCCCATAACATATCATTAGATGATATCCACCAAGTTATCACCTAATTTAGAAATTCTTGGAACCATTAATGCTATAAAAAAAGAATCTGGCCATCAGATTGACATAAATCAACATTTAAAGTCCCACCACCATATCATCACACTTAGGCTATTAGACCACCAACTTAACTGTTGAATCTTATCTTGGCAGAACCTAGGACCCTTATAACCGTGGATGATCATATTGAATGCAATCTGGCCATCAGATCGACGAAAACTTACAATTAAAGGATAAAAACCCAAATTTATGGCCCATTTAGCTGCTGGATCTGCTGAAAATTGGTCTGATGACCTTCTATGAGTAGTGGAGTCAGGTTGATGGTGTGGATTCACTAAAACATCACTATGGACGACACAATTGATCTTGAGTGTGCACGGTGCGAGTGCACCAACAGTGCACTGGGCTACACTACCAGTTAAAGTCAGGCTGATCTAAAATTCCTAAACAAGGGAGTTCTCCTCCCTTCTTTTATTTTCCCACCAACGACAAATGGAGACCATTCGTTTGAAATGAGGCCCACCCTCATCACCTTGACTAATGATCTGAACCGTCCATTTTATTTAGAGTAGTGGGCTGACTAAACCCCAAAAATCCTCCCATGATGGGACACCCATGCACATGCACAATCTCAAGCACAATCCCACTTATGTGCAGTTGTTTTGCTGAAAATGGAAATTTTGTTTCCATGGTGCCAGGCTGGAAATCCATTCCCGTGCTCCCTTCTCAATCCCAACTATTAATTTAGGGTTATCTCATCCCTCCATTTCACAAGGATTAGGGCTTTAATCCTTAACAAACTAAAAACCACGGTCGATTTTATTTTTACAGGCTGTATTTGGAGGTGGTTTCTACTAGACCAAATCTGGACCATTTGCTATTAATTTGACGGTTTAAAAACGTTAGGGCAACACTATAAGATACGCTGGGATGTAGTGCAAACCAATCCTACTGCCCATTCCTACAATAACCCTAGAAAACAACCTTTTTCTTATTTGCTTGAACCCACCACCTAAAGCTCAATGGAGCTTCATTTTCCTTCTTCCTCAAGCTTCATGGGATACATCTAGGTCATCCAGAAGCTCTGTCTTGAAGGAACAAGCATTGGGTTGAGATCTGTTATTAACGCCCGAGGTTTCTTCCTTGTTTAGACTTAAGACACACCACACCGAGTCTGTCCGATGTTGAGTGTCAAATATAGCATATTTTCTCCATTTATATCTTGATTTTATGAACATGATACTACTTAATGGTATATTTTATACATCTTTATGTTGCAAGGTGAACTTGAGAGCTTAGAGTGAAAAGAATGTTAAAAGCATGGATTTGATGCTCAAGAATCACCAAGTTAAAGAATGGACATTTGGAGACCAATATTGAAAATTTCAAGACCCCAAGAGTTAAGAAAACCAAGTGGAAAAGGAAAGAAGTGCAGAAATTAGTGCAGGAATTTGTAGGATCTGAGCTTAGATTCATCGAAACAATTTTGATGACATAAAAAAATTACAGGAAAATCAAGTTTGGTCATTGAACAAATTGGATGCAATCTTAAATTCATAGACATAGTTTCGATGAATTAAAGCCAGTCTCAGATGATATTGAAGGCTGTTCGATGACATTGAAGGGTTTACGCAGAGCCTAGGTAGAGTGAGCAGTTTTGAAGCAGTTTTTAATTTTTTTTCAAATCTTTTTGAAGGATGGAATTCCCTACCTATAAATAGGGCATTCCTAAGCATCATTTAAGGCATTTCAAAGTAAGATTTAGAGTTTTTAGAGAGTTTTTTTTTTAGGATTTTTGAAAAGTTTCATAGTTTTAATTTATTTTCTTTACAAGCTATTTTTTATTTCTGCAATTTAATTATGTTTTTCTAAGTTTCCTCTAGCCCAAGTTAGAAAGGAAGCACATTGGTTTAATGTTTTCATAGTTATGATGATTGATTGTTTTAATGATGAGAAGAATGGTGTATGCATGTTATCAATTGTTTAGGTTTAGTTTTTGATCCTCATGTGAGATCCATTTGTTTCCATCATATGAGATCCACATTAATGGATAGGCTTACCTTGGATCAATTAGATTTCTTAGATAGGAGAGGTTCTCAACCTACTACATTCTTTGATTCATTATCTCATGGATATTGAATACTTAAAATCACTGGTGCTTGAGAGTATATATCAATGGTGTAAATCCATGATTTTCTAATCTTTTATATCATTTATTTAAAATGTTTAAACTGTTTTATTTTCTGATTAGACCAACCATAGTGCTCAGATCCTAGTCGTGTTATCCAAGTCATCATGATTTTGAAACATTAACCTATGTGTGGAACTTTGAAGCTTGAGTGTTGTTTTAATTCAGTTGAATTACATCCATTCAAAACTCCCATAATCAAATCATCAGTTTAGATTTTATTACTTAGTTTATTTTGCATTTGATTTTCTTCTTCTCACAATTCATCTCCCTGTGGGATTAACCCTGTATTCATGGGATATTATTTATGAACTTTTAAAACCACTCAATTTTAAAATATTTGTTATCTAAGAAGGATGCAAAGCCGAGACTTTTGAGATGGATCCTCCTACTTCAAGAATTTGACTTAGAGATAAAAGATAAGAAAGGAGTAGAGAACGTAGTAGTCAATGTTCACAACTTCAAGTGTACGGTCATGATGCAGTAATAATCTCAGTGAGGCCGAGGTCGAATCCAGAGGGACTGAACTTGTGTGTCTTTTAAAAGTAACTAGAACTAGAAGAAGATAAAAACCTAAATCTGAAATATTTGAGAGAATAATTGTGATTAAAGTAATTAAAACTAGTGAATTTAAAGATAGGAACTAATTAAGGTGCTAAGGATCCACTTGTAGCAATTGGGTAGCTACCTTGCATGATTCAAGGACACAATTGGAATCAGAGTGCTATCTTATCCAGTTGGTAAGAAGAGATTTGTCAGATCTCTGAACTTCTCGTGGATCTAATCATCAATGGATGAGAGTGGTGAAGATTTGGAAGTGATTCTGTCAACTAACTATGCCCAGAAGACAAGGTAAACAACAAGATTTAGCAATCCCACAACCAATCATAAGAGAATTGTGAAAGTTAGGAAGGATTCAATTACCTTACCATGCCCAAGGGATAATGGTGAACAACGAGATTTACTAATTTCACAATCTCAAATTGGAAAAAGAAGATATCTCAAGCTATCACAAATCTATTATAATTTGTCACAATAAACCATTAAAAACTAAAAATATTCATTCATAATCAAACTAGAATCCATAAGGTTCAACAAGACATGAATCAAAACAAAACAAATATTCCAATCACGCTACAAGCTTCACCTCTTAGCTCTAACTAAGAGGTTTAGCCAACTATAAACACGATTAAACTAAGAACTCTTAAACAAAATAAAAAGATCAACTAAGGAAGAAGAAAAACTCATGGATGGTGACTCCACCCTTTTGCTCCACTCGTCAAACCCTAGAAGATGGCTAGGAACATCCTAGGGACCCTTATTTATAGTTTTAGGCCTTAAACTTTCGCACCGAGTGAAAATTTCTGGAAACCATCTCAAATTTACGTAATTCGTGTAAAAATTGTGTAACCCTCAACTGGTCATGGGTCGTCCTCAACTGGTCGTGGGACGTCTTCGACCGGTTGAGGGTCTCCTTCGATTGGTCGAGCAAAACAGGGATTAGTTCAAGTTGAGACACCTTCAACCATTCGACCTTTTATTGGTCGAGCAGAGTCCAGAACTAGTCATGCGTAGCCAGGACTAGTCGATCGAAGGCCAGGACTGGTCGAGCGTATGCAGGACTAGTTAAGCCGTAGCCAGGACTAGTCGAGGATCACCGAATTTCACTTCAAAACTCCGATTTTCTTCATTCTGGACTTGGTTTTCTTGGATCTACAGTATGTGCATTCTTCATTCTTGATTTCATACGATTCATTCTTGGCTTTGGTGATTCTTGAACGTTAACTTGTAAATGCTATCTTATAGCTCTTAGATTTGTTAAATTTTGTAGTGTTAAAACCTCTTAGAATCTGTATCTTGTGTAGCTCAACTTATATCATCCTTGCCTATATTCAAGTACAAGTTTAAGAAGTTCAAATTCAAGATCAAACAACTCAAGTACAAGATCTAAAAGTTCAAGTACTAGATCAAGTTTTCAAGTGTCAACTATATTAAGACTGTGTGCATTACTTAAGAATTCACGCTCAAGTAATCTTCTCAAGCTTAAGCTCATATACTCAAGTTGAAACATAAGTCACAAGGTTTCAAGTTCAAGCTCATCTTCGAACATATAATGTCAAGCTTTAAGTACTTCAAGATAAACTATCAACCGAAGTGAACGATGTTTCAATGTTCAATTTTCACCTATAAGTTATGAATGACCCTAGATTGACCATAGGTTAGGTCATATTAAATGCATATTTAATTTGGGTTATTACATAATTTTATAGGCTTTTACTCGACTAGTTTTAGCCTATATTCAACTAGTCCAAGTACTGGCTCGACCAATCTAAGAACTTTTTCGACCGGTCCAAGGTTGGTTGTGAATTTTTACAATTTCTGTTGGACCCTCGACCAGTCCTGGAGACTATTCGACCAGTCGAGTGAACAGTGATCAACCAGTCGAGCAGGCTCGACTCAAAGTGCAGCAACCTTTTTAGTCCTACTTGACCAGTTGAGTGCAGGGCTCGACCAGTCGAGGATCGATCTTATCTTATCACACCCGAACTTTTAAATTTTTGTTGGTCCTTCGACCAGTCGAACTGACCACTGGGCTAGTCGAGTGAACAATATTTTTGCCTATAAATTGAGGACGATTTTCAGAGATTTTCATTCCATTCCAAGATATTCAAGTCACAACTCTGAAAAAACTTGTCTCCACATTTGAGAAGCTAATTGGTTAGTATTCAAGATTCTTTTAATAACTTTTTTGGCATTTAATTTTGTGATCTCTATTCAATCCTATTTCTTTTGTAAAGGGAATATTGATTTTACCCTTTTTGAGATCAAAATCAAATCAAGCTAACCCAGGTTAATTTTAATCTAAAATTTATTTAGACATAAGAACCCTTTCATATTTGAGATTGCACATTGAACGTCTACATTGAACATCTACATCGAATCGGTTTTACTGGGCTTCATCAAAAGAAGAATCATCAGGTAAGTACATTTCAATTTTTTGTATTTGGTTTGTAAGATTGCCGGAAAATCTTCCCTTTTTGGTTTGTTTGAGGTGATCCAAAAAATCTCAGAGTGTGGGGTTTTTAAATCATGTAAGCCCACTTGAAAGACACAATTGTGAAGGTTTTAGGTGAACCTTGAAAAACCTATTTCATAGTGAAAGCCAATATCCCGAGGGTGAGGATATTGGGAGTGGAGTAGTTATGTGGTTATTTTCTAACAGTTGGTGTACACACAAGTGAACCACTATAATTGCTTGAGTTGTGGTGGATTGTTGAATGTGCTTAAGTGTGTGAATGATTGTAATTTATTTTTCAGCATTTGTGGTGAATGATTGTAATTTACTTTCAATACAAGTGGTGAATGTTGTAATAGCAGTAGAAATTTATTTCTATTTCATTCTTTATTTCTCTATATCAGTTTGGGATTTTGATTCATAAACCGTTCTAGAAATCAGGTTGTCCTACCATAAACCATTGGTTTTTGGTGTAAGGTTGTCCTTAGAACAACATCTGTATCAACCTCTCAATACTTCTACATTTGAGGTTGCTATTCATTTCTGCTATTTGAATTGATAAGTGTTATCTTTATTTATTTCTTTCTTATTCTGCATTTAATTTTGTAATTTGGCATAGTCCTATTCACCCCCCCCCCCCCCTCTAGGACTCTTAGCTCGGCCTTTTCAAGTGGTATCAAAGCCTAATAGCTCGATTTATTTCTTTTATTTGGATTGAATTCCTAAGCTAATCGATCTGAGTTTTTTAAGATGTCGAATTTTGATAGCTTTTCATTCTCTAGGTCTCTACCATTTGATGCCTCCAATTATGCCTATTGGAAAGCCAGAATGAGGATTTCTTTTAAAATTCATGGATGAGAGCGTGTGGTAAGCCACAGTGACCAATTGGACCCCTCCTACCACTAAAGTAACTGGTACTGGCGGATCTAAAACTATAAAAGTCACACCTTATTTTTCTTGGACTGCTCTTCAGAAAAGTGAGAGTAGTGCCAATGCAAAGGCTTTAAATGCTATTACTTCCCCACTATCACTGGATGAATTCAAGAGAATTATATCATGTGATACTGCAAAGCAAGCCTGGGATATTTTGGAAATAACACATGAGGGTACAACAATTGTCTTAAAATCTAAAGTTCAAATCCTCACAACTAAATTTGAGGAAATACGTATGGAAGAAAGTGAAACTTCATGGACTTCTATACAAGATTAAATGACATTATCAACTCTATGTGGGGTCTTGGTGATAGGATCCCAGAAAGTAAAGTATGTGCAAAGATACTGCCCTCATTGCCTAAACGGTTCAATTCAAAAGTAACCGCAATCCAGGAACTTCGTGATACATATAATATGAGGGTAGAAGAACTGATTGGTTCTTTACAAACCTGCGAGTTAAACTTTAAGGGCCTATTTGATTTTCTAATTACATTGGTAAATACACGGAATTACCTTATTCTTACTTACTACACCTGTTTGAAAGCCACCAGGAATTACGTTTCGAAAATCGGGCCATACAAGCGTTGTTATTATTGATTTAAATATGTGGGCCCCACCATAATATATTTGAGTTATCCACACCATCCATCCTTTTAAAAAATACATTTTAAGGCATGAGCCCAAAAATGAGGAAAATCAAAAGCTCAAATGGACCACACCTTAGGAAACAATGATCATTAAAATGTCAATGGTTGAAAGTTGTTTTCTCCCTAAGGCCCACAGTGATGTTTATTTGTCATCCAACCCATTAATAAGGTAACATAGTTATCAATAAAGTGGAAACAAAAATATCAGTTTGATCCAAAACTTCTGGGGTCTTCAAGATGCTTTTAATGGTAAGAGTTCAATTCCCATTGTTTACAGCTGTGTGGTCCACTTGATCTTTGGATCTGCCTCTTTTTTTGGTTCTTACCCTAAAATGAGTTGGCTAAAGGGATGGACGGTGTGGATAATACACAAACATCAAGGTGGGCCCCTCAATTTAACTTTTTTCTCATTGGGTGACGTGAAGAGTGCTATAAATGAAATGTGGCAGTCAAATCACCTTGGAAAACCAACGGGTAACATAGGAGGTAAATAATTATTACCCATTTACCTGCAATTACCTCTGTAATTGGAAAATCAAACAGGTCCTAAAGCTCCTAAAGGTAAGTCTATTACCCTTAAGTCTTCTAAAATTATTTCTCAAGAAAATAGTAATAATTCTGATTTAGAAACTTCTGAAGATGATATGGCTCTTTTAGCTAAAAAGTTTTACAAGATTTTCAAAAGTAAAAAGAGGGTTGATTTGCAAAAACCTATTGAAAAGAAAAGATCTAGATCTAAAAATTGGAGATCTTTAAAAGACAGTCAATGTTATAACTACCATGAATATGGGCATCTAGCAAACAAATTTCCTAAGAAGGACAAGTCTAAAAAGAAAGGTATGTTGGCTACATGTGGTGAATCTTCTTGCTCTGAAGTCTCTTCTGAGTCAGAAAATTCTGAAACCGAGTCGACTAATGATGTTAAAGCCCTAATGACTCTAGCCAAGTTCACTTTCTTAGATAATGATGATTTAACCAGTAAAGAAAATTTGAATAGTGACCATAAAAGTGAAGAAGATCTTCAAGATGCTTATGATGCCCTATACAAGGAAAGTTGCAAAATTGTCGTAAAGCTAAAACTTCAGAAAGAAAAGTTTTCGAAACTAAAAAAGAATTTTGATAATCTAGTCTTAAAAAAATCATACATTTCAGATTGGTTTGAAAAAACTAAGTGCGACTTTGATTTTAAAACGTCTCAAGTTGAAAACTTAAAATCTTAAAATGAAAAGTTAAAACTAGAAGTCTCTTTGCTTTTGAGTTTGAAGGACAGATGGAGATATGTCCAAGGTAATCCTAAATTAGAAAAACTTTTATTCAGATCCAAAAATATATGGCAATTGATCTAGATTGGGCTATGATAAAAGTATTCTTCCCAAATATAAGAATAGTCCACTAAAATTTGTTAAAGGGGAGTCTTCTAACTCAAAAGGGAAAAGTCTGAATCAAAATAATTCTAAAAATACTAAAACTTTTTAGACCTTAAAACTTAAAAGTAACCATATCAACTATAAAAATCATATTCGTAATCCTTTAGCTAATAAAATTGTTGATTTACTTAAGGAGCGCTTAAAATCTAACTCAGTGGGTTGGACTTATAACAACTATAAACATAAGAAGACCAACTATACTCCTAAACCCAAAACTATAATGAAATGGGTCCCTAAGGTTACTTATTTGGTTGCCCACACTGCTTTCAAAGCTTCAAGCCATTCAAAGTGGTATTTAGACAGTGGTTGCTCCAAACATATGACAGGTGACTGCAGTGATCAGGGAATATAACATGAATAGTCTACGTCCAAAACACCACAATAAAATGGTGTAGTGGAAAGGAAAAATAGAGTGTTTCAAGAAATGACAAATGTAATACTAAATAGTATGAAGCTTCCTAAAAATCTTTAAGTTGAAGCCGTAAATACTGGTTGTTATATAATTAACCGCGTTTATATTAGAAAATCAAATAGTAAAACGGCTTATGAAATGTGGTTTAATAAGAAGCCTACTGTCAAATACTTTCAAGTTTTTGGCAACAAGTGCTACATCTTGCGTGATCGAGAAAATCTTGGTGAATTTGACACCAAAAGTGATGAAGGGATATTTTTAAGGTACGCTCTGAATAGTCGAGCTTATCGGGTACTTAACAAGGGGACTCATGTAATTCAAGAGTCCATTAATGTGGTTATAGATGATCACTTGAATACACCTATCTCAAGTTTAGAAAATGATGAAGTCCTTTTATTTGATAAACCCGACTCTTCATCTAGTCAAAATAACACTGAACTGAGAACAGTTAAAGACTATCCATCTAATCAAATCCTTGAAAACCCTCTCATTGTTGTGCACACTCGTAAACAACTAGAAGATATGTGCAATTATGTGTGCTTTACATCTCGAAAATCGGGCCATGATTTTTAAAGAATCAACGCCGTCCATTGAAATACCCTCAAAAAACTAGTCGAGAATGGATGGTTTTGGATTGGATTTGGTGCAGCTCAAGGGACTTGTGTTCTACCATTCGTGCTATGTTTGGACGGGGTATTCACGCATTCACTTGTATGGGTCCAAAAAGACACATAAGCGAGGGTCAAGCCCCCCCCTCTGGGACACATTGGACGGTCCAGATCATGAAAATGGATGATGGGTGGGGCCCACTATCGAAACCCATTCGGAAGCACGTCCGTCACTGGACGTTTTACATAAGAAGGGAACTATTGGGATGTTTTGTACAAAAAATAGGTGGGGCCCACTTCTAATGACATTCTTGGGGATCTACTCTGCTCATTATCTTCTTAATAACATGTAAGCCCATGGGTCAACGTATGAAGTAAATCCGAACTCTATGTGGGCCACACCATTCACCTGTGATGAGGCACTACCCACCGTTGAAGCAACCCTCCATTCCTTACGTGCATGCATAAGGAATTTTAGTTATTTACAAATTTGCCACTCTCCCTTTTAAAAACGTCTGTCATTTGTTCCTCCCTACTGCACCATCCAAAAGAAGTGAAATTTGACGAATATCCACTAGTTTTCGTGCTCTTTCCATCGGTTTAGTTTGGGTCCCGATCTCACAAGGATGTCTAAGATATTTTTTTAATGGTTATTGTCTGATCTTGTCCATCGATTCACTTACACACTGATCCAAGGGCTGAATTTTGACATGTACAGTTAATTTATGGTCCTCAGGCCATATATGAAGTTTCGAGCCGAACGGATGACTGGAACCCTGTAATCTTGCATTCTGGACCAATTTTGGGCCACTTGAGCATCAGTTTCCCAATTTTCTCATATATCTAGCATGTAAATCCATCGATCTTGGTCCCCTGGGGTCCATCCCATGCTTTGGTGAATTCTGAGCATTAACCCTCGTCTCTTAGCATCCTTTCCAGTCCACGATCCTAGATTCACCTTGCATCACAAACACGATTAAAATGAACCGTTAAGCAGTGTCATGTTCATAAATCCTGGTAGTAATTGGGGTCTAATATGTAATATTCGACCCTCATCAGGTTTACATCAAATTAAACCATCTATTCCTGCTCCCTCTTCAGGATCTAATTAGTTTTGTTTTGATTTGATGTTATCTGTAATAACTTTATTCTAACTCTTTTCCCTATGACTGCTTAGATAATTTTGTTTAAACTCTTATCTATTCAATTCAGATACTTTGTTTATTTGATTTGGATGAGTAGTTATTAATTCTATATGCTCTCTTATTCTCTTCATTTATCATTATTCGCTTCCTTTGTCTTGTTATGAAAAAAAGGGGGAGAACATTGTTGAATGATATGCAAATGAGGATATTATATGATATGATGGCTAATATATATATATATATATATATATATATATATATATATATAGATATATATATATGTTACAATGATTAGTGGATTAAGGGGGAGAGTTGATTATTGTGCATAATATCATAATATGTTTATGCAATGTGATGTTTAAATATCTATTGCATATTGTAATTTTGATTTCGTCACAAATTTGACAAAGGGGGAGATTGAAAGTGCTATGTTGATAAACCCTATGTATTGTCAAATTTTGGTGTGACAAACAAATTCAAGTTTGTATCTTGATTTATATTAAGCTTGTGCATCTGTTCACATTGAATCTTCGACGTTTGTTCTGTTCATACTAAATCTATCTTGCCGATATCTACGACGAACTTGCCGAGATCTTCAAACTAGAAGAAAGTGAAGACTTTCATATATTAAGTGAAGACAGAGTTTTTAAGAACATTGCAGTTCAAGATCTGGAACCAGAAAAGTTTAAGAACTCAAGACCTTGTTCAAGAAAAGTTTGGTATGTTAAGTTCAAGCTTTGAAGATCGTAAGAATTAAAGCTACTGAAGTGATCGATAGATTAAGTGTTCATACATTCTATCTCACAAGTAAGGTATGATTGACCTAGATTGACCTTAGATCATGATTAGATCATTTCATACTTTTAGTCAGTCATTTTGATCTTTTTATAAGTGTAAAATTCTGTTCTTTAGACTAGCCCTAACACTAGCTCAACTAGTCCTAATAATTCCTCGACCAGTACAGGATTTGTTATGAATTTTTAGAATTTTTCCGTTGGTCTACAACGAGTCCTGAAAACTACTCAACTAGTCATGTGAATAGTGCTCACTTGTTTTCCAGCAAGTAATCTGTACTCACACGATCAGTCGTGTGATGTCCACGACTAGTCGAGTAGGCCACTCGACCAGTCGTGGGACCTACAAGGCTAGTCGTGCAAATGAAAAATCTTATCGCACCAAAATTTTTGAAAAGCTGTTTGGATAAGGCCAATCATAGCTAACCAAAGGCCAGTCATGCGAACCGATTTTTCACCTATAAATTGTGCTCGAATTTTAGAGTTTTCTATTTAATTATTATCATTCTTAAGCAATCACTCTGAGATAATTTTGAGTACATTCTATTCTATTTGTGCATATTTAAGATTCTTTATAGTAGCTCTTATAATTTGATTTTGAATCTCTATTCCATTCTTATATTAAAAAGAGATATTTGATTTACCCCTTCTTGAGATCAAAATCAATGCAAAGCCCTTGTTGATTTAATTTAAAATCATCTAGACTTAGAACCCTATATACTTGTGAGACTGAACGTTGAACATCTATGTCATTATAAAGTTGGTTCTACCAGGCTGCTTCAGAATCTTCATACAGATAAGTATTTTGCTTTTTCTATAATTCAATTCCTTTTTAGTTTGTGAGATTATTCCAGAAAATATCCATTGTTGGTTTTGTCTGAGGTGATCCAGAAAATCTCAGAGCGGGGTTTTTTGAATTGTGTAAGCCCATCTAAAGACACAATTGTGAAGGTTTTAGGTGAACCTTAAAAAACCTATCTTTGATTAGTGAATGCTAATATCCTGAGGGAGTGGATATTAGGAGTGGAGTAGTTGTGTGACTATTTATTAATAGTTGGTGTACACACAAGCGAACCACTATAATTCTCTATGTTTGGTGCATGTGTGATTTATTTCTTTATCTTTTATGGTTGATGATTGTGGGATGTATTTGTGGATGTGAATGTTATAATCTTTAAATTTCAGCATTGTGTGGTGAATGTTGTAATAGATTCGTTTCTATTTCTTTCATACCCTCTTCGGTTTTAGTTTTTGATACTCGCCCATGTTCTAATAAGGTTGTCCTGCCATAAACCATTGGTTTTTGGTGTTTGGTTGTCCTTAGAGCTAAGTTTGTATCAACCTCTAAATACTTGATTTTTGAGGTTGTTATTTCTCTATATTATTTACATTTCATTTGGCTATCTGTTGTTTATATTCCACATATTAATTTTTATTTGGCATAGTCTTATTCACCCTCCCTCTAAGACATATAACTCGGCCTTTTTAGAACTGACAACTGGGCCAGTCGAGTGAACAGTATTTTTGCCTATAAATTGAGCACAATTTTTAGAGTTTTTCATTCCATTTAAAGATATTCAAGTCACAACTCTGAGAAAACTTGTCCCCACATTTGAGAAGCTAATTGGTTAGTATTTAAGATTCTTTTAATAGCATTTTTGTATTTGATTTTGTGATCTCTATTCAATTCTATTTCATTTGTAAAGGGAATATTGATTTTACCCTTTTTGAGATCAAAATCAAATCAAGCTAGCGTAGGTTAATTTTAATCTAAAATTCATTTAGACTTAAGAACCCTTTCATATGTGAGATTGTACATTGAACATCTATATTGAACATCTACGTCGAATCGGTTCTACAAGGCTTCATGAAAAGAAGAATCATCAGATAAGTACATTTCAATTTTCTGTAGTTAGTTTGTAAGATTGCCAGAAAATCTTTCCTTTTTGGTTTGTCTGAGGTGATCCAGAAAATCTCAGAGTGTGGGGTTTTTGAATCGTGTAAGCCCACTTGAAAGACATAATTGTGAAGGTTTTAGGTGAACCTTGGAAAACCTATTTCATAGTGAAAGCCAATATCTTGAGGGTGAGGATATTGGGAGTGGAGTAGTTGTGTAACACCCTGAAAATTGGGGGTCATGCATACGCTCGACTCCCAAGTTCCCGGGTATCACTTATAACCCATTTTTACTATTTTATGTTTAATCAAGTTTAAGTGCGCCGTATAGAATTACTTGAAACATGAATCACAATTCACAACTAGTCTACTAGAATAGAAATGGCTAAATGTATATAAGTTCAAAAATATAATAATGGGTCACATAAGGCGTTGCCCAACAAAATTACAAAAAAAATATGTTCGAAAAGAATAATGAGCTGAGTTCAACACCCAGCGATCCAAAATCCGTCTACTAGGCTGATGGAGAACCGCTCATCAGCTGGAAGTAGGATAGCTTGTCCTCTTCATCAGGACTTGCACCACCAGGCTCCTCATACTCCCCGTCACCTACAATTACGGGAGAGTCTGGTTGGTGTTTTAAAACACCGTCCTAGAGTGGGAGTGAGTGATCAACTCAGTGGGTGCTATTAGTCTTAAGTTGTAACAAACATCAATTATATAATGAATTTAATGAAAGGTAAACATCCATAGACACCTAACTAATCTTGTTAATGCAGGTGCATGATAAATGATATGATGCATGACCTCGCAATAACAGTCCCTCGAGCGACTCTGTACAACAATCGCGTATGACCAACACTCCCTCATTGCGACCTCAATTGCTGAGTTGCCAACCTAACTAATGCGATGTAATCATGATCATATTAGCCAGTTTTTTTAATTAGTTCTGTTCAACTAGCTATTGGGGAAACCGGTACACCTAATGTATCAATACCCTCAACTAGTTGCGAAGCTAAGGTATCTTTGATCCCGTCGGGTTCCCTATCTCCGACTTCAAGCACATAGGGAGTGTCGAGAAGAGGGATCACTCGCGGTCACTACGGGAGGCTCGTCACCCCCTCGTAGGCCGACAACTCGGACACAGTGTCCCTTTCCACCATGCCCGGCTCATGAGTCAGTTAATCGGTTTCAATTGGTTATCAATGGGCTTCAATGGTTGAAGGGTGTTCTAGGTTCCATATAGGCATGAGCAGATAGGGTTAACAAACATAGTTGGTTAGTAAGTAGACTAGACTGCCCTAGTTCAGTCTACCCATATAGTCCAACTACTGTCGCCCATACGCACCCGCCCGAATCCATGGGTTTAGCCTCAGAATGATCCTACCAACGGGACCACCGTCTCTCACTTCAGATTCCTAACCAACCTAGGGATTTGATGGTATTCCATAACACTTCAACAATCAGGGTTTATCAACTCACACAAGCGATATTATGCATTCTTATCTCCCAATATAAAATTCAAATTTTTCTACAATACGAATGCTAACAATATTATGAATAAAGGTGCATGTGTGTTGTGTGGGTTAATGAGGAAGCCAAGCATTTCATATATCTCATAGTACAAAGAAATACACAAGGGTTAGTGCATCAAACATGTTAGGAGAAAACGTCATACAAGAATCAAGCAAAGAATGTACAAACAATCATCAATTCATACCCAATCATGTTGAGAACATTAAACATTTCATAATCATTCCATATTAATTTGGGGAGGATCTAAAGTATAAGGTCTTGGCAAGGTATCTCTAGATTACCCAAATACATCACTCAATCAAGCAAAATCATTAGATTCATATTAAAATTGGTGCTAGGCCACCTAAGAATAATAGTCCACACCTATGGATCATTGAGATCTTGGGGAACGACCTAGAAGCGCCGAACTCAATGTCGATTAGCTAGAATCTTGAAGCAATGCATTTGCATGTTAGGATATCATGCAAATTCTCTCTCAACGAAAGGGGTTTCCAAGAGATGAGGGATTTACCTACCCAATCGGTGGAGAGGGGTTCTTCCGGTTGTGGGTGAAGGATTCGTTGAGGAAGAGGTGAGGAGTTGCAAGAATCGGACTCCCTTGGGCCCCACTTTGATCTATGGCGTACCTTCACTCTCCTTCACTCTCTTTCTTCTCTCTTTACTCTCTTTTCTTTCTCCTTCCCTTTGGTTGTTGGAGTAATAGTGGGAGTTATGAGAGAAAGAGCTTTAGGGTTTTATTTCTTAGACTTGGGCCCATTAGCCTTAAGTTTCAACAAATTCCCTCAATGGCCCTCTAAGACCCCCTTTCGGCTTTGGGGCAGCCCTATCATCCCTCTGGCCACCAAATTTGGTGTGTAGGTGACTCATGGCCCGATGAGGGGCCATGCAAAATTTGAAGACAATCGGACACGGAGTTTTGTCGTACGACTCCGATATTTAAATGGCCTTACGAGGTCCATTCTGATTGTTGGGGCGGTTCTGATGGACACCTGGCTATGAAACTTCTAGAATAGGTGCTCCATGGCCCAATGAAAGGCCGTACAAAATTTGAAGGCAAACGGACGCGGAGTTTTATTGTACGGGTCTGATTTGCGATCAACGGTCACCGTTTTACGATCGGGTCCTAGATTTTGTGAATGGGCGTAGAAAAATACTCTAGGCTCTCACCGTAAATGTAGAAGAGATCTAACGGCTGTAAAGCCTGATATCTCTATTTTATATAAAAGGTGCCAGATTTCGATTCTGGCCTTTAGGTGAGTTACGTTTGGCAAGTGCCACTGGGACGGCATGGATAATTAATTTTTGGGTGTCTACTGAGTCTGTGGTCCGCGATGGACTACAAGCCCAATGAGATCTATGGTTTTTCAAATTTTTAAATTTTTCTGACCTTCCTTGGCCGCTGCATGGCCCGCACGGGCTGTTACTAAGTGTAAACGAGCTATCTGGCTTGACGGCCCGTACTTGGTCCGATCATAACCAGATTGGTCCACCCCAATGGGTTAACCAGGGTTAATTAATTAGTGGTACCCCACATAGGAGCGGTTTAAGAGAACAGTCCTGCGGCAAATCCTACGTGGATGCCTCAGGACACAGTTTCGGTTGGACAGGACGTTACAAGTTGTGTGGCTATTTTCTAACAGTTGGTGTACACATAAGCGAACCACTATAATTGCTAGAGTTGTGGTGGATGGTTAAGTGTGCTTAAGTGTGTGAATGATTGTAATTTATTTTTCAGCATTTGTGGTGAATGATTGTAATTTACTTTTAGTACAAGTGGTGAATGTTGCAATAGCAGTAAAAATTTATTTCTGTTTCATTCTTTATTCCTCTGTATTAGTTAGGGATTTTAATACATAAACCGTTCTAGAAATCAGGTTGTCCTACCATAAACCATTGGTTTTTGGTGTAAGGTTGTCCTTAAAACAACATCTATATCAACCTCTCAATACTTCTACATTGGAGATTGCTATTTATTTCTGCTATCTATTTGAATTGATAAGCGCTATCTTTATTTCTTTCTTTCTTATTCTGCATTTAATTTTGTAATTTGGCATAGTCTTATTCACCCCCCCCCCCCCCCTAAGACTCTTAGCTCGGCCTTTTCATAACTCCATGCTTTTAACATCCTTTTCAATCCAAGCTCTTAAATTCACCTTGCAACACAAATATGATTAAAATTAAACATTAAGCATTATCATGTTCATAAAACCAAGTAATGGATGGGGTCTAATATGTAATATTTGACCCTCAACACAATTCCCAACCAGCATTTTACTAGTCTCGAGCAAAGTATGCGAAAAATATTTCAAGAACACAGAATAATTTTTATAAACCCAAGTGAATTTTTAAATAATTTAGATAATAGAATTCTAAAATACAACAATGTTGAGAATTACTTTCTGCTAAACTCCAACACTTAGTAATTTTCATAATCAAGTTTAAGGTATTAATCCTCCAATTAGAGCAATTCTAAACATCGAGTTCCATGGGTACATAGTGAAACCTAAACTTATCACAATTAAAGGTTCAATTCTCTATTTTCATGATAACATTGATAATCAAAGGAGCATTCAGGATAACCATAACCTAAACCAAAACTTGCCTTACAATTCAACTTTTTATTCTTCCAGCTTTTGATTTTTCCATCGATGCTTTCACGCTATGATCAATCTTTTCAATAATCTTCAATTGGTAGCCCTTTTCGACGACAACTATTTTTTCAGCTGGGTATTTTTTTTTTTTCAATTTGAATATGATGGACAAATTCCCCAGGTTGGTTCCTTCCATGCTTAATAATCAATCATCAAGTTATCAATTCAATATCAAACTAAAACCTTAATGTGTAAGCTATATGTGACATGTGAAATCATGACTCAATCAATATTTAAAACTTCTAATCATGGATTAATAATTCAAACTTAACCTTGAAATCTAACAAGTAACTGAACCCAAGAGTCATAAATCACCAACATAAGTTTCTTATATTTCTAAATCATGGATGAACTTCAAAACCACTCAAATTTACAAAATTTTTAGAAAAAAATTTCACAATTTTTGCTCAAAGATTAAGAAAACTTGATTAGCTTGCCTAATCCACACCCTCAACCTAAAATCTACATTGTCCTCAATGTAATAGATATAAGCATGCAATGCACATGAGACAACGAAAGTAAATGAGAGTTTATGGAAAGGTAGTACCCAAAGAAGAAATCTAGAGGCTTTTCCAAGGGTCTCAAAGTGAAGATGGGTTAGAAGGAGGACTCAAAAGACGATAAGCAAACTATCATAAAACAGCAAAATGCAAACTATCCTAAAATAGAGGAAAACTAACTATCCTAATCGTAAATTCTTTGAAAGAAAGGAAAAGCTACTCAGTCATGTCGCAAGGTTCCTCATTCAGCAAATATCTTGATAAATTTCTCAGTAGGTTTCTCAATAAGATCATCCAAAAGCCCTTTTTGTAATAGGTTTGGATGCCCTGGAGCATGAATTTCCAGAAAAATTTATGGACCTTAGCATAAGGTTTCCTTTTAATCTCCTGAGGTGTCCAAAGTATATACGATTCACCTCTGATAGAAAAGTTTAAATGTCAGCATAACATGGTGAATTCACTACTAAAAAAAGGGGTAAAGGATACAGACCACGTTAGTTTTTTGCTACGGATATAAACCTTAGCTATAGTTGATACGGTTTTAATCCGTAGCAAAAAATTTGACACGCCATTAATAATTAATGGTGTTGTAAGGGGTCTATGAGGCCTAAAAAAAACTATATGTTCTATCTAAGCCGTCCATATATTTGGAAATACTATGTTGGAGAATGAAATAAAAAATCAGCTAGATCGAATGCTCAAGTGGACCACACAGTAGGAAATATGGATATTAAATCATATTTGCTTCTTATGGTGTGGTCAACTTGGGCCTTCAATCTACCCTAAATTTAGTACCATGAGCTAAAATAATTTAATAAAATTATGGACCGGAATGGATAAACCAAATACATCACAGTGGGCCCCACGGAGCCCTTATCAGAACCGTCCACGTCCGTTCGTGAGACAGACACCCAAATTTGGGCGTGCGTGATGAGTCGTGCCCAAAAAGCTATTTCACTCTCTCTCTCTCTCTCTTCGTTCCGCATTCCCTAATCTCATTTCCCTAATCCTCTCTCTCGCGCTCTCTCTCTCTCTCTCTCCCTCTCTCTGAATCTTTTTTCTTGCTTCTGCTGGATTTCATATCTAGACTCTACTCCTTCTGGATTGATTCTTGCTTCTTTCGGAGGTCGACACTGCTACCATTTTCAGGTTGGATCCCATGGCAAGGATGAATCTTTCTCTCTCTCTCTCTCTCTCTCTCTCTCTCTCTCTCTCTCTTTGTTTTTTTTCATTTATTTTAAAAGAATTTCTATTTAGTAGTTATCTGTATTTTCAAATTCATGGAAATAGTTTTTTTTTTCATATGGGAAGTGGAGAAATTTTGGGGTTTTGATATGCTGATTGGTTAAATGAATGACAATATGATGGGTTGGTGGATGCATAATTCAGCGATAGTGATTGTTTTGGGCCAGACGGTTTTGATGTTTCTGGATGGGATTGGTTTTGAATTGAATTGGTGCTGATAGAGATTCTGTTATGGTGTTAGTAGATTATTGCATTTTCTGAAATTGAAATATTGGGATTTGGTGAGAATTTTAATTCAGTTATCTGTATTTTTAAATTTGTGGAAAAAGTTTTTTTTTTTGAAGTGGAGAAATTTTGGGGTTTTGAGACGTTGATTAGTTAGATGAAGTGGTGTGTTTCTGTACATTGTGTGGGAATGTGATTGGTTAGAGGAGATTTGGTGCGGGCAGAGATTCACACAGACACAAAGGGGTTCGACAGGAAAGTCGTTTCGATCCATGTGTAATTGAGCGGTTGTGATTGTTTTGGATGAACAGTTTTGATGTTTCCAGGTGGGGTTGCTTTAGGATTGAATAAGTGTTGCTAGAGATTCTGTTACACTGTTTTGCATTTTTCTGAAATTCCAGTTCCAGTATTTGGAAATTTACCTATTTTGCTTGTTTATTCTTCTTTGATTCTTGCTTTGTTTCCAATTCCATGTTTTGATGCTAATGAGGTGAATCTGAGATGGTTCTTTCAATGCATGTTCCTAATCTCGACTTTAGAAGCTTTTGAATTTTCCATGAAATTCCTTTTGTGAAAAGATTGCAAATTGGTTTTGATTTGATGATTTTTCCTTGAGATTGTTGGGTATTATTCCCTTTGGAAAGTTCAATGTTTATATTTCTCATGTGCGTATCTTTTGTCAAATACATACATTTTTTTTATTTGTTTTATCCCCTGAATACAACTTTACCGAGTCCCATGACATCTCTATTGTCCATGTGGCACTAGCGCAAGGTGATTAGGACCATTGATTTTGTAGTATGCCAAATGGATGGGCCATATCCCTATAATCCAAGGGACTGGTCTGTAGTAGCCATCTGATCTGAGGCCTGAAAATGGGTGGTCACAACCATCCTCTCAACATGCGAAGCTCACAACAAATGGGTGGTCAGAGTTGTCCAATCTTATGGAGTTCCTCTTAAAATTGCAGCATTTACGTAGCTTGCTGGTAGGAATCAAATTCTTACAATTGACAATTTTCAAAAAAGAGTAATGATATTGCTAAATGTCAGTCTTCTGTGCCTTGAGGATGTGGAGTTTGTCAATCATCTTTTTATTCATTGCACCTTTTTCCTAGGTGTTTGGTCTGGTATTTTTATCCATTTGAAGGTTTCTTGGGTCATGCCGAGATCTATGGAGAGCCTCTTCCAATATGGACCCAATGGTGGAGGGGGACGATTAGGTAAAGCCAGATGGAGGGTCATCCTTTTAGCTGTTCTCTGGGTCATTTGAATTCTGTAAGTTTATTTTGTTCATGGGTTTCCCTGCCTCCTTTGTATTCACAATTGTTTGTAGATAATCTTTTGCTTAGTTTATTATATATTACATTAATTTCTTTATGGGGTTTGTGTTGCCTTTTTTTTTTTTTAAATCGCTTGCTGGATTTTCTGTTTGTACTTTGTGCGGAACTCATTAGTTCCTGGAAATTTGGTTTGTTTTGATTTCCAAATCTTCCACTGAATTGTTTGCTTGGGTTTGATGGTGGCAATTCAAGGTTAGTCATGAATTCCAAAGGCAATGCTCTTTTATTTCTTTCTCTTCTATTTTTTTTCAAGGTTCTCTGCTCTTCTTTTGACATTTCACTAGGTGCGAGGTTGTCAAGCTTTGGCCGAATAAAAAAAGAAGAAGCAAGAATGTATAGGAGTTTATGTTTCTGCATTGTGGGCCTAGGCTTTTGGTAATTAATTCTATTGTGGCTTGCTTATTTTGATTTATAATTTTGACTGGATATCCTAATGAAGTGTCTGCCTTTTCATCTATTAGGCATTTTTCTTGGCTGTATAATTTATATTGGAGAATGTACTTGTTTCTCTTCATAGTGTATCTTCTAAGTTGTTCTATTGGATCCCTTACAGGACAACAGAACTCATGTTTGAAAAATACAAAGTCCCTGCATTACTTTTAGCCAAGAATGTTGTACACTCTCTGTCCATCTCTTGATTGCATATCTGAATTGAAGTGACACTTGTACAATTGAAAACCCTATCACAGGTTTTGTTGCATTCCTCATTCCACTTTCACTAGACCATAATATTTTTTGGTTGTCTGGGGAATTGATGGTTTTATTTTTCTTTACTAGGTTCTAACGTCTTTTGCATCTGGTCGTGCTACCTCTTTGGTTGTTGATAGGTGAAAGTTTTTATATTTGCTTAAAATTTCCACTGTTTTCTTCAATTTTGCTTTAGCAATTTATATTGGTTTTTTACTTGGATTGTTGCATATTTAGGTGTATTTTAGTTCGAATTACCATCTTCCTGTATCATGTTGCATATTTTGCACTTGCTAGGATGATACAAATTTTGTTTTGTTTGATTGCTTCTAGTCTTCTACGGAATATTACTCCTATTCTTTTGTGGGCAAATTTAGAACATAATTCAGAGCATTTCATTTTGTGGAATATATTCATACTTCACCATCAAGGTTAATATTCCCTTGGAAGTTATTACTAAATACAAACAAGGAATAATAGCTTTTTTTGTGGGCCATACACTGTTGGGCTCACCACTCAAAAATGGATGATTTGGATCATGGTGAGATTTGTATGTGTTTGAACTTAGTACAACACTGTAATTAAACCTGTGCATTCATTGTAGGTTAGATGAAATCCCTGTAATATATTTCCGTGACCCTTAGTTTTGCTTTTTTATTTTTTCGTGGGCATTAATTTTTCATTTGCCATATTTTGATGATGACTCCATAGACCTGTACCGAATGCGGAGATGATCAGAAGAAAGAACATCTAAGGGGCTGAGACTTTTTTTTTAATTATAATTATTTTCCATATGTGAATGAATTGGAGATCTGTGCTATCTATACTCTCCTTTTTTTATGCATGCACTTTTTTTTTTATATTAGTTATCATGGTTTGGCTTATTGTATCAGCCTAGTACAAATTGCAAGTTTTTTTTGGCAGTCTTGTCAAAAGCATTTGCAAACCTTGTCGACTATTGTGTATTGCGGTTGCAACAGTGTTTTGTGAATATCACAAACTTCTTTTGTGTATTCTTTTGGTCATTGAATGGTTCCACTCTTGCAGACTATTCATTGAAGTGAAGCAAAAAAGAAAGCTCCCCTCGCTATCTAATGCAGCGTTTTATGTTGTATTTGGACGTTGGGAAGCAACACATAAAAATCATTATTTTTTAAAACCTGAATTTTCTTTATTCAGCTGATAATAGGATCTTCTATTTGCTTTTTCAGTCCATCCTTCCAAAGGTTAGCAGTGAGGACTTCCAAAACAATAGAAGACATTTCTAACCAGGGTAATGCAGAATGTTGTTTTCACCATCTCCAATGTGTTTGTGTAGTGATACATTCTCATCTAGAGTCTTAACAAGAGTTCTTCCTTGTTGAACTCTAAAGAAAAGACAAGAATTAACTGAGCAGTTGAAGGATTTGTCTAGGAACATTGAGGTAAATAAGGACTGTCCCTTCCCATTTTTGCCTTGAAGAATGAAATGTTACTTCCAAGACTAAGTTAATGGTATACTATATTTTTCAATTTGTACAAGTGGGAGTTGTGCTTTAGATAATACTCTACTCAAAGTGATCCTTTATTGGTGTATCTACAAGTAAGAAAATTTTGAAATGAAACTCTGGGTAATGTAGTTCAAAGATGCCATGATTATGAAAAGAATAAAAACTGGATTTTTCTGCAAATCTCGAGAGAATGGTTTCAACTTTCAAGGGAATCTTCCATGAATGGGTAGGTAATGGGCAAACTTTAGGATATTATGCTCGTCTAAAGATTTGTTCTTGGGATGTGTGATATAATTGATGGGCATTTAATTTTTTTACTTGGAGATCAATTAAACCCTTTGAGGCTTCTTATGCCACATTGTCATTATCATTTATACATTTACCGTCCATGATAAATGGGAACATAGGTTCTAAGGCTAGTGATGTGTGATGTGTCCATGTGCACCTTTTGTTTCTTTGTATCTTGAGCTTTCGTCGGGTTGTTTTAGTCATTTCCTTTCTTTGTTATTATTATTTTTTTTAGCAAGGGGTTTATAAGGTTTTTAGATTTAGTTTTGATTAGTTTAGGATTAATTATGAGCAGCACAAAAAAAAAAATGTGAGCAGCACACCAATTCCTCTTAGTCCATGATATCTTGGCTTTTTGTCATTTCATTTGTATAATATTTTTGTCCTGTCAATGCAGCTAGGTACAACATTGGTGCAGTTATCTTACTCTGGGCACCCGTAGTCTTGGTATGTCTCATTGTCCTTCAATAATTTAATATATCGAGATTTCTTTCCCATCATCATTTACATTTTTCTTCTTAACCGATACTTGGAAGTTAATATAATCATTTACATTTTTCTTTAAAATCTTTATTTGTAAATCTTTGCCCATAAACTAAAATCTTTATTTGTAAATCTGTGCGCATATGCATTGTCGGAAGTTAATATAATCATTTACTCATTACCAGCTAGTCTTCTCACTATTTGTAATTTTCTTACCCATGAGTTCACATTTGCTAGAACATTTCTCAAATTAGTTTATCAATAGATCTAATTAAAAGCTTATGAAACTAATTAGAATACCAATCAATCTCATCTCTTTACAGGGTTCTCATCATTGATAGATACTTTGCTACTGCACATGTTACCTTTGTAGATATTGATTGATCTCTAACTGGTTTTGGGCCTTCTTTCCAACATGCAGATATTGAACCTTGTTGATGTTCAGTGTCATTTTGGAAGTCTATTTGTTAATTCATGTTGTCTCACATAAAAGCTAGTTTTAAGTGACAGTTTTTCTATTGACAGGTTGAGAACCCAACTTCAGTACCTCGATGGTTCACCATGGCGCCTGAGCATCCTCCTGTGTGGATTGGTCTCTATCCTGGTTTCTTTCCCAACTTTGAGGTAATCTTTCACCTATTTTATTTCTTGTTTCTTATTGTAATTTCCTTGTTTGGCTCATTGTTTATGTTTGTCTAGACTCTAGTCATATTAACTCATTACCAGCGAAACTCTATTAACTTATGATGTTGCTTACAATTGCATCTTAGTCACGGCAAGTTGTGTTTTGTTTTGAAGGATTTTAGCTCCAGGTTTCACATACTAATCCAAGTACTAACAAAATTATTATAATTTTGGGTGGGGTTAGGTTTCTTCTAAACATCAAATCACAAGCATCCTTCTCGCAGATAACAGTGGAACTTGAAGAACTCCTGTAAGAGGTTCGAGTAAAATCTTTTTCCTAAATTCAAGCCTCTGGTACGTCTCTTGTTAAGAATGCACATGATTGGAGTGGTCTGGCCATTTGGACAGGCCATATTTATGTATTTGCTTGAAATTGATAAAGCAGACCCGGATGTGCGTCGGAGCTATCCGGAAGAGCGGAGGTTCCTGGAAGGTGAGAACCGCTGTTATGACCATGATGAAGTTGTCCATTTCCTATGGACAGCATTGAAAGGGCCTGGCCATTTGGACAGGCCGTGTTCATGTATTTGCTTGAAATTAATGGAGCAGACCCAGATGTGCGTCGGAGCTATCCGGATGAGCGGGGGTCCCTGGAAGGTGGGAACCGCTGACCATGATAAAGCTGTCCATTTCCTATGGACAGCATTGGAAGGGCCTAGCCATTTGAATAGGCCATATTTATGTATTTGCTCAAAATTAATAGAGCAGACCCGGATGTGCGTCGGAGCTATCCGGATGAGCGGGGGTCCCTGGACGGTGGGAACCGCTGACCATAATGAAGCTGTCCATTTCCTATGGACAGCATTGGAAGGGCCTTGCCATTTGGACAGGCCGTGTTTATATCTGTATTTGCAGGGACCACACCCTTAACCTATAACCTAAACCTATTCTCACATCCCAAAACCTACAATTACAACCTAAACCTTAACCTAAACCTATAACCTATAACCTAAACTCAATTCCCTAAACTTTAACCTACAACCTAACTTATTCTCAAATCCTTAAACCTAAACCTACACCTAATCCTAATCTTAACTCCCTAACCTAAACCTAAACCTAAACTTGAAAACCCAAACCTAAACCCGATACTAAACCCGAACCCGATTTCCTAAACCTAAACCTTAACTTATTCTCAATTCCTAAACCTATAGCTTATAACCTAAACCTAAA
Organism: Magnolia changhungtana; assembly: GCA_030180095.1. Taxonomy (NCBI): domain Eukaryota; kingdom Viridiplantae; phylum Streptophyta; class Magnoliopsida; order Magnoliales; family Magnoliaceae; genus Magnolia; species Magnolia changhungtana. The sequence goes on along the minus strand of JASAUF010000051.1, from coordinate 1,597,186 downwards.
CCTATAACCTATAACCTATAACCTAAACCAAAACCTATAACCTAAACCAAAACCAAAACCTATAATCTAAACTCGAACCCATTCTCAAATCCTATAACTTAAACCGATAACCTATATCCTAAACCAAAACCTATAACCAAAACCAAAACCAAAACCTATAGCCTAAACCTAAATCAAAACCTATAACCTAAACCTAAACCTTAACCTAAACCTATAACCTATAACCTAAACCAAAACTAAAACCTATAGCCTAAACCCAAACCCATTCTCAAATCCTAAAACCTATAACCTAAACCAAAACCAAAACCTATAGCCTAAACCCGAACCCATTCTCAAATCCCAAAACCTATAACTTAAACCAAAGCCAAAACCTATAACCTAAACCCGAACCCATTCTCAAATCCCAAAACCTATAACATAAACCGAAACCTTAACCTAAACCTATAACCTATAACCTAAACCAAAACCTATAACTTAAACCAAAACTAAAACCTATAACTTAAACCCGAACCCATTCTCAAATCCCAAAACCTACAACATAAACCGAAACCTTAACCTAAACCTATAACCTATAACCTAAACCAAAACCTATAACTTAAACCAAAACCAAAACCTATAACCTAAACCCGAACCCATTCTCAAATCCCAAAACCTATAACCTAAATCGAAACCTTAACCCTAAACCTATAACCTATAACCTAAACCAAAACCTATAACCTAAGCCAAAACCTAAACCTATAACCTAAACCCAAACCCATTCTCAAATCCTATAACCTAAACCTATAACATATAACCTAAACCAAAACCTATAACCTAAACCAAAACCAAAACCTATAGCCTAAACCTAAATCAAAACCTATGACCTAAACCTAAACCTTAACCTAAACTTATAACCTATAACCTAAATCAAAACCTAAACCTAAACCTATAACCTATAACCTAAACCAAAACTTATAACCTAAACCAAAACCAAAACCTATAGCCTAAACCCGTTCTCAAATCCAAAAACCTATAACCTAAACCTAAACCTTAACCTAAACTTGAAAACCCAAACTTAAACCTAAACTTGAAAACCCAACCTAATCTCAACTCCCTAACCTAAACCTAAACCTAAACTTGAAAACCCAATCTAAAACCCAATCCCGAACCTGAACCCGATTTCTAAAACCTAAACCATAACCCATTCTCAAATCATATAACCTATATCCTAAACCAAAACCTATAACCTAAACCCGAACCCATTCTCAAATCCCAAAACCTATAACCTAAACCGAAACCTTAACCTAAACCTATAACCTATAACCTAAACCAAAACCTATAACCTAAACCCGAACCCATTCTCAAATCCTATAACCTAAACCTATAACCTATAACCTAAACCAAAACCTATAACCTAAACCAAAACCAAAACCTATAGCCTAAACCTAAATCAAAACCTATAACCTAAACCTAAACCTATAGCCTAAACCTAAATCAAAACCTTAAACCTTAACCTAAACCTATAACCTATAACCTAAATAAAAACCTCAACCTAAACCTATAACCTATAACCTAAACCAAAACCTATAACCTAAACCAAAACCAAAACTTATAGCCTAAACCAAAATCAAAACCTATAACCTAAACCTAAACCTATAGCCTAAAGCTAAATCAAAACATTCAACCTTAACCTAAACCTATAACCTATAACCTAAATCAAAACCTAAACCAAAACCTATAACCTAAACCAAAACCAAAACCTATAGCTCGAACCCGAACCCATTCTCAAATCCAAAACCTATAACCTAAACCTAAACTTGAAAACCCAAACTTAAACCTAAACTTGAAAGCCTAACCTAATCTTAACTCCCTAACCTAAACCTAAACCTAAACTTGAAAACCCAATCTAAAACCCAATCCCGAACTCGAACCCGATTTCTAAAACCTAAACCATAACCCATTCTCAAATCCCATAACCTATATCCTAAACCAAAACCTATAACCTAAACCAAAACCAAAACCTATAGCCTAAACCTAAATCAAAACCTATAACCTAAACCTAAACCTTAACCTAAACCTATAACCTATAACCTAAATCAAAACCTAAACCTAAACCTATAACCTATAACCTAAACCAAAACCTATAACCTAAACCAAAACCAAAACCTATAGCCTAAACCCGAACCTAAACCTAAACCTTAACCTAAATGTATTCTCAAATCCCTAAACCTAAACCTACACCTAATCCTAATCTCAACTCTCTAACCTAAACCTAAACCTAAACTTGAAAACCCAAACCTAAACTCGATCTTGAACCCGAACCCGATTTCCTAAACCTAAACCTTAACCTATTCTCATTTCCCTAAACCTTAACCTAAATGTATTCTTAAATCCATAAACCTAAACCTACACCTAATCCTAATCTCAACTCCCTAACCTAAACCTAAACCTAAACTTGAAAACCCAAACCTAAACCCGATCCCGAACCCAAACCCGATTTCCTAAACCTAAACCTTAACCTATTCTCAATTCCATAAACCTTAACCTAAATGTATTGTCAAATCCCTAAACCTAAACCTACACCTAATCCTAATCTCAACTCCCTAACCTAAACCTAAACCTAAACTTGAAAACCCAAACCTAAACCCGATCTTGAACCCGAACCCGATTTCCTAAACCTAAACCTTAACCTATTCTCAATTCCCTAAACCTTAACCTAAATGTATTCTCAAATCCCTAAACCTAAACCTCGCACCTAATCCTAATCTCAACTCCCTAACCTAAACCTAAACCTAAACTTGAAAACCCAAACCTAAACCCGATCCCGAACCCGAACCCGATTTCCTAAACCTAAACCTTAACCTATTCTCAATTCCCTAAACCTTAACCTAAATGTATTCTCAAATCCCTAAACCTAAACCTACACCTAATCCTAATCTCAACTCCCTAACCTAAACCTAAACCTAAACTTGAAAACCCAAACCTAAACCCGATCCCGAACCCGAACCCGATTTCCTAAACCTATAAATTAAACCTTAACCTATAACCTATAACTAATAACCTAAACTTATAACCGATAACCTAACCTATGGATTTTGCTATAGTTTAGAAGATTTGTAGGTACATTTTTTATTTCTTTATATATAATTATTTTTTTCCAGCTCTTTTTTTTTGTCTTTCTTCCTTTTGAGATGTGTACAAAGGCATGCTTGTTTGATTGTGTCTACAATTGTTGTTTTATACAGGCTGACAAGCTAAAGAAGTCAGTGGATGATGAAATTTATTTTCTCAAGGGAAGGGTTTTAAAACTTGAAAGTGATCTTGTGTCGAAGTCTATAAAAGTTACATATGCAGTTTCAAGGAAAGAAGAAGCTCTATCTTCTGTGTTTGCTGAACTTGACCGTCTGAAGAAAGAAAATTTTGTAAAAGTGCGAGCATTATTTAATGCATAAGGGCATGCCTTAGTTGTAATTTTTTTGATACGTTGAGCAAAGTGAAGTATTGTTTATTTAGAAATGTGAATGTAGGATGCATTGTAGATTTGATTGCTATTGTAATAAATGCATCATTTTTTTTCTCTGATTGCATTAAGCTTAGATGAGTTATCAATCATAGCAGGTTCTTGCAATGGAAACAGGGAAAATGGCTACGAAATATAATCCGTAGCAAAGTTACAGCTTTTCGCCGTAGCTATTGCTATCTATTGCTACGGATTATATCTGTAGCTATTGGTATCTATAGCTACGGATTATATCCATAGCTATTGGTATTTGTAGCTACGGATTATATCCGTAGCTATTCGTATGTAGTGCTGCAACTACTGTAGATATTGGTATCTATTGCTACGGATATAATCTGTAACTATTGGTATCTATTGCTACGGATATTATCCGTAGCTAATGGTATCTATTGCTACGAACATAATCCGTAGCTATTGGTGTATATTGCTACGGATATTATCTGTAGCGAACGGTCTATATTGCTACGGAAAAGATTCATAGCTAATTGTATCTATTGCTACGGATATTGTCCGTAGCTAGACCTTTAGCTACCCCACCAATTGCGACGGATATGATACGAACTAGATCCGTAGCAAAAACCCTTTTGCAACGGCTCTAGTCCGTAGCCTTTGCCCATTTTTCTTGTAGTGATTAGAGACTATACATAGATGAAATTTAAAAAAAATTCTCAGAAAGTGATGTAGTCTCGACACAATCCGAAGTTTCAGACTCCGATTTAATTTTCAACTCCTCCTTTATTGGTAAACATTTAGGATCTAAGGAAGGAGTGGCTTCAAAATAAGGGTTTTCTTAGTCCGTGACAGCTACCGAGGTATTGTCTTGCAAGGCATCCACTATTTCTTTTATTGTTGGATCATTTGAATCTACAAAGTGTGTCAAGCAATTGTCTAAAGAGTTAGGAACTTCAGCTGAGAGTGACTCATTTTCCACATTGAAGTTTGTGATAATCTTCCCAAGGATTCCATTGTCTATGAAAGTGGATGGACGCATGCTCTCTTGCTCTTGCCCTTCACAGACAGATTGAGGATCAATAGGCGAAGCATTGATACTACTCAGAAGAGGCATTAAATCGTAAAAAATTGACAGTTTAGATGGTGATCTCAACTGGGTGGCCTTAAATTCCAGAGTCAAATCAAACGACTCATCCATCTCCCAAATCATATCATCATTCAATTCAAAGGAGTAGTCTAAACATACCTCACAAAAGTTTGAAGGGTTAGTTGAAAGTGGTTCATCCTCCATATTTAAATCAGACATGTCAAATGGGTGAAGTAGATCATTATGGTCAACCACTTCCTGTACCCCTTGATCATTGACCTAGACTAAACTTGAGAAGGATTCTAGGGGAATTTGGGTTGTAAACTCATGATTCTCATTCCAATACTTATCATCATCCAATTCAGTATAGTTCACAAGTGGGATGAGATCACTTACCTCACACGGTTTTTCTAGGTTGAATTAAGACTCGAATAAACTAGCCTCTTCCTCCTCATTGAAGTCAAGGGTGTCATGTGAGTGAAGTGTGTCAGTGTTATTATATTTGAAAGACACCCACATCTCTTGATCATTCTTTTGGACTATCATTAAGATCAACTCTTTGGGAAATTGAACCAGATGCTCATTAACACGATCTAACTCTTCATTCCAAATTCTAGAGTTCTCTAAAAGCGAGTTAAGATCACTTTCCTCACATTGTATTTCTGGGCTAGGTTGAGGCTGGGGTAAACTAGCCTCTTCCCTCTTATCGAGGTGTGATTCAATTGCTTCCAATGATTTCATCATGCCCGTGACAAGTTGGTTGAGTTGTTCTCGATAGTCCGTGAAATTAAAACATGAATACTCTTGGATCATTTCTGGTTGGATCTCAAAGGTAAGGGATCCAAAAGAATAATCACTATAACATGTTGTTAGTTCATCTTTCCAATTTTGATGTTTTCACTAATCATAGTCATACGGATCATAGGTGGGAAAATCTGATGGTTGTTGATACATATTATCACCCATAATATAGTATCTCATTGTTGTCTTCTTGTCTGATGGGTGATAATAATTCTCACTCCCATAGTTATGATAACCCCAACACTCACTTACTATTTTCTTAATCCGTGAGGTGTAATTGTTCTCCCGCATATGATCGCGTAAGGACTTCTTAACTAGTGGAGCATTATATTTCGGTCTGTTCTCAATAATAGTTTCAGAAAATTTTTGAGACATAGGTTGATTTCTATCATAATCATCATACATCTCTTCCCAATATCTCTTATCCTTCTTAGTATACTAACGTACCCACTCTTGCATGGTGAAACCCTAACTCTGAATCTAATCCTAATAAAAGAATAAAAGAAGAATCCTACAGCAATAAGAAATCTAGAAATAGAAAGAGAGACAATTAGAAGGAAGTTACCAAATTAGAAGTTCCTAAATTAAGATCCTGCAAAACAGAACAAAACAAGTCAGTTTCTAAAAACAGAAATTCTAAAATTAGAAATTTTCTTTTTTAAAAAAATAATTCAGAAAATCCTAATCCTAAAAAAATAGAAACTAGAAAAACCCTAATCTTAAACTAATTCCAAAACTAGTTAATCTTAGAAAAACGCAACCGTCAATCCCCAGCAACGGCGCCAAAAGCTTGTTCACAAGCCCAAGTGTATGGTCGCGATGCTGTAATAATCTCAATGAGACCGAGGTCGAATCCTCGGATACTAAACTTGTGTGTCTTCTGAAAGTAACTAGAACTAGAACTAAAAGAAGATCGAAACCTAAATCTGGAATATTTGAGAGAATAATTGTGATTAAAGTAATTAAAACTTGTGAATTTAAAGGTAGGAACTAGGGTGTCAAGGATCCACTTGTAGCAATTGGATAGCTCCCTTGTATGATTTAGGGACACAACTGGAATCAGAGTCCAATCTTATCCAGTTGGTAAGAAGAGATTTTTCAGATCTCTGAACTTCTCATGGATCTAATCATCAATGGATGAGAGTGGTGAAGATTTGGAAGTGATTCTGTCACCTAACCATGCCCAGGAGATAAGGCAAACAATAGGATTTACCAATACCACAACCAATCATAGGAGAATTGTGAAAGTTATGAAGGATTTCGTCACCCTACCATGCCCAAGGGATGATGATGAACAATAGGATTTACTAATTTCACAATCTCAAATTGGAAAAAGAACATATCTCAAGTTATCGCAGATATATTGTAATTTGTCACAACAAATCATTAAAAACTAAAAATATTCCTTTATAATCAAACTAGATCCATAAGATTCAACAAGACATGAATTAAAACAAAACAAACATCCCAATCACGCTACAAGCTTCACCTCTTAGCCCTAGCTAAGATGTTTACCCAACTATAGACATGATTGAACTAAGAACTCTTAAATAAAATAAAAGGATCAACTAAGGAAGAAGAAAAACTCCCGGACGGTGGCTCCACCCTTTTGCTCCACTCCTCAAACACTAGAAGATGTAGAGGAACATCTTAGGGACCCCTATTTATAGTTTTAGGCCTTAGACTTTTGCACCGAGTGAAAATTTCTAAAAACCGTCTCAAACTTATGCAATCCGCACAAAAATTGCATAACCCTCGACTGGTCGTGGGCTGTCCTCGACCGGTCGTGGGACAACCTCAACTGGTTGAGCAGGATGCAGATTTTGAGGTTTTATGCACTAGAGTTTGAGTCGAGACACCTTCGACCGGTCAACCTTTGACTGGTCAAGCAGAATCCAGGACTAGTCGTGTGTAGCCAGGACTAGTTGAGTTAAGGCCAGGACTGGTCAAGCCGAATCCAGGACTAGTCGAGGATCACCGAATTTCACTTCAAAACTTTGATTTTCTTCATTATGGACTTGGTTTTCTTGAATCTTCAGTATGTGCATTCTTCATTCTTAGTTTCATTAGATCCATTCTTAGCTTTGGTGATTCTTGAGTGTTAACTCCATGCTTTTAACATCTTTTTCAATACAAGCTCTTGAATTCACCTTGCAATACAAACATGATTAAAATAGAACATTAAGCATTATCATGTTCATAAAACCAAGTAATAGATGTGGTCTAATATGCAATATTTGACTCTCAACAGCTGATCACCTTTCTAGATTAGTGTTAGATGATTCCACTGAGGAGATGCATATCCAAGACACTTTTCTTGATGAATAATTATTTGCGATCTCCGAATTGCCTTGGTATGCGGATATAGTGAACTATCCTGTGACGGAAAAAATGTCATATCATTGGAAGTCATAAGATAGGAAGCATTTTGAAACGGAGGTTAGGAACTTCTTCTGGGATGACCTGTATTTATATAAATATGGGACTAATGAAATTTTTAGACGTTCTGTCCCAAGAGATGAAATTCAGAGTGTTATTTCCTTTTACCACATGGAAGCATGTGGTGGCCATTTTTCTGCTAAGAAAACCACTGTAAAAATTCGTGTGGTTTTTACTAGCCTATCATGTTTAAAGACACCCATGCTTTCTGTATTGCTTGTGATAAATGTCAAAGATTAGAAAGAGTGTCCCGATGCAACATGATGCCTTTATCCCCAATTTTACCATTGGAGATTTTTTTTTGTTGGGGATTTTATAGGCTTATTTCCATCTTCTTTTGGATTTCTTTATATATTAGTTAGTGTGGATTATGTTTCTAAGTGGATTGAGGCAGTTCCGAGTAGGGCAAATGACAACAAAGTGGTCATACGATTCCTCAAGGAAAATATTTTCTCCAGATTTGGAACTCCAAAAGCCATCATTAGTGATGGCGGGTCTCACTTTTTTATAATAGGACATTTAAGGCTTTGATAAAAAAAATATGGCATCAAGCATAAAGTGAGTACTCCTTACCACCCACAAATGAGTGGGCAAGCTAAGATTTCTAATCGGGAAATCAAACACATTTTGGAGAAAACTATAAGGCCAGATAGGAAGGATTGGTCCCTCAAACTATCCAACGCTTTATGGGCTAATATGCAGACCCCGATTAGAATGTCCCCATATAGATTAGTGTATGAGAAGGCTTGCCATTTGCATGTGGAATTGGAACATAGAACATACTGGGCAATAAAGAAGTTAAACTTTGACATGGACCAATCAAGTGGACAAAGAAAATTAGAATTGAATGAATTAGAGGAACTGAGGAGAGACTCTTATGAAAATTATAAAATCTATAAAGAGATGACTAAAACTTTCCATGAAAAAAACATTTTGAGGAAAAATTTTGAACCCTTAGCAAATGTCCTATTATACAATTCCTGTCTCAAGTTCTTTCCAGAAAAATTGAAATCAAGATGGATAGGCCGGCCTCTTCATTATGAAGAATGTTTATACTCATGGGGATTTTGAAATTGAAAATCCACGTAATGACAATGTGTACAAGGTTAATGGTTAAAGATTGAAGCCTTATGTGGAAAACTTTCATTTGGGAGAGGAGTTCGTCCATTTTCATGAGCCAAAATATTTAGATTAATGCTCTTAGTCTGACGAAGTATTTGTGTAGGATTTGTATCATATTCAAAAATTTTTTAGTGTCACTTAGCATTTGCATTTTTTCACGACCGGTACTATCTACCCTCTCTTTTATTTCTTTTGTTCTCTGCATTACATTTTCATTACATTGGGGTCCATGTAGATTTTAGGTTGGGGGGTATGGATAGTCATTCATATGAGAGTTTTTTTTTTAGGTTTAAGTTTATATTTTTTTAGGTTTATGGAAAAAAAATATCAACATTTTCAAAATAAAATGTTTATATACAAGAATGTGAACATGATATTATGAGAATTCCAAAGGCTAAGTTAATACTTATTATAAGTTGATAGTAGTCAGAATTTTGATAATTGACAATTATAGGCTTAAGTTCGATTTTCTAATCATTTGTTTAGAATAAGTTGTAATTTGATGTACTGAATTCACAATACACCCTAGCTAACTAAGTGAGGAATATGATATGTGAACTAGAATAACAAATTTTCATTCAAACAAGGTTGAATGATCTAGTACCATTGACATAAGCTTAAATAGAGAATATTGAAAGAAAAAGTAATCGAAAAAAAAAATTGCCATTAAAGAGCTTGAATGCAATGACCATAATAATCATGTCAGTAATCTAGTGTAAGGATACCTAAGTATCCATTGTTGTTACCGTTACAATTACGATACCTTAGGTTATGAAGCAAACCTAGTGGGAATCTTCATCTAGTATATAATAATGAGGACATAATGTTAAAAGAAGATAAAGCATGAAAGAAATGAGATAACTAGAGATTTCATATTCTAGGGATGATTGAAAGAAATTAGAATAAGGAACATGTATATTTCTAAAAGTTAGACTAGTGTCACTGAGTACCTAAGTATATTAGATCATAACTATTCTAAGCTTTGATTGGATCTCTGCACTCAAGGATGTAATAAATTAGGAAATTGAGATTCTAACTAATTTCAGACATAAGATAAGTATTGTTTTGTTTTGGAATTCATATGATGAATGCAGGCATAATTGTATAAATTTCTGAGTGTTGAATTATTTTTTATGTTTTTAATATTTGTGGGTAACATTTCTAGAAACCCTCATGAGACTATAACTCGCCACTAGGGGAAACTTAGGGGTTTGAAGGCTAGTTGCATATGCTAAATGTAATCGAGATTACCTGCGAAAGTGGTGTAGTTAGAATTTTTGTTTTCATTTTAATTTTTCTAGAATTACTTTTTATTTTTATTTTTCTTCGCTTGTTCTGCTCGGGACTAGCAAAATGCTGGTTGGGGGTGTGTTGAGTGTCAAATATTGCATATTTTCCCCATTTATATATTAGTTTTATGAACATGATACTGCTTAATGGTATATTTTATACATGTTTGTGTTGCAAGGTGAACTTGAGAGCTTAAAGTGAAAATAATGTTAAAAGTATAGATTTGATACTCAAGAATTACCAAGTAAAAGAATGGACATTTGAAGACCAAGATTGAAGATTTCAAGACCCCAAGAATCAAGAAAGCCAAGTGAAATAGGAAGTGCAGATATTAGTGCAGGAATTTGTAAGATCTGAGCTTAGATTCATCAAAACAGTTTAGATGACATCGAAGCCCTTAGATGACATCGAAGAATTACAAGAAAATCAAGTTTGATTGCTAGACAAATTGGATGTAGTCTTAAATTCATTGAAATAGTTTCAATGAATCGAATCTAGTCTTAGATGACATCGAAGGCTGTTTGATGACATTGAAGGGTTTACACGCCGAGCCCATGCGAAGTGAGTAGTTTTGAAGCAATTTCCATTTTTTTTTTCAAATCTGTTTGAAAGAGGGAATTCCCCACCTATAAATAGGGCATTCCTAAGCATCATTCAATACATTTCAAAACAAGATCTAGAGTTTTTAGAGAGTTTTATTTAGGATTTTTAGAAAGTTTCATAATTTTAATTTGTTTTTCTTTACAAACTTTTTATTATTTCTTATTGCTATTTATTTCTGTAATTTAATTATATTTTTTAAGTTTCCTCTAGCCCAAGCTAGAAGGGAAGCACATTGGTTTAATTTTTCATAGTTATGATGATTAATTGTTTTAATGATGAGAAGAATGGTGTATGCATGCTATCAATTATTTAGGTTTAGTTTTTTATCCTCATGTGAGATTCATATATTTCCATCATATGAGATCCACATTGATAGATAGGCTGTCATGCCCCAAACTGGAAAACCGGGCTCACAGAATTCTTGATCACCGAATCTGGTGCCGACAGCCTCCGTATTACCCCATTTTCGGCTCCCAGTGCCCATATACCAGGTTCCGATCCTGAGATCCTAGAAGGAGGATTTTTTCATCGTATATTTATCTCGTAAGAAGCATAACTATAAGTATACCCAAATTACAAAGGCAACATCATCATAACATATCCACTAATATAATCATTTGAATATAATGCCGAAAGGGAAATACATATATTAAAATCAAAGCTTATGAGTCCGCTGCATGCTCCAAGCTCAACGCTGTTATGACCTAACGCCACCTGCACGCATTATCATGCATAAGCTTATAGAAAGCTTAAAGGGTGGTGAAAGTGTGTGCGATTTACGTACCAAGCAAATAGATATCAGAGTAAGCGAAAATGCTAGCAATCCATAAATACCATTAGCCTTATCCAGGCTATGCAATGCAAAAACATAATAAGCCAATATCATATAAAACATAACAACCTAAGATGTTATATGCCGCAAATGTAATACAATATGCGGTGCGAATAAAATGACCATGCAAGAGCGTGAAGTCGATGATAATACATAATATTGCATGCTACGGGGTCCACCGTAAAGGACTTCTATCCAAACCAATCCCATACCTAAATTTGGATAGTCAAACTTAACGTAGTAAACTCCTGATCTCAGGTTAGTCATGCGTTGCAACCGAAATCTTGGTTATTGCGAAGGTACACAATAATTAGTTACGCACCACCAAACCAAGTGAATAGTGAATGAATGAATGAATGAGTAAGATGTTGAGTATACAACTCCTGCTCAATAAGTCTACATATTAACACCGTATATCTCTAGGATCATCACCGGGGTCTAGTACACTCTATATGCAATCGCCGCCGACTAGACGTGTAACCATGCAAGTGGAATAGACCTCACTATCCGTTTGGCGAGTAGTCAGCTAATATTTACCCGACATTTCAATAGTGGACCCATTTACGAGCTGGTCAAACTCAACCCAGCACTGCCCACTACCCTCAGGCGGGTAAGGCTACATACCTCCCAACTGACCACGACATAGTTGGAGACGCAGCCTACTGGTATATAGCCCTCATGCACTCATATATATCCACTCGGTCTCGACGTTGGGGCGTCCTCTGGTACTAAGTGGGTTTAAGGATTTTCACCCAGAGCCATCTATGGTGGACTGATGCTAGTAACAGATTTTCGATATCCCATCTGGCCATCCAGGACATGCCTGTGGAGGCTACGGCCGTGATGTCGCTAGGACATACAGTAATCACAACACACAATGCAAGATACATGAGTCATACAATACAGTCATGCATCAATCCTACGTATACTGTGCCCTCATATGAGATAACCTCTACTTAGCAGAGAGTCTAAAAAGGTCATGCTATGTGTCCTAGAGGGGGATGAATAGGACTATACCAAATTAAAAATTTTAACAGCAGAATTAAACAAATTAAATACAGATAGAAATAGATAATCCCATAATGCTGAATATATAGACAACCTTAAAAGAACAAGTATTGAGAGGTTGATACAAATGTTGTTCTAAGGACAACCTTACACCATAAAAACTAAGGGTTTATGGTAGGATAACCTTACTAGAACGGTTTGTGTATCAAAAACTCAAACTGATATAGAGGAATAAAGAAATAAATAGTAAGAAGGGAAATCTAAGCTATTACAACATTTCCACACAGCCACATAAGGATTACAACATTCTCCACAAATGTAAAAAGGGAAATTACAATCATTCACAAAAAAGAATAAACAATCAAACCACAAGACACAAAGAATTATAATGGTTCGCTTGTGTGTACACCAACTGTTAAACAACATCCACACAACTACTTCACTCCTAATATCCTCACACAGTGGATATCAGTGTTCACTGTGAAAATAGGTTTTTCCAGGTTCACCTAAAACCCTCACAATTGTGTCTTTCAAGTGGGCTTACACAATTCAAGTTGGGCTATGTCTATTTGATTTTGATTCCAAGAAAAGGGCAAGTCTCAATCCCTTCTTTAAATATGAATGGAATATAGAAGACAAAATCAAATATAATAAAGCTAAATTAAGAGAATATTAAATGAGCACAATATAGCTTAAAAAGATAACTAACTTATCTCTCAGAGTGACGAATTGAATTAGCTTGAATTAAATGAAAAACTCTGAAATCCGTCGTCTATTTATAGGTAAAGAAATCATGTTTACGACTAGTCCTGTGGACACTATGACTGGTTGTAGGACCAATAGATTTTTGAAATTTTGAGCGCGATTGGATAAAGTCGTTCCATGACTGGTCATAAGACCTTCACGACCGATCGAGGGACCTCCACGACTGGTCATGATCTGTCCACGACTGGTCGTGTGGAACCCGATTTAGTCGCTGGACTTTGAGTTATGGCTGTAGAACTGGTCGAGCACGAGTCATGCACTGTTCACACGACCGGTCGAGTAGTATCCAGGATTGGTCGTGGCTTAACAAAAAAAAGTCTGAAAATTTGTAACCAACTTAGGACTGATCATGGAATTTCTTAGACTGGTCGAGCCAGTGTTAAGACTAGTTGAACAGAGTCCAGGACTAGTCGAGAAATAGTCTGTTCACTTATAAAATGACCTAATTGAATTATGTATTCAAAATAACCTACCCTAAGGTCAATCTATGGTCACTTATACCTTATCAGTGATGTATGAACATTGAAACATCTTTTCCTTCGGTTGATAGTCGTTCTTTGAAGTTCAAGAAGCTTGAGATCTTTACACATGATAAAGCTTGAACTTGAGACCTTTTGAAGCTTCAATTTAAACTTGAGTTCATAACTTTAAGAAGCTTAAACTTGAAATATCTTGAGTCTTGAGCTTGGCGTTCAAGGTAAAAGACTTTGTCTTGACTTGGAGCTTCTTGGACTATGAATCTTGAAGTCACACTTGATGTTGTACTCGAACATGAACATGTAAACTTGCATTTCTTGAAGTAAAGATCTTTGTTCTTGAGTGATGCACAGTCTTCATTATGTAGATGAGCTACACAAGACACAAACTCCAAGAGAGGTTTTGGCACTACAAAATTTTACAATTATAGGAGCTAGGGACCGTAAAACTTACAATCTCCCCCTTTGTCAAATTTATGACAAAACACACTTCATAATAACATAAGCATCACAAAGAATCATGGACCAGTTATCAAAAAAATCATGCACCACAATGTTACTCCCCCTTACTTAACTCCCCTTCACAAAATAGAATCATTCACAATCAATATATATCCACAATCCACAATGCCATATATCACAAGCATTGACAAAATTCTCACCCTTTTTGTCACAATATGACAAAGGAAGGAATCAAGAAATAGAAGTGAAAGTGGAAAAAGAAGGAAGAATAAGAAGAGTAGTGAGGAATAGATGATTAAGATAGTCAAAAGATTAAATCTATAAGCAAGTTTAAACAAGTACAACTAACTTAGACCAAGTTCAAGTACTAACTCAAAAGATAAAAATAAATCCAAGTATCATTAAACTTAATACAAACCAAGATTAGAAAATACTAATCAGATCTTGAAGAGGGAGCAGGAATAGATGAATCAATTTGATGTAAACCCTTTTTAACGCACCTCATATATTTACGCATATAAGCAAATTAAGAATCCCAGGTTACACGAATCTGAGCCACCTGTTCCTCAAGAGTATGTAATCTCTCAGCAAAATTAGAAGGCTGATAATTTGTAACACCCCGTACTTTTAGTACTCGGGTGTTACCATGTAACCAAATTTAGAGATAAATATAAACCTAGCTTAGTGAACATTCACGTACATTCTAGTATTAAATCTGACCATCGAAGGTAATCCCTATCCACATATCAAACCACCGAGTATTCAAATAAAACATACTAAGTATATTATCTTATCTATTCATTATATTACAAATTCTACACAAACACGGATCAAAAGGATTATGAATACACTTTGATGATTTAGTTACCAATTAAATAATGTTGAAAATATATTGAAATAGAGTGATGTGTATGTGCTTAATGTATGAAAAATATTATGAAAATAATATTATAATAAATGAACATAATCAATTATAATTTTACAACAGAAGGTTTACTCTATAAATATTAGTATAGTATTGAGAATATTTTATAAATACATATACAAAAAATTATTAGATAATTTAATAAAGTCGTATATTACTGAACAATACAATTTTTGTTGTACAACTTCCAATTCATGCATATGTATAGTATTATATTGTATATTATAAACCATACACTAGAAAATGTATGGCCAATAACATGTAAGCAGTAGTATGTTAATATTTAAATTATACTTATATAAGTGCAAATTGTTTTAATTAAGGTAACTATAAGTGGCGCACAATAGTGATAAATTTTATATTAATGGGCCAGAAATACAGGATGGAGACCTTACCAATGGTCCCTTGGACCTTTCCAACCGTTGATCATGGGTTTGGATGCAATCCGACCATCGGATCAATGCAATCGGTCCTAAAAGACCTTAGTTTTGTCAGTATGGCCCACCTAGATCTTAGATGTGCCTGATCTTTAGCGTAGGGACCCGTTTAGGCCCATGGAGTAGGATAGACGGAGTGAATTTCTCACAAAACATCACTGTGGGCCCCACAACCATTTCATGTACACCATAGGTGATGCACTTGAGGTGCACCGAACCACCAAAATCAGTCAGAGACGTCTGACCCGCGCCCTCCCGAAGAGGAAGGATTCCTCTCTCTCTCTCTCGTTGAGACAGCCGACGGACAGCGTCCGTCTCCGTCCGATCATGACCCACCTACCGTCTCCATCTGGACCATCCAAACCGTCCATCGTGTTGGTCAGATTGCCCCGCCCAAAACCATGCTCTCCGTTCCCGTTCATGCAACCATACGAACACACAAACGCAAGCGCAAACAACTCCCACTAGCACTTGTTTCGTAAAACGGAAACTGTTTCCATGTGCCAGCTAGGCGATCCGCGTGAAGTGGGATCCTCCAATCCCAGCCTTCCATTTAGGTGAAATCTCAGTCGTGAGATGCAACACATCGCAGCCATCCATTCCTTAGGGTTTTCCTAGCAAACCAAAAACAAACCGGCGGTTTTCTACCCATGGTTTCATAGGAGGTTTAGCCAGATAAGATCCTGACCATTTGGACTCAATCCAATGGCATAGGAAAAGCCAGTCTTCCTATTAGAAAAAGGAGAGAAAACGTCTCTCCATCGGCCTCTCTCAAAAACCCTAGAAACAGCGGCCACCTTCTCCCTTCGAACCCATCAAGTAAAACGCACTCAAACCTTCGGTTCCTGCATCCACAAGCTCTGTTGGACCCCTAGGAACCCTCCCATGTCTTCGGATTGAAGAAACGAGCATTGGGGAGAGATCTGTCATTGTCGCCTGTCTTCTTCCTCGTCTTTCACTCGCTGCCACACTTTGATCCTTACCACCAGGTTTTGAATCTGTCTCGGTCTAGGGGACTGCGGGACATTGTAGAAGAGAGTGAGGGAGAGGAAGAAAATTGGGAGAAGAAAGAAAAGAGAACCGGTAGGGTGTGAGGGTGCATGTGTTGGGCAACCACACCAAGCTACTGCACCATGGCAGCAGCTCGAACCGAGCCAAGTTTAGGCCGAGTCAGGCTGTCGACGGTCCTTGCTCGGAGCTTCCAGCAGCAGCAAATGGGATAGAAAGAAAGGGATGAGAAGAGAGAAAAGAGAAACTAGAGAAGGAGAGAGTTGACGGAGAAACCCACTGACGACTCGCTGTCGTGCGGGCCACTGGTCGAGTCACGAGCACGCTGACTCATGACGCGTTCGAGTCGGGTCGAACTGAGTTGCCTAGAGGTGCAGGACCTGTAGCAAAATGGGAAGGATAGGAGGAAGAAGGAGAAAGAAAGGAGGTTCGGGTTGGTGGCTGAGTCGACTCGGCTAGAACCGAGTCCAGCTGAGTCGAGTTAAGTTTGGCATGGTCCAGACTCTTGCTGGATTTTTAGCATGTGGAGAAAAAGAAGAGATAAAGGAGAAATGAAAAAGGGAGAGTGGGAGGAGAGATAGTGAAGGAGAGAGAGTGAGGCGCATGGGTGTACTTGGGTCGAGCCAACTCGACTCGAACCGAGTCGACAGGGTGAGAATCTTTATTTCCTTTCACCAATCAGGTCCGTCATTAGTAACTTTGCTATTAATATTATTTTCTAGTTGTTGTAATGATTAACGTTATTTTGATGATATTGACTAGAAATTATAATTAATATTACGATGTATTAATTAGTGTTATAGTAACTATTCTCATCGATTATAACTCTATTATTAATTATCATCATCATTAGAGTTACCATAATTATTGCAATTATCAAATATGGTTAACCATTAGTAGGTTAGTTTTGCTAAGTACCGATAAAAACCACAACCTTAGTTATTAGAATTTTTAGATAGTATCATTGATAGGAGTATACTGATTACTACCATTATAATGACTATCATTGTCATGATTAGCTAATATTAATTTCATCATCAATATTAATAATTATGTTATGGTTATAAACTAAGATGATAATTAATTTTACATAAGTTGGCGTTCAAATCCAATAATCTAAGCTTAGAACTGAACTTTAGGATAAAACCCTAATTCCACATTAAAACCCTAAAAGATGACCCTAGGCTATGATCTTCAACCCTAGGTAGTGTGTAGATCAACCTGGATCTAATTATACAAGTTCGTAATTTGTGATAGGATACAATTCTAAGGGCGCAAGCGTTTAGCGACATTAGAAGGCGATTCAAAGTATAAGGTAATGATTCTTCCTCTTGAGCTTTCCATCTTCTCATTAGCTTAAGTTATAGTTTTTATTTAAATTCATAATTAATATCTCTCTTATAATCACATGTGTTAGTTGGTGGAAATTGAATTACTAAATTGCCTACTTAGTGTTCATCCTGTATATTTGTTCATGCTTATGTATTGCTTATGGACTTTAAACTGGTACATTAGTGGGAAACCCCACCTATAAATGTACACCCATACTTGGGATGTAACCCAACTAGTTGTGATCGTAATGGACCTTCGACTTGGTGGTTATTGAGTGGTGGTCTAGATGGATCATTGATATGGGCCTACCATACAGGGTTGTTATGCCCAATGGTTTTTAAGGATGGTCTTTATCGTATGGTTTTGATATTCATCCTATGTGGCATATTTTGATACTTGCCCTACGTGGTTTTATTTGATATTTTTCCTATATAGGTTCGACGTTTTACACCGTACAGCCATGCAATGGTAAGCCCTATATATTGTAATATGATTGCCCACTAGTGGATGGGGTACCATTAAACATCCTAAGGTAGTAATCTCATGAGCCGGGGATGGTGGTATGGGATACTATGCCCGAGCTGTCGGCCTACGCTGGGCCATGTGCTCCCCGTAGTGACCTTTGAGTTTATCTAAATTGGCTGGTTGTAAATGGACTAATAATGACTTGGCTAATCATGCATACATGGCACGTATTGTTCCGACTGGATGATATTTCCTAGGTTCGATGACTCCGACTGGATGATATTTCTCAGGTTCGATGATTGCATGGGCGACGGCCCACTGTCCGCACGGATGAGCATTCCCAGGGCGATGATTGCATTCACGCATTCATGCATCTAATAAGACTGCATTTACTCTGTTTTGGCTGTCTAGATGTTTTGTAACTATGCTTACCTAATGCGGCGGTGTATAATCTTGAGGGGAATTCACACTGAGTTGGCCACTCATCCATCAAATATACAACTGTACAGGTAGTACAGGTGGCTTTAGTGCTATGCATGATCAGACTTGATGAGGAGCAGGGTACGATCGCCAAGGATGCATGACTGTATTTACCTGGAGGAGCTGCGTGGCCTTGCGGCTTATATTTATATGTTTTCTTCTATTCTTCATGTATTAAATTCTTGTAAATCTTGCACTTATTAATTTCAGAGACATTGGTTTGTATAAGTCATTATGGGCAGCTTCTTGTATATTTGAATAATAATGAAATTTTCCTTTATATCGATTTGTCCACACTACGCTCATCTGCTTACTCTGATAAAAGAAAAAATAAATATACACTCGACTTTAACCATCCTTTAAGGTTAACACCCGGGTTTTTGGGACACTGGTCATATACTCGGGTCCTGAAGATTTGGGTTGTTACATAATTAGGGTCAGCCTCAGAATATGATTCAATCTCATCAAAGATATCATCCATGTTAATGTCATCTACAGGTAAATCGCATTCTTCTTCATTCACTACTTCAACTCCACCAACACCCACATTAACTTGACCAGCACCCAACCTCAAATTCATTGTGTTTATATTTGAGTTGTTGAAAATAAGGTGTTGAATGGGAGCCTCTCCAACAGGCATAGCCACTAACATATGGGTGGCTAACACAATCATAAGATATGCAAAAGGGATATCACTGTGTCCAGGATGGAGACGAAATTAAATGATGGAATGACAGATTAAAGAAGAAAGACATACAGATGTACTAGAGATGATGGAATGTAGAATCCGAACCAAGAAAGAGGTGAGTTCGGTTTTGTTACCAAAATGTGGATAATGATTTGAAATAAATATCCTATGAAAGACCCTGTATCTGGTTAACAAATACTTTGAAGCAAGTGCATTCTCATTTTGACTCCATTGCGCATCTATATTGCGTAATACTCTAGTAAGCACACATTTTTTCTGATTCAGATGGTTTATCAACTGGAGTGCTAATAGGAATACCTTCATCATTGACAAGCATGTCCTTTAGACCAGAAATCAGATGTCGGTCTACTTCAAATGGACCTTTTCTAGTTGTTATAATAAAATTTAAATTCTCAGTTGAAAATTCAAAAATACATGTAAACATAGCTTACGCAATAGACCGGTATGCTAGTCCACCCCAATGTAGAATGTTAGCCTATCTTACAGATTGGAGAAGAGAGAGAGGAGTTCAAACGGAACTATATGGTCAACATGAACAGGTTCAACTATAACATTGCGTAACCTTAAATCCCACACATAGGAGGGATCATCTTCGGGTGACCAAAGGTGGCGCCTTGTGATAGGTGTCGATCTAGATGTTGAAGGACCACGATAACTTTTCTTTTTACCTCTAGCATCCATTTGCAACTAAGAAATGAAGGAATCAAAAGGTTTGCAAAAGATGTAGAGTGAGTTTTTTCAAAATCAGATTTTAGAGAAGAAAACCCCAAAAACCTCAATGAATCAAGAAATAGATCACCCCAAAGATGAAATAGAAGTGAAATGAACTTGAATCTATAAGGAAAATAGAAATAAAGTACTAACCTTGAAGATCTAGGGAGATGGGTTCGACCGGTCGAGCTAAGACCCGTTGGAGAAGAAACCCAAAATGAAGAAAAATGAGTTTTTCTCCCAAATAAACATCAAACCCACTACATGACTGGTCGAGGACATGCTCGACAGGTCGTGCCACGACAGGTCAAGCATGTACTCGACTGGTCGTGCACAGCCAAAAATATGCAATTTTCGTGAAATTTGAAATTCTAATCAATTAAAATGACAAATATATATAATATGATGCATGAATAATCAATTCAAATTACACATACCAAGATCAAATTTCAATTTAGAAAACCTACTTTTGTTGAGCGGTTTTGTGAAAATGTCAGCAAGTTGAGTCTCAATTGGAATGTATTCCAAAGAACTTGTCTTTTCTTCTACTACTTCACGAATGTAGTGATATCTAATGTCAATATGCTTGGTTCGTGAATGTTGGATTGGATTTTTAGATATATTAATTGCACTGAAATTATCACAATATAAAACCATAGAATCTTGTGCAATTCTGTAATCGCTTAACATTCTTTACATCCATACAAGCTGAGTACATGCATTACCTACTGCAATGTATTCTGCCTTAGCAGTTAAAAGCGATACGGAACTTTATTTCTTACTTTGCCAAAAAACTAAACAGTTCCCAACATAGAAACAACCACCACTGGTTGATTTTCTGTCATCAATGTTACTAGCCCAATCAACATCAGTGTAATCAGCTAATTGAACACTAGTATCATGTGGATACCAAAGACTCAGATTGGCTAAACTTACAACATATTGCATAATCTGCTTAACAACAGTTAAATGTGACTCTTTAGGGTCAGATTAATATTTAGCGCAAATTCCAACATTAAATGCAATATCAGGACGACTCGCAGTTAAATACAACAAACTACCTATCATACTACGATATAATTTAAGATCCACTTTCTTACCTATAGAGTCCTTTGAGAGTTTTAGAGTCGTACTCATAGGAGTATAAAAAAATTTTCGATTCTCAAATCCGAAATTTTTAACTAAGTTCAGAGCATATTTGGTTTGAGAAATGAAGAAACCATTAGGTTGTTGTTTAAATTGCAACCCAAGAAAATAATTCAATTCTCCAACCATGCTCATTTCAAACTTAGATTTCATAAGATCTACAAACTCAACAGTCATGTTAGTACAGGTAGATCCATAAATAATATCATCAACATAAATTTGTACTATTAAAATGTAATCATTATGTTTCTTTACAAACAGAGTCTTATCAACACTTCCCTTTATAATGTTGTGACCTAATAAAAAATTAGTCAATTTTTCATACTATGCCCTGGGAGCTAGTTTCAAACCGTAGAGAACCTTTTTTAGGTGATAGACATGATCAGTATTCTTAGGATCTTCAAAACCCGTTGATTGTTCAACATACACTTCTTCATGTAAATCACCATTTAAAAAAGCACTCTTTACATCCATTTGATAAATTTTGAACTTTCTAAAACACGCAATAGATATAAATAGTCTGATTGATTCACGACGATCTACTAGGCCAAAGGTTTCATCATAATCGATGCCTTCAATTTGAGTGTACCCTTGTACAACCAGTCTAGCCTTGTTTCTAATAATATTACCAAGTTTATCAAACTTATTTTTGAAAATCCATTTAGTTCCAATAATGTGTTTATCTTTAGGTCTAGGAACTAAGTATCAAACATCATTTCTAACAAATTGATTAAGCTCTTCTTGCATCGCAACTATCCAATTTTCGTCAGTAAGAGCTTCTTTTACATTAGACAATTTTATCTGAGATGTAAAGCACATGTAGTTACACATATCTTCTAGTTATCTACGAGTACGTACACCAGTGAGAGGGTTTCCAAGAATTTGATTAGTTGGATGGTCTTTAACAGTTCTCAATTCAAAATTATTTTGACTTGATGAAGAATCTGGTTATCAATTAGAAGTACTTCATCATTATCTGAACTTGAGATAGGTATATTCAAGTGATCGTCAATAACCACATTAATTAATTCTTGAATTACACCAGTCCTCTTATTAAGAACTCAATATGCATGACTATTTGGAGCATACCCTAAAAATATCCCTTTATTACTTTTGGTGTCAAACTTACCCAGAATTTCTCGGTCACGTTAAATGTAACACTTGCTGCCAAAAACTTAAATGTATTTGACAGTATGCTTCTTATCAAACCATATTTCATAAGTCATTTTACCGTTTAATTTTCTAGTATAAACATGGTTAATTATGTAACGTGCAGTATTTATGGCTTTAGCCCAAAGATTTTTAGGGAGCTTCATACTATTTAACATTACATTTGCCATTTCTTAAAGCACTCTATTTTTCCTTTCTACTATGCCATTTTGTTGTGGTGTTTTAGGTGCAGAGAATTCATGTGATATTCCCTGGTCACTGTGAAACTTCTCAAAATAGCTATTCTCAAATTCTAATCCATGATCGCTACGGATCTTACAGACTTGAGTCTCTTTTTTATTTAGATACGTCTAAGTACCCTTTTAACTTCATTGAGAGTTTCTAATTTGTCTCTTAAGAAGACTACCCAAGTATACCTGGTAAAGTCATCAACGATTACCAGAATATACTTTTTCCCACCTCGACTCTCCGTTCTAGTTGGTCCAATAAGATCCATATGGAGGAGTTCGAGTGGTTTCGATGTGGCATTGGAGTCCACCTTTTTGTGAGAGTTCCTAGTTTGCTTGCCAATCTGGCATTCTCCACAAATTTTATCTATTTTCTGTATTTTGGGTAAGCCTCTTACTAACTCTCTTTTGCCTAATCTATATAAGTTACAGTAGTGTACATGTCCAAGGCATTTATGCCATTACTCGGTCTCACTGGAATGAACCATATAACACAATAAATTAGATGAGCTAGAGTCACTTATAATATAGTAGTTTTCAGAAGTTTTGCGACCAGTTAATATTACAGAACCGTTTTTATTTAAAATTTCACACCGTAGGTTAGAAAATTTTACGCTATGATTTTTATCGCATATTTGAGAAATGCTTAATAAGTTGTGTTTTAAACCTTCTACATATAAAACATTCTTAAATAAAGGAAGGTTAGAAAGTTGAACCGTACCTTGGCCAATAATCCTGTAGTTGCTACCATCACCAAATGTGACTGAACCATCAGTCATGTATTTAAGATTGGTGAACAGACCTTTCTCACCAGTCATGTGCCTGTAGCATCCACTGTCTAAGTACCACTTTGAATGACTTGAAGCTTTGAAATCCGTGTGGGCAACCAAGCAAGCAACTTTAGGAATCCATTTCATTACAGTTTTGGGTTTAGGAGTATAGTTGGTCTTCTTGTGTTTCTAGTTAATATAAGACCGACCCTTTGAGTTAGATTTTAAGAGCTCCTTAAGTAAATCAACAATTTTCTCAGCTAAAGGATTACGATTCTGGTTATTGTTGAAATTGTTGTTTTTAGGTTTTAAGGATTGAAAAGTTTTAGTATTTTTAGAAAAATTTTGATTTAGACTTTTTCCTTTTGAGTTTGAAGACTCTCCTTTCACAAACTTAAGAGAAGTATTCTTATGTTTGGGAGGAATATTTTTGTCATAGCCCAAATCGAATCGATCGCCACATTTTCGAGATCCAGATAAAAGTTGTTCTAACTTAGGATCACCTTGGGCATACCTCCAAGTGTCTTTGAAACTCAAAAGTGAAGAGACTTCAAGTTTTAGTTTTTCATTTTCAGATTTTAGATTTTCAATCAGGGAGGTTTCGAAATCTAAATCACATTTAGTTTTTTCAAAAAATCTAAAATGTGGGATTTTTCTAAAACAAGAGTATCAAAATTTTCTTTAAGTTTTAAAAACTTTTCTTTCTGAAGTTTTAGTTTTACTGCAATTTTACAACTTTCCTTGTATATGGCATTGTAAGCATCTTGAAGATCTTCATTTTCATGATCACTATTCAGATTTAATTCACTCGTTAAATCATCATTATCTAAAAAAGTGAACTTGGCTAGAGTCATAAGGGCTTTAACTTCATTGCCAGACTCGGTTTCAGAATCTTCTGATTCAGAAGAGGCTTCAAAGCCGGAAGATTCATCCCAAGTAGCCAACATACCCTTCTTTTTGGGTTTTTCCTTTTTAGGACACTTGTTTGCTAAATGCCCATATTAATGGCAGTTGTAACATTGACTGTCTTTTAATGATTTCAACGTTTTAGATTTAGATCTTTTCTTATCATTAGATTTTTAAAAATCAACCCTCTTTTTACTTTAGAAAACTTTGTAAAACTTTTAGCTAAAAAGGTCATATCATCTTCAAAATTTTCTAAATCAGAATTACTACTGTTTTCTTGAGAAAAACATTTAGAAGATTTAAGGGCAATGGATTTACCTTTAGGAGCTTTAAAAGTTAACTCATAAGTCCGTAATAATCCAATTAATTCTTCTACCCTCATATTGTCCGTATCACGAAGTTCCTGGATCGCAGTCACCTTTGAATTGAACCGTTCAGGTAGTGAGCGTAGTATCTTTATGTAGACTTTACTTTTTGGGATTTTATCACTGAGACCCCACATAGAGTTAACAATGTCATTTAATCTAGTATAAAAGTCCATGAAAGTTTCACTTTCCTCCATACGTATTTTCTCGAATTTGGTTGTGAGGATTTGGACTTTAGATTTCTTGACAATTGTTGTTCCCTCATGTGTCATTTCTAAAATATCCCAAGTTTACTTTGTAGTATCACAGGATATAATTATTTTGAATTCATCCGGTGATAGTATGCAAGTGATTGCATTTAGTGCTTTTGCATTGGCACTACTCTCACTTTTTTGAAGTGTGGTCCAAGAGAAGTAAGGTGTAACTCTCATAGATTTGGATCCATCGATGTCAATTACTTTAGTGGTAGGAGGGGTCCAATCAGTCACTGTGGCTTGCCACACGCTCTCATCCATAGATTTTAAGAAAATTCTCATCCTAGCTTTCCAATAAGCATAATTAGAGCCATCAAATGGTGGAGGCCTAGTAACTAAAAGACTATCAAAATTTGACATCTTACAAAGCTCAAATCCATTATCTCAAGAAATTAATCCAAAAAGTAATAACAATTAAAACAAGCTATTAGGCTCTGATACCACTTGAAAAGGCCGAGCTATATATCCTAGAGGGGGGGTGAATAGGACTATGCCAAATTAAAAATTTTAACAGCAGAATTAAACAAATTAAATACAGATAGCAATAGACAATCCCAGAATGCTGAATATAATGACAACCTTAAATGAACAAGTATTGAGAGCTTGATACAAATGTTGTTCTAAGGATAACCTTACACCATAAAAATTAAAGGTTTATGGCAGGATAACTTTACTAGAACGGTTTGTGTATCAAAAACTCAAACTGATACAGAGGAATAAAGAAATAAATAGTAAGAAAGGAAATCTAAGCTATTACAACATTCCCACACATCCACATAAGGATTACAACATTCTCCACAAATGTAAAAAGGGAAATTATAATCATTCACGAAAAAGGAATAAACAATCAAACCACAAGACACAAAGAATTATAATGGTTCGCTTGTGTGTACACCAACTGTTAAACAACAACCACACAACTACTCCACTCCTAATATCCTCACACAGTGGATATTAGCGTTCACTATGAAAATAGGTTTTTCCAAGTTCACCTAAAACCCTCACAATTGTGTCTTTCAAGTGTGCTTACACAATTCAAAAACCCCATACTTTGAGTTTTCTGGATCACCTCAGACAAACCAAAATAGAGAGATTTTTCTGGCACAATCTCAATAAAACTAAAACAAAGGAATTTACAAAAACTATAAAATACCTGAATATTCTCTTTTTGACGTAGCCCGGAAGAACCAAATCGGAGTAGAAGTTCAAAGTAGAAGTTCAATGTCCACACTCACATATGAAATGGTTCTATGTTCTAAATTGATTTTAAATTAAATCAAGTTGGGCTAGGTCTATTTGATTTTGATTCCAAAAAAAGGGCAAGTCTCAATCCCTTCCTTAAATATGAATGGAATATAGAAAACAAAATCAAATAAAATAAAGCTAAATTAAGAGAATATTAAATGAGCACAATATAGCTTAAAAAGATAACTAACTTATCTCTCAGAGTGACGAATTGAATTAGCTTGAATTGAATGAAAAACTCTGAAATCCATCGTCTATTTATAGGTGAAGAAATTACGTTCACGACTGGTCCTGTGGACACTACGACTGGTCGTAGGACCAATAGATTTTTGAAATTTTGAGCGCTATCGGATAAAGTCGTTCCATGACTGGTCATAAAACCTTCACGACCGGTCGAGGGACCTCCACAACTGGTCGTGATCTGTTCACGACTGGTCATGTGGAGCCTGATTTAGTCGTTGGACTTTAAGTCATGGCTGTAGGACAGGTCGAGCACGAGTCGTGCACTGTTCACACGATCGGTCGAGCAGTCTCCAGGACTAGTCATGGCTTAACAAAAAAAAGTCCAAAAATTTGTAACCAACTTAGGACTGGTCGTGGAATTTCTTGGATTAGTCGAGCTAGTGCTAGGACTAGTCGAACAGAATCCAGGACTAGTTGAGAAATAGTCTATTCACTTATAAAATGACCTAATTGAATTATGTATTCAAAATGACCTACCCTAAAGTCAATCTATGGTCGCTTATACCTTGTTAGTGATGTATGAACATTGAAACTTCTTTTCCTTTAGTTGATAGTCGTTTTTTTAAGTTCACGAAGCTTGAGATCTTTACACATGATGAAGCCTGAACTTGAAACCTTTTGAAGCTTCAATTTGAAACTTGAATTTGTAACTTTAAGAAGCTTGAACTTGAAATATCTTAAGTCTTGAGATTGAGGTTCAAAGTAAAAGACTTTGTCTTGACTTGGAGCCTCTTGAACTATGAATCTTGAAATCACACTTGATGTTGTACTCGAATATGACCATGTAAACTTGCATTTCTTAATATAAAGAACTTTGTTCTTGAGTGATGCACAGTCTTCATTATGTAAATGAGTTACACAAGATACAAATTCGAAGAAAGGTTTTGGCACTACAAAATTTGACAATTATAGGAGCTTGGGACCATTGCACTTATATAGTCTCATAACAACCTGCCTAATGACATATGCAATGGTCAACCACATCTTATAACAAACATGCAGATGATGCGTATGGACATGTATCATGATGCTATACTCATAATCGGTATCGACAACCGGCACTGATAATCAGCATCGATAATCGGCCTCAATAATTGGCTTATACAATCGACCTCGATAATCGGAATCGGCTTCGATAATTGGAATCAGCCTCAACAATCGGAATCAACCTTGACAATCGGAATCGGCCTAACAAAGGGCCTAAGGGAAGGTCACAATGAGGACATTTAACCATTATTGCCCATCAATGTGGACATTTAACCAACATTGCTCCTAAGGAGTGGCCCTCATAGAGCCAAACATAAAGTGGGCCCATGGCCTCACACAAAGGCCTAATATACATTACAATGGGCCTCATACAAGGGCTACATACACATCACTATGGGCCACATCACATGGTCCTAATACACATCATGGTGGGCCGCATCACATGGGCCTCATATACACAACAAGTGAGCCCTACTCATGGGCCTCAAATACATAACATGTGGACCGTACACATGGGTCTCATATGCATCAAATGGGCCACATATCTGGGCCTCGAATACATCAAATGGGCCACACATCATGGGCCTAATACATATCACAATGGGCCGCACGATATGGGCATAATACACATCACAATGGGCCTCGTGTACATCAAGTTGGGCCTCATCATATGGGCTTCAAATACAAAATAGGTAGGCCCCATCACATGGGCCTAATATACATAACAAGTGGGCCCTGCATACACTGCAAATGGGCTATAAGTCCATCACAATGGCCCTCATCAAATGGGCCACAAATACATCAAATTGGGCCTCAAACAAGGGTCTCATATATATTAAGGTAGGCCCCATGATCTAGAAGGTTTGGATATAACATACACATCACATGGATCCCACCATCCATATCTGGACGGTGGACAGCATGGATGAACACATACATCATGATAGGACCCAATGTCCTGATCATGGTGGGCCATGTCAAAAAAATGGGTGGACGGCTTGGAACAAAACACATATTATGGGGGGTCCCACTGTCTTGATCAAGTAGACGGTGAGGATATACTATACATGCATCAAGGTGGATCCCACCCCACATATGTGACGTGCATGGGTGGGCCCCACATCCTAGATAAATGGATAGGGTGTATAAAACACATACATCAAAGAGGGGCCCACAACACTTGCTGACGTCAATACCTCAGCTATCTAATTGGTGTGTGGTACTCTAGCCAACCCACATCCACCGTCCATGGATTGGACGGTGTGGATGCAATACATTAAATCAAGGTGGGCCTCACACGATGCCATGGTGGGGCCACATCCAATGAATGGATGGTTAGGATATAACAAATACCTCATGTCAGATCCACAGAACCTACTGATGTTAATCAACTATATAGCTGGTGCGTGGTAGCCCTGCCAAGCCATTTCCATGGTAAGTGGGTCCCACGTGAGGCCCATCATAATGTTTATTTTCCATCCCATCTGTTCATAAGGTCATAAAGACCTGAATAATGAGGAAAAACAAATTTCATATCGATCCAAAACTTCTGTGACCTAAAAAGGGTTTTCAATGGTAGAGTTTCAATCCCCTGCTACTCTTGGTGGTGTGGACCACCTCAGCCCCATGTACAGCTGATTTTTGGGATATCCCAATAATTAAAGGGGACCTATCAAATGGACGGTGTTAATTTTCAACATGCATCATGGTGTCCCTGCTAGTTTTACAAGCAGCAGGACGCTGCTTACTCATGGATATTGAATGCTTAAAATCACTGGCACTTGAAAATATATATCAATGGTGCAAATCCATGATTTTCTAATCTTTTATATCATTTATTTAAAATGTTTTATTTTCCGATTAGGCTGACTATAGTGCTCGGTGAAATTGCGGTGAAGACCTCACTAGTTGAAGATGGAATACGCCAATATATCCTAGAGGGGGGTGAATAGGACTTTTAAAAGTTTTATGGTTTATTTTAAAATCCTATTACACTAATCCTAATAACAGACATACATTAGGATTACTCAAATGTAACTCTACTGGCTTCCAAGCCTGGTAAAGGATCCAATCACAAACTATTCAAGAAGTAGCAATATATAACTTAGTTTATGATGGATATGACTGTGAATGTGTGTGAGGTGTGATCAGATATATAAATATGAATGCATCGACATGAATAACAAACACAGAAGAAGAGCAATCACAAACACAGTCATTTTTATAGTGGTTCGACTACTTGTCTACTCTACTCCCGGTAACCACATTCAACCCTTGAGTATACCGGATTTCACTAAAAAGGTTTCACAGTGGTTCAACTCAAACCTACGGTTTTAAATCAGGTTCACCTTCAACCTTTACAACCTACACTGAGGCTGACTGTTTATGTTCTCACGAGTAAGGGTCAACACAATGCACCTACTTTTAGGCACACTGGCCAAGGATCTTCCATAAGACCCTACTGGAGGTTTCTACACAGTTCACCTCAAACCCAGAGTTTTACTGGTTCACGCTTAACCAGATGTTTATGCTCTCCACAGAGCAAGGGTCCACACAATGCACCCACCACGTACACTCCCGCTGGAGGCCTCCTTGAGGACTTCAAAGGGTGAGAACCAATTACAACTCAATCCTAAAAAGGAATAATCACAAGTGTCCTCTTGGACTTTAGATACTTACAAATAAGTTGATGAGTCCCGATTAGCACAATGCCAAAGATCTACTCCTCGTTGTTGACGAAGAGTCTTCTGCTCCCTTGATCCGTAACACAAAATGATATACCAGTACTTGGCTTCGGGTTAGGTCAAGGTCAAGATAGAATCCTACTCTCAAAGTATTTTCCTATCAGGAAGATAGAGCGATTCCAATCTTATGCATTCAAGGCATCCCGGCTTAATGATTTGTCATTAAGGTAGTAGCTGGAGGATCCTTGAATGTAGAAGTTCATTCCCCAATCTACTCTATTGAATATCAATGATGAGGGTGAATTGGAGGATGAACTTCCTTGAGAGAAAGGGCTTTGGGTATATGATCTAAGGTTAAACACTCAAAAGCTCTCTACTTTCTCTCCCTCAGCAACAATAGACAAGTCCTCTATATATAGGCAAAAGGTTCCAACAGATATAAAATGGTCACATTTATGACTGAGTTCGATATTATCGAGCGTATACTCTCGATAGCATCGATGGTCTACTCAATGACTTGAACTCAAAGTCATACGCTTTTGAAACCTTTTGCTAGATGGTCGATGAATCGAAACCACTGTCGATATCATCGGATTTTGAACTCCGATTTCATCGATGCTAGGTTCGATCTATCGACATTTGAAAAATGAGAGACACTTGAAATGAAATATTCAGGTTTTTAGGATATGATCGAGGGTCAGCCGATGTCATCGAAATTTGTATATCAATGATATCGAAGGCAGTGTCAATGCATCGATAAATCCAATAGACTTACCAGTAAACTCGCTGGACAGTTTGTGTCCAGTTTCGATGCAGTCGACTCGGCCCCGATATCATCGACATATGAATATCGATTTCCTCGAATGGCCCCTGATCAAATTTAAAAACAAACTAAAATATCTGCTGAAAGAAATGTGTGCCTATGGTTGATATCATCGATAGACTTTCGATCTTATCGATATTTAATTTCAGATCATATTGGAAGGCGCATCGATATATTGAAGAAATTTAAAATTTTCTCTAAAAAATAGGGGTGGCGAAAATCTGCCTGTTGATCTGATCAAGCCACTTTCGATGGGCTCCAGATTTGAGTATCGATGGTATCGATAGGTGTATTGATACATCGATAATTCGTCCGGATATATTGTGAAGTTGCTGGACATATTTGGTCATCTTTCCAATCATATCGATGAAGCATTGAGAACTCGACAGTGCGGGTTGATCATATCGAGGGTGTTTCGATAAAATCGACGAGGCGAGAAAAACTTAGAGATTTACCTATTTTGAAAAAGTTTTCTCACCTAAAAACTTTAAGGGTTTTCTATGCTTTTCTAACTTGTTTTAAGGGTTTTATTCATCTAGTGTTTTGGGACAAGGGATGTGAGGCTTTAATTTTACCTATGGCGAGCTAGCACACATCCAGTTGAGGCAGACGCTTGAAATGATCTTCCTATCAAGCTCTGTAGACAATCTGACTCAACACTCACGTAACTTGACAAACCAGGGCACTTTCACTCAGATCCTAGTTGTGTTATCCAAATCATCATGATTTTGGAACATAAACCTATGTGAGGAACTTTGAAGCTTGGGTGTTGCTTTAATTCAGTTGAATTACATTCATTCAAAACTCCCAAAATCAAATCATCAGTTTAGATTTTATTACTTAGTTTGTTTTGCATTTGATTTTTTCTTTCTAGCAATTCATCTCCTTGTGGGATTGACCATATATTCACGGGATATTACTTACAAACCTCTGCACTTTGAG
Organism: Magnolia changhungtana; assembly: GCA_030180095.1. Classification (NCBI taxonomy): domain Eukaryota; kingdom Viridiplantae; phylum Streptophyta; class Magnoliopsida; order Magnoliales; family Magnoliaceae; genus Magnolia; species Magnolia changhungtana. The sequence continues at coordinate 1,565,021 of JASAUF010000051.1, read as the reverse complement.
GCAAGCAATCATCCGAGTCTGGGTTCGTTCAGGCTCTCTTGAGCTTACAATAAGAAAAAAGGAAAGAGAAGCAAGTGTGTGCATGTGCGACATCGACCTAGCCCAATCGAGTCACCAACTCATGGGCTAGTATTGGTTCGACTCATTTCCAGGGTGTTGGCTGGCAAGTCTGGACCAAGTTCAGGCTCAGTTGAGTGCGGGCCTGACCTAGTCCAGCAAGAGAAGAGAAAGAATAAAGGGAAGCACCGCCCAGGTGACTTGGTTCGAGCCTATTACATTGTTGAGTCAACTCACGGGCGTGACTCAATGCCGTCCCTAAGTCACCACCCAACCTCTGGTCTAGTTGGTGCAACTCTAGACGATTCAAAAGGAAGGAGGAAGAAGGTAGAGAAATAGAGAGAAAGTGGAAGGAGAAAAGGAAAGTATGGTGAGAATTGGGTGAAGTAGACTCGATACGTCGAGTTCGAGTTGGGAGCGTGACTCACTGCCAAGTCAGTTAGGCCCTAATTCGTTAACTCTTTGAGTCGATTGGATCTAGTTTGCTACTGGTTACGGTTTTGTTGAGGGAGCCAAGGAGAAAGAGAGAAGGAGAGAGTATGGTTCACGGTTATGTTGGGCCGAGTCAACTCAGGTGTCGAATTTAGTTGATTCAAGTTAAATCAACTATAAGTGTGTTTCTCTCTTAAACCTTGCATTGGAATTCTAATTAGAGCTTTGGTTGGTTAATTGGTTTCTTAATCTCAATTAAGATGTAGCTTAATATCACATTTTCGATTTCTTTTCGTTTGAACTGGGAGTGAGTCAAGCATATCCTGGGAAGATCCTAAGGGCACACTTCTCAACAACATTAGTAGGCAATTTGACATATAAGGTGATGATTTCTTCCCCTTGAGTTTTCCACTTTCCTGTTAGCTTAAGTGATAGATTTCATTTTAATTTTAATTGATAATTGATATCTCTATTTCATAGTTACTTGTGCTAATTATTGGAATTAAATTCTAAATTATGTGCTCAATATTTATCATGCATGAACATCTATATGTTGTACTTGTACATCTTTTCATGTTTATGGATTGCTTGTGGAACTTAAATTGGTACATTTATTATTGGAAAACTCCACTATTATTTGTACATCCAGCCTTGGGATGTAACTTGATTGAACGTGCTTAAAATGGACCCTCGATCTAGCAGTTACCTCAATTGGTGGGTTAGATGGAATATTGAAGTGAGCTTACCATCCATGGGTTGTTATACTTACATGGCTCTCGGGAATGACCTTTTTATCGCTTTGATTTGGCATTTGCCCTATGTATTTGCCGTATATGGTTTCGACTTAGTATTTGCCCTATGTGGCTTTGACTTAGTATTCACTCTATATGGTTTTGATTTGGTATTTGCCCTATGTGGCTTCGATTCAGTAGTTTCCCTATGTGGTATTAATGAGTCATTTCCATACAACCATGTTGTCATAAGTTCCACTTGTTAAACTATGATTGGCCACTAGTCGATGAGGTTACTATTAAATATCCTAATGTTGGAGTCTCATAAGCCGGGGATAGTGATATAGGACACTATGCTCGAGTTATCGACCTATGCTTGGTAATGAGCCCTTTATAGTGACCTTTAAGCTTTATTAAATTGGCTGGTTGAAATCAGAATAATAACGATTGGGCTAACATGCATTCATAGCATATGGACGATGATGGGTGACTAATTCTGGATGCTATAGTATGTGCCATTAGCATGGTATTATTTCACTAGCTCTCAGACCATCTACTATCCACCCACGTACGTGATATATGATGAGCTTGGTCATTATGCTTGTACGTGATGTGCTTTGCTGGTGACCAGCCATATGCATGGGCTTTGCCCAAATTCCAACTAGATGAGCATCCCCAGGTCGATATGCACTCATACATCCATGCATTTAAATAAGACAATATTTTATAATGTTTTGAATGCCTTATTCTTTAAAACTATGCTTGCCTAATGCAACTGTGTGTAATCTTGAGGGGAATTCACATTGACCTGGCCACTCATTCATTGAATATATAACTGTCCAGGTAGTGCAAGTGGTTTAAATGATGTTCATGTCCAGATTGGTGAGGAGCAAAGTACAATTATCAGGGATACATGGCATCATCTGCTAAGAGAAGTTGCGTGATTTTTCAGCTCAATATTACTTGTAATGTATTTGGTTTCATATGTTTAATTATTTCATTTTGTAGTTATATGTATGGAGACATTGGTTTGTATAAGTTTTATGGGCAACCGCTCTTATATCCTAAATGAACATGTAAATTTCCATTATGCTTGATTTCTTAATCCTCCGCTAAGTTGCTAACTCTCAAAGAAAAAGTAAAAAAATATACCTGAAATTTGAATATCTTTAAAAGTTAACACTTAGGTTTTTGGAAAACGAGTCATATACTCGGGCTTCGAAAACCGGGGTGTTACACAACCTGTTGCTGAAGTATAACTGGTGCTCTTCCAACAAACATAGACTCCAATCGATTCATACTTTCAGTATGGCTAACCATTCACTTATTAAAGGCTTCTATCTAATCCCATGATTTTTCCGGATGAACCTGTGATATTTCCGCGATATGTCGAATTTCCCTTTGAACATCTACTATCCCTGCTGACATAATTTCAAGAGGTTCAACCTGAGACAACGACACTCTATTTGGATTTAATTACCAGTACAAGCACTAGAACAGGTAGGGCTGTACACGAACTAGGCTAGCCCAGTTAACTCACTTGCTTGGGCCCGAAAAAGCTCGACTCGGCCCGACCGGAAACTGAGTTCGGGATGGGACGAGCCATTTTCTTCAGCCCGAAACTGAGTTCGGGCCGAGTTCAAACATGTCCCAGTTTGGCTTGACTCAGTCCGAAACCTAACTCGACATGGCCCGACTCGGACATATATATATATATATATATATATATATATATATATATATAAAGAGGGGAAAATACAAGATGACTCAAAGCCTCCAACCAAAGCTTGAAAGCTAACAAAAAACACAACACGAAGAAATGAGGGAAAAAAATTAAAACAAACATATCACAAAGTCGTGCTGGGTCCAACTAGATTAGGCATGATATCATGCCTCTGAGATCATCATACAAAACCCCGTCTTTCACCAACTTCTCCGCCCAATCATTAACAGACTAGTGAATGTGGTTAAAATCAACAGTCAATGAGTCGGGGTCTTTTGCTTCTTCTAAAATGGATCACACCCTCCACAGGAAATTACCAACTCTGATCCAATTGATGGCATCTAATGAACCCCCCCCCCCCCCCTCAAGGGATTCCTTGACGTCCAGAGCCTAACAGAGGAAGATGGTATTCTGCATGTAACCTTTAGCACATGAGACCATATTAGCATAGGTAGAAAAACTGAATACTCTTAAATCCTATTCGACAATGACACATGCCTCAGGCAATGCTTTCGAAGATGGCAAGGCATACAGTTTTTCAAGTTGGTTATCTCATGGATTTGAAGGCAAGTGCAACGGGATTGCACAAAACAGTCTGATATGATAACTTCATTTCAGCAACTGAATTTCTGGTGGTTCATTACCACTTTGAAATACTAAATGACATAAATTGACTAAAATTTTATAGGTGTAAGATCATGATTGAAAAAAGAGAGAGAGAGAGAGAGAGAGAGAGAGAGAGGAAAAAGATTCATTTGTAGATGGAGCAAGCCCAAAATTGGCCCGAACTCAGCCCAAACTGGCCCAATGGCTGACCGGGTTGAGTTCGGGCTGAACATGTTGGCCCGGTGACCGGGCCGGGCCGGGTTCGGGCTGAGTTTGATAGGTGACCGGGTCGGGCCGAGTTGAGCCCAGTTCGACTCAGTTTGGCCCGATGTACACCCCTAAGAACAAGTGATGGATTCACTTCCTCAGGTACCTGTGGCATCTACACCTCTTCCTCTTAAGCAGGAGGTTCGTTAGTAGCTGTGGACGCATTACTGCCACCTCTTCGACTCATGATTTATCATAATTGCTACACCGGTAAGTATTCTTGCAATCAGATTACCATTGGACATGTCAAAATTGCTTGGTTTTTTACACAACTTGTGTAAAAAATAAAAATTTCTGATAACCAAGTAATTTTTTGTAATGTCCCACTAAGCATGCCAAAAACTGTTGGCACTCTGTTTCAACTTATTTTCTATCACATGTGTGTATGCGCATGCGCGGGCATGCTAAAATCGATAAAGTGGCTCGATTCAAAATGAATCATCTTTCGACTCCAAGTGTTGAAATAAGCAAATATGTTTGATGTGAATGTATATGACCAGATTTTGAGAAGATCGGTCACTTACTCAACCACTCACAGAATTTTGTAACGGGTGATTGTCAGACGATGATGTTCTTGCTCCGAAGATGGCTAACGCTTTGCCTTCACAAGAAAAGAGTTTTTAGAATAGTACTTGTTGATGACAAAATCTGAATCAACCTCCACTCAGCACAATGAACCTCCAAGGGACCCTGGTCCTGCACAAACAATGACCAAAGGAGACCCTGGCTAGGCCGAGGGACCCTCCGATGCCTAAGTCAAGACAAGGGAATCTGGGTCTATGTTGAAAAATTGAGGGAGAATGTCAGATGTTGCATACCTGTAGCAATGGAGTCTCATTGTATTTATACCTGACCATCGGACGGACTAGGTCTGCTAGTCTCGGCATGATTCACTCAATCAGTAGGATTTTCAGATCGTGGGAATATTGTCTGCAATCCAGGGATCATGTGGCATATCGTGCGTATCTATGGGCGAGGTAATCGGTCATGTCTGCTTAAGGTAGTTTATTATTTTAGCGCATGAAAAATACACATTCCGCCCCTTCTCCCCCGGCCTCGGCTCAGGACTTTTGGCTGAAGAGGCCCTGACTAGCGTACGCACAGGCCTTCATTGTTGATTTGTTAGACGCGTATTGTGTCACGAGTCCAAGCCGAACTTCGGTCTGGACGGAATGTGACTTAGCTTCATCTATCTGTTGACCATTTTGGAGGTCTTCCCTCCGAGCTCCGAAGCGGGCGGCGGACCTGTCCTGTCGAATTGATTTTTCCCGCAACTGATGCGAGTGGTTATGTTATTCGTATCTAGTCAGACAGTAGAGGGACAGTCTGGAGTGTTTAGTCTGAGCGCTACACCGTCCATTTCGGTCTTAAATCAATCCGAGCCGATTACTAGCCTTGGAGTGGGAGCGTCACCATGAATCTTCCTTCTCTTCAGTAACATTTCTTATTTCAGATAGACTCTTGTGTGTCCGACCGGATTCAAAAGATATCAATTCTCGAGATTGTAAAGGGTTCGGATCTTCCCATAACAGTACTAATGTAATGAGACAAAAGAAAAAACTCACAATGTGGGCCCTATAAATGTTTCAACGGTGGGTGTGATGGCTCCCACGGTTTTCTGTGGTGGGTCCACTTAAAATTTAGATCTATCTCATTCTCTTTGTATTGCCATAAAACGATCTTTAAAAATGGTTGGACAGTATGGATATGACACAAGCATAATGGTGGGATTCACAAAACTTGGTGACATCACTTCATTAGCGATTTGGCTATTGAACTTGTCAGTATCCAATCCGCGCCCAAACGTGGGGGGACTTGAATCCTCTAAAACATGGAAACGGATTTGCTACTGACCCTGCCACAAGCCAATGGCTAGTGGTCGGTGCTTTGTGGGCCCCACCATGATGTATGTGTTTCATCCATGCTGTCCACCCATTCTTCCAGATCATTTTATGGTATGAACACAAAAAAGAGGTTGATCCAAATCTTAACTGGACCGCACATTGTTGATTCAACACCCACCATTAAAAACTTCTTGGGGCCACAAAAGTTTTGGATTATATATATATATATATATATATATATATATATATATATATATATATATATATATATATATATATTTTTCCCTTCATCTATTTATGAACTAATCAATACGTTAGATCTCAAATAACCATTACAGTGGGCCCTTGGAGGTTTTTAATCGTGGACATTCAATCACTACTGTTTTCTTGTGGTTTGGTCCACCTGAGATTTATCTCTACTTCATTTATGGTATCAAGCCTTGAAATTATCTTTCGAAATGGATGGACAGCGTGGATAAAAACACATACTTCATGTTGGGTCGACATAGCACGGACCACTAACCACTTGGCTGTTGGCAGCCTCACTACCCAAACCGAGTCCCTAAAAACACACAGTATGTGGGGCCACCGTGTACAATATGTGAAGTCCACTTGGTCTATCAGGTTCTATTCTCGATCTTAAGCCCTTGATGCCAAAATCAGCTAGATCCACACCTCGTATGTGACCCACTTCGTGGAATAATGGGGATGGAATGCCAAGCATTGGTTTGTGTGTGGCATCACCTTCAACGAACCCGTTAATCAGGTCTAATTTAGCAGGATAAAGAGAGGAAAATTCAGGCCGGTATAAAATCGAGGCGGACCATACCATGTTAACTTATTGGCTTTGGAGGAAAGTTTACATTTTCACATTGATGTGGCCCACATAAGTTTTTAACTGAGCTTATCTTCTGTATGTTCGATCATAATGATGGTTCCCACCTGACGGAAGGAGTAGATTTCACATATACAATACGGTGGACCCCACAGAGCTGGGTGCTTTCCGCAGGGCATAAAATTGGTTTTATCGACACAAACCAATGGTTACTCCCTGACCGTGGGCCCACTTCGAAGTATGTGTTGTATATCTAGGCTGTCCATCCGTTTTTCCAGATAATTTTAAGATGTGGTCCCAAATATAACGCAGATACAATCATTGAACACCGATCATTAATAACTTCCAAGGATGCACCGTAATGTTTTTATTTTCATCCAACCTGCTGATAAGGTCACAGAGCCCTGGATGGAGAGAAAACACAAATGTAAGCGTCATCTAAAACTTTTTTGGCCCACAAAAAGTTTTTAATGGTTAATAACCACTGTTTCGTGTGGTGTGGTCCATCTAGGATTTTTATCCGGTTCATTTTTAGGACCTGTTTAAAAATAAGGTGCCAAAATGGATGGACGGTGTGGATATATACAACAAATACACAGATGTGAGCCCCACGGTCAGGAACCCACCAAGCAGCAGTCACCGTCCCACGGAGTATTCTTGGGTTTTTAGTTATAACAAGTGAGGCCCGATCATACCGAGGCTATGCCCTGATAGCCTCTCAGTTTGGAACATCCAAGACACCCAATCTCTGGTCTTTTTTCCGTTGAATCTGAACTGTTCTTATATATTTGTATATTTGCAGGTAAAGCTGTACATAAGCACACTAAGACTCGAATACTTGTTCGGCTTGACTCAAAATACTTAACTTATATTTAATTCATCTGAATTAGAGCCAAATACGAGCGGATTTCATCTACTCGTTTAAATTACAAGTATAGTATAAGTCTAAAAGTACTCGACTCGGTACGAGCAGATTTCAACTACTTGTGTACCGCTCTATTTGCAGGCACCAGTCATTTGTCCTGAATTAACAAGGAGAAGCTTAGGGCACAAAGAATGCACGTGCGGGCCATCTTATTAAAACGAGTGGATCACCGAAAAGTGGTTATCACTTTGTACAGACTGAAGGAACAAGGGGGCAGCATATCCAACGGTTGAGGATCATCATAACTACTCGAAGAATGTGAATCCACCCGAATCCTGCTCCACGTGTGACCATATAATTCCTCGGGTAATGAGAGGCCACCCGGATCCGGACGCGGATTGCCTACTGACGCTGCCAGTTGTAAGGTTGCTAATGGACGGTGCTCAATGGACTCCACCATGATGTATTTTATTTTTTTTTATCCATTCCGTCCATCAATTTTGGATAGTTATTTTAGTTCATGGATTAAAACATTAGACATACGAAAATATCAGCTGGACCACACCATAGGAAAACAGTAGTAGTTAAACGTCTACCATTAAAATTTTCCCAGGGCAACAGTAATGTTTATTTGCCATCCAACTTGTTGAATATGTCACACAGACCCGGTTACAGGAAAAACAGAAATATCAGCTTCATCCAAAACTTTTTTAGTCCACAAAAAAGTTTTTAACAGTGAAAGTTTAATCACCACTGTTTCCTTTGGTGTGGTCCACATACTATTTGGATCCGTCTCATTTTTGGAATAATTCCCTTAAATGATCTGGAAAAATGGATGGACGGCGTGAATAAAACGCATACATAATGTTGGGCCCACATCGCACCGTTCAGTTGCTACTGACAACGTCAGTACGCAATCCTCTTCCCCGGATCCTGCTCCAGGTGTGATCATATGATTCCGATTTCCGAAACCTCATCCACGTGTGATCATATAATTCTAGATCTTTCTCCACGTGTGATCATTTGATTCCTTGACGAATGGGATGCCAATGCCAGTGGAATGTGTGTGCGAGATTCCGGTGGTTCATCTGGTGGGCCCCACCATGCATGCTCCAGTGGCCCAAAAATCCAGAGATTCTGGTCATAAGTTGGCCCACACGTATATATGGAAAGGTGGAGTATACAGTTGGCATGGCCCAAAGGTGGTGTATATTACTTTGGATCCATTTTTCAGTGATCCCAACCGTTGATACGATGGGCCTCATCACGCATATATTGGAAGATTCAACCGTTGATAGATCCCATGTATTGGAAGATTCAAGCTGTACAATAGTTGGCCTTTTCCTGTTTGAATGTGTACAGTTCGATCACGTATTCAAGGTTCAAGATTCTTTCTATGTTGAAGAATTTCCGTCCATGGCCCATCCACAGTAAGGCCGGTACTATCAACTGTCAGATCATGAAACCGTGGGCCCAGGTTGTAAAAACTGAAACCCCCGAGGGTAGTAGGTTAGTGTCATTTCTTCTTAGATCAACAGTTCATATACCAGTCCATTTTTTAAACGGTTAGGATTGCCTTTACATGAAAAAGAAGACCACCCAAAGCCCTTCTATTATAGGCCCCATCTCCTGAAGTGGACCATTGATCCGCATGGCTGATTATCATGAAATATCATGATATTTGGTGCAACCAAACGCACTCTACATAAAACTTTCAAAATCGCGATCACCATTAAGGCTATGGGAATCGTCCACCCTAGCTCTGTGGGCCCACCATGTTGTATATGTAAATCCACTCCGTCCATCAGGTGATAAACCTTATTTGAAATGTACATGCAAATGATCTTTCCTAAAGAAAACTAAGATGATTCACATGATGGGAATGATGTAAAACTGCTCCTAAAACCTCTGAGTTTGCGGGGTGTGGCCCGCATGAGCTTTGGAACAGACTGTTGTTTTGTTAATCTTCCTTTATTCTGGTGCGTTATACCTAATTAACGGGTTTGATGAAAGATACACACCATGTTGGCCCCATAAACAAACTCCTGGTTTGCGCCTTATCTCCATTATTCCCAGTTATGAGGCCCACCTCATTCATGAATCTGGCTGATCTTTTTTGGTGTGACCTAAAATCAACTAATGAACCTGATAGACAGAGTGGATGTTGGACACATAACATAGTAGGCCCCACAGAACTTTGAATTTTAGGGGCTACCTAAAAGGGTGTTGTAGACTATTCCAGGCCCTACTAAAGGGGTGCAAATCTGACATTGGGACATGGCCCACCAAAAATTGGGCTAGACTTGGTCCGGATTTTGTCGGATCCTAATGTATTTGCACACCTTGAAAATACAAGCCAACTCCGTGTATTACTTTCTTTTTAATGAAACGTGAGTCAACCCAAAGGAATGATTGATTTGATATTTGAATAACCATTTCCTCGCCAAACATACATGTGTAAACAGGTCTGTCAATCAGGCGGGTATAGCTGTCAACGGTTTTGTCTTTGGGCCAGGTGCTAGAGAGTACCCTTACCTGGATTTGACCTGGTCTTGGGTTTGTCAGACCATAATCCAATAGGCTTAGGTCTCTGGACCTTGGTTTCAGACTGGGTCTGAGTCAAATAACGGCGTTCATATGTTCATATGGTTAGGCTCACCTGATGGATGGATTAAATAACAAACATGTGTGCCACTTTGATACATACATGGTATGCAAATAGGCTCTATGCTCTTCTACGTGCATATGGATTTGGACCCGACCCAACTTGATTTTAACTATATATATATATATATATATATATATATATATATATATATATATATATATATATATATATATATATATATTATATATATAGGTACAAGTTGTTGGAACCCTATTTCTAAATGGGTCTTTATATTTAAACGCAGACTTCAATCAGAAATAGTTATTGGTTCGGGTAACAGTCTGTGGGCTGTTGGACTAGGCTGGCATTTGGGTTGGGTTTGGGTTCAATTCCTAGGCCCATGGGAGAAGCTTGGGCTTAACTATAAGTGCACATTTGATTATTACATTGGGTTGGGCTATCCTTGGCTTGGCCTGAGTCCAAAACTATACATGTAAGCTGTAACAAATACCAAAATTCCTTTGCAGTACACATTCATGATTTCCAATTTTACTGTTCTCTTCCATTCTCAAGTACGGATGTTTTTAGATATGGTAATTATAATTTCAGCAATATTTTCTAAATTCTTGTTTTGTTAGGAAGTGAATAATGCGTGCTCACGTGTGTATAATTGTCTAGCAAACTCTTAATTAATAGCTTATTTGGATTTATGGAAAGTGACGGGGGGGGGGGGGGGGAGGTCTGTGAGGTTGAGCACCGTCTTCCTTAAGAGGATAACTGTGAGGTTGAGCACCGTCTTCCTTAAGAGGATAACTGTTCCGAATCCACGAAACTTCTCTGGACTCCTCATAGAGACTTCTCAAATCCATGAGAAAAGAAAGCAAGAAAATAGAAATAAATTCTAATAAATTCGTAAATTGATTGATGAACGAAATAATCGAGCTCACAACCCTTTAAATAGGGATACTAAGCAATGGGAGAGAAATCAGAATCAAACTATAACTAAAACTCCTAGAATTCGCAACTTACTTTAAATAGTAAACTTACTATTTATAGACGGTCATAATGTCTACTAGTGCGTAAGGTTTTCGGCCAAAAATAGTAAGTGTCCTATTTGGCTTCACCAAGTTGTTCTCCTAATTATTCTAAGCTCTTTTCATGTTGGGCACAACTCCTAAAGCCCAATAGATGGAGAGTTATAATCAAACTAAAAGTAACTATTTATAGTAAAAATGGAATTAAAATAGGAAAACAACCGTCGATCTGTTGGTATTTTACAAATCTGGCTTGCGCAACCTGACGTAGTAGGTTAGGTGGCTAAAGTAACTCATTCTACCCCAAAATCATATATTTTACGTCCAATAACTCATTCTGGATTGCGATATATGCTTGATTTAAGGTCTGACAGTCCGGATCACTTCTGTCGTCGACCGGGCCTTTTCTGATCCATCTTGGCCACGAAACTGTCTGCGACCCTCTTCACATCATTCCCCTCCACTTCAAAAGAACTCGTCCTGCTCTGGTTCATGATACTCGGTCAGGTCCACGACGTTGAAAGTCCGTGAGATCGCCATGTCATATGGAAGACCAATAATGTAAGCATTGTAATTGATCTTTCAAATGTTTGGTACCAGTCCAATCTTCTTATTCTTTAACTTATTGTAAGTCCCAGATGAAAATCTTTCTTTGCGCAGATGGACTATAACGTGGTCGCCCACCTCAAACATTTTTTGTTGTCGATGCTTGTCCACTTGCTCCTTATACTTTTCGTTCAAGGCATGTAGCTTGGTCTATATTTTCGCATGAATGCCCATGATCCTGTCTGTCATATGTTCTATTGCAATGCTCATGCCTGGGAACTTAGGCAGATGGACCAAGTCAACTGTGTGGCGAGGTACTCGTCCGTAAATAATTTAGAATGAGGATTTCCCCGTCGAGAGGTTCTCCATGTTGTTGAATGCAAACTCCACTTCAGACAAGGCTAAATCCCACTGCTTCGATTTTTCTCCTGAAATATATCGAAGGAAGTTTCCCAACGTACGATTCACAACCTCGGTCTGCCCATCAATCTATGGGTGGTAAGCGTTACTGAACTGAAGTGGTGTATCAAATCGAGTCTACAAAGTGTAAGACCCGACTCAAGTTCCTACATGTGTATGTATGTGTGTGAGTATGCATTTCATTTCTTGTGGTCCCGCGGTCCTACTGGTCGAGTCCTGGTGACCCGCGACCCTCGGATTGTGTTTGCGGTCATCCTTAAGTCCGGTCATGTAGACCCGACTCGGATTGACCCAAGACCTATGCCATCTTGTTCGCATCGTCGTTGCAGTTTCAACGACGCGTCTTGTGTGTCCATCCGATATATGGATCAAAAGTTCTGAACATTACATTTTATGACCCTTAATCATGTGACCCACTTGGGTAAAATGCATGTGGACCACCACCCATGGCACAAATTCTAAGGTACACTACCCACACCATACAAAAGCTCCATAACTAACACTACCTATCTCACACCCTGTAAGGCCCGTATCCTAGCCCGTACTGTTCTGTCGACTTCCGCGATTCTTCCCGTCGAATTTCGGCAACCTGCGACCTATAATCTATGTTTGCGCGCGACCCTAAGTCGTATCCCGTAGATTTGATTCGGCTTAATTCGAGACTTGTACTATTGCGACCGCACTGTCACCGCGGTTCTAACGCCGCATCTTGCATACCGATCCGATACCCTAGCCAGGAGAAGTGAGCCAGCGTTTATTTTGAAGAAAGACTGTGCATTTGCGAACCCAAGAGAATCTCTACAACTCATCCCATCAATCAATCAATCAAAGTACACACCCATGCTTTCTTTCTCCCTAAGTCAAGCAACCGACTAAGTCAACTCTCAAGTTAAGTACAACTATCACCTCACATCCATCACTCACACCCATCACCTCTCTCTTACAATTACCCCTCTCTCTCTTTCTCAACACATTTTCCCAAGCAAAGAAGAAAAAAAGAGTAGACGTCCAAGCATTTTCAAGGAGAGAAAAAGTGTTGTGTGGCCCACTTTCCACCCCAATATCCATCATCCTAGCCATTCCTTTCACATCATCTTCCATCAAAAAGAAGCATAAGGAGATCGGCGTTCCATCGGACCAAGAAGATTGAACGGTGGGTGTTTCTATAAGCCTAGATTTCATGTTTTTATGATGGGCCAAGTGAGGCCTACCGATTGATGGTATGGATCTCATTTTGGACCCTAGATGTGGTCGATGGCCCACCTTGATTCTCATGATCATTCCATAATGGGGCCATTCTCCATGGACCCCATTATGATGTTTACTTTCTAGTTTGAAAGAGGTCATCTAGACCTTTCATTTTGGTGGAGAAGGAATCTCTACTATTGATTTTTGATTTGGTGGGCCCACATGTATTGGGACTCACTTGATGTATGATTGAATGCATGGAACGGAGGGCCCATAGTGTCGAGGTCCCTCCATCATCATGTCTCTCTCTCTCTCTCTCTCTCTCTCTCTCTCTCTCTCTCTCTCTCTCTCTCTCTCTCTCTCTCTCTCTCCTCTATTTTGTGGCCAACTTAATGAGTGTATGTGATGTCCAGACTGTCCATTAAATGGACCCCACGGCCATCCAAGCTATGTGGACCATACCCTTTGGACGGATGATGGGAAAACACGAATAGCAGCTTGATCCAAATCACGTAGGCCACATCCATGTGGGACCCACTGTGATTAAATGTATGTTCACACTATCCAGCGTCCCTGGACGTTGGACGTGCAGTAAAGTGTGACAAGCAGTGGGATGCACTCCAACGTCTGGACGTGCCTTGTAAAAAAAATATATTAGAATTTCGGGTGGGTCGCTCATGCAGGCCCCACCTTGATGTACAAGTCCAATCCACGCCGTCCATTCCATTCCCTAGCTCATTTTAGGCGTTGAGCTAAAAAATGAACCCAATCCAATTTTTTGGCAGGCCATAGCATTGAAAACAATAATTTCTACCGTTTACATTTATTAAGACCCACCTTGATGTTTTTATACGCCAAAACACATCAAATATTGGGCTCATTTGGACTGTCTTGAACCATAGGATCCAATGGGTGGAGTGGATTCACCTAATGCGGACCCCGCCTAGGAAAAACCATGGAAAAACGATTTTTCTTTTAAAGGAGAGACAGCAACGGGCACTGCTGCTTGTCCAGAGGACGCTGCAGCAGCGTCCTGTGCTGCTACGCTATGGACGGACGGGTAGGGGGGTCCCAACCATGGGCCCCACCATGATGTGTGAGAACATCAACACCGTGCATTTTGATGGGCCCCTTAGGGCAGTGGGCCCTCCACAAATCAGTCGTATATGAGCTCAGGTGGTCAACGCCACAGGAATAGCGAGTATTGAACGCCTGCCATTAAAACCCCTGGGGATTTCACTGGAGTTTTGGATCGTTATGAAATTTGTTTTTCCTCTGTATTTAGGTCCCTGGGTGACCTTATCAACAGATTGGATGGGAGATAAACGTTATGGTGGGCCCCACGTGGGACCCACTGATGTGTGTGTTTTATCCCACACCTCCCCATGTGGGAGTGGGACGGCTGGTGTACCTCACTCCAGCTACATAGTTGTTGTAGTGGTGTCACCAAGTCTGTGGATCTCACCTGTTTCATCCACTCCGTCCATCTATGGGACCCACCATGATGCATGTGTTGCATCTAAACCGTCCAACCCTTTGGCAAGCTCGTCTTAAGGCTTGAGACTAAAAAAAAGACAAATCTATAGTTCAAGTAGACGTCACCATTTAAAATAGTTTGAAACTTCTTAAGGGCCACAGTAGTTCCGATCAAGCTGATGTTTTTGCTTTCTCTTCATCTATCTCCATGTTAACTTATGAATAGGTCGGATCCCAAAAAAATACATAACGGTGGGCCCTGTAGGATTTTTAATGGTGGAAATCATTATCGCTACTGTTATTTGGAGTGCGGTCCAGTTGATCTTTTGATATGATTCATATATATATATATATATATATATATATATATATATACACACACACACACACACACACACACACACATATTGATGTACTCGTGGCCGTCCGTTGAGACCCACCTTGATATATACATGAGGCCCATGTGATTAGGCCCATCTTGATGTATTTATGGTCGTCCGTTGAGGCCCACCCTAATATATATAAGGCCCATGTTATGAGGCCCATTTGATGTATTGGAGGCCCATGGGTCGAGGCCCAATGAGATGTACACAAGTCTATTGTAATGTGATTCTACCATGGTTTATGTAATGATATTTATGGCGGGCTATGCCTTAGGAGCAATGATGGTTTGACGCTCACATTGTAAGTACAATGTTGGTTAAATGTCCGCATTATAACTCTCCTCAGGGCCCATTGTTAGGCCTATACTTGTTGATAGTCTATCACTTTATAACATGCTTAGTACAATTCCATGATTCATACCCATTTGCATCATATGTATGCTTGGTATGAGGAGTGGCTAATCATAGCATATGCCATTGGGCAGATTATTTATGGCATTGATAGGAGTTACCCACATGAGCATGTGGTACATGCAGGATTGTTGCATGACTGGACAGTGTGATTCATGCATCTCGCATATGTGTGTCATGATCATTGTACGCCCTGGTGACATCAGGGTCGTGGCTCCACAGGCATATTGTTGATGGCCGTATCGGATACCGAAATTACTTGGTTCTAGCACTGTGGGCACTTAGGATGTCCTTGGGTGAAAGTCCCTGAACCTTTTTGGTACTAGGAGATGCTCCAACGTCTAGAACGAGTGGATAGATGAGTGTCTGAGTGCTGAATACCAGTAGGCCGCATCTTCCACTGTGTCGTGGTCGGTTAGAAGGGGGTGTGGCCTTATCTGCCCAAGTAAGGGGGTTGTAAGTTACGCTGAGTTTGACTAGCTCGTAAATGAGTCCGCTATTGATGAGCTGGGTAGGTATTGGTAGACTAATGGTCAGGCAAATAGTGTGGTCTATTCCGCTCGCTGGGCTGTGCGGCTAGGGAAGCGGCAGTTAGTGTGGAGTATACTAAACCCCGGTGATATCCCAGAGAGAAACTGTACTGATATGTGTACTTGATAAGGACTGGCATGCTTGCTTTACATCTCGCATATGACATTTGGCTACATAGGCCTCGCATCGCATGGCCTTGGTATGGTCGATAGCATTCATGCCTTGTATCGCATAGCCTTGGTACAGCTGACAGTATTCATGGACTTACCCGCATATTTTCGAATTACTCTGATATTGTATACTTGGTACTCGCCTTGCGCACACACTTACACTACCCTCTAAGCTTTTGTAAGCTTATGCATGATCGTTGCGTGCAGGTGTCGTTGGATCATAGCAGCACTGAGGCAGGAGTGCATATCGGATCATTTTAAAGCTTTTTTATCACCTTGTATTTCCCTTTCTACATTATACTTAAAGTTTTTGATATAGTGGATATGTGGTGATGTTGTTTTGTGACTTGGTTATGCTTGTGGTTATGCTCCATTACAAAAAAAAATTATATTGAAAATCCTACTTGTAGGATCCCGGGATCGAAATTTGGCATATGAATGCTGGGAGCTAAGAATGGGGCACTACGGAAGTTGTCGACGCCGGATTAGTCGATCGAGAATTTTGTGAGCCCGCTTTCCGAGTTTGGGGTGTGACACACCCCACCAAGAAACCTATCCTAGCGTACAACATTGTAATCTCCTCCCCTAGGCAATGATTGCCTTTCTTACAAAACAATGATGATCTCTCTCTCTCTCTCTCTCTCTCTCTCTCTCTCTCTCTCTTCATCTTTCCCTCCTCATTTCCCTTCATTGCTAGCAACACCCTACTCTCCAACGTCCCTTTCTTCCCTAATTCTCCAGCCCTCTAATCCCCAAAATCCTTCCAATCCTACCATTATAAACATATCTCCACCATTAAAACCTCTTCTTAGGTCTAAGATCTCCGTAGTGTGGAAGTTTGAAGGCTTGCTTTGCATGTTGGTGATTATAAATTTCTGGTTTTCTTTTTTACCCTTTAATCTTCTTTCTCTTCATAAATGGATCATATAGAAAAAAAAAAAAAAAGTTTGTGGGCTGTTGGACTAGGCTAGCCTTTGAGTTAGGTTTGGGTTCAATTCCTAGGCCCATGGGAGAAGCTTGGGCTTAACTATAAGCGCACATTTGATTATTACATTGGGTTGGGCTATCCTTGGCTTGGCCTGAGTCCAAAACTATACATGTAAGCTGTAACAAATACTGAAATTCCTTTGCAGTACACATATTCATGATTTCCAATTTTACTGTTCTCTTCCATTCTCAAGTATGGGTGTTTTTGGATATGGTAATTATAATTTAAGCGATATTTTCTAAATTCTTGTTTTGTTAGGAAGTGAATAATGTGTGCTCACGTGTGTATAATTGTCTAGTAAAATCTTAATTAATAGCTTATTTGGATTTATGGAAAGTGACAGGGGGGAGCCCGTGAGGTTGAGCACTGTCTTCCTTATGAGGATAACTATTCCGAATCCACGAAACTTCTCTTGACTCCTCATAGAGACTTCTCAAATCCACGAGGAAAGAAAGCAAGAAAATAGAAATAAATTCTAATAAATTCGTAAATTGATTGATGAACGAAATGAATGAGTTCACAACCCTTTAAATAGGGATACCAAGCAATGGGAGAGAAATCAGAATCAAGCTATAACTAAAACTCCTAGAATTCGCAACTTACTATAAATAGTAAACTTACTATTTATAGAGGGTCATAATGTCTACTAGTGCATAAGGTTTTCAGCCAAAAATAGTAAGTGTCCTATTTGGCTTCACCAAGTTGTTCTCCTAACTATTCTAAGCTCTTTTCATGTTGAGCGCAACTCCTAAAGCTCAATGGATGGAGAGTTATAATCAAACAAAAACTAACTATTTATAGTAAAAACGGAATTAAAATAGGAAAACAACCGTCGATTTGGTGGTATTTTGCGAATCTATCTTACGTAACCCGACGTAGCAGGTTAGGTGGTTAAAGTAGCTCATTCTACCCCAAAATCATATATTTTACGTCCGATAACTCATTCTGGATTACAATATACGCTTGATTTAAGGTCCATAGTCCAGATCACTTCTGTCGTCGATCGGGCCTTTTCTGATCCATCTTGGCCACGAAACTGTCCATGACCCTCTCTACATCATTCCCCTCCACTTCAAAAGAATTCGTCCTGCTCTGGTTCATTATACTCGGTCAAGTACGCGATGTTAAAAGTCTGTGAGATCGCCATGTCATATGGAAGATCAACAACATAAGCGTTGTCATTGATCTTTCAGATGTTTGGTACCGGTCCAATCTTCTTATTCTTTAACTTACTGTACGTCCCGGTTGGAAATCTTTCTGTGCGCATGTAACACCCCGGAATTTCAGGGGTCATGTAAGAACTCGGCTCCCGAATTCCTAGGTGTCATGGGTGCCCTAATGGGCTTCATTTTTTTAATTACATTTGGATGATCTCATAAACAATGGAGGATTTAGCAAGGCATGAAGCATAAGTACGTCATAAAACAGTATCAATTGCTACTAAATATAAAAATATCCAAACCATGAATATAAAATCATCTAAATAGGGAAACCCATACATGACCCAAAGCGTCTAGGGCACTGGTCCATACCCCGCAGTAGCCCAAACTCAAATTAAAAGGATCCACCGAAAGTCTAGAAGCAGGACGAGCTCCACCTCACCAGCATCTAGTAAAGGGTCTGGTTGGTGTTTCAAAACACCGTCTCAAAGTGGGAGTGAGTAGCTAACTCAGTGGTTACTATTAGCCTTAAGTTACAACAAGCAACAATTATATGATGAATTTAATGAAAGGCACATATTCACAGATCCCTAAATAGTTTTGTTAATGCATGTTCAAGTATTATGATATGATGCATGACTTCACAACAACACTCCCTCGAGCAACTTCGTCTAATGATCGCACATGACCAAGACTCCCTCGTTGCGACCTTAACTGCCGAGTGCCAAATTCTAGCTAATGCGATGCGTGAATAATATTAGCCGAGTATTTAGTTAATTCCGTTCATCCAGCAGATTGAAGAAACTGGTACATCCCACGTATCATTGCCCTCAACTGGTTGTGAGGTCAGGACCCCGCGATCTTGATACCATCAGGTTCTCTATCTCCGATTTCAAGCACATGGGGAGTGTTGATAAGAGGGATTGCTCGCGGTCACTACGGGGAGTCTTCACCCCACCGTAGGCCGACAGCTCGGACACAGTATCCCATTCCACCATGCATGTCTCTCGAGTCAGTGGATCGGTTTCAAATGGTTATCAATAGGCTTCAGTGGTTTAAAGGAGTTTTAGGTTCCATACAGGCGTGAGCAGACATGGTTAACAAACATGATTGGTCAGTAAGTGAACTAGACCGTGCGAGTTCAGGCGAGTATGAGACAGACAACATCGAGTACAAGTGACCTATGTAGTCCAACTACTGTCGCCCATTCACATCCACCCCAACCCGCTAGTTTAGTCACGGGATGGTCCTACCAATGGGACCACCTTCTCCCACTTCAGTTCCTTGACCAACCCAGGGGTTTATGACATTCTAATATTCCAACAGTTCAGGATTCGCCTTCTAACACTAATAAAGTCATGTACTCATATATGAAACATAAAAATTCAGATTTTCTACAATGCAACTACGAAAAAAATATGAAATTAATGTGTGTACGTGTTGAGTGGGGTTACCGAAGAGATCAAGAGCTATACATCATTCATAGCACAAACATACAACAAGGATTTTATGCAATCATACATGCCACAAGGAAGGTTATACTAGAATCACATATGAGATAAACATGTCACTCCAAATCAAGCCCAATCATGTTGAAGAACAAATAACCAACACTTAACCATTTCATAAGATTTAGGGGGACTTATAATGTAGGGTCTTGGCCAGGTTCTCTCTAGATTATTCAAGCACATCATCCTAACATTCATAATTATTAAACTCATAGTAGAATTGGTGTTAGGCCACCTAAGGATAATAGTCTGCACCTTGTGACGATCCGCTCGATTTACGGCGCCCGTAGGGTTATGGTGTTAGGAAGTCATTATTGAAATACTTAAATAAGCATACAAGCTTGTAAGAATTTGAAGAAATTTAATATAAGACCTAAACCTACAAACATAACTCCATACTTACCTTCAATCGTCCCCGAATCGACCCCAATGACGGACAATGTTGCTATAAAAGAGATGAGAGGGTGAAGGTGCACAAACCCTCATGCTTCCAAGCTCTCCCTCTCCCTTTCTCCTCTTTTCTCCTCTTTCTCTTCTCCCTTTCTCCTTTTCTCCCTTTCTTTCTTCTAGGGCAAATTCGTATGGGGAGAGGGGGTGCCTAAATGAGGCCCTTTTATAACGTCAGATTTGGTGCAAATGGCCCCAAGGGTTGGGTTTTTACTATATTAGCCCTCTGAAAGGATTTTTTAGCCTCTAGGGCCCACTATGGGGCGTACATATTGATATACACCATAGGATAGTTAACCCTAACGATGATCTACATATGGATATGATCGGCCTGCCATTTGGATGCGCCGATCGACAGATATGATTAGAAGTCTGTTCAACTGTCACCGATGGTCGATCGGGACCCCGGCTATACGGATATGAGCAAAGAAATATCCCTACTCCAAGTGTGAAGTTTGGTTATAAACCGACGGTCCGAAATCCTCAACTTTGTATAAGAGCGGACGACCCAATTCACTTAAGTTTCAGCTTCTTCCTTTATGGTATTTGCACCTCTCATGCACTCGTCCTTTGGCTCAAGTTGAGCGGTTCTGGACACTACCCAGGTTCGACTCCCGTGATGGACGTCGAGCCTAGTAAGACGAACATTATTCTATAGTTTTGAAACTGATGGCCCACTGACGAGTAGCCTAGAGCTTGTTGGGAAAATCGGAGCATTTATGGAATGAATAAGGTATTGAGATTTTCGTGGGCAATAATTAGGGTTTAGATTAATTATGTTCATAGTGTGGCTTATTTATAGCTAGTGAAAGTGGAGATTTGGTCATGATTACTCTAAACCGTCAGTTTTAGGCTAAAAGAGTAATAGGGTTGATTTGGTCTATTAGTCAAGATCCGGGTCTTATCTGACTCGGCTTCGGTTAGACCTTTAATTTAGTTATGATTGTCTTGATTAGTTAGCAATGGGTTGGTTAGATTTGGGTCCTATGTGAGTAAATCATAGGGCTAAACTTGATGTTCAAGTGATCGGGCGGATTCGTTGGATTCCTATAGTTGATTAATCAGACTTGTGCGGTTCTTTACTGGTACCACGTATGTATAAACTAACATTGAGTGCTAATGGTCAGTAAGTAATAATATAAGTTAATTACATAAAAAAAATTTAAGGATTTTTGGAAATACAAAACAGTGAAAATTCAGAACGTTACAATCTACCCCCCTTAAAAACAATTTCATCCCAGAAATCGCCTAAGGGTAATAAGAAAAGATTTTATTATTTCATTTGCCTAAGTTTCATTTATTTAACGTTCATACTCGTGTTAAGGTATATACACTAACTCTAATGGCGTGTCTGATTGTAGTCTACCCCCCTTAAAAGTTTCCACCTATGAGGTTAAAAAAAAAAGATGTTAAATTCATTATTATCGCACTATGTGTTTGACAATTAAGTTTACCTAAGGTATATTATACTCTTTATGATCAAGCTAATACGAAAAAAATGATTGTAGTAGGCTTAAATCCGATATGTCGATCGTCCGCCTGACCAGGGCAGACAACTCATTGTATCTCTTCTTAATCCTGATGAATCCTGGTCTTCTGTTTGGTCAAACAGTGAGTCCGTTGGTAGTCGCTCAAGATTGAGAATTGGGTTAAGCTGCGAATACTTCGTAAGTGTATAGTCCCATAATTTCATAGTCTGATCAACCTAAATGCTTAGGGAGTATCACACATAACATGAAAGTTCAAATTTGCTATCTTTAGGTTGTATTCGAGTCTTTGTCAAAGAGAGTACTGATTTAATTTATGTTCGACTTAGTGGGTAATGACTCTCTCACGATGCTTATAATCAAAACGATCATCCTGGAACGGTTCCCAAGGGCCTTAAGTTTTCTCTCAATGTTACCGTTTCGATCCTATGGCCAGTGAGTCATAAGTAAACCGTGCTTCGGTTTCGTTAACTTCAAGAGGCAAGGAAGAATCGAAAGTTCTAAAGTATTTCAGAGGTTTGAAGTGCTAATAACGCTAAGGGGGACCCAGAAAAATTTCAGCAGAGTCGCGCCGAGCACTGTCCGGAATCAACGTAATTCTTTTATCTACTCTAGGCCGCTGGGAGTCGACGCCTGATTTTTTATTTTTTATTTTTTTGAGGTCGCCTGACCAAGTTGGGTCCGATTAAGCTTTTCTTGCCAACCTCCACCTAACAATGTGGAGCTTAGCATGGGCGTCCATACAAGGCCTCGTAAAGAACCATGTTAATACTTGCTTGGAGACTATTTTCTCTATTGCACTTTAAATGTGGAAGATTGTTATTTGACTAAAATTTTGGAAGACTAGAATGCCAACCAAAATGGAACATTAAAATTCAGCCCAACATCTGAGGTCATTTTTTTAAAAGGTAGATTGGCAAAAGTTTCGATATTGGCAACCCACAGGGCATTAATCTTCATCTTTTAACTGATGTCATGGATATAGCAAAAATTTCAAGGAGGCTATTCCATGAAACTAGGCATTTTGGCACATTTTGTAGGTTAAGAGGTTCGTACATGTATAAAAAATTCTAGAGTGGTAGAAGAATGTATTGTAGAGACTATGTAGGATTATCTAGATGGTTTCTAAAGTTTTCTTAACCACAAGATGACCATCGTAAGCCTTATCTTAGTTATCCATGTAAAGTAGCTAAAAAGATCTTAGGTCTATATAAGGAAGACAGGTCCTCATTTGTAATTAACCACATAAACCTCATTCTTGAGTTCTAGTGTAACAAATTCGCTTACCTTGAAGGCTCTCTTATGTTACTCTCCTCTTCAAAATAGCATGACTACATTATGGTGGTAGGCTGACTTATTCGCAACGAGGGTGTGTGCGAGTGCTTCATAGTTTGCACTTAGGGAAGTACTAGAGATATGACACTAGGATCCAGGAACCGGCCATGGCGGAGCCTCACATTGACTACACTTGCATCTTGACATGGTCCTATCCAATACTAAACCCAACACAACTATTACACGCACACCTCAAATGGTGAAGCCGAGCAAGCAAACTAGGCTATAGAGTCAAACGAGCTATATCATGTATATACATATATATTTTAAATATCACTTTCTTTACAGTAGGCTTTAATCAAAGAAGTATAATTAACCCCATTTGGCAAAATACCCTTCTTACCCATTAACAGCAAAATGTCTAATGCAACTTCTGTCTTACCCAACTCACATCATCCATCAATCAATGAATTACTAGTCACCACATTTGGTTCCATCTGAATAGTGATGAAGACCGCTTGAGTAGAAGTTGGAATATGTCAATATGTCCTAGAGGGGGGTGAATAGGACTTTTTAAATATTTATGAGTTATTTAAAAATCCTATCACACTAATCCTATTATGTATGCAATTCTCAGGATTACTCAAATTAACTCTATTGGCTTCCAAGCCTTGTAGAGGATCCAATCACAACCTATTTGTAAGATAAACAAGTTGCAGACAAGATTGTGAAGGATATGACTGTATGTGTGTATAAGGTGTGATCTCAGATAATCAGATATAAAGGCATGCTAGGAAATCACATAACTGAAAGACAAGAATCATCTCAAATACAGTCATTTTTATAGTGGCTCGACTACTTGTCTACTCCACTCCCAGCTGTCGCACTCAACCCGTGAGTGTACCGGATTTCACTAAGGAGGTTTTCCAGGGTTCACCTCAAACCTAAGGTTTTAAATCAGGTTCACCTTCAACCTTTACAAAGGTTTTACGCGGTTCACCTCAAACCCAGAGTTTTACTGGTTCACTCCTAACCAGGTGTTTATGCTCTCCATAAAGTAAGGGTTCACACAACGCACCCGGATTTTGGACCACACAGGTCAAGGACCTACACAAGGACCTAACAGTTATGCCCTACACAAGAGCAAGGGTCCACCCTGTGCACCTACCACGTACACTCCCGCCGGAGGCCTCCTTGAGGACTTCAAAGGGTGAGAACCACTTAGGACCAAGACCTAGGAAGGAATGATCACAAGTGTCCTCTAGACTCTGGATACTTACAGATAAGTTGATGAGTCCCGTTGAGCACAACGTTGAAGATCTTCTCCTCCTTGTTGATGAAGAGTCTTCAGCTCCCTTGATCCGCAACACAAGATGATATACCAATGTTTGGCTTCAGGTTGGGTCAAGGGTGAGATGGAATCCTACTCTCTAAAGATTTTCTTATAAGGAAGATAGAGTAGATCCTCTCTTATGCATTCAAGGCATTCCAGCACAAAGATTTACCATTAAGGTAGTAGCTGGAGGATCCTTGAATGCGAAAGTTCATTCCCCAATCCACTCTATTTGATATCAATGGTAAGGGTGGATTGGAGGATGAACTCCCTTGAGAGAAAGGGCTTTGGGTATAGGATATATGTTGAAACACTCAAAAGCTCTCTCTTCTTTCTCTCACAGCAACAAAAGACAAGTCCTCTATAAATAGGCAAAAAGTTCCAACGGATATAAAATGGTCACATTTATGACAGAGTTCGATATCATCGAGCGTATACTCTCGATGGCATCGATGGTCTGCTCGATGACTCGGACTCAATGTCATACATTTTTGAAACTCTTTGCCAATTGGTCGATGAATCGAAGCTATAGTCGATGTCATCGGATTTCGAACTCCGATTCCATCGAAAACAGATTCGATCCATTGACACATGAAAATTGAGAGAGACTTGACTTTGAGATATTTCAGGTTTTCATGAATGATCGGGGGAACCGTCGAAGTCATTAAAATTTGAATGCCGATGATATCGAGATCTAAGTCGAGGCATCGATAATTCCAGCAGATTTATCTTTGAACTTGCTGGACAGATTATGGCTTAGTTCGATGCAATCGATCAGGTGTCGATATCATCGATATTTGAATATCGATTAAATTGAAAGGCCCCCGATCATGGTTACAAACATCCTGAAATAACTGTTGTAAGAAATGCACGCCCACCATCGATATCCTCGATGGACCTCCGATCTTATCGATATTTGATTTCAGATCATATCGGATGGTCATCGATATATCGATGAATTTTGAGATTTTCATTAAAAAACAGGGGCGCCGAAAATCTGCCTGTCGATCTTATGGAGCCACTCCCGATGGTCTCAAGATTTGAATATTGATGATATCGATATGAGTATCGATATATCGATAATTCGTCCAAATATATTATGAAGTTGCTAGACATACTTGTGCTTATATCGATGATATCGATAGATGTATCGATACATCGATAAATCCGTCCAGATGAGTATTTAGTTGTTGGACACTTTTGGTCCTCTTATCGATAATATCGTTAAGGTATCGAGGACATCGACAGTGCAGGTCGATCATATCGAGGGTGCTTCGATAGAATCGATAGAGCGAGAAAAACTTAGAGATTTTCCTATTTTGAAAAAGTTTTCTCACCACAAAAACCCTAAGATGTCTATCTTGTTTTAAGGGTTTTAATCACCTGGTGTTTTAGGACATGGGATGTGAGGCTATGATTTACCTATTGCAAGCTTCCACACATCCGGTTGAGGCAGATGTTTGAAATAGTCTTCCTATCGAGTTCTGCAGCCAGTCTGACTCACCACACATGTAACTTGACAAACCAGGGCACTAGCAGGTGCACTTTCACCATCTTATCAAATATTATAATGAACTCAACCTAGACAGGACCCAAATCAAACCTAAGAAAACTATTTATTAGTTAATACAGGAAATTTAAAAGGTCTTTTAAAACAAGCATGTATGTATGATAAGTACCAGCCCCTTTTAAACCTATGTGTGGCCCACCATGATATGTACATATCATCTAATTCGTCCATTAGATGCACCTGGTTGTTAGTCTTAGATCCCAATATCTAGCCTAATCCATCACATGTTTTAGAAATAAATAAATAAATAAAAATTCAACTCAATGTCTAGTTGGGTTGGGTTAACTCGGTACCGATGACTAGTCTTACTCAACTCTATTTAAGAGTCGTAGTTCAACCGTACTATAAACTATTTGAAGTAGAAAAATATACTAAAAATAATTTAATTTAATTATACAAGATGATTTCTATCATGGTTAGAAGTAATTTCTAAAAAGAAACAAAATCCTAAAACTCTAATATGAAAAAAAAAAAAAAAAAAAATACACTTGGTTCATTGGCAACTCGAGGTTGTAGAAATTTTTGGTTTCAACCTATCTATTGTTCATAACATCTTTATCACATTTATTTACTAAATTATTTTTATAATTTTTTTTTAGTAATCCATAACTAATTTAACATTTATCTCACAAAATTTTAGTTCATTTTAAGATCCAAAAAAATTATAAAAATTTCTGGAAGTAACGGTTGTCCAAAACCAATGAATTTTGTATAATTTCAAAATATCTCTATTTCTTATAAGGTTTCTTATACTTTTGGTAAGTAAATTATTTTTAAAATTTTTATAATGTTTCATCATTAAGTTTAAAGTCATATCACAAAATTTCATCTCATTTGGAGTTGTGGATAAATTATTAAAATTCTAGGAGTAACAGTTGTCTGAATTAATAAATTTTGGATAGTTGGTAAAACATTCTAAAATTAACTATATTATAATTTTTATTTAATTTTTTTAATTATTTTATATAAAACTATACTTATCAAGCTTCAATCTGACTTTTAAATCACTTAAATTGGAGTTGTAACGAAGGAGATATGAATTTTTTAAGTCGACCCAAAATTACATGAAGTTCCGGTGAGGGCAACACCGAAACTGGCTCCCCGGGCGGGGTCCTGCAGACACCCTAGACATTTGGGCAAGGTCCCACCGACTGGATGGGGTCCGGTGGGTGCGCTGGATAGGCGGGGTCCTGCCAACTCTCTGTTTCCTAGGCGAGGGCGCCTTGCGACGTCCATATCTCGCAAGCCGGAATGAGTTACACGACGTGCCATATATGAATTTGGGGTAGAAGAAGCCACTCTATCCAAAAAAAAAAACATGGTTATTTTGTAAGATTCCATCAATTTAATGGTCAAAAGTCCATTTTACTTATTTTTTTTACTATAATAGTAAAAATTTTGTCTAATTATAGTTTTTCATCCTTGAGCTTTAGA
Source organism: Magnolia changhungtana (assembly GCA_030180095.1). Taxonomy (NCBI): domain Eukaryota; kingdom Viridiplantae; phylum Streptophyta; class Magnoliopsida; order Magnoliales; family Magnoliaceae; genus Magnolia; species Magnolia changhungtana. Next base: position 1,537,692 of record JASAUF010000051.1, on the reverse strand, counting down.
ATTTGTGTCTAAAATGAAGGTACATAGAAAAATTAGAAAAATAAAGTGGTGGAAGGTGAGATTTTTGAAGAAGATGGGTTGGAGGGAGGAGTTGAGAGTTAGGGATTAAGTTTTCAGAGCTTGGGAAGAAAATGGGGTGATGATTGAGGGTGAAAGCGGTAGGATTGGCTAGAAATGACCATAGGGAGAAGCCCCTAGGGCCCTTAAGGAGCATGAAGAGGCAACGAGGGGGTCCCCACGTGTGGGAGGGCCCCACCTATTTGTCGGGCCAGGATACACTAGGTGTTGGGATCGCACAAGCTACTTTAGCAGTTTGAACCTATCGCATTTAGGTCGGGTCAACTCAAGTCGTCCAACCTTCCAATTGGAAGTGATTTGGATCACTTTGCACAGTCTAAGTCTTTCTATTCGTAAACCCTAACGTTTTAGTCTTCAGATTTGCCAAATGGCATGATCCGGGGATCCTATGAATGTCTCTAATTTTGATCGCTCCCTCCTAAGTCAGCGAATGCGTTATGGCGAGTTCATAATCCACAGGCCAATTTAATCCAAACCATTGCTTTGATACCATCTGTAACACCCCGGAATTTCAGGGGCCATGTAAGAATTCGGCTCCCGAATTCCCAGGTGTCATGGGTGCCCTAATGGGCTTCATATTTTTAATTACATTTGGATAATCTCATAAACAATGGAGGATTTAGCAAGGCATGAAGCATAAGTACATCATAAAACAGTATCAATTACTACTAAATATAAAAATATTCAAACCACGAATACAAAATCATTTAAATAAGGAACTACTCCCACCCATACATGACCCAAAGCATCTAGGGCCCTGATCCATACCCCGCGGTAGCCCGAACTCAAACTAAAAGGATCCGCCGAAAGTCTAGAAGCAGGGAAGCTCCTCTTCCCTATCCTTGCTCGCCTCACTCGGCTTGTCGAGCTCCACCTCACTTGCATCTAGTAAAGGGTCTGGTTGGTGTTTTAAAACACCGTCGCAGAGTGGGACTGAGTAGCTAACACAGTGGTTACTATTAGCCTTAAGTTACAATAAGCAGCAATTATATGATGAATTTAATGAAAAGCATATATTCACAGATCCCTAAATAATCTTGTTAATGCATATGCATGTATTATGATATGATGCATGACCTCGCAACAATACTCCCTCGAACGACTTCGTCTAACAATCGCGCATGACCAACACTCTCCCAATGCGACCTCAACTGCCGAGTTACCAAATTCTATCTAATGTGATGCGTGAATAATGTTAGCCGAGTATTTAGTTAATTCCGTTCATTCAGCAAATTGGGGAAACCGGTACACCCCACGTATCATGGCCCTCAACTGGTTGTGAGGCTAAGGCCCCTGAACGTGCGAGGCCAGGACCCCGCGATCCTTAATCCCATCGGGTTCTCCATCCCCAATTTCAAGCACATGGGGAGTGCTGATAAGAGAGATCACTCGTGATCACTACGGGGAGGCTTGTCACCCTAGCGTAGGCCGACTGATCGGACACAGTGTCCCATTCTACCATGCCCGACTCTCGAGTCAATGGATCGGTTGCAAATGGTTATCAATAAGCTTCAGTAGTTGAAGGAAGTTCTAAGTTTCATACAAACGTGAGCAGACATGGTTAACGAACATGGTTGGTCAATAAGCGAACTAGACCGTGCGAGTTCAGGTGAGTACAAGATGGACGACATCGAGTACAAGCGACCCATATAGTCCAACTATTGTTGTCCATTCGCATCCGCCCCAACTCGCTGGTTTAGTCGCAGGATGGTCCTATCAACGGGACCACCTTCTCCCACTTCAGTTCCTTGACCAACCCAGGGGTTTATGATATTCAATAATATTCCAACAATTCCTGATTCACCTTCTAACACTAGTAAAGTCATGCACTCATACATCAAACATAAAAATTCAGATTTTCTATAATGTAACTCCTAATAAAAAAAAATATGAAATTAATGTGTTGTTGAGTGGGGTTACTGAGGAGATCAAGAGCTATACATCATTCATAGTACAAACATACAATAAGGATTAATGCAAGCACAAACATATAATAAGGATTTTATGCAATCATACATGCCACAAGGAAGGTTATACTAGAATCACATATGAGATGAACATGTCACTCCAAATCAAGCCCAATCATGTTGAAGAACAAATAACCAACACTTAACTATTTCATGGGATTTAGGGGGACCTATCATGTAGGGTCGTGGCTAGGTTCTCTCTAGATTACTCAAGCACATTATCCTAACATTTATAATTATTAAACTCATAGTAAAATTGGTGTTAGGCCACCTAAGGATAATAGCCCGCACCTTGTGACGATTGGCTCGATTTACAGCGCCCGTAGGGTTATGGTGTTAGGAAATCATTGTTGAAATGCCTAAATAAGCATACAAGCTTGTAAGAATTGGAAGGAATTTAACCTAAGACTTAAACCTACAAACATAACTCCATACTTACCTTCAATCGCCACTGAATCGACACCAATGACAGACAATGTTGCTATAGAGGAGATGAGAGGGTGAAGGTGCACAAACCCTCATGCTTCCAAGCTCTCCCTATCCCTTTCTCCTCTTTTTTCATCTTTCTCTTCTCCCTTTCTCCCTTTCTTTCTTCTAGGAAAAATTCGTATGGGGAGAGGGGGTGCCCAAATGAGGCCCTTTTATAATGTCAGATTTGGTGCAAATGGCCACAAGGGTTGGGTTTTTAGTATACTAGCCCTATAGGAGGATTTTTCTAGCCTCTAGGGCCCACTATGGGGCATATATATTGATATACACTGTAAGATAGTTATCCCTAACGATGATCTACATATGGATATGATCGGCCCACCATTTTAATGTGCCGATCGACAGATATGATTAAAAGTCTGTTCAATGGTCACCGATGGTCGATCGAGGCCACGGCTATAGGGATATGAGCAAGGAAATATTCTTACTCCACGTATGAAGTTTGGTTGTAAATCGATGGTCAAAATCCTCAACTTTGCATAAGAGTGGATGACCCAATTCATTTAAGTTTCAGCTTCTTCCTTTAGGGTATTTACACTTCTCATGCACTCGTCCTTTGCCTCAAGTTGAGAGGTTTTGGACACTACCCAGGTCCGACTCCCGCGATGGACGTCAAACCCAGTAAGATGGACATTATTCTATAGTTTTGGAACTAATGGCCCACTAACGAGAGGCCTAGAGCTCGTTCGAAAAATTGAGGTATTTCTGGAATGAATTAGGTATTGAGATTTCTCGTGGGTAATGATTAGGGTTTAGATTAACTATGTTCATAGTGTGGCCTATTTATAGCTAGTGAAAGTGGAGATTTGGTCATAATTACTCTAAACCGTCAGTTTTAGGCTAAAAGAGTAACAGAGTTGATTTGGTCTATTAGTCAAGATCTGGGCCTTATCTGACTCGGCTTCGGTTAGACCTTTAATTTAGTTATGATTGTCTTGATTAGTTAGGTCAGTTAGATTTAAGTCATATGTGAGTAAATCATGCGGCTAAACTTGATGTTCAAGTGATCAAGCGGATTCGTTAGCTTCCTATGGTTGATTAATCAGACTTGTGCGGTTCTTTATTAGTACCACCCACGTATAAACTAACATTAACTGCTAATGGTCAGTAAGTAATAATATAAGTTAATTACGAAAAAAATTAAGGATTGTTAAAAATCTAAAATAGTAAAAATTCAGGACGTTACAGTGTAAATGGACCATAATGTGGTCGCCTACCTTGAACACTTTTTGTCATCGATGATTGCCCACTTACTCCTTGTACTTTTCATTCAAGGCATGTAGGTTAGTCTGTATCTCCACATGAATGCCCATGATCCTGTTTGCCATATGGTCTGTTGCAATGATCATACCCGGGAGCTTAGGCAGAGGGACCAAGTGAAGTGTGTGGCGAGGTACTCATTCGTAAATAATTTAGAACGGGAATTTCCCTGTCGTGAGATTCTCCATGTTGTTGAATGCAAACTTCGCTTCAGACAAAGTCAAATCCCACTACTTTGGTTTTTCTCCTGGAATACATTGAAGGAAGTTTCCCAACGTGCGATTCACAGCCTCGGTCTGCCCGTCAGTCTATGGTGGTAGGCGCTGCTGAACTGAAGTGGTGTATCGAATCGAGTCTACAAAGTCTGCCAAAAGTGACTAATAAACTTCATGTCACAATCAAAAATAATAGTCATTGGAACCCTATGTAGCCACATAACCTCTTTGAAGAATAAATTCACCACGTGTGTTACATCAAGAGTCTTTTTGCATGGGATAAAGTGCACCATCTTGGATTAACGATCTACTACCACAAACATTGAATCCATGTCACGTTGTGTTTGTGGTAGACCAAGCACAAAGTCTATAGATAAATCTTCCCAAGGGCCGTCAGGCATGGGTAACAGGGTGTAGAGGCTCGTATTCTGAGATTTCTCCTTAGAGATCTGACAAATATAACAATGTTGAACTGCTTTTCTCACATCACATACTAATTGCGACCAGTAATACCGCTCTTCCACAAGAGCTCGCATTTTGTCTTGCCCAAGATATCCACTAAGGCCACCTCCATGTAGCTCTTGGATGATTTGTTCCCTTAACGGACTTTTGGGTATGCACAGTCGATTCCCAATGAAAAGGAACCCGTCTTACATATGTAAGTCACCGAGGTGATCTTCTTGGCATCTAACTCATGCTTCCTTGAAGTCATCGTCGTCGACATATATGTCCTTGAGGCCCTTGAACCTGACAACTTCATTGCTCATATTGACTAACAAAGTTACACGGTGACTCATTGCATTGACTACTTTGTTCTATTGCCCAAACTTATGTTTCGGCACAAACATGAATTCGTGTAAAAACAAGACCCACCTAGCATGCACACGGTTAACGTTAGCTTGGCTATTAATGAATTCGAGAGCTTGACGGTCTGTATAAAGTATGAATTTTATTTGAATCAAATAATTTCGCCAGTGTCACAGTGCCTGGACCACTGCGTATAATTCGATCTCATGTATAGACCACTTCTTGCATCATCACTAAGTTTCTCACTTTAGAAGGTTACCAGCCTACCTTTTTGAAACAAAACTCCCCCAATTCCGACATATGAGGCATCACATTCGACTTCAAACAGTTTGTCGAAGTTGGGAAGTATAAGAACCAGGGTCATGGACAACCTGCGCTTAATTTCAGTAAAGCTCCTATCGGCTTCATTAATCCACTGAAACTGCCCCTTCTTTATGCAATATTTTATTGGTGACACAATGGTACTGAAAATTTTCACGAACCAACGATAGAATGTTGTCAGTCCATGAAAGCTTTGCACTTCGTGAATATTTGTGGGAACTGAGTATTCTCTTATTGCTTTCACCTTTTCCTCATCCACCCGAATGCCTATGGATTCGACAAAGCCCAGAAATAACAGGCTATCACTTATGAAGCTGCACTTTTGAAAATTAAGATACGATTTATTTTCAGTGAGCACTTGAAGGACCTTCTTGAGGGTTCCATATGGGTGGTTTCGTCTTGACTGTATATCAAAGTATCATCAAAATAAACCACAACAAACCACCCAATGAAAGGTTTCAGAACTTGGTTCATCAACCTCATGAATGTGTTAGGTGCGTTCGAAAGATCGAAGGGCATAACCATCCATTCATACAATCCTTGGTCTTAAAAGTCGTCATCCACTCATCACCCGGCCGCATTCAAATCTGATGGTAACCGCTCCTCAGATCCAATTTAGAGAATAATTTTACGCCCTCAAGCACATCCAACATATCGTCCAGTTGTGGTATGGGAAACCTGTATTTTATGGTGATTTTGTTGATCGCTCGGTTGTCGACACACATGCACCAACTCACATCTTTCTTAGGAGCTAATAGAGTAGGTATGACGCATGGGCTCATGTTTTCTCGGATGAAACTCTTACAAATCAGTTTCTCCACTTGCTCTTGCAAAATTTCGCACTCCTTCGGACTCATCCGATGGTGAGGACGATTTAGTAAGCTAGACCCAAGGACAAGGTCAATATGGTGTTGGATATCTCGCATGGGAGGTAATATATCGGGAAGGTTATCAGGCCAAATTTCATTAAACTCATGCAGTAAAAGTTTTAGTTCATCAGGGATGTTAGTGGAATCGAGTTCTTTCCCTTTCATAATTAATTCATAGGCCTGTCCTATTTCTTTAGATTCCTCTACGAAGTCCCACATAGTTAAGAGAAAATGACCCTCCACTTTAGAAGTTTCAAGTGGTCCCTTTGGATCCATAAGGGCTAAAATAGTTTTCTAGCCATCCTTGACAAAGATATACACATTATCTTGCCCTTTATGAGTGGCGTCATGATCAAATTGCCAGGGTCGACCGAGTAGTATGTGACATGATACTTCCATATCAACTACATCGCATACTACTTCATCTTTATAATATTTGTCAATTGAAAAGGATATGGTGCACTGTTCAGTTACCTTTGTTTCACTGACCTTCTTAATCCAATCAATCGTATCTAAGGAGGGATAACGCTCCATTTTCAATTACAATTTTTCTACCATTACCCTGGAGATGATGTTCTCGCTGCTAGTGTTTGAATTATCTCTGATAATATTGAAATATCTTTGATAATATCTTTATCTCCAACTCAGCTGTACCGATAACACTGGTAGCGATACCCGTAACACTGGTAGTATAAAAAACTCCAGGTATTAGCAATGTATATCACTAAGTCTCGACAATGTATCAATATCACTAATGTAATCACCAAGATTTCAACTATGTAAATTCTAAGTGTCACTTGTATTGCCAATGCATTAATATCGCCAATGTATCACCAATATTTTTGACTAAGTGAATTCGAGGTAATTCTTGTATCATAAGTGAATAAATGATATTTTAATAATGTCGTCAACGTATTGATATCATCAAATTTTTATTTATTAGAAAAAAAGAATTATTTCAAATTTTTTTCATGGGCACATGGTTGTATGTAGTGTTTAATTTGTCATTGATAATATTGATAATATCCCGATATCATCGATATCGCAACATACGCGATATTTGAACCATAATCTTTCATTTTCTTTCCAATTGTTGATGATTTTTTGGTAAAATATCATGTATTACTAACGTTTTACAATATCGATGGATGTTTGGATGGAAGGTTGGATGGTTAACTAGGCCGGATGTGATAGTTGGACTAATTTCTTACAACAACACATGCTTTTAAGGCCCCATTAAATGAAAACTTGTTATGTATGGATTCTTTTTGTAATTTTTTATTTCTAAATATGTAAATATGTACATTTTAACATTTTCTGAAGTTTCGCTGAAAATTCCACCATTTTTCCCATGTTTCCCTCATTTTCAATTATTAGCGATATTATCGGCGATATTGATATTGTTTCTGTATCCCTGGCTAGCAAAACTTGTAGCAATACTTATACTTCAAACACTGCTCGCTGCTCCCACTATTGATGATCACATTACAGACTTTTCAATTCACCGTGCACCTAGTTCAGAAGAAGTTATGTCATTGTGGGTGTACTTCTTTCCTTGACGCATACAATAGTCACCTCACGACGAGCGATTCGCCATGATCCTGTTGAACCCAACCTGATTCGTCCATTTCGTCTTCTATGGCATGCTCTGGTTCCTTAATACCTAGATCCTCGTCGACGTATTTAGCATTCTATCATTAATGGCGAGGTTTGCCACTTGTCACTGGGGACAAGTATTTGATAGGTGACCCGGTTGGCCATAACGAAAGCAATGGTCCCCCCTTGTTCAAGCATAGGGGTTCAGGATACTGCTTAGGCCAGCAGCAATCGATATGCCCCTTTGAGGCCTAGGTTGAGTACATGCTACTATGGGCTCCTTCCCCTTGGGCTGTGGATCTCCTTAGGGCGGGCATGTCACAGCAGCCCTAGGGATAAGATAGGTCCGTGTGTTGGGACGTTCAAGTTGTACTTCCGCTCAGGTAGCTAACTTGATTGCATCGTTTATCATCCAAATGGACCGCATCTGGACTTGATCTTAAATCGTTATACATAACCCACCGTTGAATCGGGCAACTTGTTGCGATTCAGTTTCGTCCAAATTGTTACGCACAGCTAAGTGGTAGAATTCTTTTATGTAATCTCTCACCGTCTGACTACCCTGCCAACAATTTTGGTATTGTTGGAATAATACCTGATCGTAGTCACTAGAGAGGAATCGTGTGAGTAGTAGTTGCTTCATCCGTAGCCATGTGTGGATTGGTGCTTTCATCTTTCTCGCCTGTATTAGTTGTAGTTGCTCACACCAAGCTGAAGCTCCACCTTTCAACTTATAAGCCACAAGCTTGACCTTTTTTGCTTCAGGGATGTCCATATGGTCGAAGAATCTCTCAACCTCAGAAAGCCAATCAAGAAAATCCTCAATGCGTAGTTAACCATTGAAGCTAGGGATATCGACCCTCATCTTACACTCCCGATCTGCCCAATCATCACCTTGTTTGGGATATTGGAGGATTATGTCATCGACCTCCTCGTCGCTGGATCCTCCTTCCTAGGGAATGATTATTTAGTTCATTGCTGACATTATTCCATGATCAGGGTGATCACAAGTTCCAGTAATAGGTGGTGGTGGATTACCACCATGAACACGGAGCTGCCCTAGGGCCTCCGCCAAGCGATCCTCCATGCGATATACCAAGTGATCCGCCATGCGATTGATGGAAGCCTACAGCCCTTGCATGGATTGCCGATTCTCTCGCTGCGCTGCTTCGAAAGCTGTCACTGTTAAAGGTAAATTCCTTGGAGCACCGTCCATGGAATTATTGCCCGACTCGTCATTAGAAGTCATAGTTCTGAGGAAAAGCCTCACTTTGATACCAAACTGACGCAGGGGAGGACGTGAGGTCGAACAATGTCTTCCTCAAGAAGATAATTGTTCCGAATCCACGGAACTTCTCTGGACTCCTCACAGAGACTTCTCGAATCCATAAGGAAAGAAAGTAAGAAAATAGAAATAAATTCTAATAAATTCGTAAATTGATTGATGAGCGAAATAAATGACTTCACAACACTTTAAATAGGGATACCAAGTAATGGGGAGAAATCATAATCAAACTATAACTAAAACTCCTAGAATTCACAACTTACTATAAATAGTAAACTTACTATTTATAGACGGTCATGATGTCTACTAATGCATAAGGTTTTCGGGCAAAAATAGTAAGTGTCCTATTTGGCTTCACCAAGATGTTCTCCTAATTATTCTAAGCTCTTTTCACGTTGGGTGCAACTCCTAAAGCCCAACGGATGAAGAGCTATAATCAAACTAAAACTTACTATTTATGGTAAAAATGGAATTAAAATAGGGAAACGATCGTTGATTTGGTGGTATTTCACAAATCCGGCTTGCGCAACCCGGCATAGCAGGTTGTGTGGCTAAAGTAACCTGTTCCACCCCAAAATCATATATTTTACGTCCGATAACTCATTCCATATTGCGAGATATGCCTGATTTAAGGTCCGACAGTCCGGATCACTTCTGCCGTTGACCAGGCCCTTTCTGATCCATCTTGGCCATGAAACTGTCTACAACCCTCTCTACATCAAAAAGGAAATTATCGAAAACACCATTTCACGTGAAACTAACTTTTATTGCTTTTTACATTTTTTTTCTTGAAATTTGTGGAAAATGTAATTTCTTATTTTTTAAAATAAAAAATAAGTGAATTTATTTTCCCAACACCACTACCTGATTATACAAGGATTTTTAATGAATGGTTATTGAGTTATTTCTTGTGTTTTTACAATTAAATGACTCTTATTTATACCATACTTTCTCATTACCCCTTCAGATCTTTTCCTTAGATAATGGGAGAAACTAACTACTATTTAAAATTTTCATTTACAGATGCGCACCTGTATTATTTTTTAAAGGTTTTGACACTTACCCTTTCATTTATTGTCAAAACAGAGCTTGCTTTTAAATTCTTTCTAAAAACTCTCTTAAAGATTCCACAGTTAGTCATTTTTCTGCTCACCAACTGATTTCGATACATAACTGATATTGTATTTAAAAAAAAAATTAATGTCCTCAATTATTTTAAAGCCTTTATATGTTTTTTTTTTCATCACTTAACCCTCTCAAGACCAAAGAAACTATCATGCCTCTCTCTCTCTCTCTCTCTCTCTCTCTCTCTCTCTCTCTCTCTCTCTCTCTCTCTCTCTCCCTCCCTCCCTCCCTCTTGAAACCCTCGTTCCTCTCTCTTTCCTTCCCACCTTCACACATCTCTAACCCTCTTACTCAAAAATTTAATCACCAAAACACCATCTCTCTTACCTAAACCCAAAATTTAGACCCAGACCCTTTTACTAAATGGGCAGGATTGAGTCATCCCATCAAATAGTCAGACCCATTTATAAATGGGTATGGGTCTGGTAGAGGGAGATTCACCCAAACGCATTTATAAATGAGTCGGGTCTAACGGGTCTCATTTTCCCATATTGCTTGTCAAGGTATGCCAGCATTTTTACCGGGTCTGGACGGGTCCGAGTCTACATGGGTCCCTTGCAACATAAACCAGACCCACTCATTTACTAAATGGGTTCGAGTCGGATCGGGTCGTGCCTAATATAAAGAAAATTAGATCCATACCCATTTAGCGACAAGGTCTAGCCTTAAACCCAGACCCATACCATTTAACAAATGGGTCGAGTCTCGATTGGGTCTAAATGGGTTGGGTCTGGGTACCTTAGTTAGTCCAGCCCATTCTAGGATTAAGATCATTCAACAACAAGGTTTTCAAGATGTATAACCAATTACCATTAAGATATGGTCCATATCCTACATATGTGTGTTGGTCGTTTAAAAAATTCTAACTTCGTAAGATACATCACAATGAGACATCGTCTTTAAATCTTCTTCCTGCCTTCTTCTCTAACTGTTACATAAAGGTACATGAGGTGAGAAAACCCATCAATGGAGGCACAAAAACTACCCATCAGGGCAATTTAAATCAAAGGATATGTTACCACCTTCCAACTAACTGATGAAGCAATACTACCATTAAACCGTCAATTTCAAATTGATCGACTTATTCTGTGAAGAAATATCACATGAGAAACCATGTGATTTCTACCGTCCATGCATTAGTTTGGGCCATCCATCAAAGTGCCCCACTAAAAATGAGGCATCTAGCACCCTCAACTTGAAACCGCCCAGTTGTAGGATCCAATTGCATGTATCTAGCCTATCCAGTGGCCACTCAATCAAGATCATTTTAAATTTGGTTATTTCTAACCATTAAATTTGATTACTCATCCAATCATTCCATCATTTATTGACACTCCACATGTGCAGGACATATGATATAAGAATCCAATCCATCTGTTATGTAGACCACATGATAATGTATTCAATAGATGGTGAATAGTCATGGATGTTCCACATGTGTCTAAAACTTAAACTAAGGAGATTAATGGTGGACCACAATACGATGACCCTACTAAAGACCTCCAATGTCTTATACTAGAGTCTTCTTTCACAAAAAGGATTGTAGAACGATCACTACTCCACACATGTGGAGGAATAATTTTGGAATATGTTATCTATTTAAGGGGCAGACATAAAGCATAGCATGTAGATTCAGTGGGTGGTTATATGAAGGTTACATGTGAGGTACAGCACTAGAATCTACTTAAGGCAAATCCATATTATGGTCCATCTTGGTCTTCCTAGAATCTCATAGAGTGAAAGAGAATTTTTTTGGTAAGGCCTGTATCCTAGTCCATACTATTCCTTAGACCCCTGCGATCTTCCCTGTCAAATTTCAGTAACCTACGACTTGTAGTCGGTATTTGCGCGCGACCCTAAGTCACATCCCGAAGATCTGAGTCGACTTGACCCGAGACTTATATCATTGCGACCGCACCATTGCCACGGTTCCAATGCCATGACTTGCGCATCGATGTGATACCCAGGCTACGAGTTGTGGGCTAGCATTTATCTCAAAGAAACGTCACACGTTGCGAATTCTGAGAGAATCCTACCCAATCTATCACATCAATCAATCAAGTACAAGTCAAGTACAACCCATCACTCCACCCATCCTTCTCTTACACAAGCCATCCCCAAAGTCAATTCTCTCTCACTCCACCCATCCCTTTCTTACAGACACCCATCCCTTTCTTACACACAACACATCCCTTTCATCCCATTACATCCTCTCTCCCTCTCATTCTCTCTACCATTTTCCAAGCAACCAAAGAGAGTGGACATTCAAGCCTTCCAAGGAGAGAAAGAGCCAAGTGTGTGGCCCACTTTCTACCCCTAAACTCTCATCTCCACCCTTCAATCTTCATCATCCTCCATCAAAGTAGAAGCCAAGGAGCTTAGCATTCCAAGGAGCCTAGAAGAAGTGTAATCGATGGGTATTTATAGGACTAGAGTAGTGATTTTAATGATGGGCCAAGCAGGGCCTACCGATTGATGTTATGGATCTCACTTTGGACCCTAGGTGTGGCTGATGGCCCACCATGATTCATATGTTCATCCCATGATGGGGCCATTCTCTGTGGAACCCATCATGATGTTTATTTTTTTCCATTGTAAAAAGGTCATCTATACCTTGCATTTTAGATGAAAAAGGAATCTCCACCGTTGATTTTGATTGGTGGGCCCACATGTAATGGGACCCACTTGATGTATGTTTTGTAATGCATGGAAAAGAGGGCTCATAGCGGCGGAGCCCTCCATCGCACGTCTCTCTCTCCCCCCCTCTCTCTCCCCTGATTGTATGGCCCACCTATGATGTATGTATTTTTATCCATGCAGACCACCAAGTGGGACGCACCCGCTATCCAACCGGGGCCCACTTTGTTGTCCACCTTACTGCCCGTTTGGGCAGGCCCTATTTGAAGGGAAAACACAAATATCAGTTTGATCCAAACCAAGTGGGCCACATGCACGTGGGACCCACTAGATGTTAGTATTCCGTCCAGGCCATCCATCCATGGGACGTCCAATAGGCCTGGATGGCAATGGAAAAATAGATATCAGCTTGATCCAATTCATGTGGCCCACCCATGTGGGACCACCATGATCTATGTATTGTTATCCACACCGTCTAGTAGATGGGACGGTGGGACTCCACCGTGACGTATATGTTTTATCTGTGTCGCTCGTCCGATGGGACCCACATGATGTAGTGGATTATCTACACCATCCGTTCAAGGCCTAGACATGAGGCCACCCTGATGGATGTGTTGCATCTGTACCATCCAGCCTGCCTGCAGCCCTGGACGGTGGAGCCGATTTCCCCACCTCTGGGCCACGCACGTGGGACCCACATGTGATGCATGTGTTTATATCCACACTATCCAGTGGTCTGAACGGTGGGGACCACCGCGATGTATGTGTTTTATATCCACATCGTCCGTCTACTTTGCTGGACTGTAACGCCCCAGATTTCGAGGGTCAAGCAAGGCTCAACTCCTAAGATCCAGTGCATCACTTATACAACATAGATAATGATGTTTAAATGTTGTCCATATCAAGGTATTAAACATGAGTGAGATTATACTAAATCAGCATATCATACTCCAGAGATAATGTAATTAAGCAAGTGGAAGACTGAAACAAATATATTAAAGTATGTACGTGTTTCACAACCTCTAGAGTATGAGTATGTTACTGGGCTGAATATATACATATTTTGTTTCAAAATATACAAAATGTCAAAATGTAGGTGTCTAACTAATCCATGAGACCCTTTAATCCCGTCGTATCAGTACAAGGTCTACGTAGACCCGTCTGATAGCTGAACATAGGAGAATTCCTCCTCCTCATCCATGAAGTCCGGTTCTGTTACGTAAACTGCATCGCCACTTGCATCTAAACCATAGTATGGTTAGTGTTTTAAAACACCATCCCAGGGTGGGAGTGAGTGATCAACTCAGTGGTACTATAAGGCAGAGGTTAACATGTTATCAAGTCAATCAAGCAGTAATGATAAAGCAATATGTAAGTGTTATATTTTTCTAGCTTCTATGATTGTCAAATTTTATAGTTCCAAAACCTCTTGGAATCTGTGTCTTGTGTAGCACATCTACATATTCAAGACTGTACTTCTCATGTATAAGAACAAAGGTCTTTACCTCAAAAACTTCAAGTGTAAGATTATATGTTTGCAAGATTAGATGTTCATGTTCAAGTACAACACCAAGTGTGAATTCAATCTTTCAAGCTTTAACAGTTCAAGTATTCAAAGCTTCGTCCAAGTGGAGACAAAGTTCTTTACTTTGAACTTCAATCTCAAGCTTCAATGTTAGTCATATTCAAGCTTCAAACATCTCAAGTTCAAGCTTCATCATATGTCAAGATCTCAAGCTTTGTGAACTTCAAAGAACGACTATCAACTGAAGTAAAAGAAGACTCAATGTTCATACATCACTAACAAGGTATGAAAGACCCTAGATTGACCATAGGGTAGGTCATTTTGAATACATAATTCAATTAGGTCACTTTATAAGTGCATAGTCTGTTTTTCGACTAGTCTTAGGCTATATTCGACTAGTCCTAGCACTGGATCGACCAGTCCAAGAAATCCTCGACTAGTCCTAAGCTTGTTTATAATTTTTAAAATTTTTTGTTAGAGCCTCGACCAGTCCTGGAGACTGCTCAACCGGTCATGTGAGCAGTGTTCGACCTGTGCTCGACCAGTCCTACAGGCTTGACTCAAAGTCCAGCAACTAAATTGAGTCCCGCATGACCAGTTGTGGAGGCCGCTCGACTGGTCGAGCAGGTCCTTCAACCAGTCGTGGAACGGTCTGATTTTATCACGCTCAAAATTTCAAAAATTTGTTAGTCCTACGACCGGTCGTGTTAACCTCAGGACCAATTGAATATGCGAGTTCTGCACTTATAAATAGATCACAAATTTCAGGGTTTGATATCTAATTCAAGCAATAATAATGCATGCCCTTGCACAAAGCTCCCTCACAAGCGACTCTAACAACTAAGTTCGTGCATGATAAACTCCTTAAAATGCAACTTCCTCGCCAAAGCACATGCAATGCGGTGCATGGTCGTGTTATCCAAGTACTTAATTAAGCTTATTCATACAGTAGGTTCAGGAAGCTAAGATACCTCTCTTTATATCATTACCCCAAACGAATGATCCATCTAGGGTCGTCAATCCTAGTTAAGAACATATGATAAGCAAGTTGTAGGGCATCACCCCTAATGAAATAGTAGTCAATAGGCAAATTCAAAAGTTTATACTCGCGGCCACTACGGGAAGGCTCATCACTTTAGCATAGGCTGACAGCTCAAACACAATGTCACATACCACCATGCCCGGCTCACGAGTTTGGGTTGCTCACTGGTCACTATGGGGAGGCTCGTTACCCCAGCATAGGCCAACAGCTCGACCACGGTGTCCCATACCACCATGCCCGACTCATGAGTCTTAGCGGATCATGGTACCATGATTAAAATGGGCCGTTACATTGGTAAGGGGTACCTTAGATTTAAGCAGTGGCGTTCATACATGGTAAACACACAATAGGTCAATCGGTTTATTTGACAAGTTCGATTAGTACGAGCGCATACCAACTTAATCGACATGGAGCGCATAAGCACTCCATGTGGCCTAACCACTGTCGACAATCGTCATACAACCCAGATTCATCGAACATATCCAATGTGGCGAGACTAGTTTGGCCACTCAAACGAGAATGGTTACCGATTGCCTGGACTACTTTGTAATCCCAATCTTACTCAGAGCATCTAACAAACAATTCAAGTGAATCCTTCATTTAAGTATTTCATCAAACACATTGAACATGTTACCAAACACTTGCATTTTATACATAGATTCTGTAACGACAAATATGATTACATGAAAGAACCAATACATATGAGCAAGGTAATTAAGAATCTTATCTTAATACTCTTAATACATACAAATCATTAACATTTTCTCAGTCAAACAATATATCAAACACTTAGGCTATGCCTCACCAAATATATAGACTAGGTTAGTTACAACATATAGTTTAGCAAATCCTTATATAAAGAGGTCAGCATACATATGGCAACAATGAATCCTAGATTAGTAGGCATAGCAAACACAAATCATGTTTACATGTTCATTCAAACATTTCAACAAACACATAGGATGCGTATTTGTCCAACATAGCTCATGCATGTATAATACGTCGAAATCAACATGTCTAAGACGATATGGTAGCAATCAAGTCAAACATAAATCATTAGCTAACATTGAAAGCACTGAAAACCATAACCTAAATGTTTATAGTCCATACCTTTTATCGGAATATATGATTTGAACTCGGTTCAAACACAACATTCCCGAAAACGGAACGACGGGCACCTAAATAATGAGATAGGTTAGCTATTTCATCGATTACTCTATTTGAATTTCTAAATCGAGATTAGGGTTAGGATTTCTTACCCAAATTGTAACCAAAAATGATTGTGTAGCGAAGTGGGGAGGTGAATCCGTGGCGTGGAGTCGTGGGAAAGACTCCCAGCAACGATCTCCCTGTTTCTCTCCTCTCCTTACTCTTTTCTCTTCTTTTCTCTCTTCTCTCTACTAGGTGCAAAGCCCTAAAAATCGAGAGTCATGTATATACTCAACTCCTGAGTTCCCGGGGTCACTTATAACTAGTCTTCATTAGTATGTGATTAATCCAGTCTAAATGCACAGCCTAGAATTTCCTGAAATATGAAGCACAACCACACAAGTACACTGAATAGAAAGAGATCAAATACATATATGAATACATGTCCAAAAGAATAGAGGGGTCGCACATGGCGTCACCCAACAAAATCATAAAAGAATAGCAAGTCCAAAAAGAATAGGACTGAGCCCGCTGCTCAGCGATCCATCGGCTCATCTATGGGTCCGGTGAGGTCCCGCGCATCAGCTGGAAGTATGACAACTCCTCGTCGAGAGTACCATCGCCATGCTCTACCTGCTCCACCTCCCCTGCATCTATAAGAGAGTCTGGTTGGTGTTTTAAAATACCATCCCAGAGTGGGAGTGAGTGATCAACTCAGTGTGTACTATTAGTCTTAAGTTATAACAAGCATCAATTTTAATATAAACTTAATAAAAAGTAGTCAATCATCAACACCTAACAACTCTTATTAAATATGCATACATACGGGATGATATGATGCATGTCCTTGCCATAACTCTCCCTCGAGCGACTCCATCTAACGATCGCATATGATAACGCTCCCTCAGAGCGACCTCTACTTCCGAGTCGCCACCCTAACTAGTGCGATGTAATGCGATCATGTTAGCCGAGTTATTAGTTAAGTCCATTTATCCAGCAGGTTAGGGAATCTGATACACCCCACATATCAATGCCCTAAATTGGTTGCGAGGCCAAGGTCCTCTAATGCGTAAAGCCGAGACCCTGCGGTCTGTGATCTCGTCGTGTTCTTCATCCCTGACTTCAAGCATATAAGGAGTGCCAAGAGAAAGGGATTACTCGCGGTCACTACGGGGAGGCGCGGTACCCCAACATAGGCCGATAGCTCAGACACGGTGTCCCATTCCACCATGCCCAGCTCACAAAGTTGTGGACCAGTTGCGGTTATTGGTGGGCCACTTACGGTTGTAGGGTGTTCTAGGTTTCATACATGTGTGAGAAAATAAGGTTAACAAACAAGGTTGGTCAGACAGTAGGCTAGACCGCACGAGTCAGGCGAGCGTGAGACGAGTGACATCGGGCACAAGGGACCCATGTAGTCAAACTATAGCCACCCGTATACACCCGCCCAAACCCATGGATCTAGCCCTAGCATAGTCCTACCGATGGGACTACCGTCTCTCATCATGTTCCTGACCAACACAATAGGGTGAAGGGGATCCATAACATGTCAATTATCCAGGTCATCAACTAACATATCAATATCATGTTCTCATGCATCTCAACCATACAAAACGAATACTTCTACCAAGCAAGTGAACTTTATGAAGAAACAAGGTGCGTGTGAGTGGGTGGGTTTGTGAGGAAGTTAAGCACTTCCTCCATCTTAAGAAATCATGAGCACAAGGGTAAATAATTATACACACAATGAAGCACCACATATGAGAAAAAAATATCAAGCAAACATGAGCATACTATCATCCATACACGATATCATGGGAGAGGTAAGATCAACACCAAATTTGAGAGCTAAGCATGCATATCCATACGTTTCCAACAACATATAACTCCTAGAGTTTCTCTATAATTTTAAATATAACATCCAAGCAATCAAAATCATTAAGTTTATACTAAAATTAGTGCTAAGCCACCTAAGAACAATAGTCCGCACCTTCGGATCGTTGAAGGATTGCAAGATAATCTAAAATTGAGGATTTTGGGGTCGAACGGCTGGAATCCCTAAAGCAAGCACTTGCATGTTAGAGATCCAAGTCAAACCTTTCTCAATACATAAGTTTCAAGAAAAGAGGGTGAAGGATCTTACCTAGATGACCCACAGACGATTGTTAAGGTTGTGGTAGAGAGTTTCCTTTGGAGAAAGAATAGGGAGTTAAAAGGGTTGATCCCCTTGGGCCCCACCTCGATCTAAGGTCCACCTTAGCTCTCCTTCACTCTCTCTTCCTTCTCCTTTACTCTCTTGCTCTCTCTTTACTCCCTTGGGAATAGTAGTTGTGGTAAATGAGAGAGTTATGAGAGCTAGGGTTTTGTTTTCTAGACTTGGGCCCTTTGGCCTTAAGTTTCCACAATTTCCCAAAATAGCCCTCTAAGACTCCTTATTGGTGTTGGGATGGTTCTAACTCCTCTCTAGCCACCAAACTTGGTGTGTAGGTGCCTTATGGCCTGATGAGAGGTCATGCAAAGTTTGGGAACAAACGGATGAACGAGTATGGGGGTTGAGCATACGTTTCCGACCTTTAAATGGCCCTGAGGGGCCCATTTCGGTGATTGGGATGGCTCTAGTAGCCCCTTGGCCATGAAACTTATAGGAAAGGTGCTCCATGGCCTGATGAAGGGCCATGCAAAATTTGGGGGCAATCGAATATGTGGTTCGATCGTACGGGTTCAGTTTGAGATCAACGATCACCATTCCATGATCGGGTCCCAGGTTTGGTGGACGGGCGTAGAAAAATTCATTAAACCTCCACCATAAATGTGGACGAAATCTGACGGCTGAAAATCCTAGTATCTCAGTTTTATTTGCAAGTGCCAAATTCCAATTCTGACATTGGTGGGGTGCATTTGGCAAATGTCAGATCCTAATTCTAGGCAGCCACTGGGTCCGTGGTCCGCGATGGACCACAAGCCTAGTGAGATCTTCAATTCATTAAATTTTTAAATTTTTCTGATCTTTCTCGGTTGCTGGGTAGCCCACATGGGCTGTTGTTAAGCGTAAATAGGCCATTTGGTTTGGCGGACCACACTTGGTCCGATCATGACCAGACGGGTCTACTCTAATGGCTAGATCTAAGTTAATTAACTCGTGGTACCCCACCACGAGTACTTTGAATGAACGATCCTGCGACAAATCTTACGTGGACGCCTCAGGACACTATTCTGGTTGGACGGGATGTTACACTAGGGTTAGAGAAATTCGTATGGAATGGAAGTGGGGTGGTTTAAAGGCTATATATAGGCCCATAAGTGATGTATATGGCCCCAGGGCCATGGTATACTTAGGTTATATCCAAAGGGCGACTGTTTTTGACAAACAGGGCACATAGGGAGGCCCACTACACACATACATTGTAGTGTAAGTTCCCTGACAATGGATCTATGCTAGAATGTGATTTCAGCGTGATTAGATTGGCTGATCGACCGCAAGGGACCCGTGTCAGTTCAACAGTAGTATTTATTCAATTAGGGCCACAAGTATACGGATAAGAGTAGGGAAATTTCCTTTTCCCATGGTGAAGTTTGGTCAGAAACTAACGGTCTGAAATCTTCAATTTCGCCCGTAAGTGAATGGCCCAATTTACTTAAGTTTCAATATATTTTCTAAAGATATTCGTATTTCTCACACACTTTACTCAAGGCTCACATTGTGCGTTTCTGGATACTATTTGGGCTTGATTCCCGCGATGGTTGTCAAGACCAATAGGACGAATATAACCCTATAGTTTCGTGGTCATCGGACTCTAGACTTGTGGTCCAGGTCTGATACAGAGTTTCAATATGCTCCCGAGAGCAACAGGCTTTTAGGATTTTTCCTAAGTTTTTAACTAGTGTCGAGTTAGCAATTTTGATGGTTTTGGGTCTTATCATTTGTATAAATAGTGGTTTAGCTAAATCCACCGATTAATTTAGTTTATTACTTAATTAATTTTCGCCTAAATTTCTACAGAGAACCATCCTTAGGGATTTCTGCCTGAAGTGGTACTCGGGTCTTTGTACGGATTTTTCTGAGACATTACATGGACGTAGGGCCACCTGCCGTACGTGCAGGGCCCACCTGCTGGCTGTGCAGGGCCCATTATGATGCATTTAAGGCCCAAGTGATGAGGCCCATTGTGATGCATTTGAGGCCCAAGCGATGAGGCCCAATGTGATGTATATGTGAGGCCCATGGGATGTGGCCCAATGTGATATATATGTGGGATGTGGTCCAATGTCATGTATACGTGAGGTCCATGGGATGTGGTCCAATGTGATATATATGTGAGGCCCATGGGCTGTGGCCCAATGTGATGTATATGTGAGGCCCATGGGATGTGGCCCCACGTGATGCATGTGAGGCCCTTGCATGAGGCCCATTATGATGTATATGAGGCCGATGTATGAGGCCTAATGTGATGTATGTGAGGCCCTTGTGTGAGGCCCAATGTGATGCATGTGAGGCCCATTTGAGTTATGTGAGTCCTCCATGATGTATGTGATAATGTTTATGATGCCCATCCATCTCCTGGTTAACATGAGGACCATGGACCCCCATTATAGGGTAGGTTCTTAATGGGCTATGCCTTGGGAGCAATGATGGTTAAATGCCCACATTGTAAGAACAATGGTGGTTAAATGTTCACCTTGTAACCCTCCTTAGGGCCCATTGTTAGGCCCATTCTCATCAATTTGGGCCCCCAAAGTGTTACTGATCTAGTCTGAGTGGGCTAACCCAAACCGTTGGGCCCCCACTATTAATTATGCTGCCGTCATGCCTTGTAAACTTGTCCAAGTCATAGAGCCCGCTTTGTGCTATTGGGCCCTTAGGAAACCCAACTTGCTACGTGATGGAACGGGCGAGGAAGCCCACTCCTTATTCTTGAGCCCATACTTGATATGAGTAGGTCATCTAGGCCCATCCTTGTTATGAGGAGAGTACATCATCATCATATAACATGCTTAGTATAACTTCATGATACATGCCTATATGCATTATATGTATGCTTGATACGAGGAGTGACTGATCACAGAATATGCCATTGGGCAGATTGTTTATGGGACTCCCTGATTGGCGGAGTTGCCCTATATGAGTGCGCGGTATGCACAGGATTGGTGCATGACTGTATAGTATGATTCATGCATCTCGCATTATGTGATATGATCATTACACGCCCTAGCGACATGAGGGTCGTAGCCTCCACAGGCATAACGTGGATGGCAGGATTAGATACTGAAAATACTTATCTAACATGGGGGCGCCATAGATGTCCCCAAATGCTTATGGTACCAGGAGAACGCTCCAACGTCGAGACCGAGTGGATACATAAGCGTACGAGGGCCGTATACCAATAAGCCGCATCTCCCACTATGTCATGGTCGGTTGGAAGGGGGTATGGCTATGAGACCCGTATCCTAGCCCGTACTGTTCTGTATGCCTCCACGGTCCTCCCGATCGAATTTCAGCTACCCACGATCTGTTATCGACGTTTGCGCGCGATCCTGAGTCGTATCTCGTATATCTGAGTTGGCTCGGCTCGAGACTTATACCCTTGCAACCACAATGTCACTAGGTTCCGATGTCGCATCTCCCGCGCTGAGGCGATACCCGGACAAGGAGATGTGGGCCCACGTTCAGTTCGAGAAAAATGCCATGCGTTGCGAATACCGAGGGAATCTCTACAACACATCACATCAATCCATCAATAATGTCAAGTATTACATCCCATCCTCAACTTAATGAATTGTTTGTTTCGATTTCATGATCTATTATCGTTTTTAAATAATTTAAAAAGTGTGTCATAATTTCTCATTTGATTAATAGTTGATCTTAAAAAAAGTTAGATGGTGACAGTAACCTGCCCATTTTAGTGCAAATGCGGATGGGTGTAAAATAAGTTGAAAATCTCAGAATTTCCTGATGAAAGAACGGATTATAGCAGTTGAATAACTTTGTGAGTGACAGTCTTCTCAATACAAATATTATAACTTACAAATCATTCATGCTTATCATCATAACCTTGTTCTAGAAATTTTTTATTAGCTTTATTAATCTTATTCCCATGGTCCTAACACATATGATTGTTTGGAACATTTTCATAGGACTGGATGCATACCCACCTGAAAATAACCCTCTAATTTAAGGAGTGTTGTGAGCCCCATTTAAATGTTTAAAAGTTGAGGTTGAAATGGGAGGGCAAAGTAACCAAGTAATTTTTAAAAAAAATGTTAAATAAATTAAGTTATATGTATATATGCTTGACTAACAACATTGACTTACAATATATCGATTGCAGGATTTTGTAGCGAAAAAGAATTTAATTCTACATTTGTGATTTTGGATGTGATGAAGGAGGGATGTAAGCCGGATGTCTTTAATTATAATGTGATTATTGTAAGGCTTTGTAAGGAAGCTAGGTTGAGATATGCATGTGATATTGTATCTATAAACTCTATTAAATTATGTATATTTGAGCATGTTGGGATTTGGTCTGCGGAATCACATAGATATGGATCTAGGATAACAATCCAAGAGCACCAATCAAACACAAAAGAATACAAAGATTTAACGTGGAAAACCCTTACGAGAAAAAACCACGGCACAAAGTGACAAAAATTTCACTATGAAAGCACATATTACAAAGATGAAGGACTTACCCGGCTTGAGTAATCCTCAAATCTCACCTTCTTTCCACCCCTTAAAACCTTAACACCCTTTTAGAAATACTTAGAACCTTTTAGAATACCCTCCCAGTTCGTATACAATCCTTTATAAAGTTTTAGAAATAAGCAAAAATGGAATAGGAAACAAAAAACGCAAAATCTGCGTTTCTGTAGAAAATCTACATAAAACCTTCAATGACATCGAACTAGCTTCGATGTCATCAAAAAATGACAAAATATGTCTAGTGAGCAAGGGTGAAAATCTAAAATAAATTTGATGGCATCGACTGGCTTCGATGTCATCGAACACACATGTTAAATTTAAGACATTTGTCAGCAACAATCTCCACCATGTCTTCAATATTCAAACATGTAGCTTCTTGTCCTCTTCTCTTATCTCTGCCTTGCATCATAGCTTCATCAACGCTTCTTGTGTACACTCCCTCCTTTTATGTCATCGTCAAGCCCAGAGAAGTTGCACATTACTTGAACTTCTCCATAGGAACGACTTTGGTGAGCATGTCTACTGGATTCACGCTGGTGTGAATCTTCTCCAGAGTTACCCTCCTTCTTCAAGCACCTGTCGCATAAAGTGGTGACGAACATCAATGTGTTTAGTACATGAGTGATAAACAGAATTTTTAACCAAATTGATAGTGCTCTCGCTATCACAGTTAACTGGTGCGGCCTTCTGTTGAAGTCTCAACTGATTTATCATGCCTCTGAGTTAAAGACTTTCTTTAAATGCTTCTATCACTGTCATATATTCTACTTCGGTCGTGGAAAGAGCCAACATGGACTGAAGCTTCGACATCCAACTGATTGCACCACCTGCTAGTACAAACGAGCAACTTAAAGTCGACTCTCTGGAATCCAAACTGTCTGTGTAGTTTAAATCCATATACCCTACCAACTTTGCCTCTGTCTTCTCAAAAGTTAAGACGTAGTCTTTCGTACCTCGAATGTATCGAAGTAGCCATTCACTGCTTCCCAATGTTGCTCGCTGAGGTTTAACATGTATCTGCTCACAACACCGATTGCCTGTGAAATATCTGGTCTCGTACAGACCATAACATACATTAAACTGCTAACCACATTTAAATAAGGCACATGAGACATAACCTTCTTTTCCTCATTTGATATAGGACATTGTTCTGAGGAAAGCTTAAAGTGAGTCGCGTGGGAAACGCTCACTGGCTTTGCCTGGTCCATCTCATACTTGATCAGCAGCTTTTTCAAGGTATTCTGTCTGTGATAATCAAAGCCTACTCTTCTTCCTGTCTCTAAGAATATCTATGCCGAGAACCCTCTTTACAACCCCCGGATCTTTCATCTCGGATGTCCTTGATAAATGAGTCTTCAGTACGTCAATTTCATACATATCATGACTGGTGATTAACATATCATCAACATACGATACTAGGATGATGAATTTTTCACCACTCAGTATCTTGTAATAGACACAGTGATCGTATTCACTCCGAGTAAATTTCTGATTCAACATGAAAGAATCAAATTTTTTATAACATTGCCTAGGCGACTGTTTCAGGCCGTACAACGACCTTATTAACCTGCAAACTTTTTTTCTTCCCCCTTTAATTTTGTAGTCTTCTGGATGCTTCATGTAGATCTACTCTTCCAACTCCCCGTGCAGGAATGAAGTCTTGACATCTATTTGTTCAAGCTCGAGATCGTATTGGGCAACCAGCGCCAACACGAATCTGATAGACACCTGCTTAACCACCAGCACGAAAATCTCTGTGAAGTCAATTCCTTCTCTCTAAGCATAACCATTCGCTACCAATCTAGTTTTGTATTTATCATGTTTTCTTTTGAATAACCATCTATATCTGATCGCTTTTCGGCCTACTGGAAGCTTTACCACCTCCCACATGTGATTTTTGTGTAACGAGTCCATCTCATCATCCATAGCCGCCTTCCACTATTCTGCATTAAGCTTATTAAGAGCTTCATGAATAGTAGATGGGTCCCCCTCATCTTTAACGACGGCATATGCAATATTAGAGTCATCTCTTTATCTTGCCGGTAACCTGCGATCACGTAGTGGGTTCCTTCTCACAGGTGACTACTCTACCTGATCCTGTACATCTGTCTATGCATCTGTTTCTACCTGAGTATCATCTGTGTCAATCTGGGTGTCTACGATTAATCTTTCTGGTTCCTCTTGCTCCTCTCGATCATGCTTGCGAAATAAAGAGCTTTCATCAAATTTGACGTCACAACTAGTGATGACCTTTCATGTGACTTTATCGACCTATAACCTTTCACACCAACACCATAACTAACAAAAATATGCTTTTTGGCTCTATGGTCTAGCTTATCTCTCTCATCTGACGGTACATGAGAGTAAGTTTCATAACCAAATATGCCCAAATCTGAGTAATCCAACTTATGACCACTCCATACTTCCTCTGGAATTTTACATTCAATTGTCATAGACGGGGACCAGTTCACCAAATAGTAAGTTGTGTTAACAGCCTTTGTCCATAAGTCCTTGCTCAACGCAGCATTACTTAACATGCATCGAGCCCTCTCCAAGAGAATCCGATTCATTCACTCAGCCACACCGTTTTGTTCGAGCATGTGGCGCTCTGTATTGTGCCTAATGATCTCTTCATCCTTGTAATATTCATTAAACTCAGTGGAAGTGAATTCTCCACCATTGTCAGTCCTTAAAACCTTTATTTTTCGCCCTAACTATTTTTCCATCATTACCTTCCATTGTTTGAATATGATAAAAACTTCAAATTTATGTTTTATGAAGTAAACTCAAACTTTCCTGGAGTAGTCGTCAATGAATGAAACAAACCATGACGACCCCCCAATAGAAACTTTTAGCGATGGCCCCCATATGTCAGAGTGCACGTAATCCAGAACTCTCTTACATACATGTTTTATAGTTTTAAAAGATAATCTAAGTTGTTTACCATATATACAATGCTCGCATATATCTAAATCAGAATTTTTAAAAGTTGGAATCAAACAACGATCAAATAGTACATTCATGCCCCGCTCACTCATGTGGCCCAGACGAGCATGTCACATATGTAGGGACATGGAATCTGCAATAGCTATTGTCACTCCACCTAATGAAGTGTTCTCGATCAACCTATAAAGGTTTTCGTGCCTTTGTGCTCTCATAACCATGAGTATCCTCTTTGAAACTTTAAGGACACCATTAAGACCGGTGAACTTGCACCCTATAGCCTTGAGTGCACCGAGAGAAATCAGACTTTTCTTCATATCAGGAACGTGCCTGGCATTAGTCAAGGTACACTCCATCCCATCAAACATCTCCACGCTCACCGTACCAATAGCCACAACATCACAGGCATTGTCATTGCCCATAAAAACCTGTCCACCATCATATTCCTTCTAACTAGTGAACCAAATCCGATGATGAGTCATGTGATATGATGCTCCTGTGTCAAGTATTCACTCGTCTTTATGATTGTCGTGTAAGTGACCAATTATGAAAATGGACAGAACATCACCACTGTCTCTTCATCAGATGTGACCACCTTGGCCTCCTTGGAAGAAGCCGCTGAATTTTCTTTCTTCACTTTAGGATTTTTATAATCCTTCTTCATGTGTCCAGACATCCCATAGTTCCAGCACTTTAATTTTCTTTTGCCCTTACCCTTAGATTTGGATCCATGTCTAGAAGATCTTATACCTCGCTCAGAATCTCTGCCCCTCATAATTAGTGCATCAGAAGATGTCCTCATGTCGTCGTTTAACTTTCTCATAGCCTTCCTTTGAAGGGCTGAGATGACAGTGTCGACACTTAGGGTTTTATTGGCGGCACACATCATACCCTTGAATGACTTATAAGATACAGGTAGAGAATTTAACAATATACATGTTTGTTCCTCATCTTTGACCGCTTCCTCCATATCTAGTAATTTACAATCAATTTATTAAAGTTTTTTATATGGGCTTCCAGATCTCCGCCATCTGCCATCTTGAAGGTATAGCACTGTAGCTTCAAGTGTAGGCATTTTTAGAGGACTTTTTCACATAGATGTTCTCTAATTTTGTCCACAAATTAGCTACAGTTTTCTCCCTCAAAACATTATAGAGAACCTCATCCGTGAGACATAAACGGATGGAGGCTAAAGCATTACTATTAAGGGTTTCCCATTCTTCGTCTTTCATAGTCGATTTCCGCTCCTCAAGTGTCTTAATCTCGCCTTGCTTGGTTAATAGGCTAATCATCTTAACCTTCCATAACTCAAAATTATTTTTGCCTGAGTACTTCTCAATATCAAACTTGATGTTACCCATTATTGTTAATCCTTCGGATTCAGATCTGTGCGCCAATGATTGCTCTGATACCACTTGTAGGGATTTGGTCTGTGGAATCACACAGATATGGATCTAGAATAGCAATCCAAGAGCACCAAGCAAACACAAAAGAACACAAAGATTTAACGTAGAAAACCCTTACGGGAAAAAACCATGGCACAAAGCGACAGAAATTCCACTATGAAAGCACATATTACAAAGATGAAGGACTTACCCAGCTTGAGTAATCCTCAAACATCACCTTCTTTCTACCCCTTGAAGCCATAGAACCCTTTTAGAAATACTTAGAACCTCTTAGAATACCCTCCCAGTTCGTATACAACCCTTTATATAGTTTTAGAAAGAATCCAAAATGGAATAGGAAACAAAAAACGCAAAATCCGCGTTTCCGCAGAAATTTTGCATAAAACCTTCAATGTCATCGAAAAATGATAAAATATGTCCAACGAGTACGGGTGAAATTTTGAAATAAATTTGATGGCATCGACTGGCTTCGATGACATCGAAGCTGGTTCAATGTCATCGAACCTACACTGTCAGATTTAAGACATCTGTTAGCAACAGAGTATTAGTAAAAATTATATTCTCCAAATAAGGAAGTTTGTTGGCAAAAGTTTGATCAGGAGATGGTGATAGATGTTCGTAGGAGTGATGAGGGGAGTGGAGGTGGTCATAGCTGAAACCTTAGGTAAAGTGTTTTACTCTGATACTATGAAAGGGCAGGTAAACAACAGATTTTGGATATTGAGAATTTTACTTCTCTACATTGTTGAGAGAGGAGAAGTTTATTGGATATAACTCTTGGTGACAACGTATGTGTCAGGTAATTACAATTGACAATACTTAATTTCTATGTACGACCTGTTGTTTATATTTACATACAATGTTTACTCCTATAATTTGGTGATCGAATTGATTCAGTCAACCATCCTCAATAATATATGATGGGTCTCTAAATACATTAGTAGCCATCAAGCTAGCTACTGCTTGAGCACAAGGAACACTCAATGGTTCATAATAATACAATCGTTCGTGAAAAGTTTTAAACCTTTTTATATCAAAGTATATATAAATTTATAGTTATTCATTTTAAACTCCACTGCATTTTTAAGTATAGTGTCATCTACTGCTCTTGACTTAACAACATCAAGTTTTTATATTATTTTTCATATAGCAGTTTTTAACATAATATACACTGTAAAAGGACTTTCACTTCTCATAGCTAATAAAAGTATTCTTCTATATTCCACACATCCTCTTTATTGTGCATACATGTATGCACAGACATATGCATGGCATGTGTCCTTATCTCTAGCTCACATCATCTCTGGCTCTTTATTTAATGATCATCTAACCTTTTTAATGGTTCATCATACATATCCTAAGATTTACCAATCCATCTCTATAAATCCAAACGCATGCTATTCTAATCCAAAACCCCATCTACCAATATTCTTAATCTCTCCCACTTGGCCTATAATAGGTAAACATGTGGGTCCGAGTCTGCACAGGCTAAGGATGAATGATGGTACCAAACTATACTTGATCTAAGAGTTTCGATGACTATTCTTCAAATAAGAATATCTAAGTTTCAAAATAAGAACTTTACTTCTAATCCATGAAGATCCATCTCTTATTTTAAGAGAGAAAGATAATGTCTTAAACGAGAAAGCCAAGGCCCAAGTCATAGATTTATTTTAATCCATGTAACATAATTTGAATACATATTCTTTAAAAGAAAACATATTTCTAGCATGAATGAAATACTATTTGACTTCTACTAGAAATAGCATGCATGGGTTTATCCCATGGAATCAAACATGCATATCCACTCTTCAACTTCTAAGCCTTGTGTAGAATGGGCCCTAATGAAGCCAATATAATTCATAAAAAAAGACATTTTTTCATGTTATATCCATAAGTATGATCTCTCATAATGACTATTTGGATAGGTATAGCTATAATATTTAATAACCTTAACATAGATAATTGATCAAATCATAACAAGAACCATACGAATAAGATGCTTCATAATAATTAAAATGATGAAATGGGCCATATTGGAAGGTGCTTCATAATAATTAAAAATAATGAAATGGGCCATATTGGGTACATGGGCACACATGTTCCAACAATGTAGCCGTCCAATATAAAGAGGGAGTACAAAGTCATCCAACCCATTTTCCAAACCATGAAAGAAAGAGCATGGGTTGTAGATGTTCAACATTACCTGTAACCATAACCACAACAGGCAATTTTTGAATCTAAAGGCTCACAACCACAACAATCATACCAGCTAAAACGGACTTTTTAGAGCAAGATCATCTTATTAGGGCAGTCAATGGGCCAGGGACCTGCTGGCTAGGCCTGTCTTGGTTTGGGGCATGCCCAGCCAAAAATAGAAGCTCATTTATTAATTGGGTGAGCTCATTAGCCAAACCAAGCTCAAACAGGCCCAGATATTTTTAGGGTTTAAAGGGCATCATGCATGATGAGCCACACCTAATGAACAGCCCAGATTTTGAACAAAGTGTCTAGCCAGGCTTGGTCTGTACGTGGGTTGGGTTTGGGCCTGTTTGTTTTGTGCCACATGGGTCCTGGCTGTTCTTGGCCGTAAGATTTAATATGCTGACCAGGCTTGGACGGACCTTAGCCGTCGATCTTATCAGGTTGAGTCAGATCTGGCAAATTGCACCATTTTGGCATATGTGATTGCGTGTACATGGATAAGGCATGCATGCTTGTGGGCTTAGAAAATCACAATGTTAGGTATTTGAATTGAGTTATTAGTATAATGGTCCAAGATTCCCATGAACAGGCTGTATATATTTGTAAAAGATAACAACAAAAACAAGGTGGAAATTTTTAACGGTATAATGAGATCTTCAAGACTTTCATGTGGACCCCACCCCACCATCAGTTGGAGGTTCCAGATGACCATGGAGCTCACCACGTTTGGCGCATGCGGATGACCATGGAGACCTCACTTTGATAATGCTCTGGCCCAAAAATCATGCTGGTCTAATCATTAGATGGAAAAATGGTCAATCGCTCTATCCCTTTTCTCATTCACAAGTGTATTGCTGCAACTTGAGTCAGGCTCAACCCGAACCCCTGGCGTAAGCTGAGATGGGGTTGGGCTCAGGTAGAAATCCATATAATCCCAACCCGACTCTATATAGATTAAGAGATCCCAACTCCAACCGGTTGGACTACAATGTATGGTCCACCCAACAGATAAATAGCAAAAATCAGCTACATCTACTCATGAGGGGTGTGCCCATTGTGGGTCCCATCGTGATGTGTGATGGACATCCACACCGTGCATTTGATAGGTCCTCTCTAGGCCATTGGATATGACTAAAATCATCAGAAATCATTCCTAAAACATCTAAAATTAGTGTGACCGTTCATCCAAGTGAGACAAGCGTAATGAATAGGTTGGATGTCTAAAGCACATCTCACTAGGCCCTATATACAATCTGAGAGATTTCAATGGATTAGCATCCACTCCTAACTTGTCTGTGTGGCCCACCTAAGTTACGTATTCGCCTGAATTTTAGGTCCATGCCTCACCATAAAAAGTTGCATCTGATTAATGGGATGTCCCACTGTAATGTGTGTTGAACATCAACACCGTCCATTGGATGGATTCCCTTTAGGTTATGGGATATCCCAAAATCAGTCATATATGGAACTAGGTGGGCCATACCATCTAAAACCATGTAAAGACATGCCTAAAACATATAAAAACACTTTTTGAGGCCTACATGAGCTTTGGATGTGGCTGAAACTTGGTCTAGCCCCTCATCCAAGTGGGACACACACAATGGATGGGTTGGATTTGTGAACCACATCTCAGTGGGCCCAATAAATTATTATGAATGTTGTAATGGGAGGGTAACCCCCCTCTCAACTGTTGTATGTGATGTGGCCCACCCAAGTCGTGGATTGACTTGATTTTTAAGCCCGTGCCCCACCATCGAATGGTGCCTATTGACACCCCCCCCCATATAGAGAGAGAGAGAGAGAGAGAGAGAGAGGATTTTCCTCGTGATAGGGCCATCCTATTGAATGGATGGGATGTCTCACACACGTGAAAGGTTAGAAGTTATCGGCTGGGTTGTCTCACACACGTGAAAGATTGACACGTATTTTTAATTATATTATTTTAAAAGAAAAATATCCTACAGACCCATTTCGCAACCGACTACTAATCAAAGGTTAGGATTGATTCAAAAATCTGCTTTTTTCAGCAACCGCTATACAGCGTGCTATCCAATCCATCCATCATGTGGAGGTCACCATGTATATGCTACTGCCAAAAAAATAAAAATGTGGTCCACTCAAGCAAACGCCGTAGAAAACTTAAGCCAAATCTTTCACAACCGTATATTTTTTCAGTTAATTGTGGCCCACGTGATTAGTGGAGATCTGATTCTTGTCATAAGGAATCTACGTAGTGGTAACCTCTTTATAGATGGCTTGGATATTGTATTGTACATCTGATGTAGCCGTCGGGTGGAAGATCCTAATCGTACATCCGGTGGGCCGCACCATATGGATTCCTTCTCCCAACAATCGTTCTGGTCCACTCATGGCAGTGGCATTGGCCAGTGTTAGAGAAACAGATAGATGCTTAGAACTCTTCTTTTTTTTCTTTTTTCTTTTTTTATTTATTTATTTATTTGGCAATTCATCTGTTTGATGAGTTTTGGCACACCTGATCAGAGGACCCACATGAGTTGATGGATCTCTGGCTAGCTCGTCAGCTTAACTATCCGCATGTGCTGCGGCTGCATGCTGGCAAGAAATCATTTTCCAAGTAGAACTCAAGGCCAGGTGCTAACAGGATTACAGTAAGCAGAAATGGGAGTAATTTGCAGATGTACCAATGTAGCACATGTGTGAGATCCAGGTCATTCCTCAGATGGACCCTAGCGTTAGCATGTCCTGATGGAGAAATAAGATCAATTCTACTCATGAGGCGGGCCATGTTTTTTTTATTATTATTTTATTTTTTTTATTTTAATGAGAAAGATGGACAGATAAACAGTCTATGCTAGGGCGAAATGATGAGTGGAGCATCCCTCAACCACCCATCAGATCAAAATGGTAATCAACTAATAGTGGACCCCGCATCCTGCGAGTCCGCAAGCTACTATACTTGCTCTAACACCCACCACTTCTTTTATGCAACAGCTACTGAGGAAACACTACATAATACAATCATTTCCATCCAAAAATCAATTACTTGGAAATCTACCTTTAGGTGAGAGCAATACCAGCAGCAAGCAAATCTATGTAACTGGATTTAACAAGTGCAAACAAAAGCTCTTAAGGGCATAGGGTCCGCTTTGCATGATCAGTCCAGCTGATTCCACCATTTGATCTGGTACTGAGTATCCACCAGGCGACAACGAGTTTCCTTTTGTCCAAAAAGCCGCTTTCTTCAGGGGTCTCCCGCTGCTTCCACCTGCCCAATTCCAAAAAGCATTGGCTTCAAAGCCACTATGACGAAAAACTCACCTCAAGGGCTTTGAGGAGCAAGCCCTTATTGTGATAGGGAAAGCCCGTAGCATACCTAACTTCAGGGCTTTTGCTCATGGACCCTCCAATTAGAGAAAACATCCAGAACGAAATGAGTATAATGTATTGGCAAGAGCTTTTGAGTGCAAGGAAGTGGAAGCAATAATATATCATCCAAGTCGGGCTAGTTTATTTTCAGGCCTCCATACTCAACGTACATACCCTCATTTGAAAACGACTTTATTCACGGTTGACCATATCTTGTGTGCAATAGAAAAACAAGCACCAAGTAACGGAATTGCAGCACTCACCTTTCAGCTCTTCAATGGGAAGCCTGAAGAAGGGAAAAAAAAAAAAACATTAAAACAACAATGCTCAACCAATATGTAGGAAAAAGATACACACATATTTAGATTTTATTTTATTTTTTTAGTTAGGCGCCAACATTCCTTGACAGATGATAAGCGAGCAATGAATTCCATCTGTTTCGGGATGCTGATGCCAGAACAAACGCCATTCATCTTCAAAAAAACAGATCATAGCGCATCTTGGAATTTGAAAATAATGGAGCATAGCTTCTCACACAACAAGCGCAGTCAGGAAACACAACCATAAAATTTCATTTTCTGTCAAACAACATTGCATCCTATTCAAGGCGTGGATTGGAGTATCATACAAGTTAATGTCATAGTCAGCACGAAGCTGTCCTTTCATTTGGTAGTTGTTTGGATGCCCCTATAAAAACTTGTTTGTAAACAGGTAGGTGTTTAGATGGAAAAATATGCTTATAAAGTATTTACAAGTTGTAATTACTTTCTGGGAAAACTCTCCTTTTTCCAAGCAAAAACTAACGTTTCAAGTAGCAGTTTAAGGCTTTACAGCTGAAAAGACATTATATATAGCAGAATAAGATAGTTGATGCACATGCATGTTGTGAGTCTTGTGACAGACCCACCATGATGTGTACATACATCCAATCTGCCCATCATGTGTCCCTTAGGGCTCTCCTACAACCCACCCACCCCCCCACACCAAAAAAATTAAAAAATTAAAAAATTAAAAAATTAAAAAAATTGAGTGATCATCAAGTGGGCCACATGATAGGGAACAATTGGGATGGGATGCCCACCATTAAAAATCTTCCAGATTGTGTGGGCCAAGCAATTCAATAATGTTAATGATGGCCATTACATTACCGTTATGATATAGGCCTTAACAGTTATTATGGCCCAATTAAAAATAATCAAATAAATAGAAAAAAGGGACCATCACGAGGCCATAACATGTAGTGGTACCCATAGTTACCGTTACACAACCCATTTTTTATGCCATGCTGCCAGCCCACTGATGGGTGTAGGACATCCAATCCGTCTAGCATTTTATGTCTGTTGATGCTCTTTTAGGACCCCAAAAAATAAAGCTCTTTTTGCGATTTGAGGATTTTTGCAAGATTGAACACCCCAAGCTCCATGGTGTGAATGCCCACTTTATATAATGTAAGCACTTAAGTTGGCCAAACAGAAATGGTTCACCTGTAACACTTAAAAGCCAATTAGATAGCATGTACTATATTCAAGTGTATAGTGTTTGCCACTAAAAACTTTACAAACATCCAAATGACCCCTTAGATTCATCAATAATTCCAACCATTTAAAGGGGGAAAAAGCATACAAATAAGACCGACTTCTCAAGCCTAGAACATCATATTCAATAATGTGATTGGTATATGTTAGAGAGAGAGAGAGAAAAAAAAAAAAACCTTTCGAGAGATAAAAAGACTAACTAGAGCTAGAATCCAGTCCCCTTATTTATATTAGGTGATGTTCCAAATTACATTACAAAAAAAAAAGGACCTTATAGGCAAAAGAAGAAAAATAAAAGAAAGAAAAATAATAAGAGAAATTTTGTGAGGAAAATAAGAGGTGGTCCACGGTCTAGAAATATGCGTGTCTACACTACCATATATATATATATATATATATATATATATATATATATATATATATATATATATATATATATATATATATATATATATATATATACATATATATATATATATATATATATATATATATATATATATATATATATATATATATATATATATATATATATATCAATTATGCCCAGCTTGCCAAGAATATGCCGTCCAACTTCAATGGTAAGAGCTTTTGTAAAAATATCAAGTAGAGCAATATATGAAACAAAGTAAAAAAATAATGATGCAGCAACCTTCTTACGAATAAAGTGATAATCATCTTCAACGTGGTTTATCTGCTTATGAAAAACTGAATTAAAAGCTATATGACATATAGGCATAGAAGTATTTATTGGGAATCCCAATTCAGAAAGAGAAAAAGATTAACCACAATTTTTCGCATGCAATATTTGTCATAGCATGGTACTTAGCCTCAACACTGTATCATACAACAATTGTCTGCTTTTTAATTTTACAGGTAAGGAGATTACCTCTGAAAAAAGTACAATATCCTATCATAGAGCATCGAACATTTGACAAACCTACTCAATCTATATCAAAATAGCTTTTAATATCAATATTATTGTGACAACTAAACAAGGTGCCATGTTCTGAAAAATTGCTTCAAGGTAACTGAATCGAGGAGCATGTATGAACCAACTAACCAAATTTATTGTATAAGATAAATCTAGGCAAGTAATATTCAAATATATCAACTGACTAACCAAATGCTGGTACATGCAAGGATCACTATGAAGTTCCCCCCATCATCAACCCAAAGTTTCTTATTAACTTCTAACAGATAATTCATAGGTTTAACACCATGATAACCAATTAAATGCAATAAATCAAAGGCGTATTGTCATTAAGACAAAACAATGCGCTTCTTAAAACTAGAGATTTCAATTACTAAAAAGTATTTTACTAGTCACAAATCTTTCATGTTAAAAACCTTGCTTAGATGGACTTTCAACTCAGAAATTGCACTAACATCATCGCCTGTAACAATGATATTATCCGCATACATACTCACAACGGTGACACGTTATACACGCTGCTTGGTGACACAAAATGATCGGAGTGAATGTAAGTAAATCCAACACAAATTAGGGCCCCAATAAAGTTCTCAAACCAAGCTCGAGGAGCCTGCTTCAAATCATATATAACCTTCTTAAAATGCTAGACCTTTCTTTCTTCCGCATTTCTAGCAAAACCAAGAGGGGGAGCATATAAATCTCCTCATTTAGATCACTGTCCAAAAAGTACATTCTTAACATTCAATTTGTGCAATGACCAATTCAAATTAGCAGTAAGAGAAATTATTACCTGCACTGAATTCATCTTAACAACAAGAGATAAAGTCTCAAAATATCTGCGTAAACCCTTTAGCTACAAGATGAGCTTTATATCGAGTTACACTACCATCAGGGTTGTACTAATAAGCATATATCTAGCTGGTAAATATGTCAGCCCCCATGTATGGTAAGTAAGCCAACTCTCATGTACAATTCCTCTTGAGAGCAGCCATCTCCTCCTCCATAACCTATTGCCATAGAGGAGAATTAAGAGCTGCTTTAAGATTTTTAGGATTAGTTGAAGAAGAATACTTCAGGGGAGAAACAAAGAACTTGTGAAATGAAAACAAAATTATAGAAAACAAACCATTCAATGGGATGAGAAGTACATCGTCTCTTGACTTTCTAATAGCAACAAGCAAATCCAAGCATGAGTCTAAAGATGGATCGGAATAAATAGGCAAGCATGTACAAACACTATCAGTACTTGCCGCCAATGTTCAAATTATCTTTGATATTATCTTTATCTTTGGGTTAACGATATCGATAACACTAGTAGCGATACCAATAACGCTGGTAGTATCAGAAATTCCAGGTATTAGCAATGTATCGCTAAGTATCACCAACGTATCAATATTACTAATGTAATCATCAATATTTTTAACTATGTAAACACTAAGTGTCGCTTGTATTGCCAATGCATCAATATTGCCAATATTTTCAATTATGTAAATTCTAAGTAATGCTTGTATCATAAGTGTATTGACGATATTTCAATAATATCGCCAACGTATTGATATCATCAAAATTTTGTTTATTAGCTTGTTTATTTGCCGCAATCAAGCGATAATGAAGATAGGCAACAACGGCGAGATCGATATGATGAAGAAGGCAACGGCGAAGAAGACAACGGCGAGATCGAAGGTTCAAAGGAATAAAGACGTTGAATCGAGAGTCTCGAATCAACAACACGGATAGAACGATTCAGAAGAATGGACTGAAGTTATACGGAAAAAAGATAAAGGGGGTACCATCAACTATCCGACCTTATTTGTTAGAGGTTTTCTAGAAGGATGGCTTCCAATCAACATCTCGAGGGTTTTCGGGCGAGCGGGTGCAGTTATGGATGTGGTTATGCCAAGGGACAAATCTACTGGTCAATACAGAGGGTTTGCCCTCATCAGGATGAGCTCAGAAGACGAACTCTCCAGAGTTGTTCTTATGCTTCATGGAGAACGCTTTGGAGGGATACCTTTGTTGGTCCAAAGAGCAAGATTTGGTCTAGATCGAAAACGTATCCCGAATCTCCGTGGAATCTGCGGGGATCCAAAGGAAGTTCACACGCGCAGAACCCCCCCCTCAACGGCAATGTTATCTCCTTCAAAGAAGCCCTTATCAACCCCTCTGGTTTACTAAAGTCAACACAGCCTCATGAACCCAGTAGAACAAAGAAATGCAAGAAGAAGGAATCAGGTAAAGTCATTCTTGAAGAGATCGAATCTGCTCACGATCTGACTATTAGTCGAGAACGTTTGGATCTCTCCAAGAAGCATCTGCAGGATTCGGTGGTGATTACCACCAGAGAGGGGGCTTCCATCTCTCAAGCCAGAGGCTGGATTGATAGTTGTTGTAGATTCAATCCAGAGCAATATACAATCAAACCAATTGGATACAATGAGTTGTGGATTAAGGTATGCCCGGGCCTTAATCTGGGTATTCTGATAATGGCAGGAGCTCTACATAAAGACAGACCAGTTATCAAGTACAAACTTGGGAAGAATTTTCTATCTTTGGAGGGGAAGATGTCTGGATTCTCATATGGGGAATTCCGCTTGAACTCGGGTATGATGATTTTCTCATATCAGTGGCTTCAGTTTTAGGATCCTTCATCGATTTAGATCCCAAAACCAAGAACGGAGAGGAGGTGGCAGTGGCCAAAGTCCGAGTTCACAGAAATAAGGGAGATCCTCTCCCGACTCACATCCAGGTGCTTGCGGAAGGTAGACAAATCAGAGGGAAGCGAAGGACAACCCTGCTCCGAGATGGGGAGATCTTTAGAAACTTAAGGAACCCAACCCACCTTCCATTACCAGGTTTGTTGATCCTGTGAACGAAGGAGCACAATCTCCATACTCTCGAGGAGCTCCGAATCCCAGCCCTCTCTTTGCAACTGTAGTACTCGATGGCTCTGGCAGAGCACAGTTCCATCGTGAGACGCGTGGCAAACATCCCTTAGTCCACGCTCCTTCGATCGATGCTACTGAGTCACGTGTAGAGGAAGTCATCTATCAGGACTCCAATTGCGAGGTGCTCAGGACATGCAGCACCGCCTCTCTCTATTGATTGGAGAAGAGATTGCCACATCAGCACAAGGTCCAAGCCTTCTCGCACACGCATGAGCACACTCCTGGCGTTAATAGCTTGAACCCCCGCGTTAATGTCTGCTTTTATACAATATCTACAATGAAAATTGCACTGAACCCGAATTTTAAAGAACATGTGGCATTCCTTCATCATTTAGGATAGCTACATGTTCGTGTCCAAATGTTGCTGCATCAAGCATATAAAAACAGGATTTTTCTTTCTTTCTTTTTTCTTTTTTTTTTTTTTTTTTTTCCTTTTTGGTACTAAAGAACGGAACTTTTTTAATCCATGTGATTGGACATTACATTAATCTAAAGATAATTTACTAACATAAGAATAATATTCAGATCATGGCTTTACTTCTTCTCCACAAGTCAAGTCCATAAAAATGAAATGTTAGTTGAATCACACAATAGCATCATAGAAAGCTAACAGCTGTTGTGGTGTAACAATACCTCATATGCTCATGCCTGTGCCCATGAGAGAGTTCTTCATGGCCCTCCCAAGGATGCCACCAGCCCTATAGAAACATAAGCACGTTAAAGTATAAAGACATGTTAGAAGATTAAAAATAAAAAATTTATAAAAAATGGGGAAGAAAAAAAAAAAAAATGCTTACCAACACCACAGGACCATCTCGTTTAGCCCTGTAAAAAACTCAAAACCTGAAAAAGCAAGACATGGAACGAAAGGGTTATCTCCACTGGTGTTATACATGATGACCAATATACAACTAGACTATAAGTGTGAAGCAAAGCAGCATGAGATTCTGCTGCGGGGGTGGGGAAGCGACCGTCTCAAAATGTTAGCAAGTATAAACAGCTAGGAAGTGGGAGCAGGAGCATGAGTCTGAAGCACAATCCGAAGCAGAAGCAGGAGCAGGAGCACAATTCCGAAGTGCAATTAGAAGTGGGAACAACACCTAGTTAGAAGGATCATGCAAGTAAGCACTAAACCGTGAACCCACTTGCCACCATTTTAAGAAGCAAATACATTACAGCCTAGTACAGATTGTGTTGTATATGGGCATCCTTGGAGACTTGAACCCACAAGCAATGGAGACATATAGGACTGTCAACAGGCCAGGCTAGTGTTAATTTGGGCCTGGATTTTGAACTGATCAAGCCTCGCCTATTCAAATATTGCATATTACTTGACCCACACCTGGCAGCAATGCTATAGCCAGTCCCAAGTCCAAGGAGACTGCTGAGCAATCATGAGAGTTCCAGCTCTGAATCTTGCGATTGGCATGATGGTTTGTAAAGCCACGTAGCTGGGACAAGGCTATGATGATGGCTTGACTAGGCCCTATTCAAAATTTATCATTAATATTTTGTTGAAACTAATGGTTACTGGTTAGGATTAAAATCAACAACTGGTTAAGAATTGGATAAAGGTTTCTTTTGCTTGAAAAGCGTACATATGCATGTAAGAGTATTTATTAAATAGTTGAATAAAGACTTGAAGTTTTCTATGCTTAGAGAGGGATTCCTTTAGAAAGCATTCCTTAACTCTTCAAGTATGATGCTCAAAGACAATAGGTGTGATGCAAACCACTCAAGGTATGTATGATAAATCTATGGTTTGACCAAGGCATTTGGTAACAGTAATGGCTTGCCTACGGCCACTACAATATAGGGCCCATTACGACCCTATTTATTGTGAAGGAAGTGTCTCCTCCTCCTCCTCCTCCTCCTCCTCCTCCTTGTTGTGTGTGTGTTTGTGTGTTCTTTTTTACATAATTTGGTGCCAAAACATATTAATAGCATTTA
Source organism: Magnolia changhungtana (assembly GCA_030180095.1). NCBI lineage: Eukaryota > Viridiplantae > Streptophyta > Magnoliopsida > Magnoliales > Magnoliaceae > Magnolia > Magnolia changhungtana. The sequence continues at coordinate 1,497,364 of JASAUF010000051.1, read as the reverse complement.
ATGTCTTGAAACCCACCCCAGTTAGCATGAAGGAGAAAACTGAATCCATGGTGATTTCATGATTGTGGGGCTAGGATGCATTATGAGATGTTAAGGTTAATGTCTTGATGATTTGGTTAGAGGTTGGCAGACTTATGGATTACTTGGTTAAGCAACCTGAGACCTAATGTTAGATTAGGAGAGCTCTCCATACAAAGTTCAAAAGATAAATTTCTATGGAAATTTCCTTAGTAATTTGTTTCTTACTCATGTTGGAGGTTTACCAAGAGACGATAGTGTTGAGGTGAAGGTGGGGTTAGCAGCTCCCATTGGGTTAAAGTTCTGAATGAAGCAAAGATTTGAGTTCTTTTGGAGGTTTAAGATTCTTTAAGAATCCAAGTGGATCCTATTATCTTGGAGGGGCACTCTCGAATCTCAATGACACTAGATGGGAGAGTAGAGTTTTTTTTTTTTCGAAATCCATGAGCACTAGCAGTTTGTGAGGGTTCTCTTGTTAGTCTTTTCGGTGGTGTTCATGACATTTTACCTTTTCCTTTGTGTTTGACATTGCAGGACATTGTCTCATTGATAAACATTTCATCTGCATAGGGAATCATTTCTCGCTTTCTTTATGTATTATCCGTTTTTATCAATAAATTTTAGCTGTTTCTCATGGAAATGGGGGGCAGGTTGCCCAAATCAAAGAGGCTCCATTAGCAAGCTACTAATCTTTGATGGTCAATGGCTATTTGATCCAGTGTTTTCAGTAGCGCCCGTAGCGTACGCTACATAGCGTAGCATAGCGATTTCGCTACGTAGTGTAGCAAATAGCGTTTTTCCCCTGTAGTATCGTAGCGTACGCTACGGATAGGTAGCGTGTAGCGCAGGTAGCGTGCGCTACCTGTTTGGTATTTTTTTTTTTTTTTTTTTCAGTGCAGGAAACAGTGGTGAACTCACACTACAAGCCAAACTTAAGTTAAAAAAAAAAAAACCTAATTCGAAAGGGCTTCCACCCCCAAACCAAAGCAGCCGACGCAGCTGCTCTCCCCACCCTTTCATTTGGAGACCAAAAATCCTCTCATAGGCCCAATCCGACACTGCCAACGCTACTCCTCTCCCCACCCTTCAATATAGAGGCCGAAAATCTGCTGTCAGGCGCAAACCGACACTGCTGACGTTGCTTCTCTCGTCACTTTTCAATCTTGAGTTGGAAAAACTGCTTCCAGACGTAAACCGATCGCTGTGGAGCTTCAACATTTGTAGTTTTCACTGATTAAATCTCATCTTGAGACAAAAATAAGTACGTTCCTTCCTTTATTTTTTGAATTTTTTCAATGTACAATGAAAATAACTTGGTATTTTCAGTTTTTTCCTCATTTTTTCCCTTTTAAAATGCTAATTACTGTCGGTTTTTTGTTCTTTATACTTTTTTTTTCTATGGTATGGCCCACGTAGGCCCCACTGAGGTGCATGAAGGGGTGGGATGTGCATTATTTTCTATGGTGTGGCCCACGTGGGCCCACTAAGGTGCGTGAAGGGGTGGATTCGCATTATTTTCTATTGTGGGCCCACTGTGGTGTGCGTATGAGTGTAAGTGGTGTGCGTATGTTTATTTTTGTGATTCACTGATTTATTTGTGACGTGTTTTATTTTTATTTTTTTATTTTTTTAAAGTCAAGTAGTGAACTAAAGAGAGAAGAATGTTTGAAAAAAAAGAGAGAGATTTTGCATGGAAATATGTGGCTGATAATCCACTTGGACAATCTCATAGAAATTATGTGCTATGCAAATTTTGCGGTCAAAGATGTACGGGAGGCATGACTCGCCTAAAGCATCATTTGGCCGGAACCCACAATGGGATAAAGCCGGGCCAAAAAGTGACGGAAGAAGCCAAGGAGGAGTGTAGAAAGGCTTTAAAGGAATATCATGATGGAAAAAATAAAAGAAATAAGGTGTTTCGAGATACTGGAAGGGGGATCGACATATCTTTCTGGTTCTGGCTCTGCAAGTGATAGCGCTAGTGTAGGTAATGATGCTTTCATTGGCAGCCAACTTGCTAGTGGATCTTCTGGTAATCAACCAATGGCAAGAGCAAGGCGTCCTATGGATCAATTTGTTAGTAGTGAGCAACGTCAATCCACATTGAATTCAAGGTGGAAGAAGGAAGAAAGAAAAGAAGTATGCAGGGTGATCGGAAGATTTTTTTTTTTGGGAATGCTTTGTCATTCAACCTGTGTAATAGCCCATACTTTTCGGCATTGTGTGAGGCTATTGGCAAGTTTGGACCGGGATTGAAGCCACCATCCATGCATGAGATGAGAACATGGATACTAAAAGAGGAGGTTGCTAATACTGATAGTTTAATGAAAGCATATAAAGCTTCCTGGAAAACTTATGGATGTTCAATTATGTCTGATGGTTGGACGGATGGAAAGAATAGAAGCATCATTAATTTTTTGATTAATTCTCCAATCGGAACAATGTTTTACAAGTCTATTGATGCTTCAGATTCAATAAAAGATGGGAATTTGTTATTCAAATATCTTGATGAAATCGTAGAAGAAATTGGGGAAGAAAATGTGGTCCAGGTTATCACGGATAACCATTTAAGCTATGTGAGTGCTGGGAAGAAGTTGATGGATAAGAGGAAAATGATATATTGGACTCCGTGTGCTGCACATTGCATAAATCTGATGTTGGAGGATATTGGAAAATTGAAAATATATTCTGAAACGCTTGAAAAGGGAAGGACAATAACCAAGTTTATTTATGGGCATGGAATTTTATTGAGCATGATGAGAAGCTGCTGCTTCACGAATAACCATGAGCTTCTACGGCCGGCAGTAACATGCTTTGCAACACCATACCTCACCCTTCGAACTATTTATAAGCAAAAGAATGGTCTTATAGCCATGTTTGCATTGGAACAATGGTGCTCATGTTCTTGGGCTAAAAAACCTGAAGGAATAAAGGTACAGGCTGTTTGATCCGAAGTTTTGGCCTCATGTTGCCTTATGTGTTAAGAGCACCATGCCATTGGTAAGCATTTTAAGAGAAGTAGATTCAGAAGAGAGGCCAGCAATGGGATTCATTTATGAATCGATGGACTCAGCGAAGGAGAAAATTGCATTTAATTGCAATGATGTAAAAAAGAGATGTGTTCCAATTTGGAACAAAATAGATGAAAGATGGACTCCTCAGCTTCATCGTCCTCTACATGTAGTCGGGTACCATCTGAATCCTCAAATACGGTACTCAGATAAGTTCTCTACACACCCTGAGATAAAAAGGGGGTTGTTTGAGTGCATGGATAGGATGATCCCCTGTGAAGAGCATGTTGATGCTGATATTCAGTTGATGAATATGACAAGAGAAGAGAGGATTTTGGCTCTCGCCTTGCACTCAAAACCATGATAAAGCGTTCCCCAGGTAATTTATAATTTTATATTTTGATATTTTCATTGTTATGTAAATTATATTTTTATAATTGGTGAAAGTATTTAATTAATTTATAAATTATAACTAATTTATGTAGCTGATTGGTGGGAACGCTTTGGAGATAGAACTCCACAGCTTACGAGGTTTGCAATACGAGTTTTAAGCCTCATATGCAATGCTTCTGACTGTGAAAGAAATTGGAGTACTTTGAGCAGGTGACTTTTGTACCATTCAATATTCTAAATTGGCTAATTTTTATTTAGTAGATTAGCAAGTCTTTGATAATTGACTAACATAGATCATCACATGATCAGATCCACACAAAGAAGAGAAATCGGCTAGAGCAACAAAAACTGAACTCTCTAGTATATGTGATGTATAATATGAAACTGAGAGAAAGAAGCATGAAGAGAAGGGCGGCAATGGATCCAATATTGGTTGACCACATTGAATCAGATGATGAATGGATTGCTGAGAAAGAAGGCCCTGTTCTCCCAACTGATCCATTGTGGCTTGAAGATCAAAATATGGCCTTTGATATTAGTGTCATTACAACTATTCCGGAGTCTGATGATCTAGTTGACAGCAATGCACCATCAACATCTAATATTTCTGAAGGAGTTTGCCCCCCACCTTCCTCAAAGAAAAGGAAGACAACTACTTTAAGTGTTTATAGTTATAGACTAAGTTACATGAACATTTTTAACAAAGAAAATAAAAGACCAATGAATCTCTTCTTCTTTTTTCTTTTTCTTTTTTTTAATGTGTAGGTGGTCCCATGGGAAGATTTCTTACTCCTGTAAGAGAGGAATGAGTGTTCATGGTGTGGATGATGTACATGCAGATGTAGATGCTGATGCTGATGATGAAAGGCTTAGACTTGGTGACGAAGTGAATGAGGATGACGACAACGACAATGACTTATTAGATATAAATGACCTTTAGAGTTTAGACACTAGAGTCTAGAGACTAATTATTGAGAATTTGAGATGTTGATTTTGAGGAATGTGACATTTGTATTGTACTTAATGCTCTTAACTTTGGGATTTTTATTTTGAAGAATGTAACATTTATATATTTTGCTTTTTTCTTACTATTTAATATTTATCATATATATATTTTTTTAATTAAAAAATAGAAGTATTGTGTAGCTTACGCTACAAGCTACGGAGGATTGAACGCTAAGCAACACAATACCGCTATTTAAAACACTGATTTGATTAGATCAGGTGCACGGTGTATCCACTTGAAATTTTGAGTTACGATAAATGAAGTGTAGATGGTTTTTTTTTTCTTTTTCTTTTTTTCTTTTTTTCGTCTCTTGCAATATGGAAGGCTCATGCCTTAAACAGTTAGTTGTATGGAGTGGAGTTACATGAGAGAAGTACATCCTCATACTTTGTCCCAACGATTTGGGGTCAGCTTTACGAATCCTATTTCGCTAATCCTATTCCACCAACTTGGACTATATATATATATATATATATATAGAGAGAGAGAGAGAGAGAGAGATGAATGCTCACCTGCGCACCAGTTCTCACGAAAACTAGTGAGAAGTTTTTCAGAACTCATCACACATGATGTGGGCCTAAAATCTGAACCGTCCATGTGATGCAGCACCCCACGAGACCCCCGGGGCCCAACTTTCACTCTGATCCAAAACTTTGGTGGGCCATGGAAAAAGGAAATTGTTTCCTCCCTTGATTTGTCTCTCTTTTGCCATGGCCCACCAAAGTTTTGGATAAGGTTAAAAGTCGGGCCCCGGGGGTTCCCACATCACGTGTGATGAGTTCTGAAAAAGTTCTCGTGAGAACTCTCTCTCTCTCTCTCTCTCTCTCTCTCTCTCTCTCTCTCTCTCTCTGTGGGAAAAGGTACTATGCGCTCGACCTCACGATAAGCTCCCGTGAGGTCGAGCTGTGTGGGCCCAACCGTGATGCGTTTCGACCATCAACACCGTGCATTTGATGGGTCCCCTTTAAATTATGGGATATCCCAAAAATTAGCCGTATACGGAACTCAGGTGGGCCATACCATCTAAAATTATGTGAAGACACCGTTAAAACATATAAAGCACTTGGTGGGGCCCACCTGAGTTTTGCATGCGCTTGAAACTTGGTCTGAACCCTCATTCAAGTGGGACACACATAATGGATGGGCTGGATTTGCAAACCACATCTCGGTGAGCCCTCAAAAATGGTTATGAATGTTTTAATGGTGCATGGCCCCTCTCCACTTCTGTATGTGGTGTGGCCCACACAAGTCACAGATTGACTTGATTTTTGAGACCTAGGCTCACGATGGAATGGTGCATCTAACTAATGGGGTAGATGTTCGAAACGCATCACGGTGGGGCCCACACAGCTCGACCTCATGGGATGGACTCGTGAGGTCGAGCGCATAGTACCTTGTCCCTATATATATATATATATATATATATATATATATATATATATATATATATATATATATAACCTCTTCCCACCTAACCACTACTAGAGCAGATGTGTCTAACTACTCCTCTGATTCTACGATAGATATGGCCTCGGATTACGATTTATGGCTTAAATCGTTCAAAGGACAAGGTAGATGGACAAATATCAATTTCTCAATAATCTCTTTTAACTCTCGTTGTTGCTTGTCCACTATACTATCTGCCTTCTTTTGATCTTGAGTAGTACCCACTTATTACCTAATGTTTTCCGATTGGAAGGCAGATCTATAAGTTTCCAAACTTTATTCTTCTTCATGGAAGCGATATCTTCGTCCATAGCAATCACCCAATTGGCCGAGTTAGAAGACAAATAATACATCCTGATAAGAATAAGGTTCATCATCATCAACCACAACGCGAGAGAATGACTGCCCCTCAATATCGAAGTATCTTCGAAAAATCAATCATCTTTCCCTTCGACGTAACTCAGTAGCCTAATAAGATGTTCTTCCACTGTCCTGACGAACTATACCACTAGATATGGACCGTTCGTCCTCGGCTTTGTGGAGATACCTTACCGTGTAGACCATCAAATCTTAAGGGCTCACTCTTCTGCACAAACTTTCAGTAGTATCAAAGTAAAAAAATAAAAAATAAAAAATAAAAAAAGATTATTGAGAGATTGATATTTGTCCATCTAACTTGTCCTTTGAACGATCTAAGCCATATATCGTAATCCGAGGCCATCTATACCGTAGAATCAGAGGGGTGATTAGACCCATTTGCTCTAGTAGTGGTTAGGTGGACCGCTAGATCTGGACCGTTCATCCTCGGCTTTGTGGAGGCCCCTTATCGTGTAGATCGTCAAACGGAAGAGTGAACCCTCAAGATCTGACGGTCTACACGATAAGAGACCTCCACAAAGCCGAGGATGAACGGTCCAAATCTAGCGGTCCACCTAACCACTACTAAAGCAGATGGGTTTAATCACCCCTCTGATTCTACGGTATAAATGGCCTCAGATTACGATATATGGCTTAGATCGTTCAAAGGACAAGTTAGATGGATAAATATCAATCTCTGAATAATCTCATTTTATTCTCGTTATTGCTTGATGTGTCATTCACAAGATAACATCTTCCCATTTATAGGGAATGAAAGGAAGTTTGGATAAGACCAGAAATTATCCAATCTTATCCTTATCTCCTCATCTAAATCTTCATTTAAAGTTGGATTTGTAATTTAACTTCAAACAAATGAAAGAAAAAATGATTATCAAAAAAGAGGCTAAACCTCATGTGACCCACCCACTAGCGATTGCCCACAAGTGGGCTCCACTGGCCTATGTTCAACATCTCCCACTCAATCACAGATAAGCCCAAAAAAGATTGTCCATCTAACTCGTCCTTTGAACAATCTAAGCCATATATCGTAATCTGAGGCCATCTATTTCATAGAATCAGAGGGGTGATTAAACCCATCTGCTCTAGTGGTGGTTAGGTGAACCGCTAGATCTGAACCGTTCATCCTCGGCTGTGGAGGTCCCTTATCATGTAGACCGTCAGATCTTGAGGGCTCTAATACCACTGAAAGTTTGTGCGGAAGAGTGAGCCCTCTAGATTTGACGGTCTACACAATATGGGAACTCCTCAAAGCCGAGGATGAACGGTCAAGTTCTACTGATCTACCTAGCCACTACTAGAGCAGATGGATCTAATCACCCCTCTGATTCTACGGTATAGATGGCCTAGGATTACAATCTATGGCTTATATCGTTCAAAGGACGAGTTAGATGGACAATCTTTTTTGTGCGTATCCCACAATGTGATTGAGTGGGAGATGTTGGACATAGGTCAGTGGAGCCCACTTGTGGGCAATCACCAGCGGGTGGGTCCCATGAGGTTTAGCCTCTTTTTTTTATAATCATTTTTTCTTTCGTTCATTTAGAGTTAAATTACAAATTCAACTTTAAATGAAAATTTAGATGAAGAGATAAGGATAAGACCGGATCATTTCTAGTCTCATCCAAACTCCCCATCCTTCCCTATAAATGGGAAAAGGTTCTCTAGTAAATGACACATCGAGCAACAACGAGATTAAATAATTACAAATAGATTAGTGAGAGATTGATATTTGTCCATCTAACTTGTCATTTGAACGATCTAAGCCATAGATCGTAATCCGAGGTCATCTATACCGTAGAATCAAAGGGGTGATTAGACCCATCTGCTCTAATAGTAGTTAGGTGGACCGCTAGATCTGGACCGTTCATCCTCAGCTTTATGGAGGTCCCTTATCGTGTAGACTGTCAGATCTTGAGGGCTCACTCTCACTCTTCTATATATATATATATATAGATGGATATGGATACGGAAACAATATCGATATCGTCGATAATATCGCGCATAATCGGAAAGCGGGAAAACATTGGGAAAATGGTAGAATTTCAGTGAAACTTCAAGAGATGCTAAAATGCATATATTTGCATAGTTAGGAATAAAAAGTTTGCAAAAAGAATGTATACACAGTAAGTTCCCATTTAATGGGGGGCTTAAAAGCATGTGTCGTCGTAAGAAACAGTCTAAACATCCCATCCATCCCATCTAACCATCCAATCGTCCATCCAACCTCCCATCCAAACATCCATCAATATTGCAGAATATCAGCAACTCATGATATTTTGCCAAAAAATCATCAACAACTGAAAAGGAAATGAAAGATTGTAGTCTTGATATCGCGCATGTTGCAATAATGATAATACTGAGATATTATTAATATTAGCAACAACGAATTGAAAATTGCATACAACAATGTGCTCATAAAAAAATGAAATAGAATATTTTTTAATAAACAAACTTTCTGTGTATCTTTACGTTGGCGATATTATTTAAATATCACCAATACACTTGTGATGCAAGCGTTGCCTAGAATTTACGCAGTCAAAAATATTGACGATATCAATACATTAGCAATATAAGCGACGCCTAGAATTTGCACAATTGAAAATATTGGCGATATTGATACGTTGGCAATACCTAGTGATACATTGTTGATGCCCGGAATTTCTAATACTACCACTGTTATCAATATCTCTACCGGTGTTATCGGTATCACCAAGCTAAAGATAATGATAATATCGGAGATATTTCGATAATATCGAAGATAATTCAAACAAGCCTGGAACCTAAGACCTCAATGTTGAAACACGTCTTGTCTACCATTGTGCTACGAGTTCAAACCCTCAATAAGTTAACATGCTTTCATATCCCTTCACACCAATCTCAGTAGAAATCCTTTTAAGTCTTCCTCTTATCCTCTAATTAGGCCAATGAACCCCTCTACAGATTAAACTCCAATGAAAAAAGGGAGTACCAAATCAGATCTTATCATTATTAATAGGGAATAGTTTATTAGGGATGTTGATGCTTCAATGTATGCCCTAGGTAGTTGGTTAGCATAATAGATGGTTGTTGTTAGGCCTTGTAAAGTTGTAATTCAATTTTATTTTATTTTATTTTTCTAATTAATAAAGTTTCACAATATCCATCAAAAAATGAAACAATCTCCAGTCTTTGTCGCACATGACCAAACCATCTCAATTTGATCTTTAGCATTTTATCTTTTACCGCAACTACTCCTATGCCGCTTTTCTTATTACTTCATTCCTAATTCTACCCTTCGTAGTTGTAAGTTTTCATATGGAGAATAAAAAATGAGGACTTTGGCAAAGAAAAGGGTTATGAAGAGCCAAATTAATCTCTCATACTCTAAAATCATTATAATCAACCCTAATAAGCCACAAAAAAAAAAAAAAAAAAAAAATGCTTCCATAAGAGCCTCAAAATACAATACATCCACACCAAAAAAATATATATACACGATATTTCCACCCAAATGCATACACACACTCCATCTACACTCCCCCTCAAGCTGGAGCATATAGACGTCATGCATGATAAGCTTACTCATAATAGCTTGAACATGAGAATGATGAATTTCTTTATAAGAATATCTGCAAGTTGATCATTAGTGAGAACAATTGGGGTATGAGTCAAGCTCTTAACAATTGGTATCAAAGTCAACACTACAACTCGCTTTTTAGTCACAGAAGAGGTCACGTATAGTAAGGGCAACCTGAACTAGAGTGAAACCCCCACGACCAGAAAAGGATTGTGTGGACAATGGTGTGTCGTAACGGCCGTTATACGATCGTAAAGACTATTCCATAAATGTAATGGTGGCAACCATTAACGGCGGCTCCTCAAAAATAGTCTTAATGGCCAGAATCCACTGATTTTTCCCCTTTTGGTGTGCTAAAAAGGTTAAGACGCAAAATGGAGTTGCGGGTGAATGTGTGCATCAACAGGGCCAGGGAATAGTCTCGCCTCAAAATGGGGCGAGGATACCCTGTGTTGTCAAAAAAGAAAAAGAAACAAAAAGGAAACGAGGAAATGTAAAAGAAATGTAAAACATACTTTATTTTGTATGTTTACTGATGTTTTAGTGACTAATTGGTCATAAATTGCAGGTTTTACAAATTATGGTTTATAAGTTAAGCGAATCTTGATATACCTATAATCATCTTAGCCTTGTCCCAGCTATTTGTGTTTGGTTTTATGAGTCATGTTTTACCAATCATTCCTATCTAAGGCCCTATCCTTAGGAAGTGAGCAAGCCTTCATATCCATTCTCATCACTTAAATAAGTCATTTAAGGTCTTCCTTTTTTATGTGTTATCCTAATGATGCTGCCCTAAATGAATGATTGAGAAACTTTTTGGCTTTGCTACTATGGAAGATGTAATGTGTGTGCATATGTATTCGGGTGGAAATCTCATATTTCTTATCATTATCGCCAGTGACGACAATGTCATCAAAGTAAACAACTACAACAGTGAAGGATTTGCTAGTGTCTATAATACACACCGAATGATCATACGTACTATGCCGGAACCCTATCTTTGAAATGACATTCCTGAATTTCTCAAATCACGCTCTCGGTGATCGTTTACGGCCATACACTGCCTTTTTAAGTTTGTAGGCTTTTCCTCGAATACCAAATGGTTGAAAACAAAGAGGAAGAGAAATATAAGCTCTTTTTTTAAGATTTCCAAGAAGAAAGGCAGTCTTCACGTCTAGCTGACAAGGGCCAATGACGATATGTAGCTACATACAGAAGCACATACAATCATACATGTAGTTCAACTTGGCAACTGTAGCAAATGTCTCATGACAATCAACTCGAAGTCGTTGCTTGAATCCCTTTACAACTAGATGAGTCTTGGGTCTCACAAGCCATCTGAATTATGTTTGATGGTGAACACCGATTTACATCCAATAGTATGTTTTATTGTTAGGGCGATAAACTAGATCTTATGTTCTATATTTCTCAAGTGTGGCTATTTCATTCATCATTATAACTTTCCAATTAGGATTAGTATATACCAATTGTTAAGAACCTAACCCATATACTAAAAGCCCTAGGACTAATCGAGTGCACTGAGTTAGACCCTTAAATCGAATTGTAACATACCACCATTGATGTAGGACAATTAACCACTTGCTCTAAAAGCTCAAACTGATAGAGCGTGACGAATTAATCCCTTTATTTCATATCCCAGGCCCCAAATCCATGGGTTAGGTCCTCAGCCGAACCCTCCTCGTGGGCCCCAAATCCATGGGTTCCGCCCTACACGAGCCACCCGCCTTACACGGGCCCCAAATTCATGGATTATGCGGGCCACCCACCCCGAGTGTGCCCCTACATCCCACAGGCCACCCCACTTGAGCCCGGTGTGAAAATGTTGCCGCATTAACCATCCTCTACGGCTGATATCCATGGTGGATCACTCTATAGCGACACTCGCTCTGGCCTCTTTTATAGGTAGCCCATTCCACTCAGAAAGGGCATTGCAACAGCACTTTGGTTATCTAGGTACCCTTTCCACCCTGGGACCACACGGTGGTTGTACTCTAGTCATCCACATAGCCCTTTCCAAGTCGTGGGGAGCTTTCACTCTAGGTCAAGTTGCCCTTACCGTACGCGGCCCCTTCTATGACTCAAACACGAGATGTTGCGTTAGCTTTAATACCAATTGTTAAGAACTTAATTCATACCTCAATTGTTCTCACTAATGATCAACTAGCAGATATTCTTATAAGGGAATTTATCATTCTCATGTTCAAGCTATTATGAGCTCACCTGCATGAGTGACGTCTATGCTTAGCTTGAGGGGGAGTGTAGATGGAGCATGCATGCATGCATATGTATTTTGGTGGAAATATCATATTTCTTTGGTGTGGATGTATGCCATTTTGGTGCTTCTATGGAAGTCATTCTTTTTTTTTTCTTTTTTCTTTTTTACTTATTAGGATTTATTATAATAATATTAGAGTGTAAGAGATTGATTAGGCTCTTTATAACCATTTTCTCTCTCAAAGTCATTTTTTATTCTCTATTCGAAAACTTGAATGATAAAATTAGGAATGAAGTAATCGGAAAAGCAGCATAGGAATAGCTGCAATAAGAGATAAAATGTTGAAGATCAAATTGAGATGGTTCGGATATGTGTGACAAAGACTGGAGATTGCTCCGTTTTTTTATAAATATTATGAAACTTTATTAAACAAATAAAAAAATAAAAAACAAAAAATAGAATTACAACTTTACAAGGCCCAACAACAACCATCCACTAAGCTAACCAAACTACCCAGGACATGTACTGAAACATCAACATCCCCAACAAATTATTTCCCATCAATAATGATAAGGTCTAATTAGGTACAGAGGTTCATTGGCTAGGGGTGAAGGGCCTAATTAGAGATGAAAGGAAGACCTAAAAGGATTTATATTAAGCTTGGTGAGAAGGGATATGAAAGCATGTTAACTCGTCGAGGGTTTGAGCTCATAGCAGAATGGTGGACAAGACGTGTTTCAGCATTGAGAACTCAGGCCATCTTACCTATAAAAAATAAATAATAATAATAATAATAATAATAATAATAATAATAATAATAATAATAATGCTCTAGATAGGATTGATTGGCGAAATAGGATTCATAAAGCTTATCCCAAATCATCAGGATAAGGTATGATGATGTGCTTCACTCTCGTAACTCCACTCCATAAAACTAAGTGTTTAAGGCGTGAGCCTTCCATATAGCAAGAGACAATTTGTGTGACCTTATCAACAGGTTGGATGGCAAAAGAAATTATGGTGGGCCCTAGAAAGTTTTTAATGGTGGACATTCAATCACCACCGTTTCATATGGTGTGGCCCACCTGAGATTTGGATCTACTTCATTTTTTAGCCCAAGCCCTATAATGAGCTAGAAAAACTAATGGATGGAGTGGATATACCCTACGACATGTTAAGGTGGACCCCACTATCACGGCCTCACAAATCGGGGCCCAATCCCGGTTTCCAGGCAAGGAAAAAAAAAACCTACGACTTCCAAGAGGGAGAGAGCGAGAGAGAGCGGCAGCAGTTGTAGAAAGAGAGAGAGCAAGAAACCCTATTTCCCTTCTTTATAGAAGCTGGGAGCCAACCACCCAGTAATGACTGATCAATGGTGGTTGTTGGTGCTGTGAATGGACCTCTGCTGCTAATGCTGTTCTAGGACCTAGATTAGCTGTGCTGCTGCAAGGTCAGCTAGAGCTTCTTCAATGGCTGGAGCCTCTTCTTCATTGACTGGAGCTTCTTGGCTATTAATGGTGGCTGGTAGGTTGGTGCATTTCCCCCACTTTCCCCCATTTTCAAAAATCAGACCGTTGGACCTGTAAGTCACTTACAGGGAAGTGACTTCTCACCCCCAGCCCCCTGCAGTTTCCTAGAAGATTTGCCTGTAAGTGACTTACATGTGAATTTCCTCCCCCAAACACCACCTGTAAGTGACTTTCCTGAAAGTTACTTACATTTTATCCAACTTAAAGGCATCCAAACAGCCCTAGCAGACTCTCTAACTTAAACTCCCAAGCTACACATTGACATGGCCCTTCTTCCTTGACACCTCAGCACCCTAATAGCACTGGGTGAGTGGCCATGACCTCCCATGCCAGCCATACACATTACAAAATATCCCAAAAACCCCCACTGATATGATCGATCGAGGTATCTAGTTCCCCTGATCGGTTGCAATCTTTAACTAAGATGAGATCGGACGGACCGACAACAAATTCCATCCACAGAATATGAAAATTCACAGGATTTGTTCACAAAATCAAGAAATTTTTTGAAATAAAAGAGGGATGGCATGAATGGAGGAGATTCAGTTCAAACAAATCCAAATGCAATCATAGATGAAGGGATTAAAGGGCTGTGGTAGCATATGAGTCGATTGTTATGGTTTTTCGATGGATGGATGGATGTATAGAGATGGAGACATACCACATGATGGCGCACATGCCTTTTCCTGTGAGAACATGCCACCTCTTTGGGTGGTGAAGCGTCATGCCTTTGTACGTCGTGCCGTGCCCGTCCCCCATCTCTCTCCCTCTCTCCCTCTCTCTACTCCATTTAGCCCGTTTGGGAGCGTGGATTTGTAACCCCGGATTTCCAATCCTCCCCGTGTGTTTGGCACCCTCGTGTGTGAGTCAACTTTAATCCAAAAGTACCTGTCTGTAGGATATTTACAAGGATTTGAATTTAATTACTAAATCAACTTTAATATCTCTAATTAGTGAGATATGTAATTTTTAATACAATGGTTGTGATAAGCCCAGTTAAATATGTGTTTTACTCGAAAATGTTGAAATTTCAAGACTCAGGTGGACCACAAGCACAAAATCATGTTCGAGTGACTAACTAACCATTTTTAATCATTGATTTACATGGATGATGTTTGGACCGTGCTGGACAATGTTTGGACAGTGCTGATCATCATTAGTGGGTCACATGCCCAATAGAATAATAGTGTATAGTGACACATGTTACACCTGCAACTATTGAAATGCTTTTAGGTATAATCCAAGCTCTCACCGTAGATTGTAAACTCAGGTATTTGAAACCGCCTGTATTTGAAACCCTTGGAGGTTCCGTTGTGATTATGGGAAGTGGATTGGTTGGTGTCCCACACATCGGCCATATAGTTGATGTGTTGATGTCAGCAAGTTCCGTGGGTCCCATCATAAGGTATGTGTTATATCCAAACTGTCCATCCTTTTGGAGATCTCTACATAAGGATTAAGCCAAAAAATAAGAGAGATCTAAATATCAAGTGGACCACTGAAAAACATAGTGGGGGACTAAACGTCTACCATTGAAACCCTTTTGGTGGTCACAGAAGTTTTGGATCAATGAGATTTTTTTTTCCTCTTCATCCGGGTCTTTGTGACCTTATGAACATATTGGATGGAAAATAAATATTATGGTGGGCCCTACAAAAGTTTTAATTGTGAAAATCATTATCCCCACTGCTATTTATGGTGTGCTCCATTTGAGATTTGGATAGGATTAATTTTTTGGATCATACTCTAAAATGATCTCGAAAAATGGATGAACGGTGTAGATATAATAAATACATCATCGTGGGGCCCACGTAACTTTGATCTCCTCTGAACTATTCGTGTAACTCGGATCTCGCTTCCGTTATTACGTAGGCGTGCCAATGGGGGAGGGCCCGGCCATGTATGGGCCAGATGTTCTTCCCAGTCTGGCCCAGGCCAATGATGAGTGAAAGGGTTGTCAACGGGTACCCCGATCCGATTGATCCTATCCGATTTTAATGGGTTTGTGTTCCATTCATTGGACCTGTTGAGAAATTGTTAGTGAGGTTTGGGGTCTCACGATTTGGGTCCAGTCGGGTTCTGATTGGGTCCATATGTTGGACCTGGCTAAATTCAAGTCGGATCTAGTATAGTTGAGATAGTTTTAAGGGCTCCGTAAATAGAGATAAATGAGTGATGGAATTAGAGGTTAATAAAATGCATTTGAAATCTACATATTTTGTTTGGATGGAGTAAATGAGAAGTGTTGAAATGCATTGGAATTTTTATATATTCACGAGAAAATATGTGATATCCCAAATCAATTTTAATATTCAAATTAGTGCAGATATGTGATATTTAATATAATGATTGTAATAAGCCGATTAAAATATATACTTTAGAGAGAGAGAGAGAGAGAGAGAGAGAGAGAGAGAGAGTTTTAAGCCTCAGTTGGGCCACAAACGTAAGGATCACCAACAAGCAAATTGCCAATGTTTTCAACCTTTGAACTGTTTAGATCATTCCAGCGGTGTGATTTTAGTGATTTAGTCAACAATTGAATTGTTTTGGAGTATCATCAGTGTGTCACGTATATGGCGAATAGGTGTGTAGTGGCACATTTTGTTTGCTTGTGTGACTCTTCATGGGAGCTCGAAAAGACATTTCATCCCATTTATTTCCAAATCCTCTCTCAAACCGAAGATTTCATATAGACTCATTTACTCCCATTTTATTTTATTTTCATGCATTTAATCACATCCAAACACACCTCAAGTGCTATTTACTTCCATTTACTCTCAAACTTCCCCATTTATCTCCATTTATTCATATCCAAACGACCCCTAATAGTAAATTTGTGTGTGTGTGCCCCAAACTTTTAATTAGGTGATCTGAACCATCCATTCATTCATACAACTAAGAGCAACCCAAAAAGCAAAAAGTCATGTCAATTAGGTGATCCTAAGCTTCCAATCACTAGCAAGAAAATGGATAGTTAAAATTGATAGGAGAAACAAAATAGTTCCAATCATCATCTTGGAATATCTATTAGATATATGCCACTTTGTTGTTGCTTATGATTCTAAAGTAACACTTTGATCCAATGATTCTAACTAAAGGTCTGTTTGTTAACGCTGAATTTTTGCACTTAACATGGAATTGGGAAAATGTTTCGTGTTTAGTGGTGTTTGTTAATGCGTCGTTACAGCGGAAGAAGGAAAGAGCTAAGTGGTTTTTCACTAAATTATTTCCGTGATAGGGGTCTGGCTTAATGGTGAATGCAGAATGCACTTAGCGAATTTTTGATTAAACAAAAAATTTGTTTCCAAAATTAACCCTCTTCAGGTTACTACGGCAATTTTTTTTCTCTTTAAATTGTGTGCGGTAATACAAAATCAAATTTTAACCAAACATCTTTATGCCCCACCATGATGTATGTGTTTCATCCATTTTTAAGATCATTTTAGGGCTTAATACAAAAAATGAGAGGAATATAAATCTCAGGTGGACAATTCCACTGGAAAACAATAGTAATGGGATATCCACCATTAAAATTCTCCTAAGGCCCAATGTACTGTTTATTTGATATCTGATCTGTTAATTAGGTCATATAGACCTAGACGAATGGGAAAAAACAAAGATCAACTTGATCCAAAACTTTTATGGCCCCCAAAAAGTTTTTAATGGTCGACATTCATTTAATACTATTTTTCTGTAATGGGGTCCATTTGAGATTGGGATATACCTCGTTTTTTTTCTGATACCATAAAATGATCTAAAAACATAGATGGACGACATGGATGAAACACATACATCATGGTGGAGCCCACATAGCACCGACCATCAGCCATTGGCTGGTGGCGGGGAGTAGCCAATCTGTTTCCACGGACGCAGATTGGATATTGACAGAGTTAAGTCACCAAGTTATGTGGGGCCCATCATGATGTATGTTTTGTATCCATACTGTCCATCCATTTGAAAATATAATTTTAGGTAAAGATCCAAAGAATGAGTTAAATCCAAAGCTCCAATGGACCTCACCACAAAAAATAGTGGGGAGAGTGACGCACACCATTAAGAACTTAAATAGGCTAAAAAAGTTTTTGATCAAGCTAATATTTGTTTTTCCCTTCTTTCATGTCTATGTTAACTTGTGAACAGGTTGGATTTCAAATAAAAATCACGGTGAGCCTTAGGAAAGTTTCAATGGTAGGCATCAATCTCGCCACTGTTTTTTGTGGTGGGGTCAACTACATTTTTGGATCTGCCTCATTCTTTAACTCATGATCTAAAATTAAATCTCCAAATAGATGAACGGTGTAGATAAAACACATACATCATAGTAGGCCCACATACATCATAGTGGGCCCATGGAACTTGATGACGTCGCTTCGGTAGCGAATCTCGCTATTCCACCTGTCAGTAGCTAATCCGCATCCAAGTAGGATGCAGAATTGGTTGGCATACCTCACACCAGCTATATAGCTGTTATATTGATGTCAGCAAGTTCTTTGGGTCCCATCATGAGGTATGTGTTATATCCAAACCATCCATCCATTTGGCGAGCACGTATTAAAGCTTGAGATGAGCACATATTAAAGCTTAAGATGAGAAATAAGCTGCAAAAAGCAACAGGGGATTGAATGTCTACCATTGAAACCCTTTTTGGGGTCACAGAAGTTTTGGATCAATATGATGTTTATTTTTTATTTCCTCTTCATACAAGTATTTGTGACCTGTAACGACCTGAAAATTTCCGTACATTGGGTCGAGTACCACCTCGATCAGAAATCCCGTAGGATTAAATCCTTTAGAAATTTAACAAAGTTAACTAAGTACTAAACTCAATTAGCTATGAAATCCGTTAGGATCGCTTTAAATACGATCTGCAAGACCCAAAAGTTACAGAATCATTGACGCTAGGTTACCCTAAAGTTTAGAACCAAACTCATTTCCCGTCTGCTCTCGGGAATGAAACGAAACTTCGTATTAAGTCTGGATCGCACATCGGGATTCCGATTAACCCGGCTAAGGAACTAGGACCGCCCCCTTGGACTTAACAATCATCTCAAAAATCGGCCTTATCAGGCATTCCACGGCCATTCGTTTGAATCGGAGCGAGGAAGTGTGAAAAACACTATTCACAAGCCGAAATAAATATCCGGAATAGTGATCGGCATCGTTCGTTGACGCGTCGGTATTAAGCAACGGCCGTCGAATCGGACCAAATTACACCCTCGGATTAAGAAAAATTTCGGGAACATTTACATGTACTTGGAATTTCGATCGTGGCCCACCGACCGTCGAATCGAAAGTGGTCCGCCACGTGCGATCTGCGTATCCGAATGAGTCAAAACGTAATCCCACGTAGATCCATTGGTGGTGAGCTTAAGTCGACGTTTGGTTCAAAAGGGCCACCAGAACTACCCTTTTAGCGGAAAAGCGGCGAAAAAACCTATATAGGCAAGACCCTATGAACATAAGTCCGTTTTCGTAATGTTTGAGGCTATAAAAGGGGCTTAGAGCAGCCCTCTCACAGCCATACGAATTTTGGTGTAAACCCTAGAGAGAGAGAGAGAAAGAGAGAGAAGGACTTGGAGATCGTTGCCGATCTTCCTCCTGCCGCTGGCTTGCTACACGGCCTACACCGCCTTGTTCTCGGCGTTCTCCCGGTGTTTTCCGCCTCATTTGAAGGTAAGAAAACCTAACCCTAGGTCTGATTTGATGTGGAATTGAGGTAGGGTGTATCGACTAACCGATTCCGCTCTTTAGGCTAGAAATCGGCCGTAGACGGAAGATCCATCACCCTTGCTGATTTATTCCGTTTCCAAAGGCAAAGGTGAGGACTTTAAGTGTATAAGTTAAGGTTTTCAACGCTTTCAATGTCAGATAATGGTAGATTCATGATCTGCTTGCAATTGCACATGTACAAAGTGCTTTCCGTTTCCTGTTTTGATTAGCGGTGTGAAATATGGAATTTCACATATTCTAGGTATACGTAGAAATACAGTATACGTATTTTTTTTGGATAAATACTTGACATGTTTATTTAATGTTGAATTATATAACATATGAATAAAATACTAGTTTGGCGAAAGAGATCGCCAAAATATATGTTCCTTTGTAAATGTGCCGTATGTTGAAAATACGTATTGTAGAAATACCGTATACGTATTTCTTTTGGAATAATGTTTGACATATGTATCTAATGTATGATTATACAATACATGATTAAAATACTAGCTTGGCGAAAGGAATCGCCGAAACCGATGTTCCTTTGTAAACACTATGTATGTCGAAATTGGGTATACGTGAAGGTACCCTATACGTATAAAATTTGCTGATGTGTTTGCTATGTTTATTTGTCAGTATGAATAGGATGTATATGTATAAAATACTAGCTCGGTAAAGGGACAACCCTAGTACACCCTTCTCTAGCATACGTCATGTATGTTGAAGTAGTGTATTCTAAGCGTTGGTGAAATCACTTGCGAGTGTAAGTGTTTAAGTGTTAGAACCTTAGTTAGGTCTTGAGATGGGATTCTCCGCTACCTTAGAGTCACATATGACACTCTCCACGTGGTTGTTCACTCTAACCACTCACCTATGAATGCTAAGTATTTGTATCCCTATGTGTTTAGTGCTTTATAACATGCCTTACAACATGCTTTACAACATGCCTTATAACATGCTATACTTCATGCTTTATAATACATGCTCTACTTCATGCTTTACTTTACGCTCTACCACTGATTGAGTTTGGGACTATGCCATAGTCCACACATTCGGTACAGACTTACTTGTTGTGGCCGAGATTCATATCGCCACGATGGACGTGTCTGGCGAACCCGAGTCGTACTTCGGTTGGCGATAGTGGTTGGCCACACGGAGTGCTTTTGCGCTCCATATCGCTCAACTTGTGGTGCGCTCGAGCTAGTCAGGCTCGTCAAGCAAACCGATATGTGTATATGTATGTTCACCATGTTTGGTCGCTACTGCTTGAACCTAGGGTACCAAACTTACCAGTGGCGATCCCGTTAACCATGGTACCTCGATCCGCTAAGACGCATGAGCCGGACATGGTGGTATGGGACACCGTGGTCGAGGCCGTCGGCCTCGCCGGGGTCATGTGCCTCCCCGTAGTGACCATTGCGCAACCAACCTCGTGAGCCGATTATGGTGGTATGGGACACTATATTCGAGCCGTCGATATTTACGGCGAGAGCCGAGCACGGTGAGACCTCGTCTTGTGACCGACGGCGACGAGTCCTCCGTAGTATCTTCGAGTATACTCCAAGTATCTCGTGATTGGCGACGAGTCTTTCACGGTAACTAGAGTATGAGTTGAGCCGAGTACGGTGAGACCCGTACTCGAGTGACGGCTAGTGATTGAGCCGTGCACGGTGAGATATGTACTGAGCCGACGGACGGCCGCAATGGAGCCGCATACGGTGAGATCTCAGTATCCGAGCCGACGGGTGACGAGCCCTTTGCGATGCCTTCACTACGCTTCTCAAACCATAATATCGTATGAGATTAGCTAGGATTGACGACCACTAGAATGGATCATGTTTGGGAATTATACAAGGGAGGTACCTTAGTTTCCCAATCCGCAAGGTTGAAATGGATTAATAAAAACTTGGTAATCATGATCATCATGCACCGCATGTGCTTTGTAGATGTGGTGCACTAAGGGAGTAGCATTCGCGAACGTAAGATGATGTCGCTTGAGGGTGGTTTGGCAAGGCATACAAAGACATCATGTCATATCATTTTTGCATTTAACAAGAGTAATTAGAAATGTTTGATTTGTCTTTGCGTTATCATTCTTGCTTGATTGATTTGATAACATGTTAACCTATGCTTTATTGTTCCACCGAGTTAGCTACTCACTCCCACGTTACGGGACGGTGTTTGCAACACCCACCGGACTGTCATCGCAGTGTAGATGGCGCCTGCTTTCGGGAGACTCGAGCTAGACTATGAGGAGGATCAGGAGGAGTTCTCCTTTATGCAGTACTCTGACGGCTACGCTTAGGCCGGCTGCATCGCGGGATTTACAGGGCCTCTTTGAGGATTGTATTTTGATCTTTTTTGACTTAGAGACATTACATGTATATTGGTACTCAGTTAGTACTCATACTCTGGAGTTCACAAAATTTTGATACTTTACATATTTTGAATATAAGATTTTAGTCTTCCGCTTGCCTTTATACAATTGAACTGGAGTATGAATTACTGTTTTGGTATAATCTCATTCATGTTTATTGCGCTAACTCAGATAACATTTAACCATCATTGTGTATGTTGCATAAGTGATGCGTTGGAACTCGGGAGTTGAGTTCATACTCGACCCCCGATTTTCAGGGCGTTACAAGTTGGTATCAGAGCATGATTTTGATTAAACCGGACCTGAGTTATGTCCCCACTACGTACGCTGACGCATTTCACTTAGGAGGGTGCGCAAAATCTAAGCAACAGTCCTAGGGTCTCCCGATTTCGCCGTTCGGCGGATTCGCTACACACGGACGGTTTGATCGAGTGCGTACTCGATCCCGACCACACTTATGGACCCCAAGTCACTCCTAGACCGTCTATTGACGTGTCCAGTCACAATTTACCAAAAATAAGTCGTTAAAAATCGGGAAAAACCAGATTATGTCGAACTTTGCCTAATCGACTGTTTTGGCACAAAATCGAGTGCGTGGGCCCCCACGACTAATCCGTTAACATTTTGGGCCAAGACAGGGTGCATTTGGCACCACGGGAGTCTGGTGAACAAGACCCGGACAGCGGCGGCAGCTCTCCGGCCAAACCCGACCGCGGCGCCACACAGCGGCACCGGCGGCGGACCGCGCCCCCTTCGACTTTCCGGCCACGTTTCAAACGTGGGACTGGTCGGTTTGGTCCCCCTACCCCATGGCACGTGCCATTTTGGCATTTGATTAGTATTTTAGGGGCTGAAGCACTCATCTCTCTCATTTCCCCTCTTTTCACCCACCACCACCTCCATTTTCGATTTTCTTTGAAAACCCATCCCTCCAAACCTTCAATCCCTCCATTTTCTTTCATAACTCACACACCACTACCTCCTACAACAGCCCTAGCCTCTCCCTTTCCCCATTTCCACAAGTTGGAGCTCTCATAACCCTCCTTGGAGCTCAAATTTGGGTAATATTCTAACCCATCTCATTTCCTTCTTGTTTCTTCTTCATTTCCTACCTCTAGAGCTTATTCCACACCTGTTGGATTGTTGGTTGTGGAAGGTAAAAGAGGTCAGCCCTTTGTTTCCCATTTTGGACAAATTTCCATGGCTCTCCTTGGTGTGGTGGCCACCATTTTCTCCATTTCCTCCATCCTATCTCTCATGGGAAAGAGAGGAAAACCGCGGCCGATGACGCCGGCCCAAGTAGGCCACCCGTTCTCGAAGAAAATCGATGTTGGGGCGGCACAAGTACCGTGCGGGAGTTTAGGTCGAAGCGAGACCTGGATCCTGACCACCCCGCCAGGAATGCTTACCCGATCGGCATGGAATATGGGCGCTTCGCGGGCCGTAAGGTTGTGTTTGAAGCTCAGGTGGATGAGAGGATGTTTGGTCTACACCCGATGATGGACCACTTGGTGGATATCGGGTGGAATCATGTTTTTGAAGGCGAGTCCCCCGCATGTGAGCACACGGTTCGTGCCTTCTACGCTCACATCATAGACTCATCAGTAGAGCCTCTTCAGTTTACTGTCTCTGTGAGGGGCATAAGGCGCACAATCACTGTGAATGAGGTGGCTCGAATCACAAAAATTCCGCTTGGTCAAGTGCATCCTAGTGATGACTTCTCTAGAACTGCGCGGGAAAGGGATCGCCGCACGCGATTTCTCTGTGGTCGCCGGGTTACTTGGAAGCGAGGAAATTGTATTGCGGCGACAAAGATGTCTGAAGACTTCCATTTGCTCCATCACATCTTCACATACAATGTTTACCCACGGTGGGGTAACCGCACGGAATGTACTAGGGTGATGGTGGACTTTCTGTACAAGATGGGACACTGGTAAAACATATGCCTACCCACATTCATCCTATCCCAGATAGTTAATGTTGTTCGTTCTGCCAGGAACGATCTTTCGCTCCCATTTGGCCGACTGATCTGCAGGATGGCTCGTGATGTAGGCTACAGATTGAATATGGAGGATCTTGCACCGGTCCGAATCATAAATGAAGCGACACTCAGGAATATGAAGATCGGCCCCCAACAGCGGCAAGCCCGACTCGACGAGTCTGGAGATGAGTCGGATAGCGCCGGTGAGGAGAGTGTTGACCTCCAGGCTGAGAGTGATGAGGAGCGCAGTGATGACATACAGGAGGAAGAACCTGAGGCTCAGGACACAGAGGAGAGTTCACCCCCTGCGGCTCAGAGGCAGGGTGTGGATCGAGATGCTTTTGATGCACGATTGGCCGTCTTGAGGAGGGGCAAGCCGCCTGCTGCAGCAAGAGATTGGTCAAGTTCGAGCCAAGCTTGAGGAGAATGAAGCCTACATGAAGAAGAGTTTCAAGAAGATGTCCCGTACGTTGAAGGCTATCCTGTCTGTGCGCAAGACAAGAACGCTCCTCCTCCACCGCCTACTTCGGATGCTTAGTCATCCATGTTGTTATGTGTTGTCGTTTGCTTTGGTTACCGCGATAGGCGGTTTGTGTTTTCGTACGGATGTTGCATTAGGTAGTAGCATGTTTAGGTGTTTGATGTGTGGATGTATTGGCTATAATGTTATTCCGTCATGATTCATGTAAACTCTGTAGTCCATGTATTATGACAATTTTGAGTTAATGAAAAGCATATAGCCTCTTTTGTTTGATGATGTGTGGAATGCTAAAGCGCTTTATGATGTGTGTTATGCTGTATCTCACTAATGCTGTACCCTGTGTTGTGTAGGGTATGCCGCGACAGTATACGCGGAGCACCGCACATCTTCGTCTCGACTGGCTCCATGGACCAGACACCTTCTAGTAGTGGTGGTCCCGGACCGTGGGTTGGGTTCCGATCGGCCCCCTACGGGTCTGGCGGTGGGTTGCCACCATACACGCCCCGGTCCGTGGCGATTCCCGGCCATCATCGTCGCGCGATATGACTCCCGTGTCGCTCCGCCGATCGATAGGTTTGAGCGGTGATGATGATGATGCATCGAGAGCGGATGCGAAGAAGCGAGATGCGAGCGGCAGCGGCCAGAGATACTGACGGCGGCGGCATCGGCGGCTTATGGCCACTATCACCGAGGCCTTGTCCCGTGGTGGTAGTGCGACTCCACCCGCGACATCTACACGTCCTGATGAGCATTCGGGCCTCCTGCTCGGGTTGAGGATGTGCCTCTGCCCCCATCCGTCGCACCTCCTACTGGAGAGGTCGGTACACGCGGCCTACTCGAGCGATTCCAGCGCTTGAGGCCTCCCTCGTTTATGGGTTCTCACAGACCCGAGGAGGCGGAGTTCTGGTTAGACCGCATCTCCAAGATGCTACGGATGCTTCACCGTTCGGAGGCAGAGCGGTAGAGCGGCCGCCTTCATGTTTGAGAGAGAGCGAGCTTATGGTGGGACAGCGTGCTGCGCACTGTCGCAGTAGACTTCGTGTGGACCTGGGAGGCTTTCGAGTCTCGGTTCCACGAAAAGTACTACCCGCGGACTTATCGGCACGAGCGGGAGGAAGAGTTTTTGCGCCTCAGGCAGGGAGGCATGACTATCACAGAGTACGAGCACCGCTTCACCGAGTTGGGCCGCTTTGTCCCGACTATACTAGTGGACGAGCAGTGCGGATGCGTCGATTTTCTTTGGGTTTGCGACCGGAGATTCGGTCGAGGATATGCTGCCACAGTATTCCTACGTATGCGGCGTTGGTCCACATGTCTATGACGGCCGAGCAGGATGTGGACCGTCTGGCCAGATCACGGGGCACTATGGTTGCGAGACCGCGACAGGATGTACGAGCGAGCTGGCCTATTTTAGGCAAGAGGCCTCGGGCTGATTCTCCCCCGGGGCGCGGTGCCGGCTATTCCTATGAGACGCCCGTTGGTGACACACACGTTTTGCGGGAAACCCGGACACCTGGCGAGAGCCGCTTCTCACGTATGAGGGCTAGCGGATTTGCGCCACCGCGCAGATGGGTCGCTCTTATCCACAGGCCATATCGGCTCCGCTTCTGGGGCCGTTCTCGCACATCCTTCTTCCGACCTCCGTGCGAGTCCTTCGGGCCGCCACGGCGACCCTTGGCTCCACAAACCCAGACCGACAATGGCGAGGGCTCGCGTTCATACTCTCGTGGGCCGAGGCACCCGAGACGTCGGTTCCGGCTCCGACGGCTTTCGAGGGCACGGCTCTTATTCACGACACTCCCGTCTCTTTGTTGGTGGACACGGGTCCACTACCTCTATTATTTCTGTGGGGCGGTGAAACGCCTATCTTTGCATACGATTCCCACTAAGGGAATGAGACTCACTACGACTCTGGGACTGTTCGGATGTCACACGGTTATGTGAGGGTTGCTCGGTAGTTTTGGGTAGCGGCACGGTGCTCGTCGACCTCATTGTTGCTCCGCCGTGTGGCACTACGATGTTATCCCAGGTATGGATTGGCTCACCGGGATGAGGGCGGAGATAGATTGCGATACTCGGATCGTGACGGCCTATGGACTGACGGTGCGGCTTTCACGTTCCGGTGCGGGTCGGTTGGCCTGTCGAGTTGATTGTTATCTTTGCTTTGCTTGTGCCGACCGATGGTCCGACAAGTAGATAGTACGCCGGTGGTTCGAGACTTCGCGGCGTGTTTGAGACTATCCGGGTTTACCTCCTCGGCGTGAGATTGATTTTACGATAGATCTTACGCTGGTGCGACGCCCATCTCGTTGCTACTTATCGTATGCCTCCATGTGAGATGGAGGAGCCTGCGGACACGGATTGACGTGCTTGTAGAGAGAGGTTTTATTCGACCTAGTGTGTCTCCTTGGGGAGCACTGTGTTGTTCGTGAAGAAGAAGGACGGGTCCCTACGGTTGTGTATTGATTACCGTAGGTTGAACCAGGTCACGGTGAAGAACAAGTATCCTTTGCCCAGGATTGACGATTTGTTCGATCAGTTGAGAGGGGCGAAGTATTTCTCGAAGATTGACCTCCAGTCAGGTTACCACCAGCTGCGCGTGAGAGAGGAGGACGTGCAGAAGACAGCCTTCAGGACGTGCTTTGGGCACTACGAGTTCTTAGTGATGTCGTTCGGTCCCGACGAACGCACCGGCCGTGTTCATGGATCGATGAACCGGGTATTTCGGCCCTTCCTCTGGATTCGTCATCGTCTTTATCGATGACATTTTGATATACTCCACGAGTCGGGAGGAGCACGAGGAGCACTTGCGGCGGTATTGGAGACACTAAAGAAGAACCGGTTGTTTGCGCAATACAAGAAGTGCGACTTCGGCGGGAGGAAGTCAAGTTCTGGGACATGTAGTGTCCAAGGATGGGATAAGATGGACCTTGCTAAGGTAGGCATGCGGTTCGGGATTAGCGGCGGCTGAATCGGTTCTTGAGGTGAGGAGTTTCCTTGGCCCGGCCGGCTACTACTGGACGTTTCATTCGGGATTTCTCGAAGATAGCCGTGCCATTGTCTCACTGACTCGGAAGGACTGAAGTTCGCTGGAATGAGAAGGCGGAGGGCACTTTAAGGAGCCGAAGGACAAGTTGACGTCCGCCCTGTGCTAGTATTGCCGAGCAAGGGGTGAAATACACGGTGTATATCTTGACGCGTCTCGCGTTGGTTTGGGTTGTGTCTTTGATGCGAGAAAGATAGGGTAATATCGTATGCCTCGAGACAATTAAGGAAGCACGAGGAGAATTACCCTACACATGACTGGAGTTGGCGGTGTCATCTTTGCATTGAAGCTCGGGAGACATTACCTCTATGGTGAGGAGTTCGAGCTTTTACTGCGACCACAAGAGCCTTAAATACATATTCACGCAAATGAGATTTGAATATGAGGCAGTAGATGGATGGAGACCTTGAAGGACTTCAAGTTCGAGGTTTCCTACCATCCCGGCAAGGCGAACCTTGTGGCGGCACGCGTTGAGCCGCAAGAAGGCGGTTGCATTTGCGGCACCGCCGATGATAGCCGAGTGGGATATGGTAGAGTTTGTGCGGGACTTCGACGCAGACTCACCGTCGAGGAGCCATTTGAGTGTGTTGCGCACATTCGGTGCGGCCACTTATCGACGACAGGATTGTTGAGGCCCGGAGGGCGACATACGGTATCTCGAGCCGAGAGCAGGCTAGCGACGCCGTGGACTCCGAGTGGAGAGTTGGATCTCGATGGGGGTTTACGGTTCCGTGGCCGCTATGTGTTCCGGATGTGCACGACTTGAGACGCGAGCTTCTCGAGTCCGCCCATAGTCGAAGTTTGCGATGCATCCCGGTAGCACGAAGATGTACCAGGGATATGAGACGGACGTATTGGTGGGACAACATGAAGGCCCACATTGCTTGAGTTTGTGTCTCGGTGTCGACATGCCGGCAGTCGAAGGCGTAACATCGCCGACCTCTCTGGGCGCTTCACCCATGCCATAGCGGAGTGGAAGTGGGACTTCATCTCCATGGACTTCATATCGGGGTTGCTTAGAAGACGAGGAAGGGGCACGATTCCATTTGGGTGATTGTGGACCGGTTGACTAAATCGGCCCATTTCCTCCCTATCAGAGTTACGAACTCCGCAGACGAGCTGGCTAGATTGTACATCAGGGAGATCGTCCGTCTGCACGGGGTTCCTTTAGAGATTGTGTCGGACAGAGACACGCGGTTCACATCCATCTTCTGGACTCGTATCCAGGAGGCGATGGGTGTGAAGTTGAAGTTCAGTACAGCGTTTCATCCTCGGGCCGATGGGCGGAGACGAGCGAGTGAATCGGTCTGGAGGATATGTTGCGAGCGTGTGTGTTGGACTTCAAGGACGGTTGGGACGACCGTCTTCCGTATGCGAGTTCGCCTACACAATGGCTTCCGGGCGACGATTGGCATGGCGCCATATGAGGCTCTATATGGTCGACCTTGTAGGGCACCGCACTGTTGGGCGAGAGGTTGGAGAGCGTAGCTGATTGGCCCGGAGTTGGTTCAGCGACTACGAGAGAAGGTAGACATTATCGGGCGTCGATTACTCACAGGCGCGAAGCGGACGGAAAGTTACGCCGATACGAGGTGGCGGCCGCCGTGGAGTTCGAGGTCGGTGATCATGTGTTCCTTCGGGTTTCCCCATGAAGGAGTCCTTCGGTTTGGGAAGAAGGGAAACTCACACCGAGGTTTATCGGTCCATTTCAGATACTGGATCGAGTGGGTGATGTGGCGTATCGTCTCGCCTTGCCTACACCGCTTGCTTCCGTGCACAACGTATTTCATGTATCTATGCTGAAGAAGTACGTTCCTGATCCTTCGCATATCATCAGATGGGAGCAGGTACAGTTGAGCGAGG
Organism: Magnolia changhungtana; assembly: GCA_030180095.1. Classification (NCBI taxonomy): domain Eukaryota; kingdom Viridiplantae; phylum Streptophyta; class Magnoliopsida; order Magnoliales; family Magnoliaceae; genus Magnolia; species Magnolia changhungtana. Next base: position 1,468,331 of record JASAUF010000051.1, on the reverse strand, counting down.
ATGCTACATATGAGTTGCGCCCGACGCGCATCCTTGACAGAAGGAGCAGTCTTTGCGTAGCAAGGTCATTCCGCTTGTGAAGGTACTTTGGACACATCATTCTGAGGAGGAAGCTACCTGGGAGACTGAGGCCGAGGTCAGGAAGAACTACCCTCAGATTCTCGAGGAGTACGAACAGGTATAAATTTCGAGGACGAAATTTTTTGTTTAAGGGGGGTAGATTGTAACGACCTGAAAATTTCCGTACATTGGGTCGAGTACCACCTCGACCAGAAATCCCGTAGGATTAAATCCTTTAGAAATTTAACAAAGTTAACTAAGTACTAAACTCAATTAGCTATGAAATCCGTTAGGATCGCTTTAAATACGATCTGCAAGACCCAAAAGTTGCAGAATCATTGACGCTAGGTTACCCTAAAGTTTAGAACCAAACTCATTTCCCGTCTGCTCTCGGGAATGAAACGAAACTTCGTATTAGGTCTGGATCGCACATCGGGATTCCGATTAACCCGAAGCTAAGGAACTAGGACCGCCCCACTGGACTTAACAATCATCTCAAAAATCGGCCTTATCCGACATTCCACGGCCATTCGTTTCGAATCGGAGCGAGGAAGTGTGAAAAACACTATTCACAAGCCGAAATAAATATCTGGAATAGTGATCTGGCATCGTTCGTTGACGCGTCAGTATTAAGCAACTGACCGTCAGAATCAGACCAAATTACACCCTCGGATTAAGAAAAATTTCAGGAACATTTACATGTACTTGGAATTTCTGATCGTGGCCCACTGACCGTCGAACTGAAAGTGGTCCGCCACGTGCGATCTGCGTATCCGAATGAGTCAAAAACGTAATCCCACGTAGATCCATTGGTGGTGAGCTTAAGTCTGACGTTTGGTTCAAAAGGGGCCACCAGAACTACCCTTTTGGTAGGAAAAGCGGCGAAAAACCTATATAGGCAGTACCTATGAACATAAGTCCGTTTTCGTAATGTTTGAGGCTATAAAAGGGGCTTAGAGCAGCCCCTCTCACAGCCATACGAATTTTGGTGTAAACCCTAGAGAGAGAGAGAGAAAAGAGAGAGAAGGACTTGGAGATCGTTGCCGATCTTCCTCCTGCTGCTTTGGCTTGCTACACGGCCTACACCGCCTTGTTCTCGGCGTTCTCCCGGTGTTTTCCGCCTCATTTGAAGGTAAGAAAACCTAACCCTAGGTCTGATTTGATGTGGAATTGAGGTAGGGTGTATACCGACTAACCGATTCCGCTCTTTAGGCTAGAAATCGGCCGTAGACGGAAGATCCATCACCCTTGCTGATTTATTCCGTTTCCAAAGGCAAAGGTGAGGACTTTAAGTGTATAAGTTAAGGTTTTCAACGCTTTCAATGTCAGATAATGGTAGATTCATGATCTGCTTGCAATTGCACATGTACAAAGTGCTTTCCGTTTCCTGTTTTGATTAGCGGTGTGAAATATGGAATTTCACATATTCTAGGTATACGTAGAAATACAGTATACGTATTTTTTTTGGATAAATACTTGACATGTTTATTTAATGTTTAATTATATAACATATGAATAAAATACTAGTTTGGCGAAAGAGATCGCCAAAATATATGTTCCTTTGTAAATGTGCCGTATGTTGAAAATATTATTGTAGAAATACCGTATACGTATTTCTTTTGGAATAATGTTTGACATATGTATCTAATGTATGATTATACAATACATGATTAAAATACTAGCTTGGCGAAAGGAATCGCCGAAAACCGATGTTCCTTTGTAAACACTATGTATGTCGAAATTGGGTATACGTGAAGGTACCCTATACGTATAAAATTTGCTTGATGTGTTTGCTATGTTTATTTGCTTGTATGAATAGGATGTATATGTATAAAATACTAGCTCGAAAAGGGACAACCCTAGTACACCCTTCTCTAGCATACGTCATGTATGTTGAAGTAGTGTATTCTAAGCGTTGGTGAAATCACTTGCGAGTGTAAGTGTTTAAGTGTTAGAACCTTAGTTAGGTCTTGAGATGGGATTCTCCGCTACCTTAGAGTCACATATGACACTCTCCACGTGGTTGTTCACTCTAACCACTCACCTATGAATGCTAAGTATTTGTATCCCTATGTGTTTAGTGCTTTATAACATGCCTTACAACATGCTTTACAACATGCCTTATAACATGCTATACTTCATGCTTTATAATACATGCTCTACTTCATGCTTTACTTTACGCTCTACCATGATTGAGTTTGGGACTATGCCTATAGTCCACACATTCGGTACCAGACTTCTTGTTGTGGCCGAGAGATTCATATCGCCACGATGGACGTGTCTGCGAACCCGAGTCGTACTTCGGTTGGCGATAGTGGTTGGCCACACGGAGTGCTTTTGCGCTCCATATCGCTCAACTTGTGGTGCGCTCGAGCTAGTCAGGCTCGTCAAGCAAACCGATATGTGTATATGTATGTTCACCATGTTTGGTCGCTACTGCTTGAACCTAGGGTACCAAACTTACCAGTGGCGATCCCGTTAACCATGGTACCTCGATCCGCTAAGACGCATGAGCCGGACATGGTGGTATGGGACACCGTGGTCGAGCTGTCGGCCTACGCTGGGGTCATGTGCCTCCCCGTAGTGACCATTGCGCAACCAACCTCGTGAGCCGATTATGGTGGTATGGGACACTATATTCGAGCTGTCGATATTTACGGCGAGAGCCGAGCACGGTGAGACCTGTGCTCGTGCTGACGGGCGACGAGTCCTCCGTAGTATCTTCGAGTATACTCCAAGTATCTGTGATTGGCGACGAGTCTTTCACAGTAACTAGAGTATGAGTTGAGCCGAGTACGGTGAGACCTGTACTCGAGCTGACGGCTAGTGATTGAGCCAGGTACGGTGAGATATGTACTGAGCTGACGGCCAACAATGGAGCCGCATACGGTGAGATCTCGTATCCGAGCTGACGGGTGACGAGCCCTTTGCGATGCCTTCACTACGCTTCTCAAACCATAATATCGTATGAGATTAGCTAGGATTGACGACCACTAGAATGGATCATGTTTGGGAATTATACAAGGAGGTACCTTAGTTTCCCAATACTGCTGGTTGAAATGGATTAATAAAAACTTGGTAATCATGATCATCATGCACCGCATGTGCTTGTAGATGTGGTGCACTAAGGGAGTAGCATTCGCGAACGTAAGATGATGTCGCTTGAGGGTGGTTTGGCAAGGGCATACAAAGATCATGTCATATCATTTTTGCATTTAACAAGAGTAATTAGAAATGTTTGATTTGTACTTTAACGTTATCATTCTTGCTTGATTGATTTGATAACATGTTAACCTATGCTTTATTGTTCCACTTGAGTTAGCTACTCACTCCCACGTTACGGGACGGTGTTGCAACACCCACCGGACTCTGTCACGGGTGTAGATGGCGCCTGCATTCGGGAGACGGAGCTAGACTATGAGGAGGATCGGGAGGAGTTCTCCTTTATGCGGATCACGCCTACGCTTAGGCCGGGCAGCATCGCGGATTTGAGGGGCCTCTTTGAGGATTGTATTTTGATCTTTTTTGACTTAGAGACATTACATGTATATTGGTACTCAGTTAGTACTCATACTCTGGAGTTCACAAAATTTTGATACTTTACATATTTTGAATATAAGATTTTAGTCTTCCGCTTGCCTTTATACAATTGAACTGGAGTATGAATTACTGTTTTGGTATAATCTCATTCATGTTTATTGCGCTAACTCAGACAACATTTAACCATCATTGTGTATGTTGCATAAGTGATGCGTTAGAACTCGGGAGTTGAGTTCATACTCGACCCCCGATTTTCAGGGCGTTACATGACCTTATGAACATATTGGATGGAAAATAAACTTAAATAGGCCACGAAAGTTTTGGATCAATATGTTTTCACTTCATCCAATTGGGAATGACCATATAAACGGTTTGGATGGCATATAAATATAGGGGGGGATTGTTGCTACTAGTGTTCAATCCTATACAACACATAGTGACAATTTTCCCGCTAAGAGGAATTGAGGGCCTTATGGTGATATTTTAGTTTTTTATTAGGTATTTTAGTTTATTTGAATTAAATATAATGATTTTATTTGCATTTAATAAAAAATAATTTCTTTATAATGTAAAACATTTCCAAACGAGAGATAGGGGCAAATGTGTCAAATTAACATATTTCAGACAATTAAGATGTTTGTTAACAAATAGTTTGTTTCAGATTCAGTACTTAATTTTTAGACTTCAGCCACAATTATCAAACAAGTTTTTTTTTACTTCAAATTTCATATTCAGACTTTAGATTTCAGATTAAGGCTTCAGATTTTAGATTCGATCTTTAGACTTCAGATTTAACAAACGAGGCCTAAGTAATTTATGACTCACAAATAATAGATTGTTATAACGAATTACCTCCATTCTAAGAGTTCGGATCATCGAATTACAGTGAATCTTGCACCATGCCTTGCTTCTAGTTGTATGAATGAATAAATGTTGTTTTTTTTACACACACCCACACACTACATGGGTACTCAACCTCATGACCTCAATGATGAAACTCATAGGGTCTACTATTAAGCCATGAGTAGGGACCTGAATGAATGAATGATTCAGAGACACCAAACCATATAATACATACATACAATACACACACACACACACACACACACACACACACACACACACACTACTATGAGGTCAACCTCCTCGAGCTTCCAATGAGATCAAGCTATGTAAGCCCTACTATGATCTATGTCTAACATCCACACGTGCATTTGGAGGGTCACCTTTAAATTACGGGGATATCCTAAAAATCAGTCGTATCCAAAACTCAAGTTATACCATATGAAACCATGTGAATTTGTGCCTAAAACTTCTAAAGCCACTTGGTGGGGCTCATCTAAGTTTCTGAAACTTAGTGTGACCCCTCATCCAAGTGAGACACACACACAATGGAGGGGTTGAATATTCGAACCACATCTCAATGCGTCATATAACCAATCATGAAGGTTTCAATGGGTGTGTATATCTACTCTCAATTGTTGTCTTTTGTGTGGCTTGCTTAAGTCATTGAGTGGCCTGCATTTTAGGGTGCATCTAATTGATGGAGTGGATGTTCGACATAGATTATGGTGGGGTTCACATGTTCGACATAGATTATGGTGGGGTCCACATAGCTCAACCTCATAATACATTTTTCCATATGTGTGGGCGCACGTGCTCATTTGTATGTATGTGTGTATAGCTCAATCTCTTCCTAAGAAGTCTCTAAGAGACTTGCGGGTAGAACTAACAGAGTTCAGGTGGGTCTCACCTTGCTATGTATGCAAAATCTACTCTAGCCATCAAATGCGTTGACTCATGTTAGGGTCTAGGAGCAAAAATTAAGTTGATTCGTGATTCAAGTGGGCCACACGATCGAAAACAACACATAAATAGATTATGAGCTTAAGCAATTCTACGATTTCTAGTCAACTGTGGATTCTAAGCTTCATTGGTTAGTGGTGATTTCATATACTTGTATGCATTATCATATTTGAGTCAATACTACACTCCATCTGAGTGATATCCAAAAGAAGGAGAAGAAAAAAAAATAGAGGAAAAAGAAAGATGGGCTAAGGATCATGGCCCTCGGTCCATGCTGCACAAATGAGCATTCACAAGCCCACTTGAACCACAGACTAGCTTGATTTTTAGGCCTCATGCTTAACATGGGCTAACACATCCAAGGGTCGAAGTGGATATTGTTAGGGGACCGCGGAAGCACACAAAGATGAATCAAGTGGAGTAATCTAATCACACCAAGCATGCACAATGCAAACACAATGGATTTAACGTGGAAAAACCCTAGTAGGAAAAACCACGGCACAAAGCGACAATAAGCACTATGAAAGCAGAAAATTACAAGAGAAAAGAGATTACCCAATCCAAATAACCACGAATCAATCTCCAAGCTACACCCTTGAAACACTTAGAATGAATTTAAAAGCTCCAAATACCTCCCAATCCCGATTATACCCAAATATATTGACTTTGGAAGAATCACAATCAAAATAGGAAATAAATCCGGCAAATTCGTAAATATGCACATACGTTTAATGACACCTTCGATGGTATGTCATCGAACTTAACCTTTAATTGCATCGAACTCACTTTGATGTCATTGAAATAACATCAAAATTGTCCAAAGACAAAACATGGTATTCCGGAAATTCTCGATTGCATTAACCCATCTTCGATGGCATCGAACTTGGACTTCGATGTCATTGAACACTCTTTGGTGTCAACGAAATGACACTTAATATGTCCAGCAACCTACTGGTGAAAATTTAGAAAACTCAATGACATTGAGCCAACTTCGATGACATCGAAGTATGCTCGATGACATCGAACTTGTCATTAATAGACGATTGAATTTACAGATTTAAGACATCTATTCAACAATCTCCACCGATCTTCAATCATCAAATGTGTAGTTTCTTGTCCTCTTTTCTCATCTCTGCCTTACATCATAATTTCATCATCGCTTCTCGTGCATACTCCATCCTTCTTTTATGCCTTCGCTAAGTCTAAAGAAGTCGCACAGAACTTAAACTTCTCTACAGGAACCACCTTGGTGAGCATGTCCATCGGATTCACACTGGTATGAATCTTCTCCAAAGTCATGTCTCCTTCATGCACCTGTCGGATAAAATGGTAACGAATATCATTGTGTTTAGTATGTGAGTAATAAACAAAACTTTTAGCCAAATTGATAATGCTCTCACTGTCACAATTAACCGGCACGACCTCTTGTTGAAGCCCCAATTGATTTATCATGCCTCTCAACCAAATACCTTCCTTAAATGCCTTTGTCACTAGCATGTACTCAGCTTCGGTTGTGGAAAGGGCCACCACTGACTGAAGCTTCGACATCTAACTACTTGCTCCACCTGTTAGCACAAACGAGTAACCTGAAGTCGACTTTCTGAAATCAATACTGCCTACGTAATCTGAATCAATATTGCATAAATGAGATCTATTGCGCAATGCACGACGAGGGACCTACACAATGGTGGACCCGGAACTCATCTTATGGTGCGCAATAAGCCTGTTACACGCATAATGGCCTCTTATTCATGAGTTACACCTTCGTGATTCTTCTAAGAGCTTGGTCAATTCGAAAGAAAATTAACTTCTGAAGGATCGAAAAGATCTATAAGGAGATATCGTTTCCACACAATAGCTTCTGCATTCGGAAAACCACATTATGAATTGAAATGTTGTTAAAATTGATAATTGAACGGGACTAGACTATTGTATTATACGCTTTATTTCAGAATTAAGAGAAATATGAGGATGTAAATGAATTCCAGAATTAATAAATATTTCATGATGATTGTTCTCTTATCTATTTCTTTGTTATTATTGAATGATAAATCCACAGTCTTAATACATTCGTTTCCTGTTGAAATAAACACATTGCCTTTTAGGGACTTTTGAAATAGATGGATCATCACTCCATTATTGTTTACCATGGTATCAAGTTTTCCACAGAAGTCTCTTAAGTGGTCTATACGACACCCTGTATCATCAATTTTTAAAAAAAATCGGTACCTCAGAGTCTTTAAGTACCAATGCATTAAGAAGAGCATAGAGGTCCCTGAACTTGGTGGATGGAAGATCCATCCAATGATGCTTCTACAACTTTCTCTTCATCTCTTTCAATTGTTCTCAGATTTGCTTGATTTCAGAGGAACTGAATGAGAGAGAGAGATTTTGCCCCTTGCCAAGCCTGCCCTATATTCTTCTCGTAATAGTTGACTTTGTTGATAACCCTATGACTCCTGCTTGTAGCAGGTTGATCTAGTTATTGCTCCCATTATCAGGAGTTTGTTGTGATAAGACTAAAAAAGGAGATTGCACATAAACCCTTAATTGTAGGAGGAGATTGAAATTGATTGGAACTCCCATTAGGGATAAATGTTGGAATTAACTAAGAGTCTCAACTCTGGGATAATGGAGCTAACTCACATTCATGAGAGGATATTAAAAGAAACGCCCTAAGGGGGGAGTTGTTTTGGATGAAGATCTTTGTTGGAAAAATATCGAAAGTCCTGTGTGAATCTTGATTACTGCGGTTAGACTGAACTGGAGGTTAGGAAAAGGGCGAGAACCAGTTGTTGTGTTAAACCAGCCTGGGTGTTGGTTGTTAGAACTTGTGCTTGTGTGAGCTAGTGAACCATTTCTTGCATGACCTTCGTATTCTGGGCTAGCTCCTGGATGCAAGAAATTATCACTGATTTTGTAAGATTAAGCTGCAGAGGTGGGGCTTCGGGCATTTCAAAGGCTGTGAGAGTTTTTTTATCGTAATTTGCCATGGTCGTTTGAGATCAGGTTCAAATTGGGTTGTGGTGGAAGGGATTTGCTTGGGAACGTCTAACCTGAAGAGGTGTAATGGTTTTTGTTGATGTCAAAATTTGGACCACCCTCCACTCAATGCTGAGAACTCAAAACGGACCCTGGTCTTGCACAAAAAGGTGAGCATAGGAGACCCTGACTTAAACAGGGGACCCTCCGATGCCTAAGTCAGGCTAGGGAATTTGGGTCTAAGTTGCATAATTTAGAGAGAGGGTGTGAGATATTGCGTACCTATTGTAATGGGTTCCTCTAGTATTTATACCCATGAGGCATTGGGATCATGGCCGTCAATCTTGACACGATTTGCTCAATCAAGCGGATGTTGTGTGTGCGAAGATATTGACCGCTAACTTTAGATCGTGCATCGGTTCACTTTCCTGTATGCCTTAATGGGGCATATCTATGGGCATGATCTTCGGCCACGTCCATACAGGGGTTGGTTCTAGAACTCAGTCTCCCGAGCCTTTGGTCAAACCTTATGATTTGAGTCTGTGGTTGGAGTACATCTCCAGCCTTCGAGATGTGAGTAAGGCTCGACTCGGCCGATCTAGGGCTATAGTTCTTCGGATGAGGATTCCAGATAAGAGTTCGGCTCGGTCGATCCATGGCCGTAGTTCTTCGGATGAGAGCTCCAGACAAGAGCTCGGCTCGGCCAATCCAGGGCCCTAGTTCTTCAGATGAGAGCCTCAGATGAGAGCTCCAGACAAGAGCTCGGCTCGGCCGATCCAGGGCCGTAGTTCTTCGGATGAGAACCCCAGATGAGAGCTCCAGACAAGAGCTCAGCTTAGATTGCCTCGTCTCTCTCCCCAGTAACCCTAATTTTAGAATCATAGGTTAAAAGCAAGGCCGGACTAGTCGCGATGTTCTCCTTTCGAGGCCCCACTGATCAATTTAGTTTGCTTGAGTCGGTCCTTATAGGGTCTGATCATATTTTCCCATAACAGAAGCCCCCTACTCTCTTAGTTCGAGCCCAGACTTAGAGAGTAAATTCTTGGGAAAATGAGGCGCCGTTTTCGCTCATGATAATGGGTCGGGGTAATCGAAGCACAATCGTTGCGATGATTACGCTTAGAGATACATACATGGTATGTCGGCTGTAGTCTTTTGACTTCTGACCTCTGGACGAGGGACGTGTGGCAGACGGTTACAGATTACAATATATGAAGCAGGCGAAACGATGCCGCGTGCTCATAGGGGGAGGCGAGAGGTCATCCGCGCCACAACGACATTTAATGTTGAGGGTACTCGGACCAGGGCACATGGGTCCAAACGTATATCTTCCTTCCACGTGTCCCATTAGGCTTAGGTCCGAGCCGTTTCAACTTCAGAGACAACTGTCTGCAATGATGGCGTTCAGCTGGTGGAGGCTATGTAAACCCTTTAGCGTCATCATTTAAATCCTCCTGCCTTTGAATTATCACTCCCCTACTCTTCATTTTTTCTGCCCTTTTTGAATCGCTCTCTGCCGGGAACGGATTTTTTCTGCCGGATAAAGGGATTCCGTCAGGCAGAGAAGGGATCTTACTTGGAAGAAGTCGCCGTAGTAGAGAGAATATCTGCCGAAGTAAATTGCCTACCGTGCTGTGAGTCCTCCACTGCTTTAGTTCTTTCTTCCATTATGTCGAGTAATTCCGACAAAGTCCAAGGGGTCTGAGAGACGTTTGTGGACTCCAAGCCAAAGGCCTTAGGCTCGGAGCTCGGGGACTCTGAGGGTCCCTTGGAAGCTATACTGCTACGCCCGCGGACTAAGAAGACTACAGGCCTACAAGCCAAGAATCAAGGCGCGAGGCCAAAGAAGGCGCCTCAGGACCAGGCAGGAAGGTCTAAGGCCTGTCCTTCAGGAGGTAAACCCAAAGCGACAGTCCTCGGGGGCTCGATTTTGATTAAGTCTCAGATGGCCCAGATCCGTGCCAACTACCAAATTCCTAACTTGGTGCATATCTGAGCTCCCTCTCCTCTGGATCATCCGGGTGCCCCTACTGACAGAGAGATTGCCATATTCGTCTACCCCCTTCAGTGTGCACTTCAATTTCTCTCACGCTTATGCTCCATTTCTGAATGATTTCGCCTCGGCCTACTATCAGTCATTGCCAATGTTCATGGCAGTTAAAGACAGGTTGAAGGAGATGGATCGGCTTAAGGCAAACAAGGCCGAGCTCGAGAAGCTTTTAGAAGCTTCAGCTAGCGAACGGGAGAAGCTGAAGAGGCTCGCGAATGAAGGTCGGGCGAGGGAGCTAACGCTCCAAGGTGAGGTCAACCAACTCTAAGCTCGCTTGGATGTAGCTGAGCCCCAGATCGTGCGTATGTAGGGTGTTGTTGAGCGCATGGAGGCTTCCATCGAGCGTGTAGAGGCGGACACCGCACAACTCTTGGACGACCTCGGGAGGGCGAAGTGCGGAGCTACCGAGGGGCTGACTCAATAAAGGGCTGTCCTTGAGGCCTGGGCTACTGTGGAGTTGGAGAAGCAGCGGGGGGAGCTTAAGGCTTTGTTAGCCTTGCGGGTTGTTGCAGCAGTGACGGAGTACAAGGAGTCTTCGGAGAGACCGAAGAGTTGGATAAATTGTATCTCTATGCCTACAACAATGGTTACGACGCCTACCTTGCTGAGGTCTAAGAGCTCTACCCCGACATCAACGTTGATTCTATCGTTGCGGATGAGGCTGAGGAGGCTGAACTAGCTCCGACTAACATTTCTTAAGGTTTCCAATATATTGAAAACTTCATGGGGGATTGGAGGGACTATAAGTAAAACCATTTGGGCTTGAAATTTTGATCCAAGTCAAGGCCTGAGTTGTACCTGACCTTGGCCCAAACTGGCTGCCTAATTTTAGCCCAAACTGAGCCCGATCGGGCCCGCATTTGCTGACCATAGTTGACCCAAAAACTGGGCCATAGTGGGCCCTGTTTGGTCCTAACCCGGCAGCCCACCGACTGCATGAATGCGGCCCGCTGTTTCATGTGGTGAGGCCCACCCATTTCAAACAGGGTGTGACCCACGACTCTGCAGGGTGCGGCCCACTGAGATTTGAAACTCAGGTGGGACCCATTGCAACGCGCAGCCCATTGCAGTGTGCAGTGCAGTCCAAGCTTCTAGGTTAGATTGGCCCTGCTGGGCCTAGCTTGGCAACCCGCCCCTCCAGTTGTTATAGTGGCTAATGTAGGGCCCATTGGGGCGTGATCCACCTCAATACATGATGAGGTGGGCCGATGATTGGCCCAACTGGAAATCTGACCTGGGCCGTTGTGATTATTTTTTTTATTATTTTTTTCTTCTAGAACAGGGACTGTCTAGAAACCAGCTTTCGGGGTTGGTTCAGGTCCATTCTTATGTCGGTTTGACCCATGTCCAGGGCTTATTTCAGCCCAGCGCCTGGTGCCACATCATGGCCCATTCTTCAGACCAAATGCAGGGTTGAACCTGGCCTAGTTTTAAAGCCAGTCTCGGCCCAGTTATGGGCCCATCTGAAGGCATTTCCGACTGGATGGGAAAACCGTCACCAGGTCATTTTCACAGTCTGTTAGAGGTGCCACTTTCGGCCCCGATTAGAGGCAGTTTTGGCCCTGGCAATGTCTCGACCTGGTGGCTGGAACACAGCAAAATGAAGGCAAAAAATGGCCCTATAAATTAGTTGAGCCTGGCTGGAATTTAAATGAAACAGATGAAAGAGGTGCTGGGAGTTACCTGGACTCCTCCCTGGAAATGGAGTTTCCCTAGCCTGAACTGACCCAACTTGACCCGAGCTTGGTCGGGTTGAGCTGGTGCAGTGCGGGTGTTGGATGCTCACGCTCACAACCTTCACTTTCCTCCTACCTCTATTACTCTCCTTTGCACTCTCCCAACCTGGCTCAACTGGACTGCACTATTTTGACTCAATCAACAAGGGCCGGGTCGACTTAGTGTGGCATCGAGTCTGCCATTCTCAACCTCTCTTACTCTCTCACACTCTCACCTTAGCTCTCTATCTCTCTCTCACCCAACACGTGATCCGAATCCCGAGGCCAACGGTTGGTTTTATAGAGCTGGGCATGTAAGACCCGTGTCCTAGACCGTACCGTTCCGTAGACTTCCGCGGTCTTTCTGGTCAAATTTCGGCAACCTTCGACCCTTACCGGTATCTGCGCACGACCCTGATTCACACGCTGTCAACCCGAGTCGACTCAACCTAAGACTTGTATCCTTGCGACCGCACCGTCGCCGCGGTTCCGATGCCGCGACTCGCTCGCCGATCTGATCCTCTGATCAAGAGACGTGGGCCATCGTTCGGTGCGAGGAAAACACCGCGCGTTGCGAAACCCAAGAGAATCTCTACGATGAGTCACATCAATCCATCAATCCATCAACCCATCAATCCATCAAGGGTCAAGTACACATCACTCTTCACCCTTTCCCAAGCAAGCCTCAAAGTCAAAAAGTTCTTACACAAGCCATGCCTCTCTTACACAAATGGCCAACAAAGTCAAAAAGGTGCTCTTACACACCCATCACCACCACATCCATCAAACATCACCCATCTCTCCACTCCCTTTTACAACACTCTCTCTTCATTTGCAAACCATTCCCAAGCTAAAGGAAAATCCCATACGTATGAGCCTCTCCCTCTCCTTCAAAGCTCCAAGTGTGGTCCACCTTTCCCCATCTCAAAACCTCTCATCTTAGCCATCCATTTCCCATCTCCACCATCAAAGAGGAGCACAAGGAGACCGGCAAGCCGAGGGAGCAAGAAGATCAAGCGGTGGGTGTTTGTAGCTCCTTATTTCCTTCATTTTTTATCGATTTAGGGTCCATAATGTGGGACCCACCTTGATGTAATTTTGAACGAGGGGCCCATAGTGGCGGGGTCCCTCCATACTCACCGATCTCCCTCTATGTCTCACTCTCTATCTCTCTCTATTTCATTTTTTTCTTTTTCCCTTTAGACCATGTGATGGTTGTGTGGTCCACTTGGATGGACCCCACCATGAGGTAGGTGTTGTATTCAAACCATTCACAGGTGGGGCCACTTGAAATGTGTTGTACCCACACCATCCTTTCATTTGGTGGCCCACCCAAGTGGGGCCCACCTCAAATGCATGTGGCGCCAAGCCCATCCAGACGCTGAACGTGGCCTGGGAATGACACAAATATCAGCTTGTTATAAGCTTTTGGGGTGGCTCTCCTGTGTAGGCCCCACCTTGTTGTATGTGTTCAATCCACGCCGTCCATCCTCTCCACAAGGTGTTTTAAGCGTTGAGCCAAAAATGACGTAAATCCGATACTCAAAGTGCCGTACTATAGAAAACAGTGTATTTTACCGTTCAAAACTTCTAAGGCCCAAAGATACCTCACCTATACACAAAAAAAAAATTCAAACTTTGGACTCCTTTGATGTATTCCGGCCCAAGAATGCAATGGACGGGCTGGATCTCCAGAAAGTGGGCCCCACACGCTGTTCCTGCAAGAAAATAAAAAAAAAAAAAGAAAAAGGAAAAAGGATGGACTGCGCCACCCACAGCCCTTAGCCGTGGGCCCCACCATGATGTATTTATTTTATCCACACCGTCCATTTGGTGGGCCACAACCTGAAGTGGGTCCCCTCCAAATTTCAGGCCCATCCATGACTCAGGTGGCCCACATTATAGGAAACCGTGTGAATTGAATCCTACCATTGAAACCTTTTTTTGAGGCCATAGACGTTTTGGATCAACCTGATATTTGTTTTCCCCTTCGTCCAGGTCCTTGTGACCTTATGAACGGGTTGGATGGCATGTAAACACTATGGTGGGCCCCACGTGGAGCCCACAGTTATGTATGTATTAATCCCCATCGTCCAGGGATAGTGGGTGGGTGTGCGTGGGTGCGTACATGTGCCGTGTGCATGCGTGTGTGCGTGGGTGCGTATGTGTGCCGTGTGCATGCGTGTGTGCATTGGATGCGTGCGTGTGGTGTGTGCATGTGTCTGTGTTAATATTATATTATATTGTATATATATTATGTATATTTATATATTATATTATGTAATATACATATATGTGATGGTGGGCCTTCATGGGCCCTACCATGATGCATGTGTTACGTCCAAGCCGTCCATCTATTTTTGGAAGCTCATTTTGTTGGCATGAGCTAAAGAATGAATCAAATTTACCGATCAAGGGGACCCCACTTTGATATATGTATGGGGGTTCATTCAGTGTATTTGTGGCCCATGGGTTGAGGCCCATTTGATGTAATCTAAGGCCCACGGGTTATGACCCATTGCAATGCGCTTAAGGCCCATTAATGCGGCCCATTTGATGAATAGAAGGCCCATGTGATAAGGCCCATTTGATGTATTTAAGGCCCGATGGGATGTACCTAAGGTCCATTGCAATGTGTGATCCCAATATAGTTTATGCAATGATGTTTACGACGGGAATTGCCTTGGGAGCAATGTTGGTTTGACGTCCACATTGTAGAATAATGTTGGTTAAATGTCCGCATTATGATTCTCCTAGGGCCCATTGTTAGGCCCATACTTGTAGGCCGTCTAGGCCCACTCCTTATGAACAACATCTATCTCATATAACCTGTTTAGTATAGTTCCATGATTCATGATCATACACACCATATGTATGCTTGGTATGAGAAGTGACTGATCATAGCATATGCCTCCGGGCAGATTGTTTAGGGGCTCCCGGTTAGGCGGTGTTGCCCCACATGAGCGCACGAGACGCGCATGATTGCTGCATGACTGGATAGTGTGATTCATGCATTCGTATTGTGTGATATGGTTACTGTATGCCCTAGCGACATTAGGGCCATAGCCTCCACGGGCGTATCGTGGTTGGCAGGATTGGATACCGGAAATCTTGTTCTACATGGGGTGCTATAGATATCCCTGGGTGAAAGTCCCTAAACCCTTATGGTACCAAGAGGTTGCTCCAACGTCTAGACCGAGTGGGTGCATGAGCGCCGAGTACCGATTACCAGACGGTCGCGCTCTCCACTGTGTCGTGGTCGGTTGGAAGGGGGTGCGGCCTTACCCGCCCGAGAGTAGGGGGCAACACTAGGCTGAGTTTGATCAGCTCGAGGAATGGGTCCGCTATCGACGAGCCGCGCCCGATATTGGCAGGCGGATAGTGAGGTCTCTTCCACTTACCTTTTTGCGCGCGATGGGGCGGCAATCTGGTTTTGAGTGTACTAGACCCTGGTGATATCCCAGGTTTTGAGCGGTATTGATATGTGGACTTAGATGAGGATTTGTATGCTTGAGTTGCATTTCGCATCACATGGCCTTGGTATGGCCGACATCATTCATGCCTTACATCGCATAGCCTTGGTATGGCTAGTGGTATTCATGGACTTGTCAGCATGTTCCGCATTACTCTGATACTTCATAACTGTATTACTACCTTGCGCACACACTTTCACCACCCTCTAAGCTTTCTATAAGCTTATGTACAACCGTTGCGTGCAGGTGACGCGAGGACGCAGCAGCGCTGAGGCAGGAGCGCAGAGCAGATATTTTGGAGCTTTTGTCCATTCTCATTGTATTTCCCTTTATGCTCATTGTACTTATAAAGTTTTTTATCATAGTGGAAATGTGATGGAGTTTTTGGTTGTTGTTTGTGGGTTATGCCTTTGGTTATGCTTATTACGAATTAAACTGGTGTTGAAAATCCTCCTTGTAGCATCCCAGGATCGGAACCTGGCGTATGGGCATCAGGGGCCGAGAATGGGGTTCTACGGAGGCTGTCGGCACCGGATTCGGCGATCAAAAATTTTGTGAGCCCGGTTTTCGAGTTTGGGGCGTGTAGAAGTTGGTATCAGAGCATAACTCGGGAATAACTAAGAACAACATTACATGTCTGCTATGAGTTAGAATGATTGAGTCCTTAGTTCGGATAGCTTATCGATCTTTTATTACCGACCCTTAACGTGCGTACCTTCAAGAGTTTCCAAGTTGATAGGCGCCTTCGATATTCCTGTAGGACATGGCACGCCAGAGGGTGACTCGATCTACCCCCGTACCACCACCTGAGACTTCCGCATCACCGCCTGAGACTCCCCCATTACCACCTACGATGCCCATTCCACCACCAGAGATTCCTACTACCCATCCGGAGTATGCTGCTCCTCCACCAGAGACCGGTGCGGACCCGACCGTATCCGTGAGTGCCTCCCAGTTGCAGCAGATATTACAGGCTGTGACGGCTGCACTTCAGGGACAGGGCAGGCACCCTATGGTCTCACCAGAGCAGGTCGAGCAGGACCGTGCGAGTGCCCTTCTTCGGGAGTTCCGACGACTTGATCCCCTGCGTTTCTGTGGTGAGCGGACCACAGCGGTAGGCCCCGAGAGATGGCGCGCTGATGTGGAGAAGATATTTGAGACGATGGGATGTGCGACAGAGCGGCGAGTCCGATTAGCCGTGTTTCTTCTCCATGGTGAGGCTGAGCACTGGTGGGCATCAGTCTCCCTGGCAGCAGGCGTTGATTTTGTATGGACATGGGAGGATTTCGTGGATCGGTTCGACCGACAATATTTTCCTGATCACATCCGACGACAGCGAGCGTTGGAGTTCGAGGCGCTGGTGTAGGGCGATATGACAGTGGCTCAGTATGCGGCCCGTTTTGTAGCGCTGTCTAGGTTTGCACCATATCTAGTAGATGATGAGGAGCGGAGAGCCCACCGATTCGAGGATGGCTTGCGTTACGGTCTTCGAGGCCGTGTCATTGGGCATGAGCTCCCGACATTCGAGGTAGTGGTACGGAATGCCCAGATTTATGAGACTGAGTGGGCCGGTTCTCAGTCTGATCGCGGTCAGGGAAGAGACCGGAAGAGGCACGCTCCTTCCGGTGACTTGCAGCCGCGTCGACCGTCGAGCAGAGGCGCACAGGTCGCCCAGCCTTCCGAGCGCCAGCAACACCTCCAGCACCACCTCCGAGGCAGTTCATCGGCACCTGTTTTGGGTGTGGTGCGACGGGGCACCGTATGTGGGAGTGTCCCAGCCCTCGGAATAACAACGAGAGGCCCCCACAAGAAGAAGAAGCGGCGAGAGGAGAGGTCCGCGGCGGCCTCCACCACAAAGAAGAGAGACCCGCACGGCGACAGCCGGCAAACGGCCTCCACCACGAGACCACCTCGGCGAAGGCAGACTACCTCCGAGGCCACAAAGGCAGAGGCGGCGGTTTCTGACCACCTCGGCGACCCAAGCGGCGAAGACGTTCGAGGGGACAGGCACCTCCCCAGCCAGCTCAGGCTAGATTCTACGCGGCCCAGCAGGATCCTCATCATCTGGAGGAGTTGTTGAGGGTATACTCCTAGTCTCTTCATGCATCGCTTGGGTTCTATTTGATTCTGGGGCTTCGCACTCGTTTATATCCGAGGGATTCTGTCATTCTACTGGATTGCCGACAGAATTTGCTCGAGAGGGGTTGACCGTATCAACGCCCTTAGGGAAGACTACAGTATTAGGCCGCTTCTGTTCGTCTTGCCCCATACTAGTGGGAGAGATTTTCTTGCCCGCCGACTTGTATGTGTTGCCGATGTCCGAGTTCGATGTCATTCTGGGCATGGATTAGCTTGCTAAGTACCACGCCATCTTGGACTGCTCCGCGAGGACCGTCACATTCGATATACCAGGCTTGCCGCAGTTCCAGTTCGTTGCAGAGCCCCGAGGAGAGCCGTTGTCTTGCTTGATGTCCCGCGCCATTGAGGAGCCTGTTGCCGCTTGTATTGATCAGATGCCGATTGTTTGTAATTTTCCTGATGTGTTTCAGGAGATTCCGGGATTACCGCCTCACTGACTCACCGAGTTTCAGATTAATCTCGTGCCTGGTACCACGCCTATCTCGAAGGCCCCGTATCGTATGACACCGTTAGAGTTGCGGGAACTGCAGAAGCAGTTGGACGAGTTGCGTGAGTTAGGTTTTATCCGTCCGAGCAGTTCGCCGTGGGGAGCGCCGGTACTCTTCGTGAAGAAGAAGGATGGATCGTTGAGAGGCTCGTGACTACCGCGAGCTCAACAAGGTCACGATCAAGAACAAGTACCCGCTTCCGAGGATTGATGATTTGTTTGATCAGCTGCAGGGTGCACAGTTCTTTTCGAAGATTGACTTGCGTTCCAGTTATCATCAGATTCGGGTATGAGAGGAGGACATTCCGAAGACGGCTTTCAGGACACGCTACGGTTTTTTTGAGTTCCAGGTCATGTCCTTCGGACTGACCAATGCACCCGCGGTCTTCATGCAGTTGATGAATGAGGTCTTCCACCCTTATCTCGATCAGTTTATTGTAGTCTTCATCGACGACATTCTGATCTATTCGAGGACCCGTGAGGAGCACGAGCAGCATCTGGAGGTTACGTTGCAGACCCTCCGCGCACACCAGCTGTATGCGAAGCTGGAGAAGTGCGAGTTCTGGCAGGAGGAGGTGAAGTTCCTCGGTCACGTGGTGACGAGGGAGGGTGTTGCAGTGGACCCCTCGAAGGTTGAGGCAGTGCGTCAGTGGGGCCAGCCCACGACTGCGTCCGAGATCCGCAGTTTCCTTGGTTTAGCGGGCTATTACCGGCGTTTCATTGAGGGCTTCTCCCGTATTGCAGCCCCGCTGACCAGGTTGACTCGAAAGGGCGCGGAGTTTATTTGGAGCGACGCCTGCGAGCGAGCATTTATGGAATTGAAGGACCGTCTGACGTCCGCTCCTGCCCTCACTCTTCCCTCTGGGAGTGATGAATTTATTGTATTTACTGATGCCTCGCATATTGATTTGGGTGCTGTCCTGATGCAGCACGGGAGACCAGTGGCCTTCGCGTCTCGCCAGCTCAAGGTCCATGAGCTAAACTATCCCACACACGATTTAGAGCTGGCTGCAGTTGTCTTTGCACTGAAGGTGTGGAGGCACTATCTCTATGGAGTTAGGTTCGAGCTCTTCTCCGACCACAAGAGCTTGAAGTACCTCTTCTCACAGTCTGAGTTGAATATGAGGCAGAGGCGCTGATGGAGTTCCTGAAGGACTATGACTTTGATCTTCAGTACCACCCGGGTAAGGCGAACGTGGTGGCGGATGCCCTCAGCCGTCAGCCACGAGGCCTGGTGGCGCATATGATGATTCATGAGTGGCGGATGCTTGAGGATGTAGCAGAGTATGATTTTGAGTTTGGCCTGCAGTCTTCTATCGTGCAGTTATCGAGCCTGTCGATTCAACCCTCTCTTGTCGCAAGGGTGATCGAGGCTCAGCAGGCTGATGAGTCGTTGCAGAGTTATATGGCTGATGCAGCATCTGAGAGTCAGGCAGATTGGCGGATTGGTACAGATGGTAGACTTCGCTTCAGAGGCCGATTATGTGTCCCGGATATCCCTGAGTTACGCAGAGATCTTATGACCGAGGCACATCAATCACGGTTTTCTATCCATCCTGGTTCGACGAAGATGTACCGTGACATGAGGCGACAGTACTTTTGGCAGGGATGAAGCGCCAGATCGCTAGTTTTGTGGCCGAGTGTGACACATGCCAGCGTGTCAAGGCCGATCATCAGAGACCCCCTGGTCTATTGCAGCCGTTGAGCGTCCCAATGTGGAAGTGGGAGCATGTGTCAACAGATTTCATTATGGGTTTGCCGAGGACTCAGCGCGGTCATGACTCCATCTGGGTTGTTGTGGATCGTCTGACGAAGTCGGCACATTTCCTTGCGATGCGTGCGACTTGGTCTATGGACCGGCTTGCAAGGTTGTTCGTCGAGGAGATTGTGAGACTGCATGGCGTTCTAGTCTCGATCGTTTCTGACCAAGACTCGAGGTTCACGTCTCAGTTTTGGAGGAGCTTCTAGAGAGCGATGGGGACTGATTTGCAGCTCAGCACCGCATACCATTCGCAGACCGATGGCCAGACCGAAAGGGTCAACCAGATCCTTGAGGATATGCTTCGGGCCTGTGCAATTGATTTCGGGGTAGCTGGGATGAGCATCTGCGATTGGCTGAGTTTGCTTACAATAACAGCTATCAGGCGACCATCAGCATGGCTCCTTTTGATGGACTATATGGCAGACCATGCAGATCACCGAGTTGTTGGACCGAGGTTGGAGAGCGCTATCTCCTAGGTCCCGAGCTTATGCAAGAGACGTCAGAGGCTATCGATATCATCAGGTAGAGGATGCGCACAGCTCAGAGCCGGCAGAAGAGTTTTGCAGATCGTCGGCGTCGTCCCTTGGAGTTTGATGTAGGGGACCATGTGTATCTCAAGGTCTCGCCCATGAAGGGCATAGTTCGTTTTGGAGCGAAGGGCAAGCTTGCCCCGAGATTCATAGGACCTTTTGAGATCACTGGGCGCGTTGGCGCCGTGGCCTATCGGCTTGCCTTGCCACCTCAGTTGTCTGGCGTCCAGAACGTTTTCCATGTCTCCATGTTGAGGAAATGTGGGTCAGACATCGTTCCTGTTATTGATTGGCAACCGTTAGAGGTCCGTGAGGATGCTTCCTACATTGAGCAGCCGGTTCGTATCTTGGATCGGAAGGAGCAGGTCCTCCGGACCAAGGTCATCCCGTTGGTGAAGGTTCAGTGGGGTTACCATTCTATTGAGGAGGCTTCTTGGGAGCGTGAGGCCGAGATCCGAGAGCGTTATCCCCATCTCTTTGATGACTGAGTATGAGTTGTACCTTGTATGCTATCTCTGATTTTATATAGTGACGTTATGTTTCTTCTTCCTCATGAGTTATGACTAGTTGTGATGATTGCGTAAATTTCGAGGACGAAATTTTTATTAGTAGGGGAGAGCTGTAAGACCCGTGTCCTAGATCGTACCGTTCCGTAGACTTCCGCGGTCTTCCCGGTCGAATTCGAAGAACCTTCGACCCTTCAGACCGCGCACGACCCTGATTCACACGCTGTCAACCCGAGTCGACTCAACCTAAGACTTGTATTCTTGCGACCGCACCATCGCCGCGGTTCCAATGCCACGACTCGCTCGCCGATCCGATCCTCTGATCAAGAGACGTGGGCCAGCGTTCGGTGCGAGGAAAACACCGCGCGTTGCGAAACCCAAGAGAATCTCTACGATGAGTCACATCAATCCATCAATCCATCAACCCATCAATCCATCAAGGGTCAAGTACACATCACTCTTCACCCTTTCCCAAGCAAGCCTCAAAGTCAAAAAGTTCTTACACAAGCCATGCCTCTCTTACACAAATGGCCAACAAAGTCAAAAAGGTGCTCTTACACACCCATCACCACCACATCCATCAAACATCACCCATCTCTCCACTCCCTTTTACAACACTCTCTCTCTTCATTTGCAAACCATTCCCAAGCTAAAGGAAAATCCCATACGTATGAGCCTCTCCCTCTCCTTCAAAGCTCCAAGTGTGGTCCACCTTTCCCCATCTCAAAACCTCTCATCTTAGCCATCCATTTCCCATCTCCACCATCAAAGAGGAGCACAAGGAGACGGCAAGAAGCCGAGGAGCAAGAAGATCAAGCGGTGGGTGTTTGTAGCTCCTTCTTTCCTTCATTTTTTGTCGATTTAGGGTCCATAATGTGGGACCCACCTTGATGTAATTTTGAACGAGGGGCCCATAGTGGCGGGGTCCCTCCATACTCACCGATCTCCCTCTATGTCTCACTCTCTATCTCTCTCTATTTCATTTTTTTTCTTTTTCCCTTTAGACCATGTGATGGTTGTGTGGTCCACTTGGATGGACCCCACCATGAGGTAGGTGTTGTATTCAAACCATTCACAGGTGGGGCCACTTGAAATGTGTTGTACCCACACCATCCTTTCATTTGGTGGCCCACCCAAGTGGGGCCCACCTCAAATGCATGTGGCGCCAAGCCCGTCCAGACGCTGGACGTGGCCTGGGAATGACACAAATATCAACTTGTTATAAGCTTTTGGGGTGGCTCCCCTATGTAGGCCCCACCTTGTTGTATGTGTTCAATCCACGCCGTCCATCCTCTCCACAAGCAGGTTTTAAGCGTTGAGCCGAAAAATGACGTAAATCCGATACTCAGGCCGTACCATAAAAATCAGTGTATTTTACCGTTCAAAACTTCTAAGGCCCAAAGATACCTCACCTATACACAAAAAAAAAAAAATTCAAACTTTGGACTCCTTTGATGTATTCCGGCCCAAGAATGCAATGGACGGCCGATCTCCGAAAGTGGGCCCCACACGCCTTCCCGCAAGAAAACAAAAAAAAAAAGGAAAAAGGAAGAAGCGAGGCTTCGCCTCTGTCGTGTCGGGGGGCGCGCAGCAGCGCCCTGGCCTGGCCAGGTTGGGCGACGGATCGGGCCACCCACGGCCCTTTAGCGTGGGCCCCACCATGATGTATTTATTTTATCCACGCCGTCCATTTGGTGGGCCACGACCTGAAGTGGATCCCCTCCAAATTTCAGGCCCATCCATGACTCAGGTGGCCCACATTATAGGAAATCGTGTGAATTGAATCCTACCATTGAAACCTTTTTTTGAGGCCATAGACGTTTTGGATCAACCCGATATTTGTTTTTCCCCTTCGTCCAGGTCCTTGTGACCTTATGAACGGGTTGGATGGCATGTAAACACTATGGTGGGCCCCACGTGGAGCCCACAGCCCATGTATGTATGAGCATCCCCACCGTCCGTGGGGACAAGTGGGTGGGTGTGCGTGGGTGCGTACATGTGCCGTGTGCATGCGTGTGTGCGTGGGTGCGTACGTGTGCCGTGTGCATGCGTGTGTGCATTGGATGCGTGCGTGTGGTGTGTGCATGTGTCTGTGTTAATATTATATTATATTGTATATATATTATGTATATTTATAAATTATATTATGTAATATACATATATGTGATGGTGGGCCTTCATGGGCCCTACCATGATGCATGTGTTACGTCCAAGTCATTCCATCTATTTTTGGAAGCTCATTTTGTTGGCATGAGCTAAAGAATGAATCAAATTTACCGATCAAGGGGACCCCACTTTGATATATGTATGGGGGTCCATTCAGTGTATTTGTGGCCCATGGGTTGAGGCCCATTTGATGTAATCTAAGGCCCACGGGTTATGACCCATTGCAATGCGCTTAAGGCCCATTAATGCGGCCCATTTGATGAATAGAAGGCCCATGTGATAAGGCCCATTTGATGTATTTAAGACCCGATGGGATGTACCTAAGGTCCATTGCAATGTGTGATCCCAATATAGTTTATGCAATGATGTTTACGACGGGAATTGCCTTGGGAGCAATGTTGGTTTGACGTCCACATTATAGAATAATGTTGGTTAAATGTCCGCATTATGATTCTCCTAGGGCCCATTGTTAGGCCCATACTTGTAGGCCGTCTAGGCCCACTCCTTATGAACAACATCTATCTCATATAACCTGTTTAGTATAGTTCCATGATTCATGATCATACACACTATATGTATGCTTGGTATGAGAAGTGACTGATCATAGCATATGCCTCCGGACAGATTGTTTAGGGGCTCCCGGTTAGGCGGTGTTGCCCCACATGAGCGCACGAGACGCGCATGATTGCTGCATGACTGGATAGTGTGATTCATGCATTCGCATTGTGTGATATGGTTACTGTACGCCCTAGCGACATTAGGGCCATAGCCTCCACGGGCGTATCGTGGTTGCGGTGATTGATACCGAAAATCTTGTTCTACATGGGGTGCTATAGATATCCCCGGGTGAAAGTCCCTAAACCCTTATGGTACCAAGAGGTTGCTCCAACGTCTGACCGAGTGGGTGCATGAGCGCCGAGTACCGATTCACACGACGGTCGCGCTCTCCACTGTGTCGTGGTCGGTTGGAAGGGGGTGCGGCCTTACCCGCCCGAGAGTAGGGGGCAACACTAGGCTGAGTTTGACCAGCTCGAGGAATGGGTCCGCTATCGACGAGCCGCACCCGATATTGGCAGGCGGATAGTGAGGTCTCTTCCACTTACCTTTTTGCACGCGATGGGGCGGCAATCTGGTTTTAAGTGTACTAGACCCTGGTGATATCCCAGGTTTTGAGCTGTATTGATATGTGGACTTAGATGAGGATTTGTATGCTTGAGTTGCATTTCGCATCACATGGCCTTGGTATGGCCGACATCATTCATGCCTTGCATCGCATAGCCTTGGTATGGCTAGTGGTATTCATGGACTCGTCAGCATGTTCCGCATTACTCTGATACTTCATAACTGTATTACTACCTTGCGCACATACTTTCACCACCCTCTAAGCTTTCTATAAGCTTATGCACGACCGTCAAGCGTGCAGTGTGTGACGCGAGGATGCAGCAGCCGAGGCAGTGAGCGCAGAAGCGTATATTTTGGAGCTTTTGTCCATTCTCATTGTATTTCCCTTTATGCTCATTGTACTTGTAAAGTTTTTGATCATAGTGGAAATGTGATGGAGTTTTTGGTTGTTGTTTGTGGGTTATGCCTTTAGTTATGCTTATTACGAATTAAACTGATGTTGAAAATCCTCCTTGTAGCATCCCAGGATCGGAACCTGGCGTATGGGCGTCAGGGGCCGAGAATGGGGTTCTACGGAGGCTGTCGGCACCGGATTCGGCGATCGGGAATTTTATGAGCCCGGTTTTCGAGTTTGGGGCGTGACAGGGCACGTGCGAGCTTCTCAACCAACGGTCACGATTTTAAGGGTCGGATGCACCCATGTATCTCAGGTTTTTGGCATGCATGAGACTCATCCATCACTGGGGATGGGTTTTTTATGCTGGGACCCTCAGGAAAAGTAACTTTCTAGCTATTTTGGGGCCCATGCTATGATGATGGGTTTTTTGGCTCAACAAGGAAGATGACGGAGCCATCAATGATGAATTGTAGTCAATGGTATATTTTCATGATCTGGGCCGTTCAGATGGGTCAGATGTGGCCCTTGATCATGGTGGGGCCCACTTTTGTCACCTATCATCGCTGTTTGCCCCACCAACTGGGAAATATTCCGCCCCTCCAAAATTCTTGTGAGATGAGAAGTTTTAGGAGAGGGAGAGAATGTTACCCTAGAGGCGGTGGTGAGGATTGCCCCACGAGGCCGATGAAAGGCTTAGATTATGCCAGCTAGCAATTTCCCGAACGGGAATTGTCTCCCATGCCAGCCGCTGCTACAGGCAACTGCCTGCTCATTTTGGGCAATGAATGGAGAGGGTATACTTCAATCCAAGGAAGGGCTGGGATCGAAGGGAAGCTTGGAGCGCGGATTGCTAACGTGGAGGGCTCCCCAACAGTCTCATTTCTAAGAGAAAACGGCTGTCTGACCGTTGTACGTTCTCGTGCACAAGTGCATGGGATGATTCTGTCATCTAAGTCTTGGTCGTCCGGACCCCTCCTGTCGAATAGACGGTTCGGATTGGCAGGAGGACGGCTCTAGGTGGCCCACATCATAGATCTTAGCCTTATGCAAACCTTTGAACGGTCCTATCCTAAAATCTCCCGTTCTTTACATGGGCATAAAAGCCTATATGATTTTGATGGGGCAGGGCCCAAGAGTCTAATGGACGGTTTGGATTACTCGGAAAGTGCCTAGGGTGGGCCACTTTGGGGATCAAAGGTCACCAGATTTAAACTTCTGTTTTAGTGGGAGAGATTACCATTTTCTCTTTTTTGTAAAGAGCTCCATCAAAGTTCATTTGATCGAGCCCATCATTCCAATGTATATCATGTACAAGTGCATGGGATGCACATGCACACCGTGTGGGGTCCACTGGATTGGTTGCAGTGAATCTGGTCTGTTCAGTCGTCTTGAGAGCACCCATAAGGGGTACTGGCCCATTTTAGGGTGGATCCGAGGACCAGGTGGGCCATTCCACACGTTCTAGACCTTTTTTTTTTTTCTTTTTTTTTTTTTCTACGCACCTTCCACAGGTTAGATTGGCTTGATATCTATTTTCAATGGTTACATAAGAGTTTGGGAGGTATCAATGACTTGGTTGGCCCTATGCTAGCCCTCAAGAGTCTATTGTAAGTGCATTGTGTCGATATCCCTATATCAGGTGTCTCATGAATGGTTTTCACTAGAAAGGCTTAGTTATCCTTACCTCCTGATTGAAGTAGTGTCTAGTTTGGTTCCCGGAGACTCAAATTGGTGATCTCAATGCTGGTTGGAAGTCTCATCCTGCATATCGAGTTCAAGTTGTTTAATTAATCGATCTTAGTTTTTCATAGTTGTAGTCTTAAAGGGATAACACCCGTGTACCAGATGTACGGGGTGTTACAATTTCACCAATCATTTAACCTATAATATGGATGCCAACATAAGGTGGCATCTCCTTAGCCTAGGAAAATATACTAAAAACAGGTATAAACACATAGTGTGAGTGTGAAAAGTGTATGTGAATGGTATCAATATACACAGATAATATTTTCCGACTTGGATTCACCAGTGACTCTTCTATTATTGAGCTCGACACCGTTCAGTGCTAAAGAAAGCTTTGTCGGTCTCACCATGATGTATGTGTTCTATCAACACCGTCCATCCATTTTTTTAAAGATCATTTTAGGGACCGGACCCAAAAAAAAGAGGTAGATCCAAATCTTAAGTGGACCACACCATAGGAAACAATGGTTATTGAATGGTCACTAATAAAAACTTATCGGGGGCTATAGAAGCTGATATTTGTGTTTTCTCTTCATCCAATTCTCTGTGACCTAATCAACATATGGCAAATAAACATTACAATGGGCCTTAGGAAGTTTTTAACAGTGGGTGTCCAACACCACTATTTCTAGTGGTGGGGCCCACCTGAGATTTGGATTTGCCTCATTTTTTAGCTCCTGTCCTAAAATAATATGGAAAAATGGATGGACACGTTGATGAGACATACATTATGGTGAGGCCCACAATGATATTTCCAGCACCGAGCTCGATACTAGAGGGGTCACTACTGAAGCCATGTACAAGATTCGCAAGATAACATGGGACCCACTAAATCCACCAGATCTTTAGCTCTTTAACGATTGTTACATGGAGTACATTGTTTTCTTTTCCAACCAAACGTAGGCAAATGTCCCATCAGTTCATTTTTCTTTCCTTTCCTTCACCCTCTTACTGAAAGCTTTAAGGGTCCACATTCAACTAAGAGGGTCCCAAGATAAGATGCCAAAATCTTCAAATTTGGATGATAGGTATCTTCGCTTCAACACTGAGATATTGGTGTGATCCTGGCTTGCCTACTTGGGAAATTTTAGACACATGGGCTATTGTAATTACTTAAGACTTAACCGCTTGGTGGTGAGTTGGAACACAGCTCACCCAAGTTTCGAGTCCAAGTCACCAAGGTGCAAAAGAACCGTAATTCTAAAACTCGTGACTCGACTTGAACGACTCAGCGAGAGTTCAAGCCGTCTCCTTCACCCGCGAGCAATAGCTCTACCTGGCGCTGGCGTGCCGCCTTGTAATTGAATCAAATTCGCATTGACTCGAAAAGACTAGTTGAGTTTACTCACTTGGTCGAGTCAACTCACTCTTTGCTGGTGCCCTGCTTGGGTTGTTGTTTCTTATTAATTATCCTATATAAAATTATTTGTAATATTTATTACTCTTTTTAATATTTAATTAGTTTATAATAATTAAATACTGAGTGGATTCAAGTCAAGCCTTCAAGTCAACTCAATACAGCTGAACATCAAGTTGGGTTTTTGGGGTTTTTAAACTATGCTTTCAACAGTTTGAATGATGAGATGAAA
Organism: Magnolia changhungtana; assembly: GCA_030180095.1. Lineage (NCBI taxonomy): Eukaryota > Viridiplantae > Streptophyta > Magnoliopsida > Magnoliales > Magnoliaceae > Magnolia > Magnolia changhungtana. The sequence goes on along the minus strand of JASAUF010000051.1, from coordinate 1,440,264 downwards.
CCATTGGTTCCAAAGAAAATGCCGAATGAGTTAACTATTTTCGGGAGTGGATTCGGTGTTACACTAGGTGTTATCCTTACTGCAGGTCCCGCCTTTGATACATTTTATATCCACGCCGTCCATCTGTTTTTCCAGCCCATTTTAGGTTATGGTCCGAAAATTGAAGCGCATCCAAATCTCAGGTGGACCACACCATATGAAAAGGTGGTGATTGAATGCCCACCATTAAAAACTCCCCAGGTCCCACTGTAAACAGATCCGTAATGTTTATTTGCCATCTAACCCTTCTATAAGGTCAATCAACCCTGGATGAAGAGAATATACAAAGATCAGGTTGATCCAAAACTTTTGTGGCCTACAAAAAGTTTTAAATACAAGATATTTTGATCTGCTTAAGCTTTTGCATAACGTCCTTAAATGAGCTGAAATAACGGATGGGTGGCATGGATATACACCATATTCATCAAGGTGGGCCCCACGCGGGAGTGCCCCAACAAATGTGGCATCTGTACCCACCAATGTTTTTAAAACCCGATCAGATGCCACCCATTTTAATGGGCGGTCCACTACTGATCCTTAATGGGCGGTCCACTACTGATCCAATTGAATCAACCAATGGCATCACACGATATCATATTACTTTAATTAAAATTATTTAATAATCAGAAAACATAAACATGATATCATACGAATTAAATTAAAATTATTTAATAATCACAAAAAATACAGGCTGTCAACTCTCAGCAAAAATGGTTCCACAGCGACCTGAAGATGATTCAACACTTGTAGCTTAGGACCCATGTAATGCTTTTCAAATTGAAAAATCATTAATATGTGATGTAGAGTGGGTCATGGATAGTTTCATGTCCAAGATGGACTAGAGAAGGCCCGATCAGAAAAGAAAGTGATCATGACCGTCAGAACCTTAAAACGGTTATATCTCGCAAACTGAAATGAGTTATTCAACATACCATATATGGTTTTGGGTAAGAGAAGCTACTTTAGCCACCCAACCCACTACACCAGATTGCCCACACTGAATTTGTGAGATTCCATTAGATTAACGGTCAAAAATTCCTTTTAATTTCATTTTTATTATTTATAGTAAGCTTTATTTCGATCATAACTCTTAATTTGTTGTTTTAGGAGTATAGTAGAAATCATGAAACTTACTAAAGTTACAAAATTTAGAAATTTTAGAGAGTTTGAGTTGGAGTTTGATTCAGACCTCTTCCAAAGATTGTAAATTCTTTTTTATTTTTTATTTTTTATTTTTTTTATCATCGATTAATTTATTTCAAATTATTAGAAATTATTTTCTATTTCTCTCCTCGCAGACTCGAGGAATATCCGCGAGGAGTCCAGAGAAACGCCATGGATTCAAAATATTTATCCCTGAGGAAGACTAACCTGTAATCGACCTCGTTAGGTCCCTACGTCAATATGGGACCTGATGCAGTCCAAATCTAAAGCGGTTCTTATGTGGACCCAGCTCAGGTATGCTACTAATCCAGTCAATACCAGTCTGGTCCAGGTTTTAAAATATCGGTAACCACCAACCAACCCACAACTCCCCTGTAAAAAGATAGGCATGCAATGCAACTCTCGTCTAAGACCATTAATAGAGGAAATTGAAACCTGTTGAAAATATGGACGTTGCATTTGAAATTTGCATTGAACATTGACTGAACATGTGATACATCATCTACCAACATTGTAACAATTTTCAAATCAAAACTAGTACAATAGTTGCAAAGTGAAACCAACGTTATTTGATTTCTTCCTTCTACCCATCAAGAAGAATAAACGAATAGCAGTTAATTTCAATTGAACATGTATGTAATTTCAATTGAATGTGTATGTACATTGTATAGGCATCACTTCCATTGGCTGTGGTCGCAGGTGGGGCAACCTTCTTGAGCAATGTCATTGATTTGGACACCTGAATCATAGACCACTCCAGCCTTCCATTCCGCCGGAAGGACTTGCTTCGCCCACACCCACTTCCCATCGTAACCACCCGTCACCACTAGCCGAAACTGTAGCGGCCCAGCCGGTGCTCTATCTGTATCCCAAACGGCTCCATAATTTCGGGTCATGTAACGCCAACTAGATGAACCAACCTACAAATTAAAAATGCACAAAATGATCAAATGGTCCAATATATAATGCTCATTAATTACATAAGATGGTTAGCCTTAGTGTATGTACCTGAGCCACATCGACGCCCATGATGTCTGTTTGGCCACCTTGATAGAGGAACTTGATTGCTAGGTAATTTGGGTTTTGGCTACTCTCTTCCACTCTAATTGACAAGTTACGGTTCTTGTAGTCACAAGGAATCCTGTCCCACATTTTCGAAAAAATCAACGTTAGTCGGCGGTTTTCATTTATGGGATTACAAGAATGAAATGGATAAACCTAGACTGGGATGGGTGTGGGTAATTCGAACAGGGTGTTCAAAAATCAACAGTGTCAGTGACATTGTTTTTAGAGCATGGAATATATGGGTGTGGAAGTACTAATTACAAAAGAAAGGCAAGGAGTTTGATTTTGGGGGTGGATAGATTAGACACTGAAATTCAGTGTATAAACTATCTTTTTTGTCTAATCAGTGCAAATCAAGATAGCTACCTCTTGGATGGGGCCCACGACCCAAAAGTTGGATTTGGTAATTGGTCATTTGTCATAGATTTTTTCTACACATCCCCAATTTTCATCCAAGAGATGGGTTTATGTTTTATATACACAGCCCAAAAGTTGCATTTGGTAATTGGTCATTTGGTATACACATGTTTTTGGTGGAACCCACCTGACTTAAAAACAAAAGAAAGCCAGTCAAGAAGGGTGGGCCCCACCAAAGGTTAACATAAAGGTGAATTTCACTACCTCTTATATTCCACATCGACAATTCCAGCCTTCTTCATTTCTTGCTCCATGTTCCTACGACCCATGGCCATGAATGCTCTGTTGCTGAGGACAAAATCCGTTCCATTATCTTTATTCAAATCCGTTAATATCACTTTCACTCCACCACTAGTGCAAAGGGTCGTGTTCTTGCACCTCACCTATACAAAATAAATAAATAAATAAAAGAGAAATTTCGAGCCACATACAAAAAATATAAAAATATATATTAAGAAAATGAAAAAAAAAAAAAAAACCTGAAAGCAGCCACCACACCCAACTCCTCCTCTGTGGAGTTTAGAGCTCCCAGCTGCAAGGTATCCACCATTAAATGCTAAGGCCATGGTGCCATACCCACATGCCCCAGCTACATTAAGGCCAACAAAGGAAATTAGAGAAGAAAAGAACAAAAACTAAAAATAAAAACATGTATGTATACCAAAAATAAATATGTATTGAAATACTTCTCTAGAAAGAAAACCATCAAATACCCATGTGGGTATTTATGTGTATCATATGTATTGAAATACGTACATGTGAGAGCTGAGGGAGATGAAAAGTAAGCAGCCTTTGATTGATGGACACATCGATCACAAGCAATTGCAGAGGAAATGAAAAGGCAGAAAAAAGCAACAAAGAGAGCCATGTTTTATGTTTTGAGTGGAAGAGATGGAGAGAGAGATCTCTTATTTATATATGGAATCAAGGAGGGTGCAGTGCAAGACAGGTGTATGAAACTTAGATGGTCCGGAGGGGTTTGTTTATTATTATTTTGATTTTATCGTAATTTGGGTGGGAAGGAAAGAGACATGCACTTGCTTCTACGCGGTGGGCCAAAAGGAAAATGCCCTCTTTCTCGCCGACTTTGCACGCGTAGGTTACAGCTGTCCATTGAAAATCCAGTAATCTATTCACGGTTTTACACGGATTTCATTAATGATTGTATCTAAAAATGACGGTGGTCCACCATTCCTAGACTTGGCTGGCAGTTTACTGGATGGGGTCCACATGGTTGCATGTTTGGATTATCCAAGTGGTCCGTCTGATTAGCATTAATGTCGATGGCCTGCAATGTACAGATACAAACGATTGGATACTGTCCTACCATTTTTTTTTTTTTTTTGTTTTTTTGGATGGTTGAGTGGTTATGACTCAAGCGTTCATCTGAATTCCGTCCATCGGACAGTTGGGATCATCAAATGGGTGTGATCAGCCCATCTAAGGTACTACTGACTAGATTGACGGTTCTGATAATCCTAACATGTAGGGCGTGGATTGTGTGACTGGCATGGTTTTCAGACGGGGATCAGCCCCATGCAACTCGTCCGAGTCGACTCGGCTTCTGGATTACTCCCTCCGGTTCAGCTTGTTACCACGAGCGGACGCGGATTTCCTGCAAATGGCTTTCGCCGGAGGTTCCTGCTCTGGAAACCGAGGTGGCTCACTGTGATTTTTGTGAGGAATCTGCTCCGTCCATCCGTTTTTTGAGATCATTTTCAGACACTGGACCAAAAGGAACAGGAACAAAGGCTCGATTCGGCCGTACTAAAGGAAAAGGTGATTAGGGAAATACCTACCGTAGAAACGTCCTGGGTCGGAAGTGATGTTTACATGCCATCCATACCGTTCATAACGTCATTTATACTGGGATGAACTAAAAATACAAATATTAGCATGATTCAAGACTTCTGTGGCCACACAAATATTTCAACTGTAGAAGTTCAATTCTCACGTCTTCGGCCCACTTAAGCATTGGATTCGGTTCATTTTTGTTCTCGATTCCTAAAATGAACTCACCAAACGGATGAAGGGGGTGGATTTCTCACAAACATAGACCCACCTGAGTTACCAGCGAAAAATCTTCCTGCGAAAGCCTTTCGCAGGAGATCCGCGTCCACCACGAGGGAATCGGATCGGCTACTCCCGCTGCCACCACCTAATGGATGGCTGATGGTCGGTGCTCTGTGGGCCCAACTATGATGTATTTGTTTCATCCATGCCCTCCATCTATTTTTCTAGATCTTTTATGGTATGGGACCAAAACCGAAATATATTCCAATATCAAGTGGACAACATTACAGGAAGTAGTGTTGAATGAACTTCGACCATTAAAAACTTTTCGGAGGCTATAAAAGCTTTGGCTCAAGTTGATCTTTGTTTTATCCCCTCATCTGGGTCTGTGTTACCTAATCAATAGATTGGATGCCAAATAAACAGTACAGTAGGCCTTGGAGGATTTTAATGGTGGATATCCCATCACTATTTGTCCAGCTGATATTTATATTCCTAAACTTTTTGGGATTAAGCTCCAAAATGATTTAAAAAAATGGATGAACAAAATATATCATAGTGGAACCACAGAGCACCGACCATCAGCCTCGGGGCTCGTGGCAGGGGAAGTAGCCAATCCGTTCCCCACCACGCGCGGCCCTCCTGTCGTGACTCGTGGCGCAACTTGGCGGATGCCCAGGAAGCAGCGACGTGGGTGGTACCCTGACCGTGGGTCCCACCTCGATGTAGACGTTGTATATCTATGCTGTCCATCCATTTTTCCAACTCATTTTATGGCATGGTCCCATAAATTTAATAGAAAAAAATCTTAGGTGGACCACACTATAAGAAAAAGCTGTAAATGACCATTAAAAACCTTTTGTGGGATACGAAAGTTTTTGATCAAGCTGATATATGTGTTTTCCTTTCATCCATATCTTTGTGATCTTATCAACAGGTTGGATGGAAAATAACATCACAGTGGGCATAAGAAGTTTTTAATGGTGGACGTTCAATGACCACTGTTTCCTGTGGTGTGGTCCACCTGAGATTTATACTCGCTTCATTTATAAATCATGCCATAAAATAAATTGACAAAACAGATGGACAGTGTAGATATACAACGCATAAATCTATGTGGGCCCCACAATCCGCGTCCCACCCACATCGCTTGTTCCAGCGTACGAGCCAAGCGGTGCCCCTCCTATTGGCCCCGACTGACGACCCGAATCTGAAAACCATCGTAACTGGCGATCCATTTCAAATAGGTGGGCCCCACTGTTGTAAACAATGGGAGACAGGTGTAACACCTGAATTAGTAGCTAGTGGACCACCAAACCGGTCCTCTTTTTATTAAATGGTATGCGGGGGGCTGAGTGTGTGGGGACATGTCCCAGGAAGTTTCCTTCCTATCCTGGTTTTAAGTCCTACGTCTAGGAGTGCTAGTACTGTGTAGTAAAATGACCGAAATGCCCTTGGAAGGTGGGGTCACATTGCTCATAAATTAGGTACTTTCAAAAGGGTATTTTGGTCATATGCTGATAGCACTTATAGGCCATTGATTGATGTGGGAGGTTGAATTGCTTAATCCAGACGTTGGATGACAAAGGTTGGGGGGTTTAGTGCCGATGCTTTTGATGACTCGTCATCGAGTGGACAGATAAGAACAAAGGAAATTATCAGATACTCTGGCAGTGCGTGATGGCTCATAAGCACTCATTCAGCCATCCTACACTTTCAATATTCTTAACTCAAATCAGACCGTCCAAGTAGCTTTGCCCACTATATATAGGTCATGATCCCAAAATCAGAATGACTGAACCATTCTAACATTTCATAAATTGACATTAGTTAGTTGAACTTATACAGTTGAAAATTTTCATTTCTGTCGACCGGCGAGGTATGAAATCAGTTCAGAATAAACTTTTAGTTTATAAACCATCTAATTCTGAAGAGGGACACACAGTTTGGACGGTCTGATTTGATTTAGGAGAGTACCATGTATGCAATTTACAAGTGAATGAGCATGAACCATAGACCGGGCCAGAATATCTTAGATTTTATCTTTCCTGCAAGCTAAGCAAGAATAATGCCAAAACTACAGCTAGGAAGAGAAATGTCTGGATTTTTGTTATCATGAAATATTCCTGAATCGAATGTACAGTGCACCATGTTGGAACTTTGTGGTCCTAGCTCAAATGGATGGTGAACCATGTCACCACTTGGAGGTGGTGGGCTCGAACCACTGTACCTAAACAAAATTCCTTTCTAAAAACACGTACGTCTAGCATCTTAGGTTAAGTATAAGATGCTGCTTATCTCACATATTATTTAATGGGATAATTGTAAACATCTCATCTCTAATTTAATTTATTTGAAGGAGAATTGATTGAATACATCTTAATGTATTATAATAAAATCTATCTGGACTCCAGCCGTTGGATTTAGGCTTATTTTAGTGACATAAATTATTCATATGATAGGATGGTGGCAGTACATGTCGAGCTAAATTATCGATGCTTAATTTAATTTTATTGAGAGCTTTTATTTGTTATCTTTTTGCCCTGATTTGGATTATTGGAAGGAAATATCATGTTGCATTACACCCAGATGTATTGGAGCAAACCTCTGTTGCAAGTATTGCAAGTACTTGCCCTTTGATTTACATATTAGTTGCAAATTTCTCCACGTGTTCTACTGGTACCGTAGAAATTGGGCATTTTATCCATCATATGAAGGTAACTAGTGATGTGCGGATCTACTATAATCCATTCCACATGATCACCCAAACATTAGGATATTGGGAAGCTGTAAATTAGAACAAGTTAGTCCAACAATCAGGTGGCCCACCATATAAATTTGGAGGTTTGGGTGGGTGGGTGTCGCTCTGTGATTTTTTGTGGCAGTGAAAGTCTCTCATTAGGATACGTTTATTGGGGAGAGATGTTTCTCTTCCTTCTCCTTGTTTTTCTGCGTATGGATGTGTGTACAGTCATACAAAGAAAAATAACGAGATGTAGTAGATTTTACATCTTTAAAGTCTCTCATTGCACTCTCACACACTTTAAAGTCTATATAATGAGATGCATAGTTAGAGAGAAGTATTTTATTGCATTTATTTTATATGTATTCTTTGGCACGGGGTTCCTTATATAAGTAGGGGAGATGTAAATCTTATATTCTTGTTTCTCTTGTTTCTAGGGAAGAAGAAAGTTCTATTTTGCTGCCCCCATAGAGTACGCATATTGTCGAATTGCATAAATTCATGTACCTCTTATCTCTTATTTTGATTTGAACATTTAATTTTGTGTTTTGGCCTTACCTACATTGATTGCGTGCCTATGTTTTCCTACAATATGATGGTCGAGTTAGCCTAATTTTTTAGCATAATATTTATGTCTAAGAGCCTTGTTAAATAGGTGGGATCTCATCCATAAATGAAAGTAGTATGCATGTGTAAAAGAAATAATAATTGTTAATGCTTAAATCTGATCGATCATGCCTCACCTTCTGCGAGCTGCTGAGTACCTACAATTTAACGGAAAATAAGCAAGGTTACACCTCATCTCTTGCGAGCCGCTAAGTATCTCCAATTTAATGGAGAACAAGAGAAGACATTGGAGGCACCAATTAAGGCTAGGGACCCTCAGATGCCTAAGTCAAGCATATGGACTCACAGTAGGCGTAGTAGAATCGGGATAGTTGTCTGTACCTTTTACTCATGCAGGGGGTATATTTATAGGCTTTTCAGGCGCTCTGCATATTTGAGTTACTTTGCTAGAGGGGCCTGTATTTGAGTCGGACTCTAATTTCTAGAATATATCCGATTTTACCTCGATCGGCGTGATTTTTAGCGGATATCTTGGGAGGTAATCCCACCCGTATACGAAGAGGATTCTTCTTTCTATTCTGAGGTCAAGATCGCTACCTGAGGTCGGGTCAGTATCGGAGGTCGAGGTCGCTACCTGAGATCGAGTCAGTATGTGAGGTCGGTACTTGGGGTCGAGTTGGGGGCTAAAGTGACAACTGACGCCGAGGTAGAAAGTATCTAACACCAAAGGTTAGGGTGATTTTTCAGCCTTTAAGCAATATACAAAGTCGTCGAGTCTTACTGCTTAGCTCATCTGTCTCATACATTTGTTTAGCTTCATTTTACCCATAATAGTGGCCCTCTTACTTTCAAGCTCTACACTTTACGAGCTCAAGAAATAACTTTTGAACTAATCTATGAGCAATGAGTCTTAATTCTTTAACTAGAGAAGGTCAGCTCGTTCCATATATGTTCCTCGATTTTGTTGCTTAGTAGCTAATGCGGGAATCAGAAAGGAATGGGCTTGCCATGGTGATTGAGGAGGATATTATGGCAATATCTTCGTACGAGGAGTCGTGCCCTACGTGGTGAGTGTCGTTTTGCTTTATGTGTGGGCGGTCATATATGATGACTTAGTGGATACAATAGTCGAGCATGTATGTTTTTAGGTCATGTAGCTTATAGACAAAATATTAAGAACAAGGAATTTTTCCCTTCAACTGGGGGAGGTTCCTCATGGTCTAACGTGTAAGTCACAAGCATAATAGGAAAAATCGTAGGAACGGGAAAGGAAACCTTCCTCCCTTTAACTGAGGAAGGTCACTCACAATTGAGTATGTATATAAAGTGGATAAAATAGTATAAATAAATGGGAGAATCGCTATACCTAAATAAAATTCCTTTATGAGAAAATGTACGTATGGCATGACATATGGCCTAATCAAAAGGTTAGGTATAAGATGTTACTTATCTCAGTCATTGTTTAATAGGACAATGGGAAATATCTCATCTCTAATTTAATTTATTTAAATGAGAATTGATTGAATACATTTTAATGTATTGAGAGACACCCCACCTAAAATGAGGATAAGCCACTCTTTAAGCTTCAACTTGACTTCAATAAATTATCTCCTACTGAATTAAAAATCATGAAAAATTCAAACAGGTTTGGGAACATATTCAACACGTCCCAGAGACAACCAATGGAGCCAATTGGTCAGTGCCAAATCTAGTAGTGATTCAATCATGGTCGTGTATCTAAACTCTAAAATCTCAGAAAGTCTTTGTACATAGCAACTCATGTGCGAAAATGATAAAATAAACTCTCTTTACCTAAGGAACACTCTCCATACTACTTAGCCTTCCTGAATCATATTGTTTTGAGGCGTGAGAGGTCATATCTTCAAGATTAAAGAAAGTATAGTCGTCCTTGTACATAAAGTGGTAATAATATTATTGAGAGCAAAATTTGACCGATCAAGATGATTTATGGTTCATTGGAAATGTGATCAAATGATCTTCCTAACGAACTCAAGTTTCATCCAATCTAGATGATGATGAGGAAGATCTGACCCATTTACCAAAACCACGTATTGCCAAGCGGACAAAGCCGTAAAAATTCTCGTTGTACTTTAGACTACTCAAACGATATCGAAATGAAGTGGTTTACGTTCCATTGAAAAACTTATCAGGTGACATTTTCAATGAGCTTAAGATCATTAAAAATTAACAATCAGTTAAATTATAGACAACTGATTTTATATACTGAATGGTCGTACTTTCAGTAGGTCAAACGAGGTCCAATCGAACAAATTTTAGTCAAGTTAAGAAGCTTATCTGATTATCTTTCCAAAAAGACTAAGATTACTGAAAATAGACAAACAATAAATAAGATACAACCATTTTAACAATTTGTATTAAAAAAAGGACAAAAATTAATCAAACTAATCATTACTTTTCAAATATATAAATTTTATATATATATAAAACAAAAGTAATTATTAATTTTTATATATAAATATTTATATATAAAATCATCATTACCTTTATATATAATATATAATATATTATATTATATCATACCAAAGATATATATATATATATATATATTATTTTACGTTTTAAATGTCAGGCGCTTATAATGCAACCCGATGAGATTCGGCTATTAACGCTTATATAAGGACCCATTGTTGAACGAGGGAGGAAGGAATATAGGGAGGAACAGAAGGAAGTGAACCAGAGAGGGAAAAAATGAAAGAGAAAGAAACAGAGAGAGAGAGAGAGAGAGAGAGAAACAGAGAGCAGCAAGACATAAAAATACAGAGAGGGTCTGATGATTGGAGTTCAACTGGAGGTGCTGCTCAAGGTACCCTAAAGATTTTCAACATGTCAGCATATTATCCGACATAGGAGATAAAAAAAAGGCCATTAAAGAAGCCACTGAAATTAAGAGTTTGTCTACCTATATTTAATTCGCATTTCATTTCACATATTTTAAGTGCATCAACTATATTCACATTTCCTTCTATATCATTATGCATTATTCACCCTCTTCCATTTTCTCTTACTTTATTTGTCTGCCCAAGATCTTAAATCTTTCGAAGCAAGGCTAGTTGACACTCCATTTTATTTATAGAATTTTTATTTTATTTGCTTACCTAGTGCTATTTAGCTCCACGAAGTAAGGATAACTTGCATTTTATTTTAGTCACTGCATTTTTACTTTATTTACTTACCCAGATCCACTTGCTCTGCGATATAAGGCTAGATAGTTTTTTTTCTTATTCTCGCCTGCCCAACTCCTATGGGTTATGTGAAGCATGACCAAATATAAAAATGTTAAAATTTTGTTGAATCCCCAAAAACTGAAAAATCTTGTGAAGTAGAGACCACACATTGTGCAGGTAGAAAAGTGTGCTTAATCCATTCCTTTTTCGTCACTGAGGCCCTTACTCAGAATCTATGGTCGTAAATTAATTGCATGAGTTACTTGAGTTAGGGAATCACGAGATTCCCTGACCCCTAAGCGATTCTATGGTTTTTAACTAGTCATAAAATTTGAGTTTCATTTGGCTAGTGGCAATTTCGAATCAGTATTTTTACACCTAAGTCAATAATATACTCTAACTACACAAAAAAATCAATATCAAAGTCAAGAAAGTAAGGGCACCGCTACGCTTGCATGAGGGGAGGAGTTCACAATATTATAATAAGATCTGTTTAGATCCAACTGTTAGATTTTGATATGTTTTAGTGACATAAACCATTTATATGATAGGACGGTGACCGTGCATGTCTACCTAAATTATCAATGGTTAATTTTATTTCATTGAAAGCTTTTATTTATTGTCTTTTCACAGTTTTAAGTAAGACTTGTCATAAAAATGATTTGGATTATTGGAAGATAATATCATAACTATTAGTAAATTAACCATTTTATCCCTCACTTGAAGGTAATTGGTAATGTGTGGGTCTACAATAATCCATTCAACATGATCACTCAAACATTAAGATGGGAAGCTATAAAAGATCAAGTTGGTCCAACCATCAAGTGGCCTACCGCATAAATTTGAAGGTTTTGGGTGGATGTGGCTTTTGATGTGTTGTCATAGTGAGAGTGTCTCATTAGGACACATTTTTTTTTTATATGAAAAATGTATCTCTCTTTCCTTCTCCTCTCTCTGTATATAAATATATGTACGGTTGTACCATGAAGACTATTTCTCTAGTTTTTGGGGATTGTACTCTCACATGGTGTGGTCTATATAAGGAGATGTAAAGTTAGAAAGAGGTATTTAATTTATTGTATTTATCTTTTGAAAAAAATTCTTGGTGCGTAATTTATTATATAGGTGGGAGAGAGCTAAGCCTTATATGTTTGTTTCTTTTGTTTCTAATGAAGAAAAAAGTTCTATGTTACTACCTTGTGGAGTAAGCATATTGTTTAACCATATAAATTCATATGCTTCTTGTCTCTTGTTTTGGTTTGACTATTTTCTTTTGTATTTTAGCCTTACCTATATTGATCGTGTGCGGGTGCTTTTCCACATCATGATGGTTGAATTAGCGTAATATTTTTAAATTAATATTTATATTAGAGGGCCCCGCTGGACGGGTGAGATATCATTCATACATAAAGTGGGATGCATGCATTAAAAAAATAGTAAGAGAAATGTATTTTCAACATTTGATGCATATTCTTCTAGTGTCTTTAGTAAAGGTTAAGCACCCACAATTATTAAAATCAAAGAAGGGGTGTTTACAATTACCCATTATTTAGTTAAATAAGCATTTGGCATAATTGTTGGCACTCGGTTTGTTTTCTGTCATGTACGGTGTGCGGGCGTGCCAGAATCAGCGAGCGTGATAGAATTGATAAAGTAGCTAGATACAAACCGATCAACTTTCAACCCCAAGTGCCAAAAAAAGCAGATATGTCCGATGCGAACGTTTATGACCAAAATTTGAGGAGATCAGTCACTTACTCAGCCACTTGCAAAATTTTATAATGATCAAGTGATAATCAAATGGTGGGGTTCTTCTTCTGAAAGTGGGTTGTATATTTCTTTCCACAAGAAATGACTTTTTAGAATACCAGTGTAATCAAATAAAAGAAAAAACTTACAATCGGTCACTAGGAGCAAGTATAAGAATGTATTTCTTAAAAGAACTGTGTGATATTAGATAAAAGCAAATTGAGTGTATGAGCATAGATTTGGATTACAACTAAAAACTACTGCTAAGAATTACCGTTACTAGATTATTACTACTCCTATGATAAGTTGAGGTAAAAAACAGATTTGTTTTGATTTGATTGTGTGTTAGATTGGATTTCTCTGTTATTTATAGAGTTCTGTTACAACTTATTCTTTCATATACTTCTTTCATTACTCCAACGGTTACATTAGTCTAAGGGTCTCTCTCTATATCCTTCTCTTGTTATGTTTTCCTTTTATAATTATTCCTCTTTTGTCGGCCAAATTCTGTGACTCTTGGTTGTTTCTCATACCTTGGACTGCTCGACCCCTTTTTTCTATCTGCTTGTTAAATTTTAGATAACTTTTTCGCGTTACTTCGTCGACTATTCAAGGATGTATAGCATTGGATTTATGCCAACTATGATTCTGTAAAAAGTGCTCCAAGTATCTTGAAGATCTTTTCATCTATCTCTTATCTCTCGTGAAATGACACATGTCACATTCCTTTTGGTTTTTTCTAGAATAGCCGAAAATAGGGTATAACATTGCTTCCTACGTTGCTTCACATTTAGGGAAAATGTGATAATTATATTGTTTCATTGCCTAATGTAATTAATGTAATCGGTTGTTGGTCCACGTGTCGTCTCCCCATTGATTCTATCTAATTGAGGCTAAATCGAAAGATTTTTTTTCTTCTTTCTTTTAAGCTGCTTATGTGATACGTTGCATAGAATCGTATCATATGAGAAGTCAGGATTGTCATTTAATTAAAGCGCACGTATCGTAGCCGATATATAAGTGTAACCCTAAGTTGATGTTTACCTTTCTTCACCATTTGCTTCTTCTCGCTTTAGTAAGCTTTTCTCTCAATTATCATGGCTGCATCTTCATCCTCTTCCATTCCAATCTTTCACTTGGAATTGTTTATTAAAGATTTGGTTGTTCTTTCTTCAAGAGTGGTCAATGATATTCTTTTCAATACTCTTATCGAACCGAATAAGGCTTTGTTAACATTCGGTCCAGCCTTTCATCTCTGCTTCTATGGCTACATCAGTCAATACTTTTCGTGCCCTATCTTCTTCTTTTAATGAATTTCTTCCCGTGTAAGATATTTTATCCTCTTTTGATCAGGCATTCCCTATGATATTCTAGTGGTCAGATCCCATGCGCCTTCATTAAATACTCAACATAAGGAGAAATTACGAGTCCTCATTCACTCTGGTGTTGCTAACATCATTTCATCAGGATCAATCGAGGACTCGACCTTTCATCAGCATCATCTGTATGTTTGTTATGTAATGTGATTGGTCATTGTATATGCCTCAGTGAAGGTGGTTTATGGGACTTCCTAATTGACAGAGTCATCCCACATGATCGCACGATATGTGCATGATTGATGTATGATTGGACTGCGTGACTCATGCACTTTGCATTTGTGTTATTGTGATTATTTTATGCCCTAGTAACATCAAGGCCATAGCCTCCACAGACACATCGTAGGTGGGCGAATCGGATACCGAAAATACTGTTTTTAGCATCGGGGCACCATAGTTGTCCCTAGGTGAAAATTCTTAAACCCGATGGTACCAGAAGATGACTCCAACGTCGAGACTGAGTGGATATATGAGCGCACGAGGGCTGAATACCAGGAGACCGTATCTCCCACTATGTCGTGGTTGGTTGGAAAGGGGTGTGGCCTTACTCGCCCGATGGTAGGGGGTATTACTAGGTTGAGTATGACCAGTTCGTGAATGGGTCCGCTATCGACGTGCCGGTAGGTTTTAACAGACTATTGGTCAGGCGGATAGTAAGGTTTCTTATGCTCACTTGGACTGCGCGCCTAGGAAAGGGACAGTGCCATTTGAAGTGTACTAAGCTCCGGTGATTATCCAGAATGAGAACTGTACTGATATTTGATGAGCTGTATTGATGTGAGGATTGGTATGCTTGAGTTGCATCTCGCATCGCATGGCCTTGGTATGACCAATAACATTTATATCTTGCACCGCATAGCCTTGGTATGGCTGATTGCATTCATGTACCCATCAACATGATTTCACATTACTCTAGCATTACATTTTGAGCACATTCGTACTACGCACACACTTACACTACCCACTAAACTTTCTATAAGCTTATGCATGATTGATGCGTGCAGGTGACGTCAAGACACAGCCATAGCCTCGCCGTAGTTGAAGTGTGCAGTCGAGCTTCTGGACTTTCTATTACTATCTTGTATTTCCTTTTTATACACCTTGTACTCAAAGTTTTTGATCATAGTGGATTTTGTGACGGTGTTCTTGTGGTTATTGTTCTTAGGTTATGCTTATGATTATGCTCATTACGAATCAAATCATGTTTGAAATCCTCCTTGTAGGATCCCAGGATCGGAACCTGGTGTATGGGTGCCGGGAGCCGAGAGTGGGGTACTATGGAGGCTGTCAGTGCAGGATTCAGCGATCGAAAATTTTGTGAGCCTGGTTTCCGAGTTTGGGGCGTGACAGAGCCACTGCAAGAATGACTCTTGAATGAATTGCGTGATATTGGATAAAAGACAAATCTAGCATATGAGTGTAGATTTTGATTACAACTAAAAAATACAGTTAATTAAGAATTACTGCTACTATATTATTATTACTCGTATGATAAGTTGAGATAAAAGTTACATTTGTTTTGATTTGATTTTGTTGGATTGAATTCCTCTGATATTTATAGAGTTTTGTTATAGGTTATTCTTCCATATGCTTCTTTCATTACTCCAGTAATTACAGTAATTTAAGGGTTTCTCTCTAGTCATTCTCTTGTTGTGTTTTACTTTTGTGAAAATTCCTCTTCTATCAATCAGGTTCTATGCCTTTTGGTCATCTCCCATATCTTAGACTGCTCAACTGCGTTTTGCTCTTCACTCGTTAAATTTTGGATAACTGGGATACATTATTTCATCCTCCATCTAATAACGTGTTCATTCGATTTATGCTTGATATGATTCATAAAAAACACTCCAAATATCTTGAAGATTTTTTCATCATTCTCTTCTCTCTTGAAACTCCATGTGTCAGGATGTTATTGGCTTTTTCCATAATGATGAGAAACATGCTACAACAATAATATAAATTTTCATGCATTTTTTAGGTCAACCGACATGTGTTGTCCACTATGTCACACTTTGGTAGATAAGTGCGCACCAAGAGTCACTATGTCCACTTCTTACAGGTTGGGGCAAATCCATCATGTATTTCAAAGTCAAATCTCAAAATCCTCAATTTTGAAATGCCACGGTGGGATTCTCTGGAGATATATATGGGTGTAGGAACTGGTCTCAGACTAGGTGCGTCCCCGGCCTTGCCTCACATAGTGTGTCCTGAGTAGGCCATTATGATGCATGTATTGTATATCCAAGCCGTCCATCCGTTTTTAGATCATTTTGGGGCATAACCACAAACATGAAGTGGGTCCAAATTTCAGGTAGCTAGAGCAAACCATAGGAAATAGTAGTAATTGATAGCCCACCATATATTAAAAACTTCCAAGGGCCCACCTTAATGCCACTCGTAATGTTTATTTTGCATCCAACCTGTTGATAAGGTCACACAGTCCTGAATCAAGGGAAAAAACAAATATCATATTGATCTAAACACATTTGTTGCCCACAAAAAACTTTTAATGGTCAATTGTCACTGTTTCCTGTGATATGAGATTTGGATCTGCTTCATTTTTTAGCTCATGCCATAAAATTAGCTGGAAAAATGGATGAACGGCTTGGATGTACTATAAATTCATCAAAGTGGGCCCCGCGGTAAGGGCTACACCATGTTGGGTGACCTAATCTGCTCTCTCTCATTACTATAGTGTTGGGTGACGTGGACTAATGTAAATGTCATGAGTCTGTCCCTAAATTATTCCTATCGGTTTAGACGTGTGTAATTAACAAAGTGGGAGATGACAGGGCAAAGCACCAAGAAGGACTGTAATTTGGTAGAGCCATCTCTAGGACTATCAGTGGCAGGGTGATCCAGCAGGTCCACCCTTATATAAATATCCAACAGATGACTTGCATTTTAAAAATAAAAACCTTGGGATAATTCAATCCATTATTCCTTATAGTTTATCCCCTGACATTTTGGGATGTTACTGTTTTTGTTTTTCCCCGTCACTTTAATGGCCACATGTCAGACAGGATTGATTGTTTAAGAAGAGTAATTTTGAGGCATAATCCATCCATAGGTGGGCATTGAACTTCCACCGTTAAAAACTTATTAGAAGATGGAGAAATTTTGAATCAAGCTGATATTTGTCTTTTCACTTCATCTATGTCTACATGACCTTATTAATAGTTCGGATAGTAAAAAAAACACAACGGAGGCCCCTAGAAAGGTTTCAACGGTAGGTGTCATTATCACTATAGCTTCCTTTGGTGTGGTTACCTTAAAATGATATGAGAAAAGTAATGAAAAGCGTGGATAAAACACTTACAACACAATGGGCCCACAAAGCCCTGCCTAGACGGATTACGGTCTGGGCGGGGGTAGGACGCAATCCGCGTCCGCTACACTGGAGGCTCATACGGCCTGCGCGCTCGTCTTGTTTTATATATATATATATATATATATATATATATATATATATATATATATATATATAAATAAAGGGAAATTTTATGCAACTGCATTCCTGTGGGGCCACGCGGTTTGGCTAGTGACGCTGCCATCAGCCCGTTGGCTAGTGGTCGGTACATGTGGACCCCACCATGATGTATGCGTTTTATCCATGTCGTCCATCCATTTTGAAAGATAATTTTAGGGCTTGGTATAAAAAATGAGGTAGATATAAATCTCAGGTGGACCACACATGGGAAAACAGTTGTGATTGAATGCCCACCATTAAAAACCTCCTAGGGCCCACTGTAATGGTTATTTGACATCTAATCTTTTAATTAGGTCATACAGACTTGGATGAAGGGAAAAGAAACATATCGGCTTGATCCAAAACTTTTGTGGCCCTTAAGAAGTTTTTAACGGTGGGTGTTCAATTTAAGATTTGGATCAACCTTATTTTTGTATTCATGCTTTAAAATGATTTGGAAGAATGGGCGGATGGAATGGATGAAACACATATATCATGGTGGGCCCACACGGCACCGACCACTAGTCATTGCCAGTGGCAGGGTCAGTAACAAATCCGTTTCCGTCTGTGTGGTATCCAACCTGTGTTGTGGTGTCACATCAGCATGAAAATGAGATGCTCCAAAATGAGGCCGATGCAAAGGACATTTGATGGATTTTGAAGGTTTTCTCCCGGGCAGTTATCCATTATTTTCTATGGATGAGGATTGCATACTGACCCTGTCGGTAGCAACGGGCTACGTCAGCGTTCTTTCTATGATGCATGTATTTTATCCACGTGGTTCATTTTAGGCATAAGAAGATTTAAATCTCAGGCGAAGCACACTTAATAGAATGGTAATGATCGACTCGCCATTAAAATTTTCTTGGAGTCTAAAAAGTTCCGGAACAAGTTGATATTTGTGTTTTTCTTCCTTGGAGTTTTTATGACCTTATCAATAGGTATTGGAGGGAAAATAAATATTACAGTTGGCCCCAAGAAGTTTTTAACACTAGATGCTTTAATCACCACTGTTTTCTTGTGGTGTGGTGTAGTAGAGAAGGACGTGTTGAGGTTGAGCAGGTCGAGAACCGTCTTTGGGGGTGTACATGAGTTGAATTGAGTCGAGCTTGGCACAACTCGACTAAGCTTGGCCAGTAGCTGACTCTAGCTCAAACTCGGCTTAGCTTAGCTCGGTCTTCGAGCCTAACTAGTCAGCTCGGCTCAGTTCGATCAGCAGCTCGGGCCAATTCAACCCCAGTTCGAGCCAAGATTGACTCTCTACGGCATTTTCTCAAACACATTGAGTGCACCTCAATTTCTCATATTTCATCAAACACTTAGTAGATAACATAGAAATCAAGATACAAAGGTATTTGTTTTATATTCATACCTTCCTCACCACCGACCAATACTTCGTTGTGTCATTTCATCAAACACTTGTTGAGCAACATCAATATAAAAATAATTGAATCATTGAACTGGTTTGATCCGAGTTCGATTCGAGTTGAGGATAGATCTGAGTTGAGCTCAAGTAAACTCGAACTCGGCTCAAAAAATTTTCGTGCTCAAAAAATTATCTCGACTCGGCTCAAACTTAATTTCGAACAGATTCGAATTGAGCTTTTTCAAGTTGAGTCGAGCAAGCTAACTGAACTAACTCGATTCGTTTACACCCCTAACCATCTTCATCAGGGAGGTAGCTATTTTGAATCCACGAAACTTCTTTGAACTCCTCATAGAGATGCCTTGAATCCACGAGAAAAATAAGAAAAATAGAATAATTTCTAAAAATTCATAATAAATTAATTGATGACGAAAAACGAGCTTACGACCTCTTAAATAATAACATAAACCTTAGGAAGAAGTTTCAAAATTAAATTATAACTAAAACTCCTAGGACTCATGAGTTACTATAAATAGTACTAAAGTTACTATTTATAGATGGTCATGATTCCCACTGGTGCACATGGTTTTTGACCAAAATAAGTGTTCTATTTGGCCGAACGATAATGTTCCCCTAAATATTATAAGCACTTTTCATGTCCAGCTCAACTTTTAAAGCCCAATAGATGAAGAGTTATACTCAAACGAAAACTTGTAAATAGTAAAAACGAAATTAAAACAGAAATTTAACTATCAATTTGATGGTATTTCACAAATTCGGCATGCACAACCTGGCATAGTGGATTGGGTGGCTAAAGCAGCTCGTCCTATCCTAAAATCATATATGATACATCCGATAGCTCATTCCAATTTGTGAGATACGTCGGTTTTAAGTTCTGACTGTCCAAATCCTTTTCTGGTCCATCTAAGCCACGAAATTATCCACAACCTGATCTACATCATGTGATTTGCCTGATATTTGAATCTGCCTAATTTTTTTGTTAATTTCCTGCAAAGAGCTGGCGAAATGGATGGATCACACATCATGGTGAGGCCCATAGAGCACCGACTACAAGTGGTAGGGTCAGTATGCAATCCACGCCCACTTTCTATATTGCGGCCAATCCGGTAATTGGATTGCCTTATTTTTAGCATAGTGGGCTATCTCGCTGGATGGGTTGGATGCCGCACACCCCAAGCGCAGCTGGTTGCACAAAATTCTCACCTGCAACGGTTCTACATGACATCAATACATGGACCATCTATATCATGAATCTGCACCATCCATTTTGCATGAACCACTCCTGCAGGCTGCCTCAAAAACTTATATATATACTATTGGATGATCAACAACACAGTCATGTTGGTGTATGCAAAAAATGGATGGACAAGATCATTCATGGAGAGTAGATCCAGTCTTGGATTATAACCTAGTGAAGGTATGTGTTAAATAATAAGGTTTATAGCCCTGCATACATATACTTTTTCATTGGACCATATCAAGGTTGTATAACAACCATGCATCCCTTGCTTACAGGCAATTCACATCTAATGATCCTATCCACTCAATGGTGAGTCCAAGGAATAGATTGATCCACACATCAGATATGATCTTATAAGTCGAATAAATAATTAGACAATCTTAACCGTCCAATTTTCTTATGCACAGTTAGCTTCACTGATGAGCTGACCAGCCCAGAGTCCTAAAATCAATGGATTTCGAGCCAAGTCTCATTGAAAGTCTCAACAAGATTTATCGGGTAGGCTCCAAACTCAGCCGACTCAAATCGACGCAGTATCACATGGACGGGGCAATCTCTAAAAAAAAAAAAAAGAAAGTTGGGTTTTCAAGGTGGGCCCCACCTAGCTTCTAACAATTTTAAATGCATTAAATAAAAAAATTTAATTTATTTAAATATCAAGTTGAGTGGATTAATGACTCTCTTAAGTCTTCCTAGTTGGCCTGATTTTTGTACTGGAGCTTCTGGGCATTGCCATGCAATTGATGAGTGGCCAAGATGGATGCGGATTTCCTTGGAAGGGCTTTTCCCACGAAGTTCATGTGCTGCGAAGTTAGGTGGGGCCCACCGTGATGTTTGTGAGAAATACAGCCTTTTTCATCCATCAAGGACGCGGATTGCGTCCTACCCTCTGTGGGGCCACTGTGATGTAAGTGTTTTATCCAATCTGTTAATCCCTTTTCTCCGATCATTTTAAGGTCTGAGCCAAACAATGAACAAGGTAAAGAGCTTAAGTGGACTACAAAGTGGGGATTTAATGTCCACCATTAAAACTTCTTGGGAGCTGGAGAAGTTTCAGATCAAGTTAATATTTATTTTTTCACTTCATCCACGTCTACATGACCTTATTAATAGGTTGGATGAAAAAAAAAAAAAAAAACATTATGGTGGCCTTAGAAAGGTTTCAACGGTGGGTGTCATTATCACTGCAGCTTCCTTCAGTGTGGTCCACTGCAGCTTTCTTCGGTGCGGTCCACTGGAGCTCATGCAGGCACAGATGAAGGTAAAAAACAAAGATCAGCTTGATCCAAAACTTTTATGCCCCCAAAAGGTTTTTAATGGTCAACACTCAATCAACACTATTTCCTGTAATGTGATCCACTTGAGATTGAGATATATCTCATTTTTTCTCTCGTCTTATAAAATGATCGGAAAAAATAGATAGACGGCATGGATGAAACACATACATCATTGTGGAGCCCACAGAGCACTGACCATCAGCCATTCGCCGGTGGCAGGGGGAGTAGCCAATCCGTTCCCCTAAAATATGGGCGAGGCAATACTTCACCACGTGGTGACAGGCCTGTCCAAATTCTCTGCCAGGACAGAGAATATCTCTAAAATCACAAAGATCAAAAAATCCTAGCCATTCAGCTAATGGCTACGAAATCGTTGGTTAAAAGTAAAAGACTGAATGGTCGAAACTCCCATCGCGAAATCAGGTGGTTACTGTCATTTCTCCACGTAAGTTTTCAGCTCAATTCACAATCTATCCATTTTAATGGTCCAGATTGCAGTACAACTATGCCATTTGTCTGGTTGAAAAGTCACCGCCATTTTTGAAATGGTGGTGAACCATCAAAGTAGCTCACATTCCAAATCTAATTACAATTTACTAACTAGAAGTCCCAACTAGGAGTGAGTGAGTGAGTGTAAATGCGTCAAGCATGCATAGCATCCAAACCGTTCAAAAGAAAGGGCCCACTATTAATAATATCCAGTGCAAAAATAGGCTGGTTCTCAATTGAATTTTGTCCTGGGTTATTCTCCGGGAGGGGCCAATCTTTTGAACGGTCTGGATGTTGTACAAACTTGGTATGTTCCCACTTGCGTGGTAGTTGCTTTATCGTACAACTAGTTGCGCGTGAAGACTCCTTATTTTTTAAAGCACCACCATAATATCTACTTCTCCTAGTTGAAATAGGACACTTGGACAGTATAATCTAGTGATCTAGACGGTCCATTATGTCTAACTAGCATTTTACAACCTACCATGGATAATGTTTTGGACTTAATGGACGGTCAGTTAGGCTGTCGAAGTGACACGGCCCACCTAGGAGCACTATAGCTCGTGTAGCTATGGGAGCACCAGATCATTTCTCTTTAAGCATTTTTATCTTTGGGCAGACCAACTGCTCCATTGACTGGGAACGTCGATTAGCTGAGACCCCGTATCCAGCGCGGGAGTACGACCTTGACCGTGGGGCCCACCTAGATATATGTATTGTATATCCAAGCCGTCCATCCGGTTTTAAAGCTTATTTTTAGGCACGGGTCCAAAAAATCAACTGATAAAAATCTCAAGTGGACCACACAGTAGGGATTTAATTTCTACCATTAAAAGCTTCTTGGGGTCCACAAAGTTTTGGATCAAGCTGCACTTTGTGTTTTCCCTTCATCCAGGTTTGTGTGACCTTATCAACATGTTAGATGGAAAATAAACATTACGGTCAGCCCTAAGAAGCTTTTAATGGTGGCCATTCAATGACCACTGTTGCCTGTAGTGTGGTCCACCTTAGATTTGTATCTGGTTCATTTTTCCGGAAGATGACCTAAAATAAGCTGGGAAAACGGATGGACGTCGTGGATATACAATGCATACATCAAGCTGGGGCCCATAGTCATGCACCCACCTGGCTAGATCTGTGGTCGCAGCTAATGGCGCTCATTGACTAGATAAGCCAATGGGTCCCACAGAACGTGTGAACGGCTAGATTAAAAAAGGAAGGCGGAAGAAGGTTCAGGAAACGGATTGGCTACTCCCCCTGACACCAGCCCCGGAGCTGATGGTCGGTGCTCTGTGGGCCCACCATGATGTATGTGTTTCATCCATTCCGTCCATATATTTTTGTAGATTAATTTATGCTACTAAAAAAAAAAATGAGGTATATCCCAGTCTCAAGCAGACCACATTACAGGAAACAGTGTTTAATGAACTTCGACCGTTAAAAACTTTTTGGGGGCCCTAAAAGTATTGGATCAAGTTGATCTTTGTTTTATCCCTTCATCTGGGTTTTTATGACCTAATCAACGGATTGGATGTCAAATAAACAGTACATCGGACCTTAGGAGGATTTAAATGATTGATATCCAATCACTATTTTTTTTTTTCCTGTGGTGTGATCCACTTGAGATTTATATCCCACCCATTTTTTGGATAAAAACATAAAATGATATTTAAAAATAGATGAATGGAATGGATGAAACACATACATCATGGTGGGGCCCACAGAGCACCGACCACCAGCTCGGGGGCTGATGTCAGGGGGAGTAGCCAATCCGTTTCCGTCATATGCACCTTTAACAGCTTGGAGTAGGACCCTTGCAATGCACTCAAAAGCCATGCTTCACGCGTCATCATATTGCTGACATGGACCACTTGAGAAGCTTCTAAAATGAAATGCAGCCATTCACCAGCTCATTTTGATGGAAAAAAAAGAACTGAAAAATGACCACACCTAAATTGGACGGTCCAATGCCTTGGGATTCCACCTTAAATTGTGGAGCTTATGTTGATCACACCCATCAGATGATCCCAATCATCTAATCGATCACATGCAAAATTACCACTGCCTGTCTGGTATTAATCTTACTACAAATGTTTACGAAATAAAAATTTAAATAAATGCAATCTACGGTCGGATGAGCCCGCACGAAAGGACCTTGATTTGATTAATTATCACGTTTCTAATTCATCAAGATGTGTGTAGTGTACAAGTGAGGTCCACAGTATTGAATTGAAGGGCCCCACCAGGGATGGGGATACCCCAAGAGTCTCTGTTGTGGTACAATCCAATTCCTCTATCTACGCCATATTTTGAAAAAAAGAAAAAAGAGAGAGAATGTAAATCGTTGAAAATGATTGAAAATTAATGGCAGGGATTATCCAATAGAATTCCTTGTTCTGATTTTACAATTACGGTACCCATTTCTAATCTCTTGCTCATGAAACTGTAGGGCAGGTCTAGAAAGTCTTGGGACAGTCCAACTTGCGATTTGGTAACGGGTACACGGTTCATTGTTTCCTCCACTATGTGATGGGCTTATGAATGGAATTGGGATTTCTATAAGGTAGGCCACATCGTCTCACTAAATATCTAGAGTTTCACACTGTGTTTATGAGTTCAATTTAAAGCTCACTAATCAATTAAGATTAGTCAAATACTTAAATTTGGAAGTATGCTAATCAAACGCCCATACTTGGTTGTTGGACTATTTTGTGCATTTTTAGTTGGACCGAACTAACCTCAGGTGAGATTGAACACTCTGTTATTTCTGTTATTACACTTTTATGATTTACCCAGTCTTTTCTCTCTCTATTGCACTTGGGGCGTGTTTGATTTTCGGTGAAATGGTAAATCCCGGGTAAAAAAAAAGTAATAATTACTTCTCCATGCATTTAAACTTGACCTTGATTTGATTAATTATCACTTTTTACACGAAAATGTAAAAATATTATAAAATATCTGAATTGGGGCCCACTAGTGATGCATTTCCCAAGAGTCCACTGTTGTGGGACAATCCATTATTATGCCATTTTTGAATTTATAGTTGAGTAAAAAATTGAGACATATCCAATACTCAAAACTTTAGGACACATCATACAAAAAGTAGTCCAGGGATCTGAATACTTACCATTAAAAATTTGTATGGCCATTGAGATTTCTTTTGAGCGTGGGCCACTTCGAGTGTTGGATCCGCTTTATTTTTGAGTCTCAATGCTCACAAACTATTGTATCATAAAAACTTAAATTTGGAATGGATATTTCAAATACAAATTACCCTTCAGTTCAAAAATTAAAATTACATCTTTTGAACTAATTTCACTGGCACATCTTCCTATGAAATTTCAAAAATAGTGAAATCGTAATAATTACCATTTCCCTTGCATTTCCCATTTCACCGAAAATTAAACAGGCCCGTAGTTTCCTTAGATATTTGGCACTTGAATTCTTCATTAATCACTTCAAAATATCCAAATTTTCACTTAGTTATTCTTTGAATATTAATTCTTCTTTTTAATCGTCTTTTTCACCTTAGCTCTCCAAATCACCTCACATACTAAAACATAACTAATTAAATCGATTAAGAATATTTATGGTTATAAAATCAATGCATTATATGGGGTAATATATAATATTTCACACTCAACACTTGGTGACCCTAACCGTATACCCATTTAGGCCCAAAATAATCTCAACTTTTAAATGTTCTACAATAGGTAAACATTCGCTTGATCATCTCATAGCCTTATGAGCCTTTATTTAATCACATCCTATTAGGATTTAGAGGTGCAAAGTTGTTGTAAATTCATAGCCGCAAAATAACCGTTTTCGATTGAATCTCAATTCGATAGACAATCCGTTGATGGGAATCGATCAAATCGAAGACCCAGCTCGATTCCATTGAAAGAGCGCAAAATAGTATCGTAACCAAACTTTACATTCTTAGATTTTCTCAATTAGATTGAAGGTCATTTTGATCTTATCGAAGGACCTTTAATCAAATCACAGGCTCAATCGATCAAATTAAATTAGACATTTTTTTTTATTTTTTTTTTGCATTATATAGCCATATTAAACCATTTCTCTATAAATGGGCATTCAGATCTTAGGAAAATTGATGAGTTTTTAGTGTGTTAGAAGCCTTTATGCTTGCAACTCTTTTCAACCATTTTCGGCTTTAAACTTAAGAAATATAAGTCATCTTCATTATCTAGAGATTAAACATGAAATCTATAGGTAAATTCTTGTTTACATCCTTTAGAATACCCTTCCAATTGAATCCCCATTTGAAAACTAACTATCTATTAGTTGTAAGAGATTCAATCATCCTCCCATTATCTTGGTAGCCTCATTGGTGCATCAAGTGTAAGATAGCCGATTTAAGGAAGCAGAAGAAGATCGACTTCAAATATCGGGGGAGCAATTGAAAAGCTGATTCAAGAATGAAGAAGCTCTCAAGAAGGCTCTACAACGGGACCCAATTTGACCAACGAGTAAGGGTAAATTTTAGAGTCCATTGTATATTATTTCCTTGTGTAGAAGTGAGTATAGAGTTTGTAACCCAAACTCAAGTAGGTTCTTATGTAGGATCGTCTTCAGTGGAAGTGTACGTAAGTTTTTATGTAAGACCACCACTGGACATAGATGCGTACGTGTTAGTCTCCTTGGAAGCCTCTGGCGGGAGTATACGTGGGTCCTTTGATTAAGACCGTAGTAGTTCTTGGTTAGCCAATAGAAAATTAAGCAAGTCTTCGTAGGAGCCTTCACTGGTGGAAACCTATTCCACCAATATGGGTGAGTACGTGTAGGCCTTTGTGTAGGACTGTCACCAACACAGGTGTGTACGCGTAGGTTTATGGTGAACTTGTGTAAACCATTGTAAATGTTAAATGTAAAATTATTGGAAAGCTCTGAGCTAGTGAAATCCGGTACATTAGAGGAGAGTGCGTCCATCCGAAGTGGAGTAGGCAATCAACCGAACCACTATATATCTTTATATTTGCGATTATATTTGTGCACATTTCTATTTATGTTTGTAAGTTGAATTATTGTATATGAATACTTGAATATATTGTATGCTTAGAGTTTAATTCAATTGTACACACTTGATATACGTATATCACATAGACAAGTTGCTCATTTAATTGTGTAATTTGTAGTCTATGTACTTGGATCTGCTTGGCTTAGAAGCCTAAGTATTAATTACTTATAATTGGTGCATATTTTTAAGTGGTCCTATTCACTCCTTCTAAGACTTAACTATAATTCTAAGTTCCGTAAGCTTTCGCATAGCGTGGTGTTGTGTTAAACAACCAATGCAATTTCACATTTGACTATGATTATCCTATTTAATTGATGGTAGGTCACTTAGATCTTGGCCCTAGATGAATAAATCGTGTGGTTAAGCCTAAGATTTAGGTGATTGCGCATATTTGTTAGCTTTCTACGGGTATTGTAACACCTCGAAAATCGGCACCCGAGTACTTAAATTATAATCCCGAGTTTCCGGATGTTAATAAAATAAAATGCACATGTAATGCACGCATAACCTCCTTCGTATTCACAGTCATTTTACACACGAGCAATTAGAGTAGCGCAATTCAAATTAGCGGATCCAAAGCGAGGTAGAGATAACAAAAAAATTAATAAATATGAGGCTGACAATAAAGATACAATTAAAATATGGTGTTTGCCCAAATGAAGATTATACAAGACATAATATACATACTCGAAATGATTAAAGTGTAAGTTTTTAGTTTAGTCCAATCCTCTAAACACAACGTCGGTAGTGCAAGCCACTCTAAGCCAATCCGTCTACAATCTCGATAGTACCTACATCGATAATATTGCTTGGTTGATATTTTAAAACACCGTCGCAGAGTGGGAGTGAGCGATCAACTCAGTAGTTCTATTAACATTAAGTTACACAAGTTATCAAATCCATATGCACAATTAATGAAAACCAAAGTAAGCATACAGTTCGTAGACACTATTGTTAATGCACATGCATGGTATTATGATATGATGCATGCCATCGCCATCGAACACTCCCTCGAACGATATCGTCTAACGATCGTAATGCCAAACACTCTCTCAATGCGACCTCCACTGCCGAATCGCAAACCTAACTAATGCAATACGTGAATAATCATATTAACCGAGTATTTAATTAAGTCTATACATCCAGCAAAATTAAAGAAGTTAAAACACTTCCACTTAATCAATGACCTTATTCATATCACTTGACCCAAGGTGGCCATAGCAGTTCTTAGCCTGCGATCCTTGATCCAAAATTAGGTATCATCCATTTGTCACATAAATAAATAATTCCAAAGGTAAGACATGATATCCAAAGGTATGAGTATCAACTCAGTATGAGTCGTCACCTAAACACTGAGTATGATCACTTAGTTTCGAGGTGCGTGCTTGCCACATAACCAAACCACCACAAGGAAAGGCTCATCACCCAATTCCATTAATGCCCTGGTCATTCGAACAGTACTTTACCACAGAACCATCAACCAGGTAGTTTTACGGGGGCCATTCGAACAAGGACCTATCACCTCATGTGTTCGCTAGTCACTACGGGGAGGCTCGTCATCCTATCATAGGCCAACAGCATAGACACAGTGTCCCATTCTACCATGCCCGGCTCCCGAGACTTGTTTGCTCACTGGTCACTATGGAGAGGGTTGTCAACCCAGCGTAGGTCAACAACTCAGACACGATGTCCCATACCACCATGCCCGACTCATGAGTCTTAGTGGGATCGTATCACTAACGGTTATCAGTAGGCCTCTCAAAGGTATGACGTGCTTCGAATTCAGGCAAGCATGACCATACATGGTTGGCCAACTAGTGGACTAATTCGGCTGACTTAAGCGAACTACAGCGCAACCGGCATTGGGTGCAAGCATCCTATGTAGTCCAACTACTGTCGGTTGTCTGTCTTCGACCTAAATTAGTCGGATTGGCCTAGGGTAGCCGATCAAATAGGACTGCCCTTGTGAATCTTTCCAGTTTATTGGCCAACTCAATTACCAATAAACTAATATTGTACAGCATGCCAAAATTAATTCTATTCAGGAATAGGCAACCAATTAAACAGTATTTCAAGATATTCTAGCTAATATGGGCAAACAAATTGACACGCAAGTGCATTATTCAATCATCACACAATTTACCACAATCAACTAATTAAGTGCATATATCAGGAAAAAATATGGAACACGTGGGTATGAAAATTTAATGTATCTAGTCTATTATAGCATGCAATCAATAATCAACAACCATATATAAAAATTTTACTTCATGGAGGATAATAAGCCTAAGGATTAGTCACTAGTTAGCATGTAGTTCACAAATTTTACTACACAATCATTATTTGTGACATAGATTCGATAGTTGGCAACCTAGAGGTAATGGTCCGCACCTAGGAGTAGTCCGTCGATTTTTAGTGTCGCCCATAGGTTTAGGGTCCGTTGATTAGCGTGTTGGTGCCCTCTCTCTTATTGCCGAGCTATTTCCTTTTGGGGGCCTACTTCCGAAGGAGAAAAATATCCATATGATAGTTTTGTGTATGGGCATAAAAACAAAATTTAGTTCTCATTAATCATGCATGCACAAGTATTTGTGAAGGCCCAAACATGGGTGTTTGGGAGAGATATGTAGAAATGACCCTTGGCCATTTTTGGCGTGTCCCACGATCCGGTGAGGCCACCATTTGGCATTCCATTAGGTTCCTTTGGTAGCTATATGTGTGGCCTTCAAAATACAAATATTTATGTTCACTGGATTTATGCATATAAGTTTTGGCATAAAGCCAAACATAGGCATTTCAATTTATTTATTTTTTTGCGTAGGATTTTCTGCATAACTACACCCGGTCCTATTTGAGATTCACTCCCTAATTATATGGGGTCCACTACCTTCTAAGGAAAATAAGAATTTGGTATAGTTATATATGTACTTCAAAACTCACAAGGTAACCCTACTTAATCATATATATACAATTTTTTGGTGAAGACTCAAACTTGGGTGCTTGGAAGAAATGTATAGGAAACACAGTGCAAAATTAGTTTTGGCCCGATTTTGAGTATGTCCCATGATCAAAAGAGACTGCCTTTCAGTGTGCCGTGAGGTGACCTTGGTAGTACTATATATTTACTTCAAAAACTATAAGCTGGGACTAACTGGTTGTGCACACATAATATTTGGTATAGGGCCAAACATAGGTATTTTAATTTTCTGTACAAAATTTTCTACACAACTGTGTCTTGCCCCATTTTGAGATCCATTTCCTAATCTTGTGGGGTCTTATTTGGCCCAAGTAAAATATAATTTCTCCATTCATTGGTATAGCTTAAAAGTTCCAAGTGGTGGCCTACTCATATCTTTGTATGTGGGGTCCACTACAGAGGCCTAAAGTTGGTACAAAATATAAAAATAATTAGATAGTGTTTAGCAATGGGGTCTGTCACAACTTAGAGCCCAATTTCTAAACACTCAGGGATCATTCCAGACAAAAAGGTGGGACATCCCATCTCATTGATATAAGAATTAAACATCCCCTATATTGGTACCCTTAACTACAGAGCGTGGGGGCCTACTACAAGGTGTCAAAGAGGCTTACATGTAATACAGTTAAGTACTTAGAAAATTTTTAGCAACCAGAGAGTGCAAAGGAAATGAAATAGATCCAATGGCAAGTGGGCTCACACGCTAGCAAACCATAGATAAGAGACACAAAACAATGTACATGGTTATCCAGATTGGATGAACTAATAAAATATATAAATCACAAGTGGTCCCACACCCAAGTGGGTCAATAAGAGGATGAATGTTATGTACAACATAGATCTAACATACATATCAAGTAGCACATGAAATGTATTGATCAAATCTCTATGATCAGATCCTTTGTTGGAAAATCCCATCCAATGGATGGTTTGGAAATAAATCATTTATATTTTGTATAGGTTTCCAACCATACAGAGTCTTATATTCATCTTGACCATACAAAACAATTCAAGGTTTATCCTTATGGAAGTATCTATCGGTCTAGAATTTTCTAAATTTTATCCTAAAAGAATCTGACCATAGAGACCATACATATGATTATTACCTATCTCAAGAATGTTAAGAATGAATATCAAATATATCTGACCGTTGGAATCACGGATATGACCCACACAAGAATGGTCAAAACAAGCCCCCAAATATGTTTTCGTATAAGGCCAAGATTTTAGTCGTCCAAACTCTGATAGAGGCTTATTATATACCATTGGAAAGATGCTTCGATTTTCTACGAATCCAATGAACATATATTTTCATTGTATTCAATAAATGAAGTAAAAAATGGTTCCATCTTTGGCAAATACGAATCCTGCATGTGCTGCTGGACAGCAGCCAAGTAAAGTTGATCCTACTGATGATTAGACTGTTTGATGGCTACGAAATTTGGACCAAAGTTAGCTCATATTGTGGTTTATATAAGTTTCAACTCCGATCGTAGCATGGTTGATTTTATATAATTTTTAGAAGTTGCTGTCTAGATACAAAAACATGATTACAAGTGAAGGATGTTGATATAATGTTCATTATGGTGGACCATACTGACGTGGGCTACCATGCTGATTGCCATAGCCATTAATACATGCACCCATGGGGCTTCATACTAATGGGCCTCACATGCATCAAGAAAATATAAAAGGTGAAAAGAGGAGGATGATGAGGATAAAAGGTCGGGTGTATACTCATCTCAAATGGATGGATGGCTTGATGATGATGTGTGGTCCACTCCCTCTAGGTTGATGATGGGCCACACCTTGGCCCCACCATCTCTCACTCTCACTCTCTCTTAAAATCTTAGAATTTTTTTAAGTATAACAAAAGGATGAGTGTAAGAGAATTCCTACTCTTATATAGGGATTTGGGGGTTGAAGTAGCAAGATGATGTGACAAGTTTACGGGGTCTTATTAGTGCTAAAAGTAAGGTAGAATGTGGTGTATGGTATGGGTACTAGATGGATGTGGTGGATGGTGCTAATCATGCATTGGCGAAGGTGGAAGAAATCTAGGCATGCATTAACTAATGGATGCATAAGGGTTATGGGTTGTGGGTGATGCATGGTGGAAGATGAAGTTGAGTGTTACAATTGGTGGTTTGAAGTGATGTGACACAAAACAATGCATGCATTGGATGCATGTGTAGGATGAGATAGACATGGGCCATGATTAGTTTCTAATGCATGGGGAGAGGGCTAATGATGGATTTTGGGATAGAATCCATTTTTGTCTCATGTGCATTGTCTGATATGTGCTAGCTCATTTTTTTGTCATGTAGTAATTGTCCTCTTTTGTGATAATTTTTATATTTTAGAAATTGAACTTTGCCCAAGTCCAATGAGCCTAGTACAATAAATGTTGCACACGTTACAAGATACGTAATTTTGGTCGTGGGTTCGACGGGTCGTATCTTACTAACGGAGCGTTGGATTAATGCACGGTTTTCGCCATGGCGACAGCAACGACGATGCGATTCACATGACAAAGGTTTCGAATGCATCTAGAACAAATCACTCGATCTGGGGGTTTTGGTGGATCCAAGGTCACTCCTTTTGGTCCCAAGCATGTGCAAAGACACATACGGACATACACTCAAGTCGATAAATCAAAGATACTGCCCAAGGACATATAATTCCCAGCTAGCAAAAATTCAGGGTGTTATAAGTATCTAATTGAATTTGTATGGTTCTTTTAATGGAAACACCTACTTATAGGCTAGAATCAAGTACTAAACATCACTAGGTGATAAAATAAAATAATTCTAGCAATTTATTATTATTATTTTTTAAATTCAAGTTAGCAAAAATTCATGGTGTTACACTCATGTACTGTCTATTGAGAGAGATAAGGTAAATCAAAGAGTAAAAAAGTACACATTTATTGGCTATAGTGATGAGGCGAAAGGTTAAAAGTTGATAGATCGTTCTTCGCGAAAGATCATTATTAACCAGAACATCAAATTTGATAAGAGTTCCTTATTTTGAAAAGATGAGAAAATTGAAATGGAAATTTCAATTGTTGATGTGGAATTAGTCAATGGTGAGACACTTGAGGAACCTGAGCCACAAGTTGAGGTACAGGAAGAGGTGGAGCTACCACTTGTCAGGAGAATCCACTGAGGGATCATAGATTACCGTTGAGATACAGCGATAATTTTAATGATGCATTTTCTTTCAGTACAAGTGAGGGGGATCCATCTACTTTTCAAAAAGCTTTAAAAAATAAAAATATAAAAAACCAAATGGTAGCTATGCATAAGAGATAGATTCTCTATATAAAAATCAAACATGGGAGCTTGTTGAGTTGCCTGTTGGGAAGAAGGTCATCCAGTATAATTGGATATTCTGAAAGAAACTGGTTAGGTACAAGGCCATATTGGTAGTAAATGGATATGCTCAGAAGGAAGGTGTTAACTTTAGTTAGATTTTTGTACCATTGGTATAGTAGATATATATTAGATTTGTATTAATTCTATTTACCTAATACAATTTAGAATTGGAATAGATGGATGTTAAAGTTATATTTCTACATAGGGAATTAGAAGAGCAGATTTACATGAAGCAATCAGAAGGGTTTGTGGTACAGGGAAAGAAGGATATTATTTGCAGGTTAGAGATGTTATTATACGGTTTGAAAATAGTCGTCTCGGCAGTGGTATAAGAAGTTTGATTCTTTCATGTTGAGCTAGATTTTTAATACAAGTGAATTTGATCATTATGTTTATTTTAGAGTATTGAGTGGCAGGGAATTTGTTGGTCTAGTGTTATATGTTAATGATATACTTATTTCTAATCATAGCATATCTGAAATCAACATGTTGAAGGCTCAATTATTCAGAATGTTTGAAATGAAAAATCTACGGGTTGCAAAGAGGATTCTTAACATTGATATATACATGAATAGGGAAAGAAGCCAATTATGGTTGTCTCAAGAGAAGTATCTTGAGAAGATTCTAGTCGAGTTTGGACTGGAAAAGGCGAAAGTCGTTAACACTCCCCACGCAACTCACTTTCGGCTTTCTTCATAATTGTCATATGTCAGATAAAGAAAAACAGCATATGTCTCGTGTGCCATATTCGAGTTCATTTGACAATCTTATGTACGTCATAGTCTCTACGAGACTGGATATTTTACATGCAGTTGGTGTTGTGAGCAGATATATGTCAAACTTTGGAAAACAACAATAAAAAATGGTTAAATGGTTACTTTGATATATATGATATACAACGGAATACATCTTATATTTCAGAGATTCAAAGGAGAGATGTATAAACTATTTTGATTCACACTATGTAGTGAATGTGGACAATAGAATGTCCACTTTCGGTTACTTGTTTATGCTAATGGGTGGGCTTATCAGTTTGATGTCTAAGCTTTAGTCTATGGTTGCACTTTCTTCTACCAAAGCTAAATACATGGTAGTGATGGAGGCATTCAAGGAAACTGTTTGGTTGAAAGGGATGATGAATGATTTAGAGCTTTAGTAGGAAGTCGTGCCTGTGCATTATGATAGCGAAAGCATGATTAATTTGGCAGAGAACTCGAACTATTACTCTCAGATTAAGCATATTGATGTTCATCATCACTTTATTCCTCAAATTCTAGAAGAATGAGATGTTACTCTTGAGAAGATTTACACCAGTGAGAATTTGGCGGGCATGCTTACAAAGATTTTTCATGTAAAGAGGTTCAAGTTTTGATCGACTTATCTGGGCTTGGTAAGAAAAGAATAAAGACAGAATGTGTATGAAGCGATAATGGTGATGCTTAGAAGAAGATTGACAAGGCAAAGAAGTGGTTTTTCTATCTAGGTGGAGATTATTAAAATAGTGACACCAAAATCACTATGGGTTTATTCACTTTTATGATCCCATATGGCCCATATTTCACATGCTAACAAGGCCCAAGTGTTAGTAGATTGTTGTAGGGGTATTTTTGATATTTCTATCTTTAAATGGTGACTTTTGGGGTTAGTCATGTTAGGATTAAGAGATTTATAATTTTGGGTTATTTTTTGGCATTTTTAAGAGCTTCAAAGGGGAGAAAGGTAGGTTTTTTTTACTGTAAGTTCTCTCCATCCTTATAATCTTCTTTGAGTGGTAGGTTGATCATCGCTTTGTACCAAGGTTTTTTCCCATAAGGGTTTTACACGTAAACAATCATGTGTTCTTTGTGTAGTTTATTGGATTTTAAAAAAAAATTTCTCTTGTTTGTTTCAATCCAAATTAAGGTGCTTCTGCAGGGCTACTTCTCCAACACCACTCTATGGATACAAGAACCCAAAAAATAAAGCCTTTAGTGTGGTGGGTTACAGTTTATGAAATTATATTAAGGACTGAGGGTATTTGTATAGGGTAGTATGTAGAGTAGAAAACATCTTTTCAAACTAATTTTTTTAAAATATAAATAAAGAGAGGGGAGAAGGGGAAACACTACCCCTAATTTACTCTATGAAATTTTATGGTATCAGAGCTAAAATTTTAGACACACACACACACACACACACTCTCTCTCTCTCTCTCTCTCTCTCTCTCTCTCTCTCTCTCTCTCGCGATAGGGAGAACAATAGTGTCACATGCTGCCTATGTTGATAGCAGCACTACTGAAAGCTACCTTTGTTGATAGTAACATCCCTAGACACCATCGATTTTCATCATCCACAATCTCTCAATAGTAGATCTCGTTGCCACACGCTGGTATTGTTCATCTACCCCTATTATTTTTGTTGATCGATACCCTATCACTACAATTCTTCTCATCGCTTGTCACCTCTGTCGATCTGCACACCATCTTCATTTGTCACAATAGGTCTCGTTGTCACATAATCAACGTCTCCCACTACCCTCGACGACAGTCCTACCTCCTATCAGCATCTTCCAACCATGCTTCCAATGCTGCTTCAACAACCTTGTTGTTACTTCCTCCCTACTCCTAACTAGGGACTAAGTGGCACAACTGACATCTCCCACCAACTCCAACAATTCTCTAGCCACCTGCAACGACATCTAGGTGCTTTAACAACCTAACAACGACGTTCAACAACCCTCAACAATACCCAAGTAATTTTTACTTATGGTTGTAGAATTATTTTTTATAAATAATTATTTTTGATTTACATGTTTATATTTAATGAAAATTAGATCTGAAGTGCCCACCATAGTTCAAATGGTTATTAAATATGTCCAAACCCAATTTGATAAAGTTGTTAAAGTGTTTCGCTTAGATAATCCCAAAGAATACACGTATAAGGAATTATATAAAGATTGGGAGATTGGGTGTCGATGTAATGTGTCTACACGCCCAACAAAATAGAGTTGTTAAATGAAAAAACATATATTGAAGGAGGTAACTTGAGCGATGATGACCATGATATTTGTTCCTAAAATGTACTAGGATGATGCAGTTCTCACTACAACATATATGATAAACTTGTATGTCATATCCAATCCTAAGAACACTTCAAATTTTAAAAATTAACTGTTTTCTTTCAACATACCTCCTAAAGTGTTTAGGTGTATATGCTTTGTCCATATTGTAGGACTTTACAAGATAAACTCACATCACATTCAGTCTATTACATTTTTCTTGGCTAAAAGTTTTATTGCCATGTCACTTAACATAAATATATCTTTAAAGATGTCACATTTTGTTAATATTTTCTATTTTGGAACTAGCATCTATACTCTATATCTTACCCTTCCAATTATGGATGACACCACTATAATTGAGCATATACCCATTGAACCTCATGGTCTTGCTTTATCTAACTTATCAGCAGTGGACCTTAGAGATCCTTCCCCGAATGATCTTCTCATTATAATCTGAAAATCCAAATGTACTATTATACCTCCTACTCAGTATTATACTGACTATAGTACCACTCACCCAATTGATAATCATATCTCTTATACTCATCTTTCTCTATCCTTTCCTGCATTTCTTTATGTAATTTTGGCTATATCTATCCCTTCTATAGTTACAAAAGCATTGAAAGATCCACGATAGAAGGTAAAGATACTTAATAAGATGGTTGTCCTTAAAAAGAAAGGATATGGGAGCTACTTACTCTTCCTCAAGGGCATCACGTAGTGGGGTGTAAATGGGTCTAAAATATCAAGCACAATCTAAATGGCATAATTGATTGGTATAATACTTGCCTTATTGTTAAAAGATTCACTCAGAAGCTTGAGATTAATTATCATGATACATTTTCTTCAGTAGTGAAGCTCACCTCCATTCGTATCCTTCTCTCCATTGCAACCCATCACAAATGACCTCTTCATCATCTTAATGTAAAAAATTGCCTTCTTACACGAAGACCTATAGGAGGAAATGTATATGCGTCTACCTTCAAGTTTCTAGCCTCTTGGTCTAAAAGAAAAGTGTGTCTATTGAAAATTGTGCTGTACAGTTTCAAACAATATCCTTGCACATAGTTCAAGTGCTTCGGTACTATTGTGCTTCGAATTGGGTTTCAATAATGCACTCACTAATCATTCTATTTTTGTTAATAAACTTGAGCCATCTTTAACTATCCTTATTGTTTATGTGGACGATATTACAGTGATATGTAATAGTTTGGAGGGATCTCGTATCTGAAGACATTTTTACCCCACCAATTTGAAATTAAAATAAAAAAAACTTGGGCTATTATGTTATTTTCTTTGGGATTGAGCTGTTCATTCTCATAATTACATCTTTATTTTCCACATAAAGTACATCATTCTGTTAAAAATCACCACATGTTTGGATATCATCCTATGGATAAACGTATTGAAGTGAATCATTGATTATTTTTTAAAAGAATTAAGTCATCTTGATGATCCTACTGCATATCGGAAATTAGTTGGAAAGTACGTTTCTCTCCATCACTCGCCCGAGTATAGTTCATTTTGTTAATGTGGTTAGTCAATTCATGCAGAAATTATGTTTCCATCATCTTGACGTGGTTCAATGCATACTTCATCATATGAATTCATCTCCAGGGAAAGGCATTATCTATACCACCCATAGTCATTTACAAGTTTGTGCCTACTGTGATGCGGACTGGGTAGGCTTTACTAATGATAAGCACTCACTATAGGTTTCTATATATTTATTAGTGGTAACTTAGTTTCTTAGAAAAGAAAAAAGTAGTTAGTTGTTCCCTGTTCTTCTACATAAGTCGAGTATCAATTTATGGAGCATGCCACTAATGAAATCCTGTTGTTAGATTCATTTCCATCCGACCTGGGTGTACTTATTCCCATGCCTATTCCCATTTTTGGTGACAATCAGGCAGAGATGCATATCGCCTCCAATTCGGTATTTCATAAGTATACTAAACACATAAGAATTAATTGTTACTTCATTTGGGAGAAACTATTATTTGGTGTTGTCACTACTCCACGTCTTTCTTCCAAGGATTAATTTGTTGATATTTTCACTAAAGTAGTTGCGAGTATACATTTGTCTTTTAGCTTAGCATACATGACTTTATGCTTCAACTTGAGAGGGAGTATTAAGGGGTGATGATATATTATATAAGGTAGCCTTGTAGACTATTACTCATTTTCTTCAAACTATTTTATCAGCATAAATAAAGAGAGGGGAGAAGGGATAGCTCTAATCATAATTTAATCATTTTTTAGAAACAAATAATGGATTAAAAAAAATTGATAATTCTTTTTCCTTTAGATGTCAATCTTTTCTACCACTATGACCCAATTGATTATTAGACCCACCTACACAAGAATCGAAATGGTGGGACCACCCGATAGACATCCTTAATCTTGCACCTACACGCTAGCCCTATTGGGCCCACTGATGTCTGTGTTAAATCCACTCCATCCATCAGTTTCTTCAACTCGTGTTAGGATGAAAGACAAAATAAAATGAGGTAGATATAATATTAAGTGCACCACACCATAGGAAACAATGGAAAGAAAATGCTCACCCATGGAAGCTTCCTAGGGCTCACCATGACGTTTATCCTGGAGATATGCTATACAACCCATCCATAAGGTGATTATCACCAAGAAGAAGGAACACAAAACATATCGTTCTGATCTAAAACTTTTGTGGTTCCATACAGTTTCAACGGTAGGTGGTTTCATCCCCACTGTTTCCTGTGGTGTAGCTCACTTAGGTTTTATATCTATCTTATTTTTGACATCTAATCCTAAAATCATCTTGCAAATTTGATAAGTGGAATGAATTTTGCATAGACATCATCACGATAGGTTCCATATAGCTTTGCATTACAGGAAACTCATGTCCTACAGCTACAATGAACCTTAGAGCTTTTGACATCACTTCTTTAACCTTTATTCTTTAGCACTGGGGCACTTTAAAAAATTTTTTTTTTTTTTAAAAGATATATATATATATATATATATATATCTGTAGAAAAAGCTTTTTACAAATAAAGGAGAGTGGGTCCCACTAGATCAAGATTCAACCTATTCCATGGGAGATCTGATCCGTTCATTTTATTCTGAACATCCTGGGACTTTAGAGGGTGTTGATTTCATCTTGATCCGAGCCCTCTATAGCCCCCAAATGGAGATAACAATGGTCTTCCTTTTTAAGTTGTTTCCTCTAATGTGGTCCACCCTTATGTCTTCTTCTCTCATTCTTGGGGCCATACCCTGAAATTAAATATCTATTCAAATGGTCAGAGTGGAGTTCGCCAAGAACTCACTGTGGGCCTAATAAAATGGTTGAAAGATGTATATGTGGGGCCAAGACCAAAGCTTGGACCCCATTTGTCTTTTTTCTTGGATTTTTTTATAGAGAGAAGACCACACCGCTAAAGGCCGTTAGACTGTTGCTCTCATCGGCTAGGAACCCACTTCGACAAGCTTTCAGCATAAATTCGGCATTATTCTCTCCACTACGTCGACTTTTTAAAGTTATTTTTCCAGAGCATGGGACCACTCTTTGATTTCAAAAGTTCTGACACTTGGAAGGTAGCTATGCAGTGCCGCTAGTCTCCGGTCACTCTTTGACAAGCCTCTGGAGAACTATCCACTTTGTTATGGGACCCACTTGATTTAAAAAAATAATTGAGAAGATGAAAGAAAGAGAGGAGTTTGAAAAACAATCGAGAAGTTGAAAGAAAGAGAGAAGTTTGAAAAAAATTGTGAAGCTTGAAAGAAAGAGATAATTGTTTTTTTAAAATAAGACCTAGTACATGTGGGTTACACTTGGGACACTGTGGGTCACACTTTGTACATGTGGGTTACACCTAGTACATGTGGGTCACACTTGGTACATACGAGTCACACTTGGAATATTAGATCGCACCTGGTACTTGTAAGTCACACCTGGGACATTGTCACTCCCACCTAGTGCAAGTGGGTCACACCTGGTATATGTGGGTAGCACCCAGTACAAGTGTAAGATCTCTGTCTTTTGCAACATCGCTCGTATGCACATGTGTCCTAGCTTGCACCGTTGATAGACCATACACTGTACCCTAGTGTACTTAGAAAACTCACCTAAGTGATTTGTTCAAGATGACCTTAAGACCTTTGTCATCTGGACCGCGTCGTCGCTGCGGTTGCCACAGTGAAAACCATGTGTCAATCCGACACTCAGTTAGTAAGATATGACCTGTCGAATCCACGACCCAAATTACCTATCCTTTAACACAAGCAACCTTTATTATGATAGGCCCATTGGACTTAGGCCCATGTGGGCCTAAAGCCCACTTTTAGAACATGGAAATTACCAATAAATAGGACAATTGCTACATGACAAAATAAGAACCTAGCAGATAAGCACTATAAGACAAAATTGGATTCTGTCCCAAAACCCATCATTAGCTTTCTCCTCATGCCTTATAAACTAATCATGGCTCATGTCTACCTCATCCTATCCATGCATCTAATGCATGTCTTACTTGTGCCACATCACTTCAAATAATCAATCACAACATTCCACTTCATCATCCACCATGCATCACCTACAACTCATAACCCTTATCCATCTATTAGCCAATACATGTCTAGATTTTTTCCACCTTGGCCAATACATGCTTAGTACCATCCACCTCATCCATCCACTACCCATACCATACATCACATTCCACCTCACCTTTAACACCAATGAGATCATGAACTTGCCACATCATTTTACTACCTTAACCCCCAATTCCCTATATAAGAGTAGGAGCTCTCTTGCACTTATTCTTTTCCTATACTTAGAAAAATTCTGAGATTTTAAGAGAGAGTGAGAGAGAGTGGGGCCAAGGTGTGTCCCACCATTGATCAAGAGGGAGTGGACCATACATCATCATCCAACCATCCATCCATTGGAGTGAGTCCACACCCCTCCTTCCATCTTCCTCATCATCCTCTTTCTTCCTTTTTTTATTTTCTTGATATGTGTGGGCCCCACTAGTGTGGAGTTCTTGTATGCATGTATTTATATCTATGGTGGTCAGCAAAGTGGCACATGTCAGTATGGTCCACCATGATGAACATCATATCTACACCCATCATTTGTAACCCTGTTTTTGTTTCTTGACAGGAAGTTCTAAAACTTATATAAAATCAGCCATGCTAAGATCGGATTTGAAACGTAGGAATATTATGAATCACAATATGAACTAAATCTGGACCAAATTTCGTAGCCATCCAATGGTCCAATTAACCCTGACATCAAGTTTACTTGGTTGTTTTCTAGCAGCACATGTAGGATTCCAATTTACCTAAATGGACGCATTTTTAACTGTTTTAATGAATGTATTAAAAACATATGTTCCATTGGATTTGTAGAAAATCAAACTAGCTTTCCAACGGTATATAATAAGTCTCAATCGGAGTTCGAACGACTGAGAACTTGGCCGTATACGAAAGATGTATTTGGAAGCTTGTTATGACCATTCTTGTGTGGGCCATATCCGTGATTTCAATGGTCAGATGTAATTGATATTTGTTCTTAACTTACTTGCGATAGTAAATAATCATATGTATGGTCCCTATGATCAGATTCTTTCATGATAAAATTTAAAAAATTTTGAACCAACAAATACTTCCGTAAGGATAAATCTTAAATTGTTTTGTATGGTCCAGATGGATCCAAAAGCTCCATATGGTGAAATCTATATACAACTAAAATGATGTATTAATAAACCATCCATTGGATGGGATTTTTAAATTGAGGATCTGATGATAGAGATTTGATCAATTCATTTCATGTACTACTTGATGTGTATCTTGGATCTATGTTGTACATAACATTCATCCTCTTATTAATCCACTTAGATGTGGAATCACTTGTGATTTATACATTTTATTAGCTCATCCAATCTGGAAACCCATGTATATTTTCGTGTGTCTCTTATCTATGGTTTGTTAGTATATGGGCCCCACTTTCCATTGGATCGATTTCATTTTCTTTGCACTTTCTGTTTGTTGAAAATTTTCAAGTACCTAACTGTATTGTATGTAGGCATCCACCTTGTAGTGGGCCCCATACTCTATAGTTAATGGTCTCACTTTGGGGGATGTTTAGTCCTTATATAAGTGAGGTGGGATGTCTCACCTTTTTATCAGAAATGATCCCTAAGTGTTTGGAAATTGGGCCCTAAGTTGTGACAGACCCAATAACTGAAAATTGTTTGCTTATTTGTGTTTTGTACCAACTTTGGGCATCTATAGTGGACCACACGTTGGAGATATGAGTAGGTCACCACTTGGAACTTTTAACCTATACCAATGAATAGATAAATAATATTCTACTCAGGCTAAATCAGACCTGATATGATTAGAGAGTGGATCCCAAAATGTGGCCAGGCATGGTTGTGCAGAAAATTAAAGTACCTATGTTTGGCCCTATACCAAATATTATGTGTACGCAATCAGTTGGTCTCAGCTTATAATTTTTAAAACACATATATAGTACTACCAAAGGCACCAGACGACACACTGAAATGTGGCCCCTTATGATCATGGGACATACTCAACATTGGGCCAGAACCAATTCTGCACTATATTTCCTGCATAGTTTCTCCAAGTACCCATGTTTGGGCCAGCACCCTAAATTGTACAGACCTAACCAATGAGGCCTGTCTTATACCTCTTAGAGCCCATACATAAAGCTACCAGATGAACCCTTCCTTTCCCCATATGTGAGTCTTACATGATCATAAATCTGAATTGAAGATGGCCAGAAACCAACATTTGTGCA
Source organism: Magnolia changhungtana (assembly GCA_030180095.1). NCBI lineage: Eukaryota > Viridiplantae > Streptophyta > Magnoliopsida > Magnoliales > Magnoliaceae > Magnolia > Magnolia changhungtana. The sequence goes on along the minus strand of JASAUF010000051.1, from coordinate 1,396,823 downwards.
AAAATCTGTTTGATGTAAAATTTATGTGGGGCCACGTTAATATGGTCCACCACCTTCTCAAAGCATTTTATGTAACATCTAAACTCTGAAAAATAACTCTCAGATATTATTGGACTTTTTCTTGGTTTGTTGTGTAAGTGGCTAGTGGGCCCAATATGATATATGACATGAAAGATGTTAGCATGTTATCCTTTATGTTTGAGATTGTGCATTATTTGTAGTTGGTGGAATGTGTGGCGCTCACTTAGTTGTGGAACTAGATCCACACCATTGAAAGCATTGTGGTTTGACATTTATGCCCTTGAGTTGGTTTATTGATTCACTAAGTGGGACTCACACTTGACCTATACGACCCCATGCCTTGCATGTAGTTCCAGTCTAGTGTGGAAGTCACACTAGGTAGGACGTGCCTATTGATGGGTGAGATGATGATACATATATGGTAACATGATAATGATGATTATGAGTTGTTGGTTAAAATCATAGATATGATATAATGGATGGTGAATTATAACATATGCATTGATGATGGATGAGTAATTATTTATAACACTTATGTCATTGTTTATGTTAATCATGAAGTGAAGATGATCCTCGTGGTAATGATAATGATATTATATATTTATATGCATGATGACAAAACGTGCTAGTTGACCACCATGCTTGATATTCAAGTGATAATAATGCACGTATTGATTGTCGTGATTATATTGTGGACAAGATAATTATGTTTTGCTTGATGTATGGATGATGATAAATATATGATAATTGTGTGGCCCACATGGTGAGGCCCAAAATGATGTTTGGGTGGCCCATATGTGTGGCCCAATATGATGTTTGTGTGGCCCGTATGTGCGACCCATTGTAATGTTTGAGAGGCCCATATGATGAGGCCCACTGTGATATATGAGAGGCCGATGTGGTGGGCCATAATGATGTATGAGATAACATAAGAGAAGTCCATTTTATTTCCAGCCATTTGAGGGCTATAAGCTGTTACATTAGGCCCATTATGTTGTGTATGAGGCCCTTGTGTGAGGCCATGGGCCCCACTATATGTTAGGCTCTATGTGGGCCACTCCTTGGGAGCAATGTTGGTTAAATGTCCACAATGATAGGCAATGGTGGTTAAATGTCCACATCGTGACCTTCCTTAGGCCTTTGTTAGGCCCATTCTCATCTTTCTCTAAGTGGGTTGACCCTAATCATTGGACCCCATTGATATGTGCATGATCCATCTATTCATATTGGGATAACCCAAGATTTGGGCCCCCATTGGTTGCTAGTAAGATTATTTTAATCATGGAGTCCATCTAGGACTTATTTGGGCCCCCTAGGGCATCTAGCGGGCCATATAATAGTATGGTGAAGGAAGCCCGTTTCGGATCCTTAGGATTATAAGTAGGCCACCTAGGCCCAACCATGATATGAGGAGAGTTCGTCATCGTTGTAGACGGAGGGATCCGTGTTATCGAATTTGGTATATCTACAGTCGAGGGTCGATCTTTATATTATGGTTTAGATTGGTTGTCCATTTATGGACCCAGCCTTATATATAGGTCAGTTATCGATACCGATTATGAGTATGTGATAGCATAACATCATGATGTATGCCCATACACATCATCTGTATGTTTGTTATGAGATGTGGTTGACCATTACATGTGTCATTGGGCAGGTTATGGGACTCCCTGATAGGCGGAGTTGTCCCGCATGAGAGCACTGTATGCGTTGGATTGATGCATGACTAAATTGTGTGACTCATGCATCTTGCATTGTGTGTTATGATTATTATATGCCCTAGTGACATCAGGGCTGTAGCCTCCATAAATAAAGCATGGATAGCAGGATTGGACACCGAAAATTCTTGTTAAGCACAAGGTCCCAAGGTAAAAGTCCTCAAACCCTTATGGTACCATGGAGGATGCTCCAATGTCTAGACCGAGTGGATATGAGCGCATGAGGACCGAATACCAGGAGGTCGCGTCTCCCACTGTGTCGTGGTTGGTTGGAAGGGGGTGTGACCTTACCCACTAGAAGGTAGGGGCAATTGTAAGGCTGAGTATGACCAGCTCGTAAATGAGTCCACTATCGACGTGTCGGATAGATATTGGCTGACTATTGGCCAGGCGAATAATGAGGTCTCTTTCACTTACACGGTAGTGTGTCCAGTTTAGGGCGGCAATGTGATATATAGTGTATTAGACCTCGGTGATTGTCCAGAGAGGAACTGTACTGATATGAGGATTCAGATGAAGACTGTCATGACTTGTTATTGCATCTTGCATATGACATTAGCTACATAGGCCTTGCACTGCATAGCCTTAGTATGGCTGATAGCATTATACTAGATCTCAATGATGATCCTAGAGATGACTTATATTAATATGTGGACTTACTGAGTGGGAGTTGCATGTTCAACATTTGACTCATTTATTCATTCATTCACTATCCACTCAGGCTGGTGGTACGCAGCTAAATCATTATATGTTCCTTCACATTGGCCATGATTTCGGTTCGAGCACGCGACCAACCTGAGATCAAGAGTTTACCACATTAAGTCTGGCTATCTAAATTTAGGTATGGGACTGGTTTGGATAAAAGTCCCTTATGATGAACCCCACAGCTTGCGATACCACGTACTATTATCCCGACTACACACTCCGACTTCGTCGTTCCCTTGCATTACATGTTGCATTACACCCTCGGTATATGACATTTAGGTTACTATGTTTCTGCATTACATGACCTAGATAAGGCTGATGATATTCGCGGACTTGTCAGGAATTGCATATTGCATTGTACCCTCAGCATATGACATTTGGTTTACTATGACTCCACATGTCAGCTCTCTCATTGCCTTTCCATCGTATGCCATATAGTAGAAAATGAAATTTGATCATCTTGTTCATAATGATGCTATTTTAATGATTCATGGTCGCTTGTTGAGTGACATGCCTATTATTGATGTCATGTTCATAATAACCTGTTGTAAAGCCCCGAATTTCGAGAGTCGAGCAAAGGCCGAACTCCTAGGATTTGTCGCATCACTTATGCAACATAGAAAATGATGATTACATGTTGTTCGTATTAGTGCATTAAACATGAATAGAATTATACTAAATCAACATATCATATTCCAGAGATGATTAAATTTAGCAAGCGAAAGACTATGATAAATATATAAGGGGTATAAGTGGATATAAACCCCAGAGTATGATCATGTCACTAGGCTGAATAATTACATGTATAGTTCCAAAATTTACAAAATGATGAAGTGTAATGTTGATGCAACTCCAGGTCTACATAGATCAGCCAGAGAGTTGTATATAGGAGAACTCCTCGTCGTCGTAAAAGACCGGCTCCAACTCGTAAGCCCCGCCATCATCTGAAACTAAAGCAGGGTCTGGTTGGTGTTTTAAAACACCGTCCTAGAGTAGAAGTGAGTGATCAACTCAGTGGAGCTATAACGCAAAGGTTAACATGTTATCAATTCACTCAAGTAGTAATGGTGAAGCAATACAACAATCATGTCCTAAATACTCTTGTTAATGCAATAATGGATGTATTAATAATGCATGCCCTCGCCTACACTCCCTCTGCGACATCATCTCACGGTTGCACATGCTAAACTCCCATTGTGCTCAACACCCACGCCAAAGGCACATGCAATGCGGTGCATGGCTGTGTTAGCTAAGTTCTTACTTAGACTTATTCATACAACAGGTTTGGGAAGCTAAGGTACCTCCCTTTATATCATCGACCCAAACAATGATCCATTTAGGGTCGTCAATCCTAGTTAATCACATACAATAGGCAAGTTCGTGATTTCACTCTATAGGTCGCTACGGGAGGCTTGTCACCTCAATGTAGTCTTAATTCATACTCGAGGTCACTAAAAGAGGCTCGTCACCTCAGTGTAGGCCTTAGTTTATACTCGAGGTCACTACGGGAAAGGCTCGTCACCTTAGCGTAGACCGACAGCTCGAATACAGTGTCTCATACCACTGTATTTGGCACACAAGTTTGGGTTGTTCACTGGTCACTAAGGGAAGGCTCGTCACCCCAACGTAGGCTGATAGCTTGACCATGGTGTCCCATACCACCATGCCCAGCTCATGAGTCTTAACGAATTGTGGTACCAAGGTTAAACGAGCTTTTCACTGGTAAGTGGTACCTTAGATTCAAGTAGTAGCGTCCATACATAGTGAACATACATTAGGCCAATCGGGTTACCTGACAAGCTCGACTGGTACGAGCACACGTTAAATTAATCAACATGGAGCGCATACGCACTCCTCGTGGCCTAACTACTGTTAATAATCACCGTACGACTCAGATTCATCGAACACATCCATTGTGGCGAAACTAGTTCGACCACTGATCATAAACTGTTACCGATTGCCTGGACTACGTATTAGTCCCAGTCATACTCAAATACAACAGGTATTCGTGTGTGATAGTCAAAACAACATTTAACAGTCAATCCAAATATAAATCTCATTTGAGCATTTTAAACACACACATAGTGCACATGTTTATCATACATAAGCATTTCATACATGAATCACGTAGCCGAATGTAACTTACATGAAGGAATCTATTGGTATAGATAAGGTAATTGAGAATCTCATCTCAACACCTTTAATAAATGCATTTCATCAACCAATTACTCATTCAGACATTTTATCAAACACTTAGACTACACATTCAACATACATGTAAGAAATTGGTTATAACATATAATACGACAAATCCTTTCACTAAGGAGTTGTCACATATACAACAATTATGAATCCTCAATTAGTAATCATGGAAAACACAAATCGTCATTTCCATATTCATTCAAACATTTCAACAAATACATGGAATGCATCAAATTCAGCATAGTTCATATATATGTGTAATACACGGAAAACATCGTATCTTAGCACATGTGACAGTAATCAAGTCAGTCATAAATCATTAGCTAACATTAAAAGCCTTGAAAACCATAACCTAAATGTTTATAGTCTGTACCTTTCGTCGATATACCGATTACGAACTTGGTTCGTACACTACGCCTTTGTTTGCGGCACAACGATAAGCTATAGCATAAAATAGGTTAGCTATTTCACCGATCTACCTATTTGGATACTTTAAACAGATTAGGGTTAGAATTTCTTGGATACTTTAAATAGATTAGGGTTAGGATTTCTTACTCAAAAATGGAATCGAAATCATTGGTATAGCGACATGAAAGAGGTGATTCAGCACGTAGAGCGGCGGGAATGAATCCCAGCAACAAACTACAACTCTCTCTCACTTCACCTCACTTTCTCCTTCTCTTTTCTCTCTTCTCTCACCTAGGGTTTAAGAAATTCGTATGGAATGAGAGAGGGGTGAGTTTAGGGCATTATATAGGCCCAAAAGTGATGTCAATGGCCCTAGGGCCATGGTATACTTAGTATACCGCCAAAAGTTAGTTGTTTCGGGCCAACGGACCTCATCTCGAGGTCTATTACCAGTATATAGTCTGGGGAAAGTTTTCCAATGATGGATCTACGTCAAGTTAATATTTTGGTCTGATCAGATTAGTGGATCGACCGTGGAGGACCAGTTTCAGTTCAACGGTTATTGTCACTTGATTAGGGCCACAAGTATATTAACATGTGTGTGAAAATTTTCCTAATCCAAGGGTGTAATTGGGTCAGATTCTGACGGTCAGAAACCTTAAATTTGGCCTGCAAGTGAACGGCCCAATTCACTTAAATTTGAGTTCATTTTCTAAAGATATTCGCGTTTCTCACTCACTTTACTCAGGGCTCTAGTTGTGCATTTTTAAATACTATTCGGACTTAATTCCTGCGATGGTTGTCAAGCCCAGTAAGGCGGTCACAACTATATAGTTTTGCGGTAATTAGACTTTCAACACGCGATCCAGGTCCAATACGGAGTTTTAAGATGCTCCCGAGAGCAACTGAGTTTTGAGATTGATCCTAGGTTTCTAGGTAATGTTGGGTTAGCGATACTAGTGGTTTTGGGTCTTGCAGTTCGTACAGAAAGTGATTCGAGCTAATTCGCCGATTAATTTAGCTTAATACTTAATTAATTCTCGTCAAATTTTTAAAGGATTCGGTCCGTAGTGATTTATGCCTGAGGTGATACTCGGGTTTTTGTACAGATTTTTTCGAGACATTATACCTATGTAGTTATACGACATGCTTAATTGACAACCTGCTCACATATGATAATATGCTTGGTTGATAACATGCCTATGGTTATTTTGGATGTCTTTATGGGAGCGCCTTGATAACCCATGTTTTACTTCCAGCACTCAGTAGACTCACGATCCGTGGTTTGCTCATATAGATGACTTACACTTTTTCAGGATGCATGCAAGAGCTGTTGGAGTTGCTATTGTTTCCTTCATTACTGTTGAGATGGTGCACCTTATTATGTGTGATATATCAAACAGGTTCGTCTCTTTGATATGCGTTGATACCATGTACAAAATATGTAATCACCTAAATAAATTAATCGTTCGAAAAAGAAAAAAATTTCATACTGAAAATCCTCCTTGTAAGATCTTAGGATCAGAATCCGGCATATGGGTGCTGGAAACCGAAAATGGGGTACTACGGAGGCTTCGGCACTAGATTGGGCGATCAAAAATTTTGTGAGCCCAGTTTATAGGTTTGGGAGGTGACAACAAGTGGGTCACACTTGGTACATATGTGTCATACCTGGAACACTGGGGGCTCACCTAGGACATTTACAATGAAAACGGTCATAACTCTCTCGTTACAGGTCCGATTGGGGTGATCTTATGCTTATTGGAAAGATAATTTGATAAAATTTCAAATGGCCTTAGAATCATATCATTTAGACACTATTTTAAAGCCCAAAAGTTGTAACTGCTAAGATGTTGAGCACACATAAGTTGTCAAATTTTGTAAAGACAAAACCACTTTACAGTAGATCTTCAAGATCAGTATATGTTCAAGAAAAGATCAAGCTCAAGATCAGTTTATGTTCAAGAGAAGATCAAGCTCAAGATCGGTCTATGTTCAAGAGAAGATCAAGCTTAAGATCGGCTAATGTTTAAGAAAAGTTCAAGCACATATTCAAGATAAAGTCAGAGATAAAGATCGAGGTTAAATTCAAGATGAAGTTCGAGACAAAGTTCAAGCCAATTTGAATCAAATATTTAATATATCTCAGGTGGTATAAAACCCTAGGAAAACTTTAGGACTAGGTGCTTTCAAAATTGTTTAAATATGGGTTTTTATAATTATTTTGCCTAGAATTCAGCCAATCTAACTTTTGCTTTGACTAGCCTAAGCTTCCTCGGCCAGCCCAACTTCAAGCCTGAAGCAAATAACAACTTTTATTGTAAATTTGGCTTGCCTGAGTTTTGGTTTGGCTAGCCCGAGCTTGAAATTTGGCCAGCCGGAGAAAGTTCGGGATAAATTCCAATAATATCAAATTTTGAAATTCGATGGGGAATTCAGCTAGCTGAATTTTGGATAATCCTTATCTTGCGTAATTCGAAATCCGTTGAATGGAATCCGCTGAACTTAGGCTAGTCGAAGCCTATCTTGGGCTAGCTGAAGTTCTAACTTCTTTGCCTATAAATTGAGTTCTTCTCTCATTCCGAATTACACAAGTTAATTATTAGAATTCTTCTGCAAGAGAGAAAGAAGCTCAAGTTATTAACAAGCTATTAGACGGTATTTATAATTTATTTAAATAGTTTTTTCAATTCCCTTTTATCTCAGATCTTTCAAGTTTAATCTAAGAGAGTAAACTATACTCCTCTTTTGAGATCTAAGAGAATTGATTTAAGTAGCTTTTGGGTTTACTATAATTAAAATCAATAAAACCCTAGACCCTTTCTATCTGACTGAACATGGAACCATCTACATTTAAGGAAGAGGTCAGTTTGCTACAAGCTTCTACTACGTCTTCTACAGTGAAGATAAGTATACCTTCTTTAAACTTTTTTAGATTTTTTCTGAGATCTCCTGTGAAAATCTTAGTTTAAGATTTTGTCTAAGATAACATGGTAAAATCTCAGTTGGGTTTTTATTGTGATAGCCCGTGAAAATCACAAGGAATTGTATTAGGTTTTTAAGGTGACTTTGAGAAAACCTTTTCATAGTGAAATCCAAAATTACAAGTAATTTTGGGTATGGAGTAGGTGTGGTTGTTTTTAAAGCACCGAACCATTATAATTCTTTGTGTCATATGGTGAATGCCTTATTTTTATTTGTGATGGATTAAATGTATTTAATTTTAGTTGTGTGGTGAATGTTGTAATTATTTAATTTACTCTTGTAAGTTTGAGGTTTTGATTTTAAAAAGTGGGCCTAAATTCATAGCATAGATTGCACCTATAAAAGGGAGTGCGATCAATCCCACGAAAACAGTCACAACTCCCTCGTTATAGGTTTGATTGGGGTGATCTTCTGCTCGTTAAAAATATACTTTAATAAAATTTTAAATTGATTTTTAATCATCTCATATTAACACCATTTGACAGCCCAAAAGTAGATCTAAAGTCCATCATGGCATGAATCACACCTGAAAATGGATTGATCCATGCCATAATAGATTTTGGGTCTACTTTTAGGATTTTAAATGGTGTCCAATTGATATGATTTCAAATTCATTTCAAAGTTTATCAAATTATCTTTCTAATGAGAATAAGATCACCCTAATTGAACTTATAACGAGTGAGTTATGATCATTTTAGTTGAAAGTGTCTTAGGTACGACCCATGGTGTGTTAGGTGCGACCCACATGTACCAAGTGTGATCATAGTGTCGTATGTGTGATCTACAATGTCGTAGTTGCAATCCATATTCAAATTCATTCACTTCAACATTCATCCAAAAAAGGAATAATTATATTAACACCATTCCAGGAAAATTCACAACACTCTTATATACAATTGACTACTCAAATAACACATACAAAGAATTACAAAACTCATCAAATAAAAAAGTGATCTCAGCGCTCATCGTATATAATCTTAATGTTAATAATGATAAACTTAGATTTGTCACCCTTATACGACCATCTCTCTTGTTCATATACTAGCTCCCATCATAATGACACAATATGGGCCAAAGAGCCATATTAAAATCTTTGTTACATATTTCCAATAGGATCCTCATTGAGCTTTATGCAAGGATCTTTGTTGTACATTTTCAACAGGATCCCCCATTGAGCTTGGTCCAAGATTCTCTATTGCACATTTTCAACGGGATCCCCATTTAGCTTAGCCCGAGGATCTCTATTGTGCATTTCCAACAAGATCCCCATTGAGCTTGGTCAAAGGATCTCCGTTGTGCATTTCTAACAAGATCATTGCTGAGCTTGGTTCATGAATCTCCATTATGCATTTTTTACAGGATCACCATTGAGCTTAGTTTAAGTATCTCCATTGTACATTTTCGATGGGATTACCATTAAGCTTAGTCCAAGGATCTATATTGTGCATTTTCATTAGGATCCCCTATAAGCATAGTCCAAGAATCTCCGTTGTGCATTTTCGATAGGATCACCATTAAGCTTAGTCCAAGGATCTCCAAAGTGCATTTCTAACAAGATACCCATTGAGCTTGGTCCAAGCATCTCCATTGTGCATTTCCAACAGGAACCCCTTTGAGCTTGGTCCAAGGATCTCTGTTATGCATTTTCAACAGGAACCTCTTTGAGATTGGTCTAAGAATCTCCATTGTGTATTTCCAACAGGATCATTGTTGAGCTTAGTCTAAGGATTTCTGAGAATATATTTGAGAGTAGAAATGGATTGTGGAAGCTCCAAAGAGAATACCCATTCAAGTGGGATCCACAAAGGCTAGGTGGGATCCACAGAGGCCAGATGGGATACACAGTGCCCAAGTGGGATCCATAGTGGCCATGTACAATCTACAACGACTGAGTGGGATCCACAATACCAGCAAGTGCGATCCCTAGTGTCCAAGTGGGATCCAGAATGCCCGAGTATGATCCACAATGGCCAAGTGGGATCTATAGTGGTGAAGTGGGATCCATAGTGCCCAAGCGTGATTCGGAGTGGCTAAGTGAGATCCACGGTAACCAAGTGGGATCCACTGTGGCCAAGTGCGATCCACAATGGCTAGGTGCGATCCACAGTAGCCACCGTTCAAAAAAAAAAAAAAAAAAACCTCATTCCCTATGTAATCTCCTCCTCATACCCCGCTAAAAAAATAAACAAACTTCATATTTTACCTCTGGCCACCATATTATATACTATGGTTGTTGGCTAGTTTAAACGATAGCTGAAGGGTGAAACAAGTGGTTTTTTGGCTTGAAAGTTGATGTGGTTCCAAGAATGAAGTGCATAGTTCACCAGAGGCTTGCTGGATATAGCTACCTTCCAACCATTAAAACTTTTGAAATGGTTGAGGTCCTTCTCTCTAGAAGGAAAACTTGAAAAGTCATCGGAAACTTTTCAAGTGTAGAGAATATTGCCAGATGTGATGGGTTTTTTGACCCGTCATCGACCGGTCGTGAGCCCTGCTCGGCCGGTCGAAGGCTAGTCTCGACCAGTCGTAGGAGTCGAGCCGTGGTACGACTCAAAGTCCAGCGACTTTGGGCTATATTTTCTCTAGGGTGCTCGACCGGTCGTGAGAGGTGCTTGACCAGTTGTGGGTGGCGCTCGACCGGTCGAAGGTTCGTCACGACCAGTCGTAGTTACGTAGATTCATTCCGCGATTTTGCGCAGATTTCGTGTCGCAAGTCCTTTCACAACTAGGATGCAGAAAGGAGTTTCCTAAAACCTTAAATATGAGGTACCTAGGACTTTCTAGGTACAACAAGAGGGTCTCCTAAAGCTTTACAAGGGATTTACTAAAGGGTTTAGGGCTATCAAAGGTGAGAGAGAGGAAAGGAGAGAGAGAGAGAGGAAGCTTATAGAAGGGAGATCACGCTCGTGGAGGTTATCTACTGTGCAATATATATCTTAGCGCTTCTATGTCCTTATAATCAGTGAGATCTCTCCATTTTTTTTGTTTATCCACTCCTGCGTGAGTGAAGAAGTTTGTAACGTTCTACTTCATAGTGGATTGTTGATCTAGACGAGATCCCTCTGGTTTTTACCTCTTTGAGGGTTTTCCACGTAAAATCTCTTGTGTGGTGTGTGATCGATGCATTGATTATTTTCATTGCTTCATTATCCATAATTCTGGTTTGTACTGGAGGGCTAAATCCTAAGGTTTTGTGCAAGGCCCCTAACAAAGTGGTATCAGAGCTAAGTTCATTGAACGGGTAGGATCGGTTCTGAATTATGGAAGGTGGCTCATCAAGGATGATTAGCCTCGATGGTTCTAACTGGACCATATGGAAGGCTAAGATGGAGGACTTGCTTTATTGCAATGACCTATATTCTCCAATTTTAGGCATATCAGCAAAATCCAAGGATATGACTGATGATGATTGGAAGAAAATTGACCGAAAGGCGGTGGGGTTTATTAGACAATGGTTAGATGATTCTGTGTTCCACCATGTGTCTACAGAAACCTCGGCCGCTAGCCTATGGCTGAAATTACAAGGGCTATATGAGAGGAAGACAGCCGGTAATAAGATTTTTCTGATAAGGCATCTTGTGAATCTTAAGTTCAAGGATGGTGGTTCTGTGGTCGAGCACATGAATGAGGTCAGCAATATAGTGAACCAACTCTCCTCTATGAAGATGGTCTTGGATGATGAATTGTAGGCTTTACTTTTGTTTAGTTTATTGCCTGACAGTTAAGAGACATTGCGCCAGACGGAAAGATATCCATGGAACAGGTAACTAGCTGTCACGCCCCAAACTCGAAAAACAGGCTCACAAAATTTTCGATCGCCGAATCCGGTACCGACAACCTCCATAGTACCCCATTCTTGGCTCCCAGCGCCTATATGCCAGATTCCGATCCTGGGATCCTACAAGGAGGATTTTTAGTAAGAATTTTTTTTGATAATGGAGCATAACCACAAGCATAACCAAGTCACAAAACAACATCACCACATATCTACTATATCAAAAACTTTTAAGTACAATGCGGAAAGGAAAATACATGATGATCAAAAAGCTCCAAAATGATCAGATGCATGATCCTGCCTCAGCGCTGCTGCTCCAACGCTACTTGCACGCAACAGTCGTGCATAAGCTTACAAAAGCTTAAAGGGTGGTGTAAGTGTGTGCGCAAGGCGAGTGCCAAGTATACAATATCAAAGTAATGCAAAAATATGCGGTAAGTCCATGAATGTTATCAGCTGCACCAAAGCTATGTAATGCAAGGCATGAATGCTATAGGCTATACCAAGGCCATGCGATGCGAGACCTATGTTTCCAAATGTCATATGTGAGATGCAAAGCAAGCATGTCAGTCCTCATCAAGTACACATATCAGTACAGTTCCTCTCTGGATATCACCAGGGTCTAATACACCTCACACTGACTGCCTCCTCCCTAGCTGCATAGTAAGCAAGTGGAAGAGACCACACTATCCACCTGACCAGTAGTCTGCCAATACCTACCCGGCTCATCGATAGCAGATACATTTGCGAGATGGTCAAACTCAGCTTAGCTTATAGCCCCCTCACTTGGGTGGATAAGCTCACACCCCCTTCTAACCGACCATGACACAGTGGGAGATGCGGCCTACTGGTATTTGGCACTCGGGCGCTCGTGTATCTACTCGGTCTAGACGTTGGAGCATCTCTTGGTACCAAAAAGGTTCTGGGACTTTCACCCAAGGACATCCTAAGTGCCCACAGTGCTAGAACCAAGTATTTTCGGTATCCGATACGACCATCCACGATGTGTCTGTGGAGCCATGGCCCTCATGTCGCTAGGGCATGCAGTGATCACGACACACGATGCGAAATGCATGAGTCACACCGTCAGTCTTGCAGCAATCCTACGTATACCATGCGATCATGTGGGGCACTCTGTCTCATAAGGAGTCCCGTAAATGTCTCAGCCTAATGGCTTATGCTATGATCAAACATTCCTCATATCAAGCATACATATGATGTGTATGGACATGAATCATGGAGTTACACTAAGCATGTTATAAGGTAATGATCTATCCTTACACCGAAGATGGGCCTAGACGGCCTACCCATAACCAGTATGGGCCTAATAATGGGCCCTATGGAGGGTTATAATGTGGACATTAAACCAACATTATTCTTACAATGTGGACATCAAACCAACATTGCTCCCAAGGCATAGCCCATCGTAAACATCATTACATAAACCATGTTGGGATCACACATTACAATGGACCTTAGGTACATCCCATTGGGCCTTAAATACCTCAACTGGGCCATGTCACATGGGCCTTACATTCATCAAATGGGCCGCATTAATGGGCCTTATGTACATTGCAATGGGCCATATCCCATGGGCCTTTGTATATCAGATGGGCCACACCAATTGGGCCTCATATGTACATTAAATGGGCCATAACAAGATAAGAGTGGTGATAATGATTTCCACCATTAAAATTCCTAAGGTCCACCATACTATATGTTCCCCATCCCACCTATTTATAATTTAACATAGTGATAGATGAAGTGGAAACAACTATCAGCTTAATAGGACCTCCTATGGCCCTTAGAAATTTTGAACGGTGAACGTCATTGTCCACTACCCTAAATGTCGGGGTCCACTTGAACTATAGATCTGACTCATTCTTACTCTCAAGCCTTAAGATGAGCTTTCAAACAGTTGAACGGCTCGGATGCAACACATGCATCATGGTGGGTCCACATGAAGGCCCACCATCATATATATTATATATTATATATAATCTATTTATAATGTATATAATATATACAATATATATATATATATATACACACTCGTGTGTGTGGTGGGTCCCACTGGATAGGTGGATCGGACTCATTTTTTTTAAGCTCATGCCATAAAATAAGCTCTCAAATGATGGACGGTTTGGATGCAACATATGCATCATGGTGGATCCCACTGTCCAATCAATGGATAGTGGTGAGGACGGCGTGCATGAACACATGCATCAAGGTAGGCTCCACCGCCCGCCTGGACGGTGGGAATACAACAGATACCTCATAGTGGGCTCCACCGTTCGCCTGGACGGTGGGAGACAACCACATACATCACTGTGGGTCCCATTTGGGGCCCACCATAACGTTTACTTCCCATCCAACCCGTCCATAAGGTTGCGCAGACCTAGATGAAGAGTAAAAACAAATTTCATCTTAATCCAAAACTTCTGTGGACCCAAAATGGGTTTCAATGGCAGCAGTCCAAACACCGCTGTTTCTAATGATGTGGGCCACCTGAGCGTTGAATGGGCCTGATCTTTGGAGGGGGCCCACCTCAGGAGGTGGCCCACAAAATGATTGGTGTGGATAAATAGCCTACATCAGGGTGGGGCCCACGGCTGGAGCCGTGGGTCTCTGGTCGTCCGCCCAGCGCAGGACGCCCGCGTCCTCTCTCTCTGGTTGATAACAGCATTGCTGATATATATATATATATATATATATATATATTGAAAAGCCGTGATTTTATAGTTTTTCGGTGGTAGGGCCCACATCAGGCGAATCCGACTCACCCAATGGCTTCTAAAGTCCATTACCAACCCATCAAGCCCAATATTGGGTATATTTTGGTGCGTAAAAAGATTCAAGTGACTTTAAACGGTGAGAATTAGTGTTTGTTAAGGTATGGCCCACCAGAAAGTTAGATCAGCTTCATTTTTCGGCTCAACGCCTAAAATGAGCTGTGAAAGGGAATGGACGGCGTTGATTGAATTTATACATCCATGTGGGGCCTATACAAGTGACCCACCCCAAAAATTTTAAACCCATGCTAATATTTGTGTTTCCATGTTCACGTCCAGAGACGGTGGACTCCTTTTTTTTTTTTTTAGCATACAAATAACGTTAAGGTGGGCCCTGCTTAGGTGGGCCACCACATGGCTGGATGGTGTGGAACATATACACATGTAAGGTGGGCCTCGTTCACAAATGAATTGGGTCCAAACCGTGCTTCATGGTGGGGTCCATTTGGGTGGGCCACATGGCCATTCCATCATACACAAAATAAATAAATAACAAGAGAGGGAAAGAGAGAAAAAGAGAGTGGGACACGCATGATGGAGGGACCCTGACACTATGGGCCCTCCGTTTCAAACATCTAATCATACATCAAGTGGGTCCCAATACATGTGGCCCCATTAAATCAAAAAACCCAACGGTGAAGATTCCTTCTCCACTAAAATAGACGGTCTAGATGACCCTTATTCAAGCTAGGAAAGTAAACATCATGATGTGGTCCATGGAAAATGGCACCATCATGGAATGACATTGATAATCAAGGTGGGTCATCGGCCACATCTTAGGGTCCCAAGTGAGATCCATACCATTGATTGGTAGGCCTCACTTGGCCCACCATAAAAACATGAAAAATTTAGCTTAATAAGCACCCAACTTCGATTTTCTTGGTCAATTGGAACGTCGGTCTCCTTGTGCTTCACTTTGATGGAGAGGATGAGAGTTAAATGGCTAGGATTGAGGATTTTGGGGAGAGGAAGGTGGGCCACACACTCACTTTTCTCTCTTGAGAAAGGCTTGGACGTGAGCTCATTTGGGTGCTTGAAAAATGCGTTGAGAAAGAGAGAGAGAGAGAGAGAGAGAGAGAGAGAGAGAGAGAGAGAGGGTTGTAAGGGAGAGAGAGTGATGGATGTAAGGTGAGTGATGGGTGAGGTGAGAGATGGGTTGACTTTGGTGGTTGCTTAACTTGTGGAGAAAGAAAGCATGGGTTGCTTTGTACTTGACATGATGTGATTGATTGATGGATTGATTGATTGATTGATGGGACATATTGTAGAGATTCTCTTAGGATTGCAAACGCGCGGTGTTTCTTCGAAATAAACGTCGGCCCACATCTTTCGGCCAGGGTATCGGATTGGTTAGAACCGCGGCGACGGTGCGGTCATAATGGTACAGGTCTCAGATTAAGTCGACTCGATTCTACAGGATACGAATTAGGGTCGATCGTAAACGTCGGTTATCAGTCGCGGATTGTCAGACTTCGACGGAAAGGATATCTAGATTAGATAGAACAGTAAGAACTAGGGTACGGGTCTTTCACTAGCTGTCTCTTCAATGAAGAGACAAGGAGGAAGTCTCAAGGGTTTACTCAGCAAGAGGCCCTTGTAACACAAGAACGGGGGAGAGGAAAGAACAGGAAGGGCGGGAAGGCTCGAGATAAATCAAGAGGCAAGTCGAGTAACAGAAAAGATGTTGATTGCTGGAATTATGTAAAGAAGGGCCATTACAAGCATAAATGTCGTGGTAAGAAGAACGACAAGAAAGGAAAAGGAAAGGAAGATGAATTAGATTCTACTGTGGTCGCTTAAGATGGCGACGTTGTAGTTATTCTTTCAGCAGATCATGATGTATGTCTCACGGCTATGAATCAGGACACCGACTGCGATTGAGTAATAGACTTGGGAGCTTCTTTTCATGCAACTCTATGCAGGGACTTCTTCACAAGCTACAACTCAGGTGACTATAGGACCGTGAAGATGGAAAATTCTGGCGTATCAAAAATCGTGGGAGTTGATGATATTTGTGTGAAGACAGATGTGGCTGCACATTGGTTCTCAGGGATGTGAGGCATATCCCAGACCTTCGCCTCAACTTGATGTTGACAGGAAGGTTGGATAATGATGGCTATAAAAGCCAGTTTGCTGGTGGGTGATGGAAGCTCATCAAGGGTTCATTGATCGTGGCCAGAGGAAAGAAGTGTTGCACCCTTTATAAGGCAAGTGTCAGTACATGCAAGTGTGGGTTGAACGTAGCGGAAGATTCAGCTATTGACATGTAGCGCAGGTGTCTAAGCCACACGAGTGAAAAAGGGCTTCAGCTACTAGCGAGGAAGCGGCTCCTTCCAGACGTGACAGGTACACCTCTCAAAACCTGTCTTGATTGTTTATCAGGGAAACAACATAGAGTTTCATTTATTAAATCTACTTCTCATGTTAATAAAATGCATGTATTAGATTTGGTTTATTCTGATGTTTGTGGTCCTATGAGGACAAAAACCTTGGGTGGGGCGTTGTATTTTGTTACTTTTATAGATGATGGATCTAGGAGGGTTTGGGTTTATACTTTGAAATCCAAGGACGAGGTGTTTGGTGTGTTTAAATTGTTTCATTCTATGGTCGAGAGAGAGACAGGTAGACCATTGAAGTGCATCCGCACTGACAATGGTGGTGAATATATTGGCAACTTTCATGAGTACTACAAGTCCCTAGGTATACGGCATGAACAGACGGTTCCCAAGACCCCCCAACATAATGGTGTAGCTAAGCGAATGAATCACACCATTGTAGAGAGAATAAGATGCATGTTATCCCATGCGAAATTACCCAAGACGTTTTGAGGAGAAGCAATGCACACAACAGTGTATTTGATAAATAGGTCTTCATCAGCCTCGTTGAATGGAAAAGTACCTGAGAAGGTGTGGACTGGACAGGATCCATCGTACAGTCATCTCAGGGTGTTTGGATGCAGGACATCCGTTCACATACCAAAGGACGAGAGGTCTAAGCTCGATATGAAGATCAGGCAGTGTGTGTTCTTGGGGTACGGTGATGAAAAGTTAGATTATAGGTTATGGGATCTGACCGAGAGGAAGCTTGTCAGGAGCAGAGATGTGTTTTTCTTTGAAGATTAGTGTATAGAAGACATCAGTAAGCCAGAGAAGAACCAGTATAGTTCAGGTGAGCTAGAGGACATGGATCTGGTTACTCCTCCCGTGGTGCCTGATGATGGGGGAGTACAGCAAGGTGCAGAGGACGAGGGAGTTCCTTCAGAAGATGGACCAGGGAAGTAGCCCCCACTTGATCCACTTGTTGAGGCACAGGTGAGGAGGTCATCCAGGGACAGACAGCTGTCCAAGAGGTACTTGCCACTTGAGTACATTATGCTGACTGATGGGGGAGAGCCAGAAGATTATTCTGAGGCCCTAGCCGATGAGCATAAGGGGGAGTGATTGAAAGCTATGCAAGAAGAGATGGAATCCTTGCATAAGAACTACACCTATGATATGGTGAAATTACCTAAGGGCAAGAAAGCTTTGAGCAACAAGTGGGTGTTCAGAAAAAAGATTGAGCAGAAGAATTCACAGACGAGGTTCAAGGCTAGACTTGACGTGAAAGGGTTTTGTTAAAGGAAAGGCATAGACTTCGAGGAGATATTCTCACCAGTGGTGAAGATGACATCTATATGGGTGTTGCTTAGGTTGGCGGCTAGCATGGATCTGGAGATAGAGCAGTTAGATGTTAAAACTGCCTTTCTCCATGGTGACCTGGAAGAAGAGATCTACATGCACCAACGAGAAGGGTTCGAAGTCAAGGGCAAAGAGCATATGGTGTATAGGCTGAGGAAGAGCTTGTATGAGCTGAAACAAGCTCTACGATAATGGTATAAGAAGTTTGATTCATTCATGTTACAGCATGGGTATGACAGAATGGAGTCGGACCACTGTGTGTTCACGCAAGTTCTCAGATGGTGATTTCTTAGTTCTTCTCTTATATGTTGATGACATGCTCATCATAGAAAAAGACATCAAGAAGATCGACAGGCTGAAACAAGAGTTGGACAAGTCTTTTGCGATGAAAGACTTGGGCCTGGCTAAAGAGATCCTAGGAATGGAGATAACTCGTGACAGAAGTAGCAGGAAGCTCTAGCTGTCACAAGAACGGTATATTGAGAAAGTCCTAGAGCGGTTCAATATGAATGCAACGAAGCCGGTCAGTATTCCACTAGATGGTCACTTCAGATTGAGCGACAGGTATTGTCCCAAGATGAAGGCAGAGGTGGAAGAGATGCAAAAGATACCCTACACATCATCTATAGGAAGTTTGATGTATACTATGGTGTGTACACGCCCAGACATAGCATATGCGGTTGGTATTGTCAGTCGGTATCTTGCCAATCCTGGCAAAGAACATTGGGCAGCAGTCAAATGGATATTGCGGTATTTAAGAGGCTCATCCAGGTTGAGCCTATGCTATGGTGATGGTAAACCTGTGTTAGAGGGCTACACAGATGCAGATATGGCAGGTGACATAGACTCCAGGAAGTCTACCTCGAGGTTCATGTTTATGTTTGTAGGGAGAACAGTTTCCTGGCAGAGCAAGCTACAGAAGGTCATAGCGTTGTCGACGACAGAGGTCGGTACATTGCAGTCACAGAGACATGTAAAGAGATGCTTTAGATGAAGAGGTTCCTACAGAAACTTAGCCTAAAGTAGGAGGAGCACGTAGTCTATTGCGATAGTCAATGTACTATACACTTGAGCAAGAATCCAAGTCAGCATTTCAAGTCGAAGCACATAGAGATTCGGTATCACTGGATCAGGGATACTTTGGAACAGAAGGTGTTACAGCTTGAGAAGGTCCACACGGATGATAATGGGTTAGACATGATGACCAAGGCTTTGCTCAAGGGCAAGTTTGAGGTTTGTAGAAACCTGGCTAGCTTGAAGAAGGTGGATCCCTCCTGGGTCAAAAGGGAGGAGATTTGATGGGTTTTTTGACCCATCGTCGACCGGTTGTGAGCCCACCTCAACCAGTCAAAGGCTGGTCTTGACCGTACATACTGCAAGATCACAGGGTTCTCGCCATCCGATTGGCTCGAAAATTCATACATGGCCTGAGGACCATAAATTGACCGTACACGTCAAATTTTAGCTAATGGATCTTTCTGGAAGTGGGCCAACGGTCATATCAGCCCATAAATTGTCAAACTGGGGCCCACCTGATCTCTGGCTACGCTTCAATTTTGGTCTCAACCGTTAAAATGAGGAGAAAAAGTGGATGAATGGATTGGATTTCTTGCAAACGTCACAGTGGACCCCACATGTACACAGGCGTGTACACAGTATAAGTTCACTGGCCGTGCGCCGGTCTTCAAGAGCTCGGTCAGCAAGCGCTGACCGAGGATTTCTTTAAAATCCAAATTTCCAACAGTGCCTTCACCTGCCGACGCCGGTTCATCTCCGTGGGCCCCACTCGTCATTTTTCTGAAAGATCGGAACCGTCCATACGTCACGTGGGGCAGCCAAACCTATGCCTACGTGTCTTTTTGACACCAGGAAATCTATGGAAAAATCCTAGCCGTTGAATGCAGGATGGACGGCGGAACGAAAGATCAAATGGGCCGCACCTATTTCACTTGAAAAATACCCTTTCCCGGACGGTTTTTCGACGTCGATCCAATGGACGGCTTGGATTTCTTCAAAATACATCATGTGGAGTCCACCAGCGTCGTCAACAACTCTGCTTCGCAGTCCGTGAAAACCAAAGCTGATTCAGATTGTGGGCCCCATACATTGTCCATATGGACAATCCAAATCGTCCATGAGATTCACGAGGTCCATATCACTCATGCATAGGTGGAAATTTTTCAAAGGGTACCGGAGATCTGTTTCTGATCATCCAAAAGCAAGATTAACGGTGGAAGGATTTGGTACAATGGGCCACGTTCAAACCGATGAAAAACGGTCATTTCCGACCGGTTTCTCAAAATGAAGCTAGTGAACGGCGTGGATGGCTCAAACATCAAAGAAATCTGGGCCCCACAAAAGATATTACGCAACACCTTTACGCAGGGACTCTGCGTCCGCGAATTCCGGACATTCCGAAGCGTTGTAACTCCTCACCGTTGATCGGTCCGTCCATCTGAACGGTCCAAATTGTTTCCATGGTGGGACCGGCCAAATCCAAGCTGACTGAATGGCTTAGATCTTGTATGAGGAACGTACATTTGCCGAATCAGCTTCAAGACGCGGTTCCTCTTGCGTTTCTGCGTCTCCTGCTGCAACAGGGAGTGCATGACCTTACGCACTCCTACTTTTGTTTTTTTTGTTTATATATAAGAGAGAGAAGAAAGGCCAGAGGAGGGACGGACGGCTGGAAGATTGAAGTTTTGGGCTGGAACGTGGGCGAAGAGAGAGAGAAAGGAAGTTGAGTTGTATTCTTTTCTTCTTTGCTTTTAATTTATTTATTTTATTTTGAGAGATCTAGTCCATTCATGTGCGGCTAAACCCCTTGGCTAGGGCTAAGAGGTGAAGCTTGTAGCGTGATGGGAGGCCTCTTTGCTTGTGCCTTTTGTTTAGACTGATCTGATATTGATTTGGGTTTAATTAAGGGAATGTTTTCAGTCTTTAATGGTCTGTTGTGACTGAAATTACAATGGGTCTGCAATGGCTTTGAGCATGTTCTTTTCTTTTTATGTTTATGACGTCAGGAAGCCCTGTTGTTCACCATCGTCTCCTGGGCATGGTTGGATGTCGGTACCCTTCCTAACCTTCATACATTGATTGGTTGGTAATTAGTTTAATTCTGTTGTTTGCTTTGTCTCCTAGGCATGGTTTGGTGATGGAATCCATTCTAATTCATATACCTCTCATCTCTTGAAAACTATATCAATGGCAGTTCAGTTAATTTCCCTGATTTTTAATCCAGGCATAAGATCTCCCTGATCTCTACAAGTGGATCCTCTGAATCCCTAGTGTTTTTTTCTCTGATTTTTCCTAAAGTTTTAGATTAATAATTCATCATTATTCTTCAAATTACAATCGATTTAGATTTCATCTCATTCTAGTTCTAGTTTTAGTTAGTTTCAGATAACGTACAGGTTTCAGTCCCTGTGGATTCGACCTCGGTCTTACCGAGTTTATTACTACATCACAACCCTATACTTGGGGAGTGAACAAGTTTTTGGCGCCGTTGCCGGGGACTGACGGCTACGATTTTCTGAAATTAATTGGATTTAGAGTTAGTTTAAGATTAGGATTTTACTAATTTTAATTTTGTTTTTTTTTATTTAATTCATAGGACTAACATATTTCCTATTCTGTAGGTTATTAAGATAGAACTTCTAATTTGGTAAACTCTTTCTGATTTGCTAGATTTTCTAACTCTTTAGATTTGATTTGCTTTAGAAATTTCTTCTATTTAGAAACTAACTTATTTTGTTTTATTTTTCAGGTCTTTAGCTTAAGGACTCCAATTTGGTAATCTCCTTCCAACCCTCTTTTCTTTCTAGATTCATATTTTCTTTCTTAGGATTAGATTTAGGATTTGATTGAGGGCTGTGAGTGTTTCATGCCCAAGTGGGCCTGTGACGATACTCGACGTCTCTTGACTGAAGGAGGATTAGTTGAGGGGTTGACTGTCCATCGCAGGACTAGACTCCGCCCGAATTCCCCTGAGTTAATTGAGGTTATGGCTGCAAATCAACCTCAAGCACTACCTCAACATATGGATGAGGAAGTACATGAGGTTATGACTGCAAATCGACCTCAAGCACTACCTCAACATATGGATGAGAATAAGGTGCATCAAGCACCCCCGCCTCGTACTTTACGGGATTATTTACAACCGGCGGGGGTAAGTACGCCCTCATGCATGATTTTTCTTGAAAATACAGGACAGATGGACATCAAGCCAGGAGTTATCCAACTCCTTCCTAAATTCCATGGGCTTGAATAAAAAAGTCCATACTTACATTTGAAAGAGTTCGATGAGATTATAGCCACCTTATACTTTCCCAATGTATCCGAGGATACAATCAGGCTGAAACTCTTTCCTTTTTCCTTGAAAGAGAAGGCTAAGACGTGGTTACATTCACTGCGTCCTAGATCCATTGGCACATGGAATGATTTGCAGAGGGAATTCATAAAGAAATTTTTCCCACACCATAAAACGATTACCCTCGAAAAAGCAATCATGAACTTCGCCCAAAGGAAGATGAAACATTCTACCAATGTTGGAAAAGGTTCAAGGATCTTGTCGGTTCATGCCCACAACACGGTTTTGAAATGTGGCGCATTACAAATTTTTCTATGATGGTGACATCTTCCATGCGCCAACTGGTCGAGACAATGTGTAATGGAGAATTCATGAATAAAGAAGTCGATGAGGTATGGGATTACCTCGATAGACTTGCCGAGAATGCACAATCATGGGACCATTACCCAAAATCAAACACCACGCCTAGGCCAACTCAATCTAAGGAGAAAGGTGGAGTATATCTCCTGAAAGAAGAGGACGATGTAAATTTTAAAGTGACTAATCTCACTCGAAGAGTCGAGGCCATGGAAGGAAAGAAGGATAAGGTTAATGAAATTGTTTGCGGCATCTGTGATTGCAACATTCACACAACCCGAAAATTGTACTACCATATCGCTTTCGAGGAGTGTTGAATGAGCAAGCCAATGCCGTAAATAACTACCAAAGACCTTTCAATGGATCTACCTCCAATACATACAATCTGGTTGGAGAAATCATCCAAATTTTAGTTGGAGGAATGGACAAGCTGCTACCCCTCAAAAGTTTCTTTAATCAAAATTAAAATCGGGGAAACCTCAAGAAGAACCGGTTCAAAATCCCATACAAGAGTGACTCGGGCGGTGCGTGGACTTACGAGACTTTATGCGAAAAATAGATTCACGTATGACGGTTATAGAAAAGGGATGCTTCTGCACAACCGCTCCCCAATCCTAAACCGCACTGATACGAGATAAATGATCCCACTCTTCAAATCAAATGGGACACGCTAAATCCATCACCACTCTTAGGAGTGGGAAGATCATTGATACAACCCTTCCGGTTAGGCCGAAAAGCCTCAAGAACCAGAAGAGGACAATAATGATGGATCTCGTGATGTCCCACAAAATTTAGAACCGGAACTTTTAGAGAAGCCAGTTGCTCCGTTCCCCCAACGGTTGGTTGCACCAAAACGTCTTTCTAACTCTCAGGATATTCTAGAGGTGTTGAAACAAGTGAAAGTCAACATTCCTCTACTTGATGTCGTAAAACAGGTTCCTCTATATGCAAAATTTTTGAAAGACCTATGCACGACCAAAAGACGGCAGAGTATTCAAAAGAAGATTTTCTTAACTGAGAAAGTGAGTGCCATCCTGAAGCAAGACGTGCCGCAGAAATTCAAGGATCCCGGTAGCCCAACCATATCATGTGTAATCGGGAACCATCGAATTGATCACGCACTTCTTGACTTGGGAGCGAGCGTCAATCGATCCCCTACTCGGTATATAAACAGATTAGGATTGGGTGAGTTAAAACCTACCTAACCACACTACAACTTGCCGATCGAATGTTCGTGTACCAAGAGGGATTATTGAGGATGTGTTAGTCCAGTCGATAGATTTTACTACCACTGTAGATTTTATCATCCTGGACACCGAACCCATCAACAACATGAGCACTCGATTCCCGTCATTCTTGGTCGCCCATTCCTTGCCACGTCAAATGCAATCATTAATTGCGGGAATGGTGTCATGACTATGTCTTTTGGAAATTTGACATTGGAGTCAAACATCTTTTTCAATAACTGACAGTTGCAGAGGATGATAACGATATCCACGACATTAACATGATCGATACTTTCGTGGAAGATAGGACACCCCTTACCTTATCCTCTCGATCCTCTAGAGACGTGCTTGGCCCACTCCCATGAGTTTGATGATGATATGATTAGGGAGACGTGTGCTTTGCTTGATCTTGCCACCGGTGCCAAGTTAACCGGTGGAGGCCACAATTTGAAGAATTGCCACAAACTGATGTAGTGCCCCTACCGTCTAACCTCAAGGCACCGAAGCTTGACCTAAAACCTTTACCCTCTGATTTGAAATATGCCTATTTAGGTCAAGATGAGACATACCCGGTGGTGATCTCTGCCCACCTGGAGAAAGAACAGGAGAGTATGCTCATATCTACTCTCATTGAGCATAAAGGAGCCCTAGGATGGACGATAGCGGTCAAGGGAATCGATCCCTCGATTTGTACTCACCACATATATCTTAAGGAAAATGCGAAGACTACTCGGCAACCACAACGTAGATTAAATCCAAACATAAAGGAAGTGGTTAAGGCCGAGGTTCTCAAACTATTGGATGTGGGTATCATATACCCTATATCTGATAGTCAATGGGTGAGTCCAACTCAGGTGGTTCCTAAGAAGTCCGGAATCACCATCGTAGCCAATGCTAATAATGAACTCGTGCCAACTAGAGTCACTACTGGTTGGAGAATGTGCATTGACTACAAAAAGTTGAATACCGTCACAAGGAAGGATCACTTTCCTTTGCCCTTCATTGATCAAATCTTAGAAAGGCTAGCTGGTCATTCCTATTACTGTTTCCTTGACGGGTATTCGGGTTACAATCAGATTGAAATCGCCCCTGAGGACCAGGAAAAGACCACATTTACATGTCCCTATGGCACCTTTGCTTATCGAAGAATGCCATTTGGATTATGTAATGCCCCTGCCACCTTTCAGCGATGTATGTTGAGTATCTTTTCTGATATGGTGGGGCAATATCTTGAGGTCTTCATGGATGATTTCTCTGTCTATGGTTCATCCTTCAGCAAGTGCTTGGAAAGTCTTAAATGTGTGCTGAAAAGATGTGAAGAAAAGAATCTGGTACTTAATTGGGAGAAGTGTCATTTCATGGTTCATAAGGGGATTGTCCTTGGATATATCATCTCGTCCAAGGGAATTGAGGTAGATAAGGCAAAAATCGATCTTATCTCTAACCTATCTCCACCCAAGAACATCAGAGACGTGCGATCCTTCTTAGGACATGCAGGATTTTACAGGCGATTTATAAAGAACTTTAGTCTTCTCTCTCGTCCTTTATGTAATCTTCTTCAAAAGGATGTTCCATACGAGTGGACTGAGCAATGCCAGGAAGTTTTCACCAAGCTTAAAGGCATGTTAACCACTGTACCCATCATGCAGCCACCTGACTGGAGCCTTCCTTTTGAGCTTATGTGCGACGCTTCTGATTATGCCCTTGGAGCATTTCTAGGCCAGAGGAAAGATAAGAGGCCCTACGTCATCCATTATGCGAGTAGGACTTTAAATCCTGCCCAAGTGAACTACTCGACTACGGAAAAGGAACTTTTAGCCGTGGTGTTCGCCTTGGACAAATTTAGGTCCTACTTGATCGAATCCAAGATCATTATCTATATAGATCATGCGGCACTGAAGTATCTTCTTTTCAAGAATGATTCTAAGCCCCGCCTGATACGATGGATCCTTCTACTCCAAGAATTTGATTTGGAAATTAAAGATAAAAAGGGAGTAGAGAACATAGTGGCTGATCACCTTTCTCGCCTTAATACCTCTGATTCCCTTGAGGCGACCCATATCAATGACATGTTCCCTGATGAACAACTATTCAGAGTCTCTCATTCACCTTGGTTCGCTGATATTGCTAATTATGTTGCTACAGGTTCCATACTGACACATTGGACTGCAGAAGATAAGAAGAAATTTTTCACCGAGTGCGCAAATTCTTCCGGGATGATCCATACTTGTTTAAATATTGCCCGGACCAAATCTTGAGAGATATGTGGCGGACGATGAGCATCGAGTGTCATCTCCTTTTGTCACTCACGGGCTGTGGTGGTCACTTTTTCAAAAAAAGACCACGGCCAAGATCTGCCGATGTAGCTTCTATTGGCCCACTATGTTCAAGGACACTCATGAGTTTTGCAAAGCTTGTGAGCGTTGTCAGAAATTGGGAGTATTGTCCCGTCGAAATATGATGCCCTTGAATCCCATTCTTATCATAGAGGCATTTGATTGATGGGGCATCGATTTCATGGGACCATTCCTCCAATCTTTTGGAAATTTATATATTTTGCTTGCTGTAGACTATGTCACTAAATGGGTCGAAGCGATTCCGTATCAGAATAATGACCATCGCACGGTCATTAAATTCTTAAAAGAGAACATCTTTTCCCGATTTGGAACGCCTCGAGCCATTATTAGTGATGGGGGTTCACACTTTTGTAATAGGCCATTCGAGAGTTTAATGAAGAAATACGGTATCTCTCATAAGGTGAGCACCCCATACCACCCACAGACAAGTGGGCAAGTGAGATTTCTAATAGGAGATCAAACACATTTTGGAGAAAACGGTTAACCCGATCGTAAGGATTGGTCAATTCGATTGACCGATGCCTTATGGGCATACTGTACTGCTTTTAAAACCCCTATTGGAATGTCTCCCTTTAGACTCGTCTATGGGAAGGCTTGCCACTTGCCTGTGGAATTGGAACATAGAGCCTACTGGGCAATCAAAAATCTAAATTTCAATTTGAACAACGCTGCTCATCTACGCAAACTTCAATTGAATGAACTTGAAGAAATCCGAACGACGCATACGAGAATTCGAGAATTTACAAGGACAGGATGAAGGCATTTCATGACCAACATATTCTACGAAAATCATTCACGCCAGGTCAGAAAGTCCTTTTGTATAATTCTCGATTACATCTCTTTTCGGGTAAGCTTCGATCTCGTTGGACCGGCCCTTACATTGTTGTTACTGCTTATCCTCATGGGGCCGTCGAGATAAGAGATCCCGACAATGGCAAGGAGTTTAAAGTAAATGGACATCGTTTAAAGCCATTTGTCGAGAAATTTGATTCAGAGGACATGTCCATGCCTCTGACTGATCCTGTTTACCAGGACTGATCTCCTAGTCTGATGGAGGTATAGGTAGGTTTATCGCTTTCTTAGGACTAGGGTAGTTGTTTTATTTATCTGGCTGAAGACGATAAACTTAGCACTCCTGGGAGGTAACCCAGTTTTTCCATTTATTTCATTTTCGTAGTTAGTTAGTTTAATGTTTGTGGGTAACATTACTGCAAACCCTCACGAGACTACAACTCGTCCACTAGGGGTAACCTAGGGGTTTAAAGGTTTGTTGCATGCGCTAAATGCAATCGAGAGCACCTGCGAAAGTGGTATAGATAGGATTTTTATTTTATTTTGGTAGTTTTGTGTTGCTCTCTCTCTCGTGTTGATTGGATTCCATGCTTCTATCTCTTGGAAAGTCTATCTCGATTCATCATCCAGGTACTATCTTCCCATCACTTTGCATTTACTTTCGTTGTCCCATGTGCATTCCATGCTCATATCTTTTACATTGAGGACAATGTAGATTTTAGGTTGGGGGTGGGAGATTAGGTAACCTAATCAGTGTTTTTTTTTAGTCTTGAGCAAAAATTGTGAAAATTTTTAATTTTTTCTGGAATTTCTTGTGAATTTGAAGTGATTTTGACGACCATCTTGGATTTATAATGTTAAGTTACATATTGTTGGTAATTCATGACTTTTGGATTCAGTTATCTGTAGATTTCACAGTTAAGTTTGAATTGTTAATCCATGATTAGAAGTTGTAAACATTGATTGAGTCATGATTTCACATACCACATCTCACTTACACATTGAGATTTCAGTTTGATATTGAATGATTAATTTGGTAATCACTGAACATGAAAGAAACCAGCCTAAAAGATTTGGCCATCAGGATATAAATAAATAAATAAATAAAAAAGAGAATTACACCATGGGTTTGCTCCCTATAGGTGTAGATTCGATCTTCCATGATTACCAGTTGGAAAGAGTTGGGCGACTAGTTTCACCATAGGTTTGCTCCCTATAAGTGAAAACTTGATTCCCATCTTTGCTAAAAAAAAAAAAAAAAAAAAAAAAAAAAAAAGGGAGAGTTGGAATTAATGAGGCAGGCTTTGGTTCAGGTTTTGGTTGCCATGAATCCTCTTATTGGTTACTAATGATATCATGAAGTTGACAAATTGAATCTTAATGTTGACAAGCCGAGAATTCCTATACACCCATGGAACTCGATGTTTAGAATTTTTATAATTGATGGATTAATACTTTGAACTTGATTATGAAGTTAGTGTGAGCTTGATTCCAGGAGAAATTTATGCCTACCATTCATAAATCGCAGACTTCTAGTATCTGGATTGCTTTCAAAAGTCACTCCAGTTCATAAGAATTGTCTCGTAATTTTCAACTTATTTTTCGCATACTTTGCTCGGGACTAGCAAAATGCTGGTTGGGGGTTGTGTTGAGGGTCAAATATTGTATATCAGACCCTGATTACTGCCTAGATTTACAAACACAATAATGTTTAATGCCTTATTTTAACTGTGTATGTGATGCAAGGTGGAATTACGAACGTAGACTGAAGAAGGGTACTAAAAGCGTGGATTTGACGCTCTGAAATCACCACAGCAAGGGACGGACTCCAGAGGACCGATATTGAAGGATTTACATGCCAGGGATCCGAGAAGATCGAGCCGTTCAAGCTCAAGTGGCCCGAAATTAGTACATACTGCAAGATCACAGGGTTCTCGCCATCCGATTGGCTCGAAAATTCGTACATGGCCTGAGGACCATAAATTGACCGTACACGTCAAATTTTAGCTAATGGATCTTTCTGGAAGTGGGCCAACGGTCATATCAGCCCACAAATTGTCAAACTGGGGCCCACCTGATCTCTGGATACGCTTCAATTTTGGTCTCAACCGTTAAAATGAGGAGAAAAAGTGGATGAATGGATTGGATTTCTTGCAAACGTCACAGTGGACCTCACATGTACACAGGCGTGTACATAGTATAAGTTCACCGGCCATGCGCCGGTCTTCAAGAGCTCGGTCAGCAAGCGCTGACCGAGGATTTCTTTAAAATCCAAATTTCCAACAGCGCCTTCACCTGCCGACGCTGGTTCATCTCCGTGCGCCCCACTTGTCATTTTTCTGAAAGATCGGAACCATCCATACGTCACGTGGGGCAGCCAAAACCTATGCCTAAGTGTCTTTTTGACACCAGGAAATCTATGAAAAAATCCTAGCCGTTGAACGCAGGATGGACTGCGGAACGAAAGATCAAATGGGCCGCACCTATTTCACTTGAAAAATACCCTTTCCCGGACGGTTTTTCGACGTCGATCCAATGGGCGGCTTGGATTTCTTCAAAATACATCATGTGGAGTCCACCAGCGTCGTCAGCAACTCTGCTTCGCAGCGTCCGTGAAAACCGAACGCTGATTCAGATTGTGGGCCCCATACATTGTCCATATGGACAATCCAAATCGTCCATGAGATTCACGAGGTCCATATCACTCATACCAGAGATCTGTTTCTGATCATCCAAAAGCAAGATTAACGGTGGAAGGATTTGGTACAATGGGCCACATTCAAACCGATGAAAAACGGTTATTTCCGACCGGTTTCTCAAAATGAAGCTAGTGAACGGCGTGGATGGCTCAAACATCAAAGAAATCTGGGCCCCACAGTATTACCGCAACCTGCTTTACGCAGGGACTCTGCGTCCGCGAATTCCGGACATTTCGAAGCGCTGTAACTCCTCACCGTTGATCGGTTCGTCCATCTGAACGGTCCAAATTGTTTCCATGGTGGGACCGGCCAAATCCAAGCTGACTGAATGGCTTAGATCTTGTATGAGGAGCGTACATTTGTCGAATCAGCGTCAAGACGCGGTTCCTCTTGCGTTTCTGCATCTCATGCTGCAACAGGGAGTGTGTGACCTTACGCACTCCTACTTTTGTTTTTTTTTTTTTTATTTATATATAAGAGAGAGAAGAAAGGCCAGAGGAGGGACGGGCGGCTGGAAGATTGAAGTTTTGGGCTGGAACGTGGGTGAAGAGAGAGAGAAAGGAAGTTGAGTTGTATTCTTTTCTTTTTTGCTTTTAATTTATTTATTTTATTTTGAGAGATCTAGTCCATTCATGTGCGGCTAAACCCCTTGGCTAGGGCCAAGAGGTGAAGCTTGTAGCGTGATGGGAGGCCTCTTTGCTTGTGCCTTTTGTTAGACTGATCTGATATTGATTTGGGTTTAATTAAGGGAATGTTTTCAGTCTTTAATGGTCTGTTGTGATTGAAATTACAATGGGTCTGCAATGGCTTTGAGCATGTTCTTTTCTTTTTATGTTTATAACGTCAGGAAGCCCTGTTGTTCACCATCGTCTCCTGGGCATGGTTGGATGTCGGTACCCTTCCTAACCTTCATACATTGATTGGTTGGTAATTAGTTTAATTCTGTTGTTTGCTTTGTCTCCTAGGCATGGTTTGGTGATGGAATCCATTCTAATTCATATACCTCTCATCTCTTGAAAACTATATCAACGGCAGTTCAGTTAATTTCCCTGATTTTTAATCCAGGCATAAGATCTCCCTGATCTCTACAAGTGGATCCTCTAAATCCCTAGTATTTTTTTTCTCTAATTTTTCCTAAAGTTTTAGATTAATAATTCATCATTATTCTTCAAATTACAATCGATTTAGATTTCATCTCATTCTAGTTCTAGTTTTAGTTAGTTTCAGATAACGTACAGGTTTCAGTCCCTGTGGATTCGACCTCGGTCTTACCGAGTTTATTACTACATCACAACCCTATACTTGGGGAGTGAACAATTTTCAACATCAGTTTAATTCGTAACAAGCATAACCAAAGGCATAACCTATAAACAACAACCAAAAACTCCATCACATCTTCACTATGATCAAAAACTTTACAAGTACAATGAGCATAAAGGGAAATACAATAATGATAGATAAAAGCTCCAAAATGATCTTCTCTGCGCTTCTGCCTCAGCGTTGCTGCGTCCTCGCATCACCTGCACGCAACGGTCATGCATAAGCTTATAGAAAGCTTCGAGGGTGGTGAAAGTGTGTGCGTAAGGTAGTAATGCAGACATGCAGTATCAGAGTAATGCGGAACATGCTGATGAATCCATGAATACCACTAGCCATACCAAAGCTATGCGATGCAAGACATGAAAGATGTCGGCCATACCAAGGCCATGCGATGCGAAATGCAACTCAAGCATACAAATCCTCATCTAAGTCCACATGTCAATACAGCTCAAATCTGGGATATCACCGGGGTCTAGTACACTCTAAACCAGATTGCCGCCCCATCGCGTGCAATAAGGTAAGTGAAAGAGACCTCACTACCTGCCTACCAATATCAGGCGAGCTCGTCGATAGCGGACCCATTCCTCGAGCTGGTCAAACTCAGCCTAGTATTGCCCCCTCCTCTCGGGCGGGTAAGGCCGCACCCCCTTCCAACCGACCACGACACAGTGGAAAGCGCGGGCTTCTGGTAATTGGCCCTCTGCGCTCATGGACCCACTCGGTCTAGGCGTTAGAGAAACCTCTTGGTACCATAAGGGTTTAGGGACTTTCACCCAGGGATATCTATAGCACCCCATGTAGAACAAGATTTCTGGTATCCAATCTTGCCAACCACGATATGCATGTGGAGGCTACGGCCCTGATGTCGCTAGGGCGTACAGTAACTATATCACACGATGCGAATGCATGAATCATACTATCTAGTCATGCAGCAATCATGCGCGTCTCGTGCGCTAATGTGGGGCAACACTACCTATCCGGGAGCCCCTAAACAATCTGCCCGAAGGCATATACTATGATCAGTCACTTCTCATATCAAGCATACATATGATGCGTATGATCATGAATCATGGAACTATACTAAACATGTCATAAAGTAGTGAACTATCCTTACAATGCAGATGGGCCTAGCCATAGACGGCCTACACACAACCAGCACGGCCTATCAATGGCCCTAGGGAGAGTCATAATGCGGACATTTAACCAACACTGAACTGCAATGTGGACGTCAAACCAACATTGCTCCCAAGGCATTGCCCGTCGTAAACATCATTACATAAACCATGTTGGGATCACACATTGCAATGGACCTTAGGTACATCCCATTAGGCCTTAAATACATCAAATGGGCCGTATCACATGGGCCTTACATTCATCAAATGGGCTGCGTTAATGGGCCTCACTAATGGGCCTTATGTACATTGTAATGGGCCTTATGTACATTGTAATGGGCCATAACCCATGGGCCTTAGAATGCATCGAATGGGCCTAGTCTCATGAGCCTTCACTCACATCAAAGTGGGTCTCAACTGATGGGCTATAAATAAACCAAGATGGGCCTCATAACATGTATCAAAGTGGGCCCACTTGAACTATACATCTGACACACTCTTTAGCTCATGCCAACAACAATGAACTTCTAAGATGGTTGGACGGATTGGATGCAACCCAAGTATCATGGTGGGGCCTATGAAAGCCCACCATCTAGTATATTACCTAATATAATATAATATATCTGTATATATATACATATATACAGTAATATATATATATATATATACAATAATATATGTATATAAAGATATATACAATAATATATATATATATATAAATATATATACATATATATATACACACACACACACCCACGCACACACCCACGCACACACACGCATGCACCCACGCACGCAACCACACACACACACGCATGCACCCACGCACACAGACCAGGGACGGTGGGGATTTAATAAATACATAACTGTGGGCTCAGTGGAGGCAAAATACATACATCATGTGGGCTCCACGTGGGGCCCAGCTTAATGGTTATCTCCCATCTAACCCGTTCATAAGGTCACGCAGACCTAGATGAAGGGTAAAAACAAATTTCAGCTTGGTCCGAAACTTCTGTGGGCCCAAAAATGTTTCAATGGCAGACGGTTCAAATCATATTGTTTCCTCTGATGTGGGCCATCTGGGACTCAGATCGGACTGATCTTTGGAGGGGCCCACCTCAGGAGGTGGCCCACCAAATAAACGGTTTGGATGACGAATAAACATCATGGTGGGGCCCACGGTAGGAGCCGTGGGTGGCTGCCAGGACGTCCGTCCGCCGTCCGCAGGCACCGTCTGCTGCCTTCTGACAGCAGCAGCGCTGCTGCGGCTGTTTCATTTTTTTTTTAATCTGTGGTTTTTCAGAGGTGGGGCCCACCTCAGGTGCATCCACCCCGACCGTTGGTTTTCATGACTCGTGACAGGCTATATGAGCCCAATATTGAGGGTATTTTGGTGTATGAAAAACCTCAAGTGAATTTCAACGGTAGAAAATATCGTTTGCCATGCCATGGCCCACCAGAAATTTAGATCATCTTCATTCTTCGTCCCAACGCTTAAAATGACCTGGAGCATGGGATGGATGGCGTAGATTAAACACATATCGTAAGGTGGGGCCTGCATGAGCGGTCCACCCAAAAAACACAAAATATCAAGCTCATATTTGTGTTTTCATTTCCACGTCCAAAGACGCTGGACCGGTTCCATCTCACGTCCAAAGACGACGCTGGTCTGTTCTTGGCTCAATAAAATCTTCAAGGTGGCCCCGCCTAGGTGGGCCACTACACGGTGATGGTGTGGAACATACATACATATAGAGTGGGCCCCACCTACAAATGGGTTGGATCCAAAACATGCTTTATGGTGGGGTCCAACAGGGTGGGCTACATGGCCATTTCATCACACAAAAAGGAAGAAGAAAAAGAGGGAGAGAGAGAGAGGGAAAGAGAAATCGGTGAGGATGGAGGGACCCCGCCACTATGGGCCCTCCCTTGCAATAAATCATACATCAAGTGGGGCCCTAAAGCATGTGGGCCCATCAAAATCGAAACTCAACGATGAAGATCCTTTCCCCACCAATATGGACGATTTAGATGACCTATAGCAAGGAAATAAACATCATGATGGGGGCCATAGAGAATGGCCCCATCATGGAAGGATCATGATGATCAAAGCGGGCCATCGGCCACATCTTAGGGTCCCAAGTGAGATCCAAACCGTTGATCGGTTGGCCTCACTTGGCCCATCTTAAAAACATGAAAAACTACTCTTATCAAGCACCCACCATTCGATCTTCTTGCTCTTATGAGTTCCTTAGCTCCTTAGCTTCGATTCCAATGGGGGAGATGAGGAATAGATGGCTAGGATGGGAGATCTTGGGATGAAAAGGTGGGCCACACATAGAGCTTTAAAAGAGAGGGAGAGGCTCATACGTATGGAAGTTTTCTTTCTTGCTTGGGAATGAAGTTTGAAAATGAGAGAGAGGTTTGTAAAAGGGAGAGAGAGATGGATGATGTTTGATGTGGTGAGTGATGGGTGTAAGAGGCTCTTTTTGACTTTTGGGGTAAAAGGTGTAAGAGAGGTATGAGTTTTGTAAGAACTTTTTGACTTTTAGGGCTTGCTTGGAGAAGGGTGTGAGGTGATGTGTACTTGACATGATGGGATGGATTGATTGATTAATGGATGTGACAAGCCGTAGAGATTTTCTTGGGATTCGCAACGCGCGGCATTTTTTTCGCACCGAACGTTGGCCCACATCTCCTGGCCAGAGTATCGCCTTGGCGCGTGAGTCACGGCATCAGAACCGCGACGACGGTGTGGTCGCAAGAGTACAAGTCTCGGGTTAAGTTGACTCGGGTTGACAGCGTGTAAATCAGGGTCGCGCGCAATGCCGGTTAAGGGTCGAAGGTTGCCGGAATTTGACCAGAAAGACCGCGGAAGTCTATGTAATGGTACGGTTAAGGATACGGGTCTTACAGTGAGAGAGAGAGGAA
This sequence comes from Magnolia changhungtana, assembly GCA_030180095.1. Taxonomy (NCBI): domain Eukaryota; kingdom Viridiplantae; phylum Streptophyta; class Magnoliopsida; order Magnoliales; family Magnoliaceae; genus Magnolia; species Magnolia changhungtana. Next base: position 1,361,437 of record JASAUF010000051.1, on the reverse strand, counting down.
GCTAATAGAAGGGAGATCACGCTCGTGGAGTTATCTACTGTGCAATCTATATCTCGGCGCTTCTATGTCCTCGTAATTGGTGAGATCTCTCCGTTTTCTTTGTTTCTCTCATTATTTATCCACTTCTGTGTAAGTGAAGAAGTTTGTAACATTCTACTTCATAGTGGAGTGTTGATCTGGACGAGATCCCGTGGTTTTTACCTTTTTTAGGGTTTTCCACGTAAAATCACTTGTGTGGTGTGTCATTGATGCATTGATTATTTTCATTGCTTTATTATCCATAATTCTAGTTTTTTCTGGAGGGCTAGATCCTAAGGTTTTGTGCAATGCCCCCAACAAGATGCACGCCAAAAGCTTGTCGGAGTGCATCCCACGGAGGTAGGAGCAATGTTCCTAATGATCTTCTGTGTTGGTGGTCCCCTCTCTCTTAAAAAATCCAAAAAAAAAAACTTAAGAAAAAAAACTCAAAAGCCTTTGAAGCTTCGGTATGACCCTACATATACATTTTCGAATTGTTTTTGTGGGGCCCACCATGACTTCCTGTTGAAATCCACTCCGACCATTAGCTCAGGGAATTAATTTCAGGGTATGGCCCTAAGAATGAGGGAAGAAGACATCAGGGGTGGACCATATCAATGGAAAATGCTCGATAAAAAGGTCATAGTCATCTCCATTTGGGGGTCATACAGGCTCGGATCAAGATGAAATTAATGCCTTTCTACGCCCCAATATGGAATAAAATGAACGGATTCGATCTCTTAATGAGTGAGCACAATCATGGTTTAGTTAGACTCATAATTATTTATTTGAAAATGCTTTTCAACTTCCAAAACTACCTACCATTATTTGAAGGAGCAGCTGACATAAGGACATTTTTGTTTTTTAAAAATTCAAAAAATACCTTAGGGCAAGAAAAATTATAGAAACTGAGGCCAAAACCTTGATTGCGTCGTACCTTAGGGCCATTGCTATTAAAAAAAATTTTTTTAAAAAAAAACATAAATTCTTTCCTGGAATTTATTCAATACTCCGATGGAACTTTGACAATTGATATGCATGTAATTAGAAATTGTACAGATGGCCTGCATCGACTCAAAAATTGAACTAAATTATGGAACCTAATGTTGCTGAGTCAAAACTCCAAAATCAAGATTAATTGGCTGGGATTCTTAAGCCGTAATTCGTGGACACTTATTTGTTGAAATAGGATAATTGATTTTGATTTTAATTTTTTGTCCTTTTAAATGCCAAATAAACTTTCATCAAGCTGATAGTCAAATCAAATGATTGTAATATTTGGTTAATTATATATCTAAAACAGGACTCTTGAATTGGACATTTTAATTTTAATTATTCGTATCCACGTCTGTACCTTCTCTTTAATTTGTAAGTACCTGAGTATCATCATTCACACTCTGCCAGAGTATCAAAGTTAATATCCGGTTGTATATGATTATTTTATTTTATAATTAAGCTCGACAATAAGATCAATGGCTCAGATGATCAATTAATCAACAACTGGAGGCATTTTATAGTGCTCGAGCTAAGAGATTGTACAGTGCAGTTCAAATGATCAATTTGTACAAGTGGGGCCCACTGTTAGGTGATCTAATATCATTTATCCATTTTGAACAACTTAATACCATACAAATCTTCAACATGGGAAGATTCTAAGCCATTCAATGGGTGGCCAACAACAGTTAAAAAAGGAAATATAACAAATGTAGATGGCCTCGCTTCAAAATCAATCAATCCAAGTGCAACTTGGCACACATATTCAAGATTGAAGCGATTCATCAAATGGGCCCCACTTTATAGTTACACTTGCCTAATTATCGGACTATTCGACTAATAAGGTGGTCCACATTTTATGAGATAATTATAAGTATTTTTCAGTAATTCCTTTTCTTTTGTCGAATAATTCACAAGTTTGCTCGTCAAGTGGGCCGTACATATATATAAATGAAAATGCACATGATTCAAACAACATCATTTTGAAGCCACAACTTTGCTCAGGGGTGTACACAAACCGTGCTAACTCGGTTAGCTCGCTCGACTCGACTCGAAGAAGCTCGATTCGAGCTGAGTCAAGCTGATATTTTGAGCTCGAAAAAATTTTGGAACTGAGTTCGAGCTTGCCCCAGCTCGACTCGACTCAGATCGAACCCAGCTCGAATCGAACCAATTCAGTGAATCGGTAACTTTGATATCGATGTTGCTCACCAAGTGTTTGATGAAATGACTCAACGAAGTGTGTCTGGCGACAAGGAAGGTATGTATATGAAACAAATACCATTTTTTCTTGATTTTTATGTTGCTTAGACAGTGTTTGATGAAATACCTGTAAAATCATTGTTGTTGTTTTATATACAGTGAAATTTTGAAGGTGCAATCCATGTGTTTGTGAAAATTTTGCACAGGTGAACTCGGATCGAATCGGCCAGAGCTGCTGACCGAACCGAGCCGAGCTAGCCAGTTAGGCTCAATGACCAAGCTGAGCTGAGTTCGAGCTGGGGTCAACTAGTGGCTGAGCCAAGTCGAGCTGAGGCCAGCGCCACTCAATGTACACTCCTAAGTTCACTCATAAAGTGGGCCCTACGTGAAAATGAAAACAACATGATTTTTAAGCTAGCAGATGTAAAGGGCGTGCATGAGTGGCTGCTTAGCAGAGGATTTCTCAAACGTGTGCCATTAATATTATTCGAGGTGTACACGAGTCGAATCGAGTCAAGCTTGGCACAACTCAACTTGGTGAAATGGCGATAAAGACTGCACTAGTTGAAGAAGGAATATGCCAATATGTCCTAGAGGGGGGTGAATAGGACTTTTTAAAGTTTTTATGATTTATTTAAAAATCCTACTTCACTAATCATGTGATCATGCAGTTATCAAGATTACTCAAATGTAACTCTACTAGCTTCCAAGCCTGGTAGAGGATCCAATCACAAACTATTTTAGAGATAAGCAGTATGCAAGCTAGCTTATGATGGATATGACTGTGTAGGTATGTGTGGTGTGATCAAATGTTCAGATATGGAAGTATTAAAGCAAAAAACACAATCATAAGAATAACAATCTCAAACATAGTCATTTTTATAGTGGTTCGACGATGAGTCTACTCCACTCCCGGTAACCGCACTCAACCCTTGAGTGTACCGAATTTCACTAAGAAGGTTTCACAATGGTTCACCTCTAACCTAAGGTTTTAAATTAGGTTCACCTTCAACCTTTACAACCTACACTGAGGCTTACTGTTTATGTTCCACAAGCAAGGGTCAACACAACGCACCCACTTTTAGGCACACTGGTCAAAGATCTTCCATATGACCCTACTGGAGGTTTCTACATGGTTGACCTCAAAGTTTTACATGGTTCACCTTAAACCCAAGGTTTTACACGGTTCACCTCAAACCCAGAGTTTTACTGGTTCACTCCTAACTAGATGTTTATGCTCTCCACAGAGCAAGGGTCCACACAACGCACCCACCACGTACACTCCTGCCAGAGGCCTCCTTGAGGACTTCAAAAGGTGAGAACTACTTAAGACCCAATCTTAGAAAGGAATGATCACAAGTGTCCTCTTGGACTCTAGATACTTACAAATAAGCTGATGAGTCCCGTTTAACACAATGCCGAAGATCTCCTCCTTGTTGACGAAGAGTCTTCTGCTCCCTTGATCCGCAACACAAAATGATGTACCAATACTCGGCTTCGGGTTGGGTCAAGGTGAAGATGGAATCCTACTCTCAAAATATTTTCCTATTAGGAAGATAGAGCGATTCCAATCTTATGTATTCAAGGTATCCCAGCTTAATAATTTGTCATTAAGGTAGTAGCTGGAGGATCCTTGAATGCGGAAGTTCATTTCCCAATCCACTCTATTGAATGTCAATGATGAGGGTGGATTGGAGGATGAACTCCCTTGAGAGAAAGGACTTTGGATATAAGATATAAGTTGAAACACACAAAAGCTCTCTCTTCTTTCTCTCACAGTAACAAAAGACAAGTCCTCTATATATAGGCAAAAAGTTCCAACGGATATAAAATAGTCACATTTATGACAGAGTTTGATATCATCGAGCATGTTCGATATCATCGAGTGTATTCTCTCGAAGCATCGATAGTCTGCTCGATGACTCGAACTCAATGTCATACGCTTTTGAAACTTTTGCTAATTGGTAGATGAATCGAAACTATTGTCGATGTCATCGGATTTCGAATTCGGATTCCATCGATGACATGTTTGATCCATCGACACTTGAAAAATGAGAAAGACTTGACTTTAAAATATTTCAAGATTTCATGAATGATCGGGGAACCATATAGATCATCAGAATTTGAATGTCGATGATATCAAGATCAGAGTCGAGGCATTGATAAATCCAACGGATTTGTCTTTAAGCTTGCTGGACGGTTTATGACCTTGTTCGATGCAATTGACCTGGTGCCGATATCATCGATATTTGAATACCGATTCTATCGAAGGGCCCCCGATCATAGTTAAAAACAACCTGAAATATTTGCTGTAAGAAATGCGTGCCCACGATTGATATCATCAATGTTATCGATATTTGATTTCATATCATATCGGAAGAGCATTGATGTATCGAATGAATTTGAGATTTTCATTAAAAAACAGGGGCGCCAGAAATCTGTCTGTCGATCTTACCGAGCCATTTTCGATGGACTCAAATTTGCATATCGATGATATTGATAGGTGTATCGATACATCGATAATTCGTCCAGATATGTTGTGAAGTTATAGGACATTTTTAGTTCTTATATCGATGATATCGATAGGTGTATCGATATATTGATAAATCCATCCAGATGAATATTTAGTTGCTGGATACTTTTGGTCCCCACATCGATAATATCATTAAGGTATCGAGGACATCGACAGAGCAAGTCGATCATATCGAGGGTGTTCCGATAAAATCAACAAGACAAGAAAAACTTAGAGATTTTCTTTTTTTGAAAAAAGTTTTCTTACCTTAAAACCCTATGATTTCTAACTTATTTTTAAAAGTTTTATTCACCTGGTATTTTGGGTTATAGGATGTGAGGCTTTAGGTTTACCTGTGGCGAGCTTGCACACATCCAGTTGAGGCAGACGCTTGAATTAATCTTCCTCTCAGGATCTGTAGACAATCTGACTCAACACTCACGTAACTTTACAAACCAGGGCGCTTTCACTTGGCTCGGCCACTAGCTGACCACAGCCCGAACTCGGCTCGATCCTTGAGCCTGACTGGCCAGCTCGGCTTGGTTCGCTCAACAACTCGAGCCAGTTCGAGCCGAGTTCGCCTGTACAGCATTTTCACAAACACATGGACTGCACCTTCAAATTATCATTGTACGTAAAACAGCAACAGCGGTTTTATAGGTATTTCATAAAACACTTTGTAGGCAACATAAAAAAAAATAAAAAAATAAATAATGATATCTGTTTCATATACATACCTTTTTTGCCTTCGTTGAGTCATTTCATCAAACACGGGTTTGATCCAAGTTCAATTCAAGTTGGGTTCGATCCAAGTCGAGTTGAGCTTGGGCAAGCTTGAACCCAATTCAAAATTTGTTCGAGTTCAAAAAATCAGCTCGACTCGGCTCGAACTCAATTTCGAACCAAGTCGAATCAAGCTTTTTTGAGTTGAGTCGAGCTAGCTAACCAAGCTAACTTGGTTCGTGTACAGGTAACATATATACGCATTTTGCTATAGGCTGATCATTATGGCTTCCATGAGGTTTGCAAATTCCACACACGTGTGGTAGCCCTGCCCATCTTCTTGCAGGTACACGTGGTGGAGATACGTGCGATCAGATGTTTCCATCAAGTAGGTTATACTGTTCAAATCTCCAAGTGGGCCACAACATAAGAAGCCGATGGATGGCTATTATTGTTTTACTCTCAGCCTACTTTGTAGATTGCTGTTATTTCCATCCTCTCATTTCATACACGGTAGCCCACCTTCACCTGCATATTTTGGTCCGGAAGATCTATGCAATGTGACCCGCGCGTACTCTAAATTCATGAGTTGTAGGCCACCTGAGTTTTGGATCATCCCTTCATCCAGTGAGTCACACCTGATGAACGAGTTTGATGAATGATACATATGGTGTGGCCCACCATAGTAGTGGATATAGCTTATTTCTGGCCTCAGGGCCTAGAATTGAGGAGTGCACCTGATGGACACGGTTGGACGAGTGGATTTCCAGTATACAAAATGGTGAGGCCCAAAGAGCTTAGGTGTTGTAGACAATTCCGGTTCACTAATTACTAGGTGACAGAGTATCATGCATCACACTCTGCCAGAGTATCAAAGTTTTGGTCCCCCCTCATCGACTGATCGAGATCATGACCGTGCTTGTGACAGCTGACCAAACCGCTTCAATAATTGATCGAGATTATGAACGTTGTTTGGGACAGCTGACCAAATCACTTCTCTCTGGGCACTTAAAAATGGAGCTGCACACGGGCCGAACCCAGCCGCTCAAGCTTTCGAGCCAAGTTCAAGTTCAAACTTTCGAGTGGAGCGTTTTCTTTCTAGTTTTGATATAAGCAGTCTTTTTTATATTATATACAATATAATATATAATTTATCAATTAAATTATAATGTTATATAATATTATATAATTAAGTTTTATATAGATTAAATAATTAAGTTATAACTCAAGCCGAATTAAGTGAGCCAAACTGAATCAAGTTCATGCCGACTGAAGTCGAAGTCTGGCCAACTAAAGCTCCGCTCGAAATCCTTTCAAGTTTAAAAAATCAGCTTGGCTCAACTTTAATCTTGAGTCAAGTTGAGCTTATTCGAGCCAAACCGAGCTAGCTCGGTTCGCATTCAGCTCTACTGAAAAGCTAAGAATGGGACAACATTAGCTGATTGCCAGCTTGAGGAGAGTACACACCAAAATGGTCAAATTAAATGCCCAAAATAGGTTAGGTGGTCCACCTCGCTAAGAACCTAAGCGATCACCGTCAAACAAGGTTTGAAAAAATAAAAATAAAAATAAAATTTGCATGAGCGGATTTGAATAAATCATGGGTATTTGTTTATTAGTAGAGGTGTATAAGCCCACATGGTGTTTGTACACATGGATGCATCCATGCGCAACATGTCACACATGTTATTTTCCAGATCCAAGCCATTCATGAGGTGTTTCTCACTATGTAGATGCCCTATCCAAAAATCAGGTCATTCCTGCCATGAAACAGGCTGCGGCATTAATTAGAAACATGAGGAAAGGATGACCTCGGAAAATTTGACTCGACTTGTTTGGGTCACACAACTAGTTGTACGTGTGGGACCCACCATGGTTGTTAGGAGTTGTGTTGCTAAAATCCAAACCCATCTAGATTCTGGTGACGGTCAAGAACACATACACCTGCAATCAAAACCAAATCTGCTTTTCTTATAGTACATGCAAATTACTTTGATAAAACTTCAACATTCTCCCACTTGGCCCGTATGTTAATTATTGTATTTTTTTCTTTTATAAAACAATTTATAAGAACATTTGATTTTTAAGTTGACTTACCTTGGGTTCGATAATCTACGTACCTAACATGTGATACCTAATTTGAAGCAGGAAAGGAAGTGATTTGGTCAATCACCATCTTCCTTGGGGATAACTACTCCGAATCCATGGAGTTATGGTGGGTTCCCCACAAAGTTTCCTCGAATACACAAACAATAAAATAGAAATAATTTCTAATAAATTCAAAAATAAATTGATGGATGATTCTTTTATAAAAAATTACAATCTTTAAATAATGAGCTCAAACTTAGGACAGAGTTTTAGACTCAAACTCCCTAAAAATGTGACTTACTATAAATAGAAAACTTACTATTTATAGACGGTCATCATTTTTATTAGACTTCATGGTTTTCAGCCAAAAATAGTTAGTGTCCAATTTGGCCTAACCACATTATTCTCCTAATTTTTTAAAGCCCTTTTCATGTTGGGCACAACTCCTACAACTCAAATTATCAAAAGTTATGATTGAACTAAAACTTTTTATTTATAGTAAAAATGAAAATAAAATGGACTTTTGACCGTCGATCTGATGGAATCTCGCAAATACGGCGTGGGCAACCCGGCATAGTAGGTTGGTAGGCTAAAGTAGCTTCTCCTACCCCAAAATCATATATGATACATCGAAAAACTCATTCCGATTTGCGAGATACGACTGTTTTAAGGTTTTGACAGTTCGGATCATTTTCGCTTCCGATCGGGCCTTCTCTAGTCCATCTTTGCCATGAAAGTGTCCGCGATCCACTACACATCACAATTAGCCTCCAATCAAGCAAACTGATTATACATGGGTTAAGTAAAACCACTAAATGCAGATCATCGCAGCATAAATCAACTAAGTTACTCCCTTCCATGCAACACAGCATTGGCATCTTTACTTAATCTTGCGTAGGCTACTGAGATCACAATTATAATTACAATGTGTTCCACCATAATGTCTTGTAAAAGATTTTCCTATTAGAAATTCCATCCTTCTGCATTCATGCGCACCTAAATGGAAAACAGGAAAACAAAATCATTCATCAATGAGATCTCAAATAGTGTTTGTGAGATTTTGGTGTTGTTCCTTCATTATGAGCTTTATACTTGTAAATACTTGTATGTTCTATTCATGCTTGATGATTTTAAACCCCCTCTTTAATGGCATAGTATGTGACATTTCTCAAAGAAAAAGACCGCAACAACATTTCATAATAAGTTCTTTGTAGCTTAGCATATAATTCCATAGCCACATGATATGCCTCGTGGCCTCAAAGCATGCCACAAACTTGGCCTCTATAGTGAAATGGGTGATTAATTGTTAGGTATGGCATATCCTCATATATATATATATATATATATATATATATATATATATATATATATATATATATATATATATATATATATATATATATATATATAACTAGATTGCATTAAATGACAAAGAAATCACCTTTCCATACGCATATAATGCACTACGTATGAATATATGTGACATTGCGTCTTACTTAAGTATAATGTAAGTTATATATCATAGATCCAATCCGTTTATCAAATAGGGTTCACCAATAAAATTTTATGTACTAAAAATTAGTAAATAATCATCATCATTAGAACCACACATATAAGTGGAATTTATATTGTTGGAATAGATTTTTAGCAACTCACTTATCTTGTAAATGAATATTATATTATTGATTAAATAAAAAAATCTTTAATATGCTTACATAGGACCTAATCTAATGAACGAACTAGATGTTTTATACATGTGGGGCATAGCTGCAATATATCACACATGTACAACTTACTTAATCATCCCACTTTATTTAGAAACAACCATTCTCCATATTTCTCTCCTCATTTAATGCACTACTCTCCTTCTTTAATTATTTTTGTGGACGGCTATAGTCGCTGCCACTAGCCCGGTGGCTAATGGTCGGTGCTCTGTGCTCAATGAGCCCCACCATGAAGTATGTATTTTATCTATGCCGTCCATCCATTTTTACAGATCATTTCAGGTCTTGATCTCAAAAATGAGTGGAATATATATCTCAGGTGGACCACACCACACGAAAACAGTAGTGATTGAATACACACCATTAAAATCCTCATAAGGCCCATTGTCCTATTTATTTGACATCCAATCTGTTGATTAGGTCATGCAGACCTAAATGAAGGGAAAAAATAAAGATCAGCTTGATCCAAGACTTTTATGGCCCCAAGAAGTTTTTAATGGTGGACGTTTAATCAACACTGTCTCCTATGACGTATTCCACTTGAAATTGGAATATACTTCTTTTTTGGTATCATACCATAAAATGATATAGAAAAATAGATAAATAGCATGGATGAAACAAATACATCATGGTGAGGCCCACCGAGCACCGACCACTAGCCATTGGCAAGTGGCAGGGTCACTAGCCAATCCACTCTCCATCTTTACTAGAGTTGTACACGAGTCGAGTCAAGTCGAGTATCGCCCTACTCATATTCAGCTCTTAACGCCCGAGTACTGCTCGTACTCGGCTCTACTCGGCCAACGAGCATGGACTCCCTGCTTGTACTCTACTTGCCCGAGTACGAACCGAGTACGAGTAGTAAACGATTGTGGGCACTTCTCATGGCAAAAAAAATGGGCAGATTTGAATCACATTAGGCATACAATAAATAAATAAATAAATAAATAAATAAGTAAGTATGGATAGGGATTAGGGAGTCATACTCTTTACGGACGAGTAAGGCAGGGACAAGCGTGCGGTAAGTGGTAGGGACCCTTTGCGGCATCGGACGAGCGTGCAGGGCAGGGATGACGGACGAGTAGGGTTTGGAATGAGCGTGCAGGGCAGGGATGACGGACGAGTAGGGCAAGGATGAACGTGCAGGGTAAGGACAACGGACGAGTATCTCCACCCTTTGCATGCAGCGGTCCAAACCTGACACTTGTACGGGAAGAGAGGGAAGAAGAGGGACGACCTTCATGGGAGGAGTGAGAGAGAGAGAGAGAAGGGGGTTTTCATTTTTGAACCCTCTTATTTAAAAACGACCTCTCGAAGTAGGGATTTTTTTTTAAGCGAGGTATATATACTGGGTACACAAGTCGAGTACCGAGTCGAGTAACGAGTCGAGTACTTCTTAACTCGTACTCAACTCATTTTCTAAATGAGCCTTATAAACCCGCTCGTACTCGGCTCAAAATCACACGAGTCGAGTATTCCAAGTCGAGTCGAGCGAGTACTCGAGCCTTAGTCGGCTCGTGTACAACTCTAATCTTTACAGTGCTGGAACTTCCAACCCTGCATGGAGTGGATTAGGTGCAACCTTGTCCAAGCATATTAGGGTGCATCCCTTACTGTGGGGCTCACTTTGATGTATGTATTATATATCCATGCAATCCAACCATAATTTCAATTCATTTTAAAACACTATTCAAAAAATGAAATGGATATAAATATCAGATAGACCACACCATAAGAAACAATGGTGATTAGCCATTAGAAACATTTTGTAAACCACGAAATTTTTGGATCAAGAAAATTTTATTTTTATTTTTTTATTTTTTCACTTTCCCATGATCTAGGTTTTCATAACTTTATCAATATTTCAAGTGGAAAATAAACACTAAAGTGGGCCCTAGGAAGTTTTTAATGATAAATGTTCAATATCAAATATTTCTTATTGTGTGGTAGTCCTGAGAAATTTATCTTCTCACTTTTTGAAATCTTACTGTAACATGACCTGAAGATATGGACCAATGGCATGGATATACAATACATATACTGAGGTGACGCCACGGTGAAGGATGCACCATATTGCGTGAGGACCATTCCACACCTATTTTCGTTGGTATTTTTTTTTTTTTTTGGCAAAGGCCTCTTTTCCCGAAATGATGAGCAGGGAGGCCCTTTTCTCGGAGCCAACATCGGGACGGGGAGGCTAACATTGATTTTTTATTAGGCCCACCATGTGATGTATATATAAGATCCCCTCCGACCATCAAATTTGTAATCTCCTTCTAGGTAAAGAGTCAAAATATCAAGCCGATATTTGATTCAAGTAGGCCACACAAATAGAACAGTTGATGCAAAGACGTCCACCCTTAATTTTTATAGGGCCCACATTTATCGTTATGTGAAATCCACTCCAGCCATTAGAGGCCACACAAAAAGCCATGTGTGGTACCAAAATATCATGCTTACATGTGATTCAAATAGGCCCTATCAAAGGAATCATTTTGAATGGTGAGATTTTTTTATTTTTTTTTTACACTATTTTCAATTATGTGGTCCACTTGAATAATGGATGGGACTAATTTTTGGACCCGTGGTTTAACATGAGATGACACACATGATGATCAGAGAAATTTTCATGTTAACACCATGGTATGTCCCATGACTTTTGATGAAAAAACCCTCTCTCTGTCTAAGCATTAATTAGCATTAATTAGTCAAACTAGTTGTGTGTGAGCATTTCTCATATATATATATATAGTAATGCTCACACACACTAGTTGGACCATTCAAATTGATAAATGACAAAAAAATCATCTTACTATACAATGTAATGCAGTGTATATGAAGATAAGTTACCTTGAGTCTTACATAAGTATAATGGCAGTTGCATGTCATAAATCAAACCTATTTATCAGATAGGGCTCACCAATAAAATTTTATGTACCAAAAATTAGTAGTTGATCCTCATCATTAGAACCACACGTATAAGTGGAATTTATATTGTTGGAATGGATTCTTAGCAACTCACTTTTCTCGTAATTGAATATTATATTATTGATCAAAAAAATAAAAAAAAATCCTTAATATGGTTACATGGGACCCAATGTAATGAACGAATTAGATTTTTTAGACATGCAACGCATCGCTCCAATATGTCACACATGTACAACCTATTTAATCATCCCACTTTATTTAGACACAACCATTCTCCATATCTCTCACCTCATTTAATGCATTCTTTAATTATTTTTACAGACGCGATTTGGCTAAAGTGGCTGCCACTAGCCCGTGGCTAATGGTTGGTGCTCTGTGGCCCCACTATAAGGTATGTGTTTTATCCATGCCATCCATCCATTTTTACAGATCATTTTATGCCTTGATCCAAAAAATGAGGGGAATATAAATCTCAAGTGGATCGCACCACAAGAAAACAGTAGTGATTGAATACACACCATTAAAATCCTCCTAAGGCCCATTGTCCTATTTATTTGACATCCAATCTGTTGATTATGTCATGAAGATCTAGATGAAGGTAAAAAAAACAAAGATCAGATTGATCCAAGACTTTTATGGTCCCCAAGAAGTTTATAATAGTAGACGTTCAATCAACACTGTTTCCTGTGATGTGGTCCACTTGAAATTGGAATATACCTATTTTTTGTTGTCATACCATAAAATGATATATAAAAATAGATGAACAGCATGGATGAAACAAATACATCATGGTGAGGCCCACAGAGCACCGACCACTAGCCATTGGTAAGTGCCAGGGTCACTAGCCAACCCGCTCTCCATCTTTACAGCGCTGGAACTTCCAACCCTACATGGAGTGGATTAGGTGCAGCCCTGTCCAAGCACAATAGGGTGCATCCCTTACCATGGGGCTTAATTTGATGTATGTATTATATATCCATGCAATCCAACCATATTTTCAATTCATTTTAAAACACTATTCAAAAAATAAAATAGATATAAATCTCAGGTGGATCACACCATAGGAAACAATGGTGATTAGCCATTAGAAACATTTTGTAAACCACAAAATTTTTGGATCAAGAAAATTTTATTTTTTTATGTTTTCACTTTCCCATAATCTAGGTTTTTATAACTTTATCAATATCTCAAGTGGAAAATAAACAGTAAAATGGGCCTTAGGAAGTTTTTAATGATAAATGTTCAATATCAAATATTTCTCATCGTCGTGTGGTAGTCCTGAGAATTTTATCTTTTCACTTTTTGGAATCTTGCTATAACATTACCTTAAGATATGGACCAATGGCATGGATATATAATACATATACTAAGGTGACCCCACGGTGAAGGATGCACCATATTATGTGAGGACCATGCCATACCTATATTCGCTGGTTTTTTTTTTTTTTTTTTTAATTATTGTTTTGGCAAATGCCCCTTTTTTTGGAATGATGAGCGGGGAGGGCCCTTTTCTCTTTTGCGGAGAGGAAGGCTAACATTGATTTTTTATAAGGCCCACCGTGTGATGTATATATAAGATCCCGTCCGACCATCAGGTTTGTAATCTCATTCTAGTTAAAGATTCAAAATATCAAGTACGATATTTGATTCAAGTAGGCCACACAAATAGAACAGTTGATGCAAAGATGTTTACCCTTAATTTTTATAGGGCCCACATTTATCGTTATGTGAAATCCACTCCAGCCATTCGAGGCCACACCAAAAGCCATGTATGCTACCAAAATATCATGCTTACATGTGATTCAAATAGGCCCCATCAAAGGAATCATTTTGAATGGTGAGATTTTTTTACACTATTTTCAATTATGTGGTCCACTTGAATAATGGATGGGGCTAATTTTTGGACCCGAGGTCTAACATGAGGTGATACACATGATGATCAGATAAAATTTCACGTTAACACCATGGTAGGTCCCATGACTTTTGATCGTTTTATAATAAGAGCCTATTAAAAGCCACAGAAACAACAACCATTAATTAGCATTAATTAATCAAACTAGTTGGACGGTCCAACTAGTTGTGTGTGAGCATTACTCATATATATATATATATATATATATATATATATATATATATATATATATATATATATATATATATCCATCAAGAAATTTATTATTCCTCTTACATCAAAAGAGACTTAAGGAGGAGTTTTATACAAATGAGAAGAAGATCCTCAACTTAGGCTTGAGAGGAAGCCCCAAATTATCGCATAGTGATTTTTTTTCTTTGACGATTCCATGGTTTTTCTTTCTCAGATTGAGAAGGTTTTCCATGTAAAATTAGTGTGTATTTCTACTTCTCATATCATTTTCTTTCTATTTTATACTCATTGTGATTTTGTGGGTTGGTTTCTACAAATAATGCACCTTATGTGTGTGTAGAAATTCATTATCTCTCTCTTTAAACTCATAAAGGGAGGCCACAACCTCGTATAGTGAGTGATCCAACAAACTTAATGCTCATCCATTAAGCCCCATTAGAACTTGGTAAAGCTTAACTTTGCCTTTTGAAAATACCTTCGTCATCATATCCGACAAATTCCCATCTATATGACTTTTCTTTAACTCCAACACATCACATATCTAATAATATTGCAGGTTGATGGGCTTTGTCTTGGAGTGATGTGTTGGATTCTTGGCTTGATGTATAACACTCTAACTATCGTAATTAACCATGGACTCTTTTCGTCTAATGCCCAAATCTTTGATGATATTCTTCATCCATAACATTTTCTTACATGTCTCTATGGTTGTAATATACTTGGATTCAGTGCAAGAGAGCAAAACAAAATTTTGCAACTTAAGACTGCCATTAAACTGCTCCTCCTGTAAATGTGAACAAGTAGACTAAATTGTACTTCTTTGAATCCATATCTCCTCTCAAATCTACATCTATATATCCCACTATCTCTGGTTTATCATTTTTAAAATACAAATACATCTTGAAAGTAACCCTAAGATGCCTATAATCCACTTCATTGAGCACAATGCTCATTGCTAGGATTACCAAGAAATCTACTCGCAACACATATGCTATATCGGGTCTATTGCAAACCATAGTATGCATCAAGCTCCCCACTATCGATGCATAAGGAGTGGTTATCCATTTATTTTTTCTTCTCATTCTCATTGAAAGGGGTTTTTTTAGTAGGGATCAATTTGAAGTGTCCTACAAGAGGTGTTGCAACCGGCTTCGCATTTGTCATCTTGAAGTGATCCAACAACTTCTTGATATACTTTCTAGCTGCTTCTCTTGAGAGATTCACATTTCCAAGATTTGCTTCATTGGTCCCAAGTCTTTCATGGCAAAAGATCCGTTCAAGGCTTTCTTTAACCTGTCAATCATGTGCATGTCTTGCCCTACAATCAGCATATCATCTACATACAGATAATGAATGATGAAATATTTACTTTTGGAGAACTTCTTGGTGCTTACACAATGAACCGCCAAATATTTATGGTAGCCATGATTTACCATGAATGAATCAAGCTTCTTATACTATTAATTTGGTGTTTGCTTCAACCCATACAAATCTTTCTTTAACTTGCAGATCATGTACTCATGGCCTTACACCTTGAAGCTATCTAGTTGTTCCATGTAAATTTCCTCATTCAAGTTAATCTGAAAGAAATCTACCTTGACATGTAGTTGTTCTAACTCCAAATTCAAGCTTGCCACAAAACCCAACACCACACGAATTGAAGACATCTCCACTATGGGTAAAAAGGCCTGATCAAAATCAATACCATTTTTCTGCATGTCGCCTTTTACTGCTAACCATGCTTTATAGCATTTTTGTTCATTTTTATCTTAAAACTTGTAGACCCATTTTGTCTTCAATAGTGTTCTACCCTTTGGTCTTTTCACATACTCATAAGTTTCATTCTTATGTAAGGTATCTATCTCATCTTACATAGCTTTCTTCCATTTATGCTTTTGAGCATAAACTTGAGCTTCTTTATAGCTCACCACAATTTGTCATCATCACATATTTTGAACTAGGATACCTTATTGATGACGTTCTACCCTTTGGTCTTTTCACCAACTCGTAGGTGCCATTCTTAGGTATTTATCTCATCTTACATAGTTTTCTTCCGCTCATGCTTATAAGCATAAATTGGGCTTCTTTATAGCTCACCACAACTATCATCATCACATATTCTGAACTACGATACTTTATTGATAGCTTAGGTATCTTTGTACTCCTTGGCTCTAATATAGTTGGCTTATGCAAAGAATCTCTCCTCTTGCATAGTTTTCTTCCACTCATATTTGTAAGTATCAACTTAGGCTCAATCATGACCACTGTCTGCCTCTCATACAAAGAATGCAATTTCTTCGATAGAGATTGTGTCGTGGATTCATTTGACACATGATGGAACACCACATTATCTAACCATTACCAAATTGTTCTGATAGCCTCCCAATCTAACCTCTCCCATTCATCTTCCATCATAGTTTCAAGCCTTTTCCCTTCAATGGGTGTATACAAGTTTTTACAATAGAGTACATCTTCCACATTGGCCTTCTATATCAACCAATTGCTTCCATTGAGACTCACCATCTTTGGCATAGAAATTTTCATATTGATTTGTATGAACAAAGCCCCAAAAAAATCTAAAGCTCTGATACCACTTTTGTAGGAGAAGATGCAAAATTCTTTTCCACTCTGTGAACCACTTGGGAATTTCTACAAACCTATAGTGTACTATTTGTACAAACCAACCCACGAAACTATAATAAACATAAAATGGAAAGAAATTTAGAAAATAGAGAGAGAAATGCACACATGTAAAATCTTCTCGTTTCGAAAAGGAGATAAACCATCACACCTTGAAAGAAAAATCTACTATGCAATAATTTGGAGATTACGAACTTCTCAAACTAAGTTGAAGACCTTTTTCTCATTTGTATGAGTCTCTCTTGATGCAAGAGGAAGAACAAATCTCTCTAGGTTTTTTTTTTCACATATAGTTTTCTACAACTCTCTCTCTCTCTCTCTCTCTCTCTCTCTCTCTCTCTCTCTCTCTCTCCTTGTGTAAGAAAAATGAATAAGTTTTTTTTTCCTCTCATTTACCCTCATATACATGTAGATAACACAAGGATGGACCATACCTAACATTAACTGTTTCATGCTCCATGAAAATCACTCCACCAACTAACAGGAACATAAAGCCTGAGGCAGACTTCTTGCTAGTAGAGCAGTATTAAAAACTGCTCAAATATCCAACCTCCTCTACGCAATCAGTCTTCATATATCTGACCTTGTAATTTTTCATTTCTTGCAAGTACCATATCACTCTCTTCAAAACTTTCCAATGACTCATTATAGAATCACTTAGACATTTCCCCAGCACCCCAACTGCAAAATTAATATAAGGATTTGTGTAGGTCTACACATATATCACAAGCCATGCCGTGGAAGAATAGAAAATCCTTTTATCATGATTCCTTAACATGGTAACTAAACTTATTAGCCCTTACCAAATAGGCCTGGCAATGGGCATGTGCCTTGGGCCTGGATTTTGAATGGGTCAGGCTGCTAGGCTTATTCAAGATATTGATTTTTCTTGGCCCAAACCCAACCCATTGCCAGGCTGCCAGCCCTATCACCAAATCACTGCTAGAGAAAATATCATCTATATATAGTATTAGGGACTTGCTTGCACTGACATTCATCCTTAAATATGAAGAGCGCGGTGTTATCATTAACTTAAGATAACATTAATGCGAAGCTAATTTAAGTCTTTAAACAAACTTTGTAAGCTAATATTTGTGGGCTCGCCTCTCCATTTGTCAGAAGCCTCCCATGGTGCTGACATAGCCGAGTTGTGTGAGATCAGGGACACTCATCATGGAGGTTTGCAGGTGAGTTTTCCTTATCCTCAAGATCAGATGGGCCCGCCATTCTTGTGTGTGACGCATGTTTGGAAAACCATGGATTATTCTTCCTCCAAGTATCCATTTTTGTGACCCACGAGATTAGTTGACCTGCTGGATTTTGGCTAAGAAATTGCAAGGGCGTGCCAAACTGTCAATGGAACTGATGGAATTGTGCAGGTGGACCACTCACCTTTCCATGGGCCTGAAATCTCATACCATATCATCAGATTTTCAGTTGGTACATTGGGGTACGTCCATGTGTCAATGATCCAAACTGTTATGAGTTACAGGCCTTACTTATATGGCTAGTGCATTAAAGACCTCATGATCCTAAGCCCTAAACTGGTCGACATAAAGAAGACTTTTAAATACAAATTCCACATGCAATGAAAATTATGTCCAAAATTTGATGGCTAGGATCATCCAATGTGGGGAAGCTTCAGTACACAGACCATTCATGGTGAGGCCCATCTGATCAATGATTAGGATTATCAAATCATAGGCCCACTTGTACCAAGCATCTACAAAACAAAAAATGATGGGCCCACCTGAGAAGAAGAGTACATACCAGATTCTGGGCCAGCACATGTTTGGTTTGACACCTGCCTGATGAATGGACCTGATATTTTTTACTAAACACCAATGTCCAATATTCTAAGAAAAAAAGATAAAAAAGACAATGTCATCCAAACAACATTTCCAGGTAAAATTTAATTTCAGGAACTAAGTTTTTAGAATTTTCTTTTCGTAAAAGTATCCAAGGATGTCAACCAAGTAAACCCTAAGCAAATCATCACCTGCAACAAGAAAAATGTATGAGTTACATGGGCCACAAAACTGATCAAATGACTTCTGATTAACTGAAAACAAGCCATAGGCCTCTATGCGCGCCTGCACGATGGAAGTTGAATCTTTGAAAAGTTAAACATTTAGACCTAAGAAGGGTGGTGGCAACATCATTCTAAAACTCAATTCAACTTGAAACTCAGTCGAGTCAACTCAAATGGGTGAGATTTCAAGCCGAGTCTCTACCCTAACTTTGGAAGACCTCGCTACATGTTAGACTCAACTCGATGACTCGAACTGAATCCCCAGGGAGTCGGTGTGTAATCTTTTGTAAAACACACTTAACCAGTGCACCATGAATTGGTTTTTTGCTAGAGTAGCTAACTTTTTTTTGTTCTTACACTGATTTTAATTAATTGAAATATCAAACACTAATCCTATTATTGTAATTTAACATTATTAATATCGTGTCGAGTCAGGTCAAGTCTTTGAGACTTGAGTCAATACAACTTGATGAACATTTAGTCAAGTCGAATTTTCGGGCTTTTGAACTATGGTGGAAGGCACCAGTTGATGGTACAAGCAGCGGGATGCAAGATTTGAGGCAGATGTATAACAGCAGAGCGAATTTTAATTGATATTATCAGTACAATACAACATTATACCATCTTATGAATATGCCCATTTGATTTAAGAGGGTTATCTATATATCTAGCAACGCTAAGAGACCGTTTGGACAGGGCACTGCCCGAGTGGATGTTTTGTTCTCTTCTTTTTATTTTAACCTTGTTTTTATATATATTTTATATCTTTTGTAATTAAAACACTAATACTTCTCTCCATCTTAGACACAGTTAACTGCCTGGACTAAGGCCCATGTTCTCTACCTAACTGGCAATACATAACTGTTAACTGATCATTGCTATATGTTTAAAACTATTCCTGCTTTCATTAATCAATCCCTCTAACCTTCTGAAATGAATAGCATAGCTTCTTTCATGACCCTTATTGCCGCCAATGCAGCCGTTGGAATTACGGATGGATTCAACATTAGTAATTCCATAGGTTGGCGAAAACCTGAAGGAATAGTGCTGATGTTTTGGCCGCCAAAATCAGATTCCACATAGGAGATTCTCTATGAGTGGACAGTGGTCCTTTTTGTGAGTATTGTAATGACTACGGGTAGTTTCTATTTTTTTTTACTATGGACAGGTCTTTACTTGACTCAACTCGATATTTTATAATTAATTCAATATTATTTTATAAATATTTTTATTCAGTTGCATGAGATAAATATTTTTTTTTAAATAAAAAATTGAAGAAATATTGAACAATTGCACTTGGTGTGCTGGTTAGTGGCATTCCTACATTAGGGAGAGGTGTTGGGTTCAAGAGTATTGACATCATTCGAAAATTTGAAAATTATCTCAGATGGATGATCAAAATTAGAAAATGAAATACCTGAAAAGGAAAATATTGGTCATTCAATGAAAATTTATAGGTACTTGGTATTTATCAGTAGCATTGCATTATGATAAACTGCTGACACCTAACAGCACTGACATCATTTTTTATTTATTTATGTATTTATTATTTTTTTTGAAAGATAACAGCATTGACGTCATTAATCAAATATTCAGCCCAAAATCAATCATGCGTCTTCCAATACTTCACATGACAGCCTTTTTTTTTCCTTAAATAATTCTAGGAGAATATGATGCAATCTAAAGATATACAACTAATGCAAACAAGATGCTTTAGTGATTCTCTAGTATGAAGTATGAAATATCAGGTATGAGCTAGATCTGACCATGATAGGGGGAGAAAAAGGAAATAATAATCATATAAGTTCATACCTTGTTTGGAGCTGGACATCCCTAACCCTGTGAAATATTGGGTCTTGTATCTTGGCATTCAAAGTAGCCTCATCCTCCCGCACAAAAATGGAAAAAGTGGTCAACATACTAAAATGTTTCAGCAAAACAGAGCTTTTTTTTTATATAAAAAAAAAAAATTTAAATATGAGAAAACAGAAAGCTAAATGAGTAGGATAGAAGAACAACCAACTCTCATGCCAATTAAAGATGAGAACCAAAAGTAAATCCACTTTTCATTAATAATGTGAAATCAGTAATTATAAAAAAGAAGAAGAAGAAGAAGAAGAAGAAGAAGAAGAAGAAGGGCTGATTGAATACAGAAACTTCTATTTGTGGATAATGAAAATCGTTAAACAAGTGAAAGAGATCCATTAAACAAAAACTTAACCGAAAAAGAGAACATTACAGAAGGAATGAGTTCCTAATAAAATTCAACTCAAAAACCTCTTATGCAAGATGGATGTGGACAATGTTAGCTTATCCAGAAACAGAAGGACAAGCAAATGTTTAACATTGAGGCAAGCTTCAAATTTAATAAAACACAAAACCAAGAAACTGAGGTTCCATATGCACATGCTTTGCCAAGAAAAAGGCACTCTTAGAGTCACTTTCCACCACAAAAGTCTGCAGCAGTGATTTAAAATATCAGTATTGACGCATGTATTGCACCGTTGGGAAACAAAAACATATCAGTATCGCATGAGAAATATTGCATGAATTGGGGAATGTATCAGTATAAGGGAAACATTGGGAGAGTATGATGAAATTTTTCAATGATTATACACTCTTGAAAACATTACAAAAAACAAGTATGCACAATGAGTTTTCTTGTATAGGGTCCTAAACTATGTGTTGTCTATAACATAAGTGATGCAATTATATACAAAATGAGTTAGCTTAATCCATAACCACATCTAAGAAAGATGGATGGATAAATCTACATTGTTTTTTCAAATTTAAATGGAGATCTTTTCCAGTTGAAGGATCTTCTGACATTGAGCAAAAATGGAGAATGATCATATGCAACTCTGTCCAGATGGTGAAGAAAACAATGCTTCTTCTTTCCCATTCTAAATCTACCAGAGTTTGATCCAACCATTCTGCAAAAAAAATGGTTTGCTTGCGATTGTTATTCCATGTGAATGGGTGCTTTGAATCTCCAATATTCAGGAAGTCACAATCAGAAATGATTTCCTGAAATCCAGTAACAAGAAACAGATTGATTGATGGACCTTTTGCTTCTCATATAGTATGGCATTGAAGATCCCCATAATACACCATGGAAACCTATTAGCAGCAGCTCCATCCGCTAAAATATTCCATAAGTCTCTATGGGGCCTGAGTTTTGTTGAGGCATACACAACAGGAACTAAAATACAGTTATTTCAACTTTTCTTCAAATTTTCCATATCAATGTGCTAAGCTGAAGAACCAAGCATTTTTAAATTCCAAATGCTCTCCTTTGACTAGTACCCAGATGGAACCTTTTGAGGATTGGAGATGAATGAAACAATACCATATGAATTGATTTGGAGCGACTGTAAAGAAGAGAAATTGCATTTGGGGTTACTGAGCTTAGGTAAGGCTTGCCAACCAACACTTTTTTTGTGGGGGGTTTGCCATTCCCCTACAACTCCAATACAGGATAAAAGACATTTAGAAGTAAGGGATGTTGAAGAATTTTGGGAAAAAACTAGAGAAACCAAGAACCAAGTATCATTTAGAAATGAAATTAGATTCCGAACTTGGCAACCCAATGGATTAAGAATGTAGAACCAATTTTTTTGTTGTGATCATATTTCCATGAAGGGGCCAAGATGTGATCATTTCATGAACAATATTTCAGTCCTTCAACATCACATTCATGAACAATATTTCAGTCCTTCAACAGTAACATTCATGAGTATCAACCGTTACTGATTATTCATGTTATGGATATATAGACAATGGAGATTTAAATCAAGAAGAACCAAGACGGCCATCTGGATGGCAAAAGTTACCCCAAATGTAATGAAATATTTGAGGAAGAAGACGTGAATTATGTGACTTTTTCGTCTTTCACTGTACTATGGAAGAGTCTAAAGTACTATGTGTTGAGGGCAATTCAATGTATGACTGGAGGAACATGTATGTGATTGCTGCCAATGGCAAGTTTCAGGCTTGCTATGCACACCAAGGTTTTGAATAACGGCATTGGCGGGTGTATTGGTCAGATCCGAAAATGATAAGATATGGGGTGTACTGGTTTGTATCAGACACATTAGATGATACCGGCTTGCATTGGCTGGAAAGTTTTTGGTCCAAAAAATCTTGAAAAAAGTATTAGAAAAATAGGAAAAAAATGTAAGACAACAGAATCTATCATTTTATTGTATCTTTAACATGTATTCGATCAAATTGCATATTAGAGCATTCTTGAATGTTGTTTGTCACCTAGACTTGTTGAAAGTCAATCAATTATCCTAATCAAATACAAATCAAGCATGATTTAGTGGATTATGATCCATTTCAATGAAATACAACAAACAGAAGCAGAAAAAGGTGATCGTTTACCCGTTTTCCAAATTTTCTCCAAAAGGATCCATTCTGCTTTGCCTCATGAACCCCACTCAAGTCTTGCATTTTTATTCCCAAAACAGGCCTAAATCTAGGCTAAAATAAGATTCCAAGATTCCTCTATGGTTGAAATGAAAAGAATTTTAAAAAATAAGGGGTCATTTGAATGCCTGTAAATGGTTTCAGTTGTAAATGATTTACAGGTGTAAACCGTTTACAGCTTGTCCTGTTTGGCTGTAAGCTGTAAATGATTGCTGCTGTTTGAATAGCCTGTAAATTGCTTAAGTCCTGTAAATAGAGAGCCAATATTTAAAATATAGCCGTTATGCTGTAAATGAAGAGCCTGTAAAGGAAATCCCATCTTTTGCCTGTAAATGAGATGGAAATAAATGTTGTAGATGATTTCGAGGCAAAAAAAGATCATCCGAATGCAGAGTGTAAATGATTTCCCTGTAAATTATTTACAAATTATAACCTCATTTACAGGCATCTAAACGACCCCTAAGGGAAATTAAAAATAATTTTTTTTTTTTTTAAAAAAAAAATGGAAAAAAAGGGCCTGTTTATGTCTGTATTAGCCATATCAGCATGACTCTAGTGTATCGGTACCATATGGGAAAATATCAACCCATATACGGACCATATTGGCTAGCAATATCATAACCAACATTGACAGACTGAAATCATTCCAAACCTTTGGCACAAAAGATAGAGAACAGAAAATCAATACTCATGTCAAATTCATTACATAGGCCATTAATCTGATAGGGCACATCAATTGACGGTTTGGAACAGCAACTGTGGGACCCATCAGACCTGTTATGGGTAAAACTGGACTGACCAAACGACTCTAATCAGATGAAAGCAATGAAGGCAAACAGCTCGAATGAGAGATTGGTAAAGAGCTCGGCCCCAGATGCCGACTACAACACCCGCGACTAATCAATCCAAGCATTATGAGTGGTGGCCTTGGTCGCCTAGTTGATATTTCACTGTCGCGACCAAGGGACAGCTATGGACGCCGACCTGGTCACAGAACTCGATCCCGGCCAAAGCAACTTAGAGGTCGGCTTCGGCTATCCACCATGACTTCCTCATATGCTGACCACTGGGAGATGTCCCCTCCATATACGGAATGGATTACCTCCCCGAGATCTTCACCGAGATAAGCATCATATACCAAGGGGAAGATCCCTTGTGTGATACGTATTTACACAGTGAAATCAGTACCAAACACGAAATAGACTTCAAGGGGTTATAAATAATAACCCTACCTATGGTAGAAGGTATGCACTAATACCCTAATTCGACTAAATCCAGAGTGTACTTATTCTAACTTAGGCATCAGAGGTTCCCCGGCTACAACCAGGGCCCCCATTGTCACTCAGTTTTGCAGGTACACGACGGGCTAACAGGGACGACCAGATCTTAGCATCAACAAGACCAATAATATGGATGTGTCAACAGGCTCCAGAACTAGTTCCTCCCCAAATGAGTAATAAAGAGATAAGGACAAAATAATAATAATAATAATAATAATAATTAATTACCTCTTCTTTTTTCCTTTTCTCCTCCCTCTTGAGAGAGAGAGAGGAGAGAGATGCCAACGTGGCCCGGGATACAGACCCAAACCATTCGTGAGGCGAGGGCCACCGCGTATCACATAAGCTGGCCCAACTGCTTAAGCATAAAACCTGTGAATAAGGACACGGATTGTGTCCAATCTCGCCAGGACTCGTTCTATGCAGGAGCTCCAAGGGCCCACCATAATGTACACTATGTGTTTTATCCACCCAGTCCAGCAATTTTTCTGGATCATTTAAGCATGATCTCAGAAACTAGGCAGATCCCAAACTTTAAGTGTACCACACAACAAAAATGGTGGAAATTCAAAAATCAAGTGTACCACACCATAAAAATGGTGAGGAATGAAAGCCTACATGTTAAAACTCCAAGGTAGTTTGTGTTTTCCATTCATTCAGGTCTTCGTGACCTTTTTAACAGGTTGGGTGGGAAATAAACATCACAAGGACAGCTTCAACGGTGGCATTATTATCCCCTCTGCTTTGTATGTATGCCTTACTTAAGCCTTCGATCTACCTTTTTTTGGGCTCATGCCTTAAATTGATCTATTAAAATGGACCAGGAAAAATGACGCAGGGAAGGATGTGATGAAGATCATTGTCTAGCTCAAATATGCAAAATTTTGAATCCACAAACTTATTCTTGAATCCAAGGAAAATTTAAAATTTTATTAATCAATAATTCTCAAACTTCCCGATTATAATATATGTGTTTTATCCACGCAGTCTAGCCATTTTTATAAATCATTTTAAGTATGATCCCAAAAATGAGGCAGATCCAAAACTCAAGTGTAACACACAATAAGAAATTGCGGGGAATGAAAGCCTACAGGTTAAAACTCCCTGATAGTTTGTGTTTTCTATTCATCCAGGTCTATGTGACCTTTCGAACAAGTTAGATGGGAAATAAACATCATAACGAATTGTAGGGTAACTTCAACAATGGCATTATTATCATGATTGCTTCCTACGGTGTGCTCCCTCTTAAGCCATGGATCTGCCTCATTTTTGGGCTCATGCCTAAAAATGATTTATTAAAATGGATGGATGGCATAGATAAATGATGCAGGAAAGGGTGTGAAGAAGATCACCGTCTACGTCAACTATGCAAATCTTTGAATCCACATGGTTATTTTTTTATGCAAGGAAAATTTAGAATTTTATTAATCAATATTGCTGAGACTCCATGATTACATCACTTATAAAGAAGAGAATAAACCTTAATTAGGAGGGGAGTGGATTAGGTGTTACCCAGGTAACACCTTAGTGGGTGTTATACCTTGGGGTCCACCTTGATAATGTGTTGTATATCCACGCCATCCATCCATTTCTCCAACCTATTTTAGGACGTGGTCTAAAAAATTAAGCAGATTCAGATCTTAGATGGACCACACCACAGGAAAAAATGGTGTTTAAGTGCATCACCATTAAAAATTCCAAAGGGTTCGTCGTAAGGTTTTTGTAATGTTTATTTTCCATCCAATCGGTTGGTAAAGTCAAGAAGACCTAGATGAAGGGAAATACAAAGATCAGCTTGATCCAAAACTATTGTGGCCCGCAAAAAGTTTTTAATGGTCATTCATCACTGTTTTTAGTGGTATGGTCCACCTGAGATTTAGATCTTCTTAAGGTTTGGAATCTCATCTTAAAATGAGATGGAAAAACAGATGGATGATGTGGATATACTACAAATACATCAAGGTGGCCTCCACACGGTTAGGGTAACACCCACCTAGGAGCTACCCGAGTAACAGCTAATCAGTCCCCGATTAGGAGTCCTAATTCGACTAAACTAGAATTTACCCAAATTAATAAAATTTACTAAAATAAAATCTTAATTTAATCATGTGGGATAATTCCTAGGATGATTAGAAGCAATTCCTAAAAAGATTGCATATGCTTAAAACTCTAAAACAAAGGAGATATGTCCAAATAAAAACTCACTGAAAGTAATAAGTTTTTCATAAAACTGTAATTTTGAATTAGAATGAAGTGTTTTCTCACAAAATTGACCAACACAATCTACTTACGAGGGTCGGTTTCCACTCTGAATAGCCTATTACAGTAAAATTTTGAGGTCGTGCGTCTTGTAATGATATTTGGATCAAAAGTAATAGCTGATTTATGGTTCACACTTCGAATGACAATTTCTCCCTTTTCAGAATGAATTTCCTTGATCTGGACATTACGTCATGCCCTACATTGGACTAGGCCTGGATATGATGGACTATGTCCACTTCCATTCTAGCTTCTTTCGGTCCAATTATGCCAAGAATAAGTCTACGGCCCACTTGTGGACGTCGGAGGGAGGATTTCCTAGGGGATGAGAGATGGACTCTCTTTTTCTACTAGTTGTCTCACTCGAGGGCTTTCATTTGGGGATAAAAGGGCATTGTATTTGACCAGAGTCGCCACTAACCAATTATTATGATTTTACAGTCGGTTAGACGCTTTAAAAATGCTTAGGATTGAGAACCTGGAGATCCTTAACCTTAAGTTGACTCGTGAGTTTATGCTCCAAAGATTCCGAGTAAAGGATCGCAGTTATAGAGAGTGAAGGTATTAGGCACCCACTCTACCTGTACAGATGTATGGTCTTTACTTCACAAGATATGACCAATTTTTTAGGAATATAATTAGTTCTCGCATGTAGGATGTGTAGTACAATGGCAATTGATCGATCCAAATTTCTAATGGGTAGGATCTGATTATATTACCAAGCCACAGATCATATGTTCAAAATGATCTAGTGCAGGGTGAAAAGTATGTAGAAATGTGATGTATGGGATGTTTGATGTTGTATTGATGCTTATGATAAAATGACGACTAACTGCCTAAAGTTTCTGGTAGACCTGTTCCAATTGTATCAGTAAGCCTCAAAGCATATGTCCGCCAGTCAGATGCGAGAAAATGATAGAATACAATGTATATGACAAAACAACGGCTAATGGCTAAGGTTTTTGGTGGACCTACTCCGATTATATCGACAAGCCTCCAAGCATGCACCCACCAGTTAGATGCGAGAAAATGATGAAATGCAATGCCGTGCTGATGTATATGAGGAGCAGAGGGTTGAGAAGGGAATGAGTGTCGCACGATGCTAATGCTCTGATTTGATGAAATCGATTGAAGTTTGAACAATTGGATAAACGATAGTATTGTAACGCTAGATCGATCGAGTGGCTCATATTTGAACTTAGGTGGCTCAAGAGGCTCATACTCTGGCTAGCTTAGGCTAGACTGGGGCTGGATTCTCTCTCTTACTCTCACTCTCCTTGGTGGAGAGATGGTTAGATGGCTAAAGCTTTAAGGGATGAGGAGGCTCTGAAATGGGAGTGGATGCTTGGAAATGAGAGTAAATGCCTGAAATGAGAATGGAGGGGGGGCTATTTATAGGCTCTAAACCTGGTTTTCTGGTAATTGTTGGCAATCCTAAGGGAAAAAGGCTATTGAAGGGATAGGATTGGAGATTACCATATGGCATCATCTCATGGGTTGGATTAGGTGGTAAAAGGGTAATTTTGGGTAAGGAGATGGATATTGAAGTAAATACACATCAACCACATACTTAGGACTAGAAAAGGGAGTTTTCACATACTTAAGGGACGCCACCCCAAAGAGGGGGAGTGTCATGTGGCCGCCGGCAAGGTGGTTGTCACCATTCCCCACTTCGACTCCCTGCTTTTGCAGGCAACCTCCTCCAAGTGTATGGATGATCTACTATGAAGGTTTAGGTTCCTAAGGTTTAGGGTTAGGCTAACTAGTTTGACTGGGTTTACTGGGTTGAATGGACTGACTAGGTTAAGTTTAGGATTTAAGATTGGGGTTCCTAAGGTTTAGGGCTCTCGGATTAGGATTTTGGTTAACCATCCATCAATTCAAATTCAATTAGCTTATCAGCTTGGAGTGGGGTGTCTACATACGACCCTCTTTGGCAAAGGTTGTGTGCAGCCAAATGCTAAAGTGAGTGGACACCCTACCTTTACCAGTCAATCATGAATTGCGATATGGATTTGTTGCTTGCCTTTGTGTCTATGTCATCTGGTTGCCTGGAAATAGATAACTCACACATATTGCAAGGGTTTGAGGAAAACCTTACGATTGTCCCTGCACAAGACGTCAAACCCAACCCCTTCACTCTTGATCGGTACTAACATCGAGAAGGTACAATAGAGCTCATGCACTTTCTGCGGTCTTATGATGATACTGACCCGTACTGGATTATATGTTGCCTCCCAGATCACCTTAGGAGTACTTATTTTTCTTGATCGTAAAAGTGGTTAGCTGTCTTATACTTTCTATGGCCTTACGAGGAACTCACTACACCGACTTGAACTCGATTAAATTCCACAAGCAATAATGCATAGGTATATGTAGTTGACCTTTTTTTATGCAATCTTCTGATTTTGATACTTATGTTATAATTTATCTTTTTCATCATTTGAATGCTTTTGTAACTAGTCTTGGCCTACCGTCTTTTCATATCATTAACATTTAATACAATGGAGCTGATAGTGGAGTTCAATTCGATCGTACTTTGATGTGCATTTGGATCCGATAATCTCCAAGGAAACCACAAGATATCAAATCTTATTTGATTTTGTGCTGATTCCCACCCTGAGATATGGAAGATCACTTAGAGCCTTGAAAATCTGACGCTTTATTTTGAAAATATTTTGTGAGTTTAAACTCGCCCGACTTTGGGGAGTGATACTTCGTGGGGGTTTTTATTACAAGATGACTTACTGGTTGTCTCCACTGGGGATGTCAATGGGACTTCAACTAAGCTAGTTTTTATTGAAACATGTGAAGGGCTAGTGTGTATGATGGTTGCGATGCGGATTGTGGATTTTTAAGATTTTATACTTTATTGCTTGGATTTTAGTTTTCATAATTCGAACTGAGATATGCTAGGGATGGTTTATTAGATGCAAGTCTAATTAGTGGTTGTGATCAAGAGTCTGATTAGAGATGGATGATCGATTTTATCGTCTCACAAGGTAATCAGATTTGATTATATTTGGGCTTATTTGGATCATCAGTTATGATCAACTCCGACTTTTATTATGAGTGGTGTGGATTTGTCCATTGTTGGCGGTCAGGATTTCAATTTGCGACCAATCAAGTCTATTGTCCCATGGGTTTAAGGTCAAGATTTCGATCCATGATCAATTCCATTATCCCGTTGTTTTGCGATCAAGATTCCAATCTATGGTCAATCGGATTCATTGTCCCGCTATTTTATAATCAAGATTTCAATCCATGATTGGTCGGATCCATCGTCCCATGGGTTTTAAGATTCCGATGCATGATCGATCAGTCGTCCCACTCATTTGCGGTCAAGATTTCGATCTATGATCAATCCGATCCGTCGTCCCATTCATTTGCGATCAAGATTCTGATATATGATCAAGATCTGTTGTCTCACTGTTTGCGGTCAAGATTCCAATCAATGATTAATCGAATTCGCTGCCCCATAGTTTTACGATCAAGATTTTGATCCATGATCGATTGGATCTATCATCCCACTAGTTTGTGATCAAGATTTCAATCCATGATCAATCGGATCCCTCTTCCAGCTGTTTTGCGGTTAAGATTTCAACCATGGTCGATTGAATCCGTCATCCCATGGGTTTGCAGTCAAGATTCCAATCTACGATCGATCAGATCCGTCGTCCCGCGAGTTTGCCGTCAAGATTTCAATCCACAATCGATTCTGTTGTCCTGTTGGTTTGTGGCTCACTAGGGATTTGGAAATGTTTTTATATTTTTGAAAGGTGTTCCAATCCATCGAACTACGAGTTGACGATCGGAGTTGATGCCTGTTTTTATTGAGAATATTTTTGAAGATTTTTGAAATAGTAATCAAGTCCATTGGATCGTAAATTTACGGTTGTGACCGATGCTTGTTTTTATTGGAATATTTTTTAGATTTTGAAGATGATCTAGTCCATTAGATCGTAAATCAACGGTCGCGATGGATGTTGGTTTTTAATGAAAATGTTTTTAAGATTTTTGAAAGATGATCTAATCCATCAGATCATGAATTGTCAGTCGCAATCAATGTTAATTTTTATTAGGATGTTTCGAGCTTTTGAAAATGAACCGGTCAATCGGATCGTGAATCGATGGTCGCAATCGATACTAGTTTTTATTGGAAAATGCTTTTATAATTTTAAAATGATCCAGCCTATCGGATTGCAACTTGATGGTCACAATCGATGTTGGTTTTTGTTAGAAAACGTTTTTAAAATTTTGAAATGATCCAGTCCATCGAATCACAAATCGACGGTCACGATTGACGCTCATTTTTATTGGTAAATATTTTTTAGTGATTTTGAAAGTGATCCAGTCCATCGGATCACGAATCTACGGTCATGATCGATGTTGGTTTTTATTGTGATATTTTTTAGCTTTTTAAAATGATCTAATCCATCAGATCATGAATCGACGGTTGTAATCGATGCCAATTTTTATTCGGATGTTTTGAGATTTTTTAAAACGATCCAATCCATCATATTGCAAATCGACAATCGCGATTGATGTCGATTTTGTTAGAAATACAAACTTGCCTTACCATGTTTGGCTCCTGGTGTTCTCTTGCTTGAGACAGTGATATTATGGGCCATAACATGCTAACTTCTCATTTTCTCACATTGGCTTGTGCCAGCAAGTGAGATTGTTTTGTAGTCGATGAGCTTCATGAAAAGAGACGAGCTCTCATCCTAGAGAGGGGGGGGGGGGGGGGGGGAATAGGACTATACCAATTTAAAAATTAAAGTACTGAAGGATTAAATAAATCAGAATTAATCAGAGATCTCAATTGTAATAATATTGAGAAATTGATTCAAACCTTGTTCAAAGGACAACCTTACACCAAAAATAGATGTTTTAGGTAAGACAACCTGATTTCTTGAACATAGTAAGGATCAAGATCACAAACTAAAACAAGAGAAAAATGAAGAAAGCTAACTATTACAAGCATTCATCACATGTACATGAAAAGATTACAACCATTCAACACATATAAATCACATACATTATTCACCACAAAATACTAAGAGTTATAGTGGTTCGGTGTGTACACCAACTATTCTCAAACAGTCACACCTACTCCACTCACAATAATCATAACCCACGTGATATTGGCGTTCACTAATAATCAATGTTTTCTCAGGTTCACCTTAAAACTTATACAGTTGTGTTTTCAAATGGGCTATCATAATCAAAACCCCATGCTGAGATTTTCTGGCTATCTCAGTCAAAACCAATACAGAGATTTTCTGGATATCTCAAGAAACTAAAAATAAATAAAGAATAATACTTATCTTCTTCTGAAGATGCTCTTTGATGTAGCCCGTAAAACCGCTTCACTTAATGTAAAAATGTTCAGTGTCCAATAACACAATCAAGGGTTCTAGGTTCTAAATTGATTTTAAATTAATTCAAACATTGGGCTACTTGTTTGAATTTCTTAGATCTCACAAGGAAGAGTATGAACTCCCTTTAAAACATAAGATTCATAAAAGAGATCAAGGAATTACAAAAACAAAAAGCTATTATAAGATTTAAAATTACCATGCTATAGCTTGAAGATGATGTGAACTTTTCTCTCTCAAAGTGAAGGCTTTTTGTGGCTTTAATAAATGAATTAGAATGAGAAAATGCATCTATTTATAGGCTAAAAATCGGTTGTTTCGGCTGGTCTAAGGCCTCCTTCGACTGGTCTAAGAATCAACCAAATTTCAAAATTTGGGCGCGATTGAATAAAACTGTTCTTTGACTGGTTGAAGGGCCTGCTCGATTGGTCGAGCAATGCCTTCGATTGGTCGAGAGAGCACAAAATTAGTTGTTGGAGTTCGAGTTGATCTCCCTTCGACTGGTCGAGGGTGTGACCACGACTGTTCGAGCACTCTGCTCGACTGGTCGAGGGTGTGCCCACGACTGATCGAGCACCCTGCTCAACTGGTCAATGAACTACTAGAAAAGTCTATTTTTTTAGTTTGAATCTTGGACTGGTCGAAGTATTTCTTAGACTGGTCAAACCAGAGCTTGGATTACTCAAACTTAAGCTTAAACTAGTCGAATCAAAGCCTAACCATGGTATAAAAAACCTGTGTATGTTTAGCATATAAAAGGACCTAAGTCTAGGGTCTTTCTAGGGTCAGTTATACATGAAATTATTGGACATTAAAGTATATACCTTGAAGTTTCTACTTGAATCTTCAATAGTGTTCAATGGATCTTTTACTTGAAGTAAACTTATAGTTGTAGCTTGATCTTGAACTTGAAGTGATGTAGAGCTCAAACTTGAAGTAACCATCTTCATGTCTTGCACTTTCCAACTTCATGTGTTGATCTTGAAGGTGAACTTTTCATCTTGATTCACATGCATGAGTCACACTATAAGCAGTTTTGTCCCATCAAAATTTGACAAATAAGGGTGCTTTATACATCACAGCACTTACACTTCAGTACTTGTGAGGAGAGAATTTTAGTAAGAGGATTAAAGTATTGGATCAAGGGAAGTGATACTTACCTTTTGGGGATTCCGATGAGGACTGAGAGTTTATTGCTTGGTTTTTGAATTTATTGGGTCGTCCATATGTGTTTTTTGTATGGTACGAAAATGGTAAAAAGCGTTATATTTTTTGTAAGTAAAAGAAAGACATATACATGTAAAGAAAACATATGATAAGATGAAAAGGAGGTTTTTGAAATTTTGTGCATTGCGTTGTCTATGTATGCGTGGTTTGGCCTTGTTGTGCCCGTAGATGTTGGAATCAAAATATTTGACTAGGTCAAATGCCATACCCAGTTTTCTAATCATTCAACGAGGGTCCGGATCCCCTTAAGTTAATGCGCAATGGTATCCTACCCCCGGCCTAAAACTTGAAAAGAGCTTAAAAGAATTCTCTACTCATTCCTGTCATCTTTGCATTTGTTGTATATTCCTGTTGCTCGGATCTTTCATATACCAGTTTTTTTTTTCTCTTTTTTTCTTTAGCCATTATTGCCCACAGCACCCTTTCGAGTTTTCATCGCATCTGGCTTGCTCATCATTTTTGCTCATGACGTCCTTTTGGTTTTTTACCATGTCTCAGGTATTTGATCTTGCCTGCCCATTGGAAGCTTTGTTGCTTTTATCCTTTGAAAGTGCCCTGGTTTGTCAATTAGCGTGAGCATCGAGTCAGTTCATCTACAGAGCCTGATATGAAGATCAATTCAAGTGTCTGCCTCAATCAGATGTGTGCAAGCTCGCCACAGGTAAATCTGAGCCTCACATCCCTTGTCCCAAATCACCAGGTATATTAAAACCCTTAAAAACAAAATAGAACATCATAGGATTTTTGGATTAGAAAATGTTTTTCAAAATAGGAAAATTCTCTAAGTTTTCTTGCCCTGTCGATTATATCGATACACATCTCGATATGATCGACCTGCACTGTCGAGTCCTCAATGCTCCATCGATACCATCGAAAAGAGGACCAAAAATGTCCAGTAACCTCATAACATATCTGGACGAATTATTGATGTATCGATACACCTATTGATATCATCGATATTCAAATCTCAAGTCTATCGAAATCGACTCGATATTATCGATAAACAGATTTTTGGTGCCCCTGTTTTTTAAAGAAAATTTTAAATTCCTTCGATATATCGATGCTCCTTCCGATATGATCTGAAATCAAATATCGATAAGATCGAAAGTCCATCGATGATATCGATTGAGGGTGTGCATTTCTTCCAGCAAATATTTCAGGTTAGTTTTGATCGGGGGCCATTCGAGGAAATCGATATTCATATGTCAATGATATGGAGGCTGAGTCGATTGGATCGAGACTGGACACAATCTGTCTAACAAACTTTTGGTAAATCTATAAGATTTATCGATCCCATCGACACTGCCTTCGATAGCATCGATATGCAAATTCTAATGACATCGGCTGACCCTCGATCATATCTTAAAAACCTGAAATATTTCAAGTCAAGTCTCTCTCATTTTTCAAGTGTCGATGGATCGAACCTATCATCGATGGAATCAGAGTTCAAAATCCGATGGCGTCGACAATCGCTTCGATTCATCGACCAGCTGGCAAAAGGTTTCCAAAGCGTATGACTTTGAGTTGAAGTCATCGAGCAGACCATCGATGATATCAAGAGTATATGGTCGATGATATCGAACTCAGCCATAAATGTGATCATTTTATATCCATTGGAACCTTTTGCCTATTTATAGAGGACTTGTCTATTGTTGTTGTGAGAAAAAGCAAAGAGAGCTTTTGAGTGTTTAACCTTAGATCATATACCCAAAGCCCTTTCTCTCAGGGAAGTTCATCCTCCAATCTACCCTCACCAATGATATTCAAAAGAGTGGATTGGGGAATGAACTTTAGCATTCAAAGATCCTCCAGCTACTACCTTAATGGCAAATCATTAAGCTGGGATGCCTTGAATGCTTAGATGATTGGAACCACTCTATCTTCCTAAAGGAAAACCTTTTGAGAGTTGGATTCCATCATAACCTTGACCTAACCCATCACCATATATCGATACATCTTTTTGTGTTGTGGATCAAGGGAGCAGAAGACTCTTCATCAACAAGGAGGAGGAGATCTTCGGCATTGTGCTAATCGAGACTCATCAACTTATTTGTAAGTATCTAGAGTCCAAGAGGACACTTGTGATCATTTCTTTTTAGGATCGGGTCTTAAGTGGTTCTCACCCTTTGAAGTCCTCAAGAAGGCCTCCGACGGGAGTGTACGTAGTGGGTGCGTTGTGTGGACCCTTGCTCTGTGGAGAGCATAAACATTTAGTTGAAGGTAAACCAGCAAAATCTTAGGTTTGAGGTCAACCGTTGTAAAACCTCGGGTTTGAAGTGAACTGTGTAGAAACCTCCAGTGGGGTCTTATGGAAGATCCTTAGCCAGTGTGCCTAAAAGTGGGTACATTGAGTTGATCCTTGCTCGTGAGAGCATAAACAGTCAACCTCAGTGTAGGTTGTAAAGGTTAAAGGTGAACCTGATTTAAAACCTTAGGTTTGAGGTGAACTGCTGTGAAACCTCCTTAGTGCGGTTACCGGGAGTGAAGTAGATAAGTAGTCGAACCACTATAAAAATGACTGTGTTTGTGATTGCTCTTCTTCTGTGTGTGTGATTTATGTCATTGTATTCATATTTATATATCTGATCACACCTCA
Source organism: Magnolia changhungtana (assembly GCA_030180095.1). NCBI lineage: Eukaryota > Viridiplantae > Streptophyta > Magnoliopsida > Magnoliales > Magnoliaceae > Magnolia > Magnolia changhungtana. The sequence goes on along the minus strand of JASAUF010000051.1, from coordinate 1,325,298 downwards.
CACACATACACAGTCACATCCAACATAAACTAAGTTATATATTGCTATCTCTTGAATAGTTTGTGATTGGATCATCTACTAGGCTTGGAAGCCAGTAGAGTTGCATTTGAGTAATCCTAATAATTGCATATTCATAGGATTAGTGAAAGAGGATTTTTAAATAAATCATAAAAACTTTTAAAAAGTCCTATTCACCCCAGGACACATTGGCATATCCCAACCTCAACTAAAGCGGTCTTCACCGCAATTTCACTCCTTAGCATACTTTTGGATTTTCACCAAGTTTGTTGCATGCCCACTATTTTTTTCTTGAAGTGCCCTTTTGAGTTTTCACTTCTCCTATTTTTATTAGGCATGCTTTCTTCTTTTTTCTTTTTCTTTGATTTCTACAGTGATGGAGGGATCAAACTTCTATCCTTGCTGGCCGACTGGTAGCTCTTCCTCCCTTGGCATGAGTCATAATGGAAAATCTGTTGACTCGAGCTGAGATAATCCTGAGGGGATGTGAGCAGGGATGGGCTTCTTTTTCTTTTATTATCGAATGTTTTCTCTTTTCCTTTTCTTTTCGTTATCGTGGATTGCACGCTCTTATTTTGTCCTCATTCTTTTTCTCTTTTTCTTTTTTGGTTCTTTGACCCTTCTTATTGAAGCACTTATTTAGGGATAAGGAGTGATTCTCAGGATGACTAGTTTTGGTCAGTTGTATTCATCTTTAACATTGTAAATCTTGACATGGTTAGATAAGCTTACCCATTATTGCCATTAATGGGCTCTAGAAAATCCTTGCCCTAGGTTGGTGAGTAGGAGGGCATCTCCTAGAAGAACTCTTCTTATCATTGAGCCATCTCATGTGAGTTTTGAACTTGCCCCTTGAGTTTGATGGATGCAGCGGTACCTGTTGTAAACCCAATCTGACTTTTCTTTCATTGGCTTCACTGTTCATGAGATTTCAACTTGAATTTGTAGGATTGCTTCCATTTCACAAGCTAGCTTATAAAGAGTTTCACCAATAGTTGTGTATATGGATGTGGTTGGTTCAAAGTGCATGTGAAAGCAACCCCATGTTTTCTAATTTTCTTGAGGAGGTCGTCCATCTTTGGATTCATGAAGAGTGTCCTATTATTGATGATGACAGCATGTGATATCCTATAACGGCTAATGATGTTGTTCTTCATGAGCATCATCATGTGAGATGAGGGATGCGGCCTCCATTCACTTTTCGTGAAGTAATTGATCGTCCCGAGTATGAACTCTTGAGTGTTAAATGTTGTCGGGTTGACTTTTCCACTGATGTTGATATCCTGCGTAGAGGATGTCTAGGACCTTGCTAGGAGGTAGAGTTTCAAAGAATACACTTGGATCCAATGTGCATGCTCCTGACACTTTAAGTACTTTCTTACGTGGAATGTAAGCATGGTCTTCATAGCTTTTGCTTAACAGGCTTCATTTCAGGCTTTGTTGACTAGCTTTCAATCGAATCCAGAGAAGAATTTATAGGATGGAAGATTGGGCAGCCATGACTTCAAGAATTCAATCGTTCTCTGCTCATTTTCTAAGAGCAAGGATTTGCAATGCACACTTCCCTAAGAGTGTTGGGAGATTTTATGTTTATAATTTTGAAAATTTTGAAATGATATTGGCTTTTAGTTTTGAGCTTTCTGAGCAGACCCTCTAGTTCAAGAGTCGATTCATCATTTTCCACGCCATTGAATTTGTACTAACTCTTGAGTTTAAATTTCAACTCTCGATTGAAATCATATAAGTTGGCTTCATACTCAAGTTCTTTGAAGACAGACTTAGCACTTTATTGCTTGGGAATTTTGAAAAGTATTTTTGGATTTTTTAGGTTTTAAAAAATTTCGATTTTTGGAATTATATATATATATATGTATATATATATATATATATATATTAAAGTTTTGAAGTATTTGGTGTTTTGAAAATTCTGACCTTTTTGGAGTTTTTTTTAAGGGACCCCGAGCAAGACAATGATGCGAATCAAGGGTTACTTGATCTGGCTTGGGGAGCCAAGTGCTACTTATGTCAGCTCTTATTGTGCCGTCATAAGGACTATGAACTTGTTACTACCTTGAACTCCATCCCCTCAGGAGCCAAGGCCAAAGGGATCAGTAGTTGGGCCCTCATTGTTGTGTTAAAACGTTAGGATGAGTCTGAGGTTGAGCTCTGAGTCGGTGTCGAATGTGATTTCTCCTAGTTCATCCTCGATGGATTGCAATTCCTTAGGTTCTTCTAGCTCAGGTGGGACCATGATTGTGGTCTAGTCATTCGGGAGAAACTCATGACCCTTTTTCGAGTGCTCTATATCATCTGGTGGGATTGATGTGCAAGTGAAAGGATTGCCCTCTTTTTAACGACATTGTTTTCTTTTGGTGCCCCTGTGCTTTGGTTTCTTACCTGGAGGATGTTGATATCCTAGTCTTCTCCTGTTCACCTTCTTTCGGTCTTCAATGACTAAGTTTGAGTCTTGATATTCTAGCTGTAGTAGAAGATTTGGTGCTCACCAAGATGGAAGACATACTTTGTTCCAATGGGACATGCAAGAGAAACGTAATTCGCAGTTTCGAATTTAAGACTATGGTATTGGATGTCCTCATCGGAGCATTGTACGTTTATGGCTGGGAGGACAGGCTCCTTCTATCTCTCATTGTTGTGGTTAGATGGTGGGGGCTTTTACCCCTAGTTGTCGATTGATGGCGCTTCATGGATAGTAGTGTTGGTGTTGCGGGCAAGTAGTGCCCATAGTTGACTGATGCTATGATGGTCGAGCTGTGCCCCTAGCTAATTTTTAAAGCGGGAAAGTTTTCCTTGATTGACCAATGTTGAGACGGGCAAAGTGTACCCTTGGTTGATTGCTAGAGTGAGGAGGTTGTCCCCTTGATTAATTGATGCTAAGGCAGACAGGGTGTTTCCCCAGTTGATTGTTGGAGTGGGGAAGTTGTCCCCTTGATTGATTGAGGGTGTGAAGACTGGACTGACTGGAAATGCCCTTTGTATATTTAGGGGCATAGAGATGGGATTGACCGGAGATGCCCTTAGTAGGGTGAGGGGCTCTGACATTGGAGTGGTTGGAGGTGCCTTTTGCAGGATGAGGGGTTCAAACTCCGAATAAGAGTTAATGGTATGGACAAATTGGACAATGTGGAAAGGAGATTCTTCCTTGATGATGTTGATGGTATGAGTGCCCAATGTATTGGGACCTGCTTGATGTTGTGGCAGGGGATTCTGGACTATGTTTTTCACTACCGCGTAAGAGGCTTCGATTGGAATTCTTCTTTGATCGATCAAGTTTTGGACTGCGTGTTTTAAGGTGAAACAACAATCCGTTATGTGACCCTTGACTTAGTGGTATGCACAATACACGTTCTCATTAAAGTTTGGTAGTAAAGGATTTGGTGGGGGCTTAGGTAGCAGTGGGGTAAAAAGTTGTCCTCAGAGTAACGCGGTAAGCATTTCATTATAAGTTCGATCTATCAATGTAAACTTCCTAGGGTCCCTAACCATGCCCATTTGCTAAACCTTGATTGAGGTATTGTGAGTTCCATCTTGGATGATGTTGTTACTGTTGATGTTGTCCTTGTCGAGGGGTGAATGCACTGCATCTTCAGTAGACGTGATAAGATCATCTTCTTCCATTAGATGGGGGAAGGGAACACTTCCATTACTGTTCTCGCATTCAGTATAACTTATGTTCACTATTGGTTATACCGAGGAGGCCTGATGAGGCCACTAAGGAGAGGTCCTCCAAGCCCTTATTTCGACTTCAACTTGTTCTTCGATGTAGATGATTTAGGTGAAGTTGGCATATGGATGCGAGATAAGATATTCATAGATACTCGGGTTTACCGAGTGGATGATCATGGAGATTTTTTCCTCATCATCAATGGGTGTCTTCATTTTGGCGGCCATGGCCCACCACCGTCCAACATAAGTAGACAATGACTCATCATCCCTCTAACTTAAGGCAATAAGATCTTCTCTTCTGGGCGCTACATTAAGATTGTACACAAAACGATCAATGAATGCTTAGGAAAGTTGTTCCTAAGTTTTGATTCAATGGTAGTTCAGTGACATGTACTAGTCCAACGTGCCGCCTTTCAAGGACTTTTGAAATAGATGGATTAATGTTGCATCATTGCCTACCATGACATTAAGCTCTCGACAAAATGCTCTTAGGTGGTCTATCAGACATCCTGTACCATCATATTTTGAAAATTTTGGTACCTCAAAGCCTAGAGGTACCTTTGCATCAGGGAAGGGACAAAGGTCCCTAAACTTGGTGGACGGGAGATCCACCCCACGTTGCTTCTGTAATTTTCTCTTCATCTCTCACAGACACAGTTGCACTCGGAGTTGCTCAATTTTGGAGGAACCAGATGAGAGAGGTTTTTTCCATTACCAAGCCTGCCCCGTATCTTTCTCATAATAGTAGACTTCATTGACCCATCTATGATTCCTAATTGGAGGAGGCTGGACTTGATGGTTGCTCCTGTTATAGGGAGTTTGTTGAGCTGAGACTAGAAAGGGAGACTGCAAAGAAATCCTGGTTGCAAGAGTTTATTGAAATTGACTGGATTTTCCGTAAGGCGGAGAATTTTGGATTTGACTAGGAGTTCAAGGTGTGGGATGATGGAACTGACCCTCATTCATGAGAGGATATTGGAAGAAATGCCCTGACGTAGATGATTGTGCTAGCCGGATGTCTCCATTGGGAGGGCATCGAAAGTCCTGTAGGAACCTTGATTGTTGCAATTGTTGTCTTGTGTCAACTTGGGTGCTAGCTATCGGAACTTACACTGGTGTGAGCTGGAAAAACATTTCTTGCATGATCTTTATATTCTGTACATCCTCCTGGATGCAAGAGACTAGCACTGATCCTGCTGAATGTGGTGTTAGGGGAAAGCCTTCCTATATATCAGGAGTGGAGAATGGGAGAGCTCCTTCTTTGTAGTTGGCCATGGCTATTCGGGATCTGGTTCAGATTATGCTATGATAAGAGAGTCTTTTTTTAGGACGCTTGACTTGTAGAGGCACTTTTTTGTTCTTTTAGTTTTTTGGACTAAATGTTGATGCAAATGTAGATGCGGGTGCAAATGTGCGAGAACTGGTATTCCTCAGGTATTTATAAGATCATGCTTTTCAAGTTGAGTCATGACTAGTGTGACTAGTTAATCCCCAGTAGAGTCATCATTCTCTGGATGCTGGAGGGTGGATTACCTTGGGGACAGGAGATCGACTCTCCTTTCCACTAATTGCCTCGCTCGAGGGCTTTCGCTTGGAGGTAAAATGGTGTTGTATTTAACCACTAACTAATTATTATGATCTTATAGTCGGTTAGACCCCGTAGAAATACTTATAATTAAGAATCCAAAGATCCTTTAACTTAAGATGACTCGTGAGTTTGTGTTTCAAAGATTCCAAGTAAGGGATCGCGATTACAGAGAGGGAAGGTGTTATGCACCCACTCTGCCTGTATATATGTACGGTCTTTACTTCACAAGATCTGACTAATTTATGAGGAATATAATTAGTTCTCCCGTGCAGGGGATGTGATGTAGTGCAATGGCAATTGATCGATCCAATTTTTTTATGTGCAGGATCCATTTATATCGACAAGCCGCAAAATATACATTCAAAACTATCTAGTGCATGGTGTAAAGTATGTATAAATGAGATGCATGACATGCTTGATGTTGTATTAATGCTTATGATAAAATGACGGCTAGTACTGGCTAAGGTTTCTGATGGACCTTCTTCGATTGTATCGGCAAGCCTCAGAGCATACTATCGCCAGTCAAATGCAAGAAAACAATGGAATGCAATGTATATGACAAAATGACAACTAACTGGCTAAGGTTTTTGGTGGATTTACTTCGATTATATCGGGAAGCCTCAGAGCATACGCCCACCAGTTAGATGCAAGAAAATGAAGAAATGCAATGTCATGCTAATGCATATGAGGAGCAGAGGGGGTGAGATGGGAATGAGTGTTACACGATGGTAATGCTTTGATTTGATGAAACCAAATGAAGTTTGAACAGTTGGATGAACGATAGTATTGTAAGGCTAGATCAAGTGGATCAAATTTGAACAGAAGTGTCTCAAGAGGCTCAGACTCTAGCTAGGATAGGCTAGACCAGGGCTGGACTCCCTCTCTCTCTCTCTCTCTCTCTCTCTCTCTCACTCTCCTTAGTGGAGTGATGAATAGATGGGTTAAGCCCTACAGGATGAGGAGGCTTTGAAATGAGAGTAGATGCTTGGAAATGGGAGCGGATGCCCGAAATGAGAAGGGAAGGAGGCTATTTATAGCCTTTAAACCTAGTTTCTTGGTAATTGCTGGTAATCTTAAGGGTAAAAAGTGCTTGAATGGATAATATTGGACATTGCCACATGGCATCATCTCATGGGTTAGATGAGGGGTGGTAAAAAGGTAATTTTAGGAAAGGAGATATGCATCGAAGTAAATACACCTTAACCGCACACTAGAGTATGGGAGAGGGAGTTTCCACATGGTTGAGGGATGCCACCCCAAAGAGGGGGAAGTGTCATGTGGCCAACGACAAGCTGGTTGTTGCCGGTAACTACTTGGACTCCATACTTTGGTAGGCAACCTCTTCCAAGTGTGTAGAGGCTCTGTTGTGAAAGTTGCTTCTTTTAGGTTTTTCATATTTCTTTGATTGGCCAGGCTTTTGGGCTTTGGTTCGGGCTTAGTTTTGGGCCTAATTAGGTGAGTCTACTGGGTTGTGGGATTGGGTAGGCTGACCAGGTGAGTTGAATCGCCGAGCTGACTCAAGGCTTTAGGGTTTTAGGTTCAATATATTCAGAAGAACACATGTGATATCCCAAATTAGCTTTAGTATCTCAAATTAGTGTAAATATGTAATATTTAATAGAGTGATTATAATAAGCATGTAGAAATATATACTTTTGCAAAAAATTATAAAATTTTGACCTTGAGTAAGCCACAAACACAAGGATCACAAATAAATAAATAAAATAATTTGCTAAATATTTTTAACCATTCATTTAGTTAGCTATCCTTTGGACAGTTTCGATTATTCTATTGGCATGATTTTAGTGATGTAGCTGATAATTATATATATATATATTTTTTTTTTTTAGTATTGTCAATGTATCACTTATATGGTGAACACATGTATAGCAGCACCATTGTGCGGATGCCTTGCAATTTTCAAGGCACGATTAATTGTTATTATCCACAGTTAACCATGACTCGCTGTGATGTTCACGGTCGACCACGTTGTGACCGTCAGGTTTCGTGACTTTGCTTGAAATAAGGTATTTAAGTTTGGTTTTTCATCGGGGCTATATACCATACGCGTGTTTTCTCTTGAGTGGCTAGGGTTCGCTAAGGAAGAGGGTTTACTATACTTGTAAAGGGCTTGTGAAGGATTTCTTAAGGGATCTAAGGGTTTCCTAGAGGTGTGTATTGTAAGGGAAGATCAGGTACATCTATAATTAAAAAAAGATGAGTATGTATAACTTTAAGATTTTTATTATAGTAGATCTTTTGTTGCTTTGTGCTGTGGTTTTTTTTCGAAAGAGTTTTCCACGTAAAATATCATGTGTTTGTGAATTACTTGCTTTTAGTTTGGTTATCTTGCATTATTATCTTTGTTTAGCGTGCTTCCACTGATTGACAGTGGTGTTAGATCCAAATTTCTAACACCTAGGGGGCATTTGGTGCATGTTATTAGATGGGATTAGGTGGGATGGAATTGCATTTGGTCCTGTGCCAATTCCACTCAATGTTTGGGAAGAATAAAAAAGCTTGGAATTAGATTCGATGGAATTGCATTTGGTCCCGTGCCAATTCCACTCAATGTTAGCAAGTTGTGTAGGTCCCACCATGATGTGTGGGCTATATCCACACCGTCCACCCATTTTTCAAGATTATTTTAGAGCATGGGTGAAAAAATTAGGTAGATCTAAAGCTCAGTGGACCCCACCACAAAAAGCAGCGGGGATTGAACACCTACCGTTAAAAACTTCTTTGGGGCCACATAAGTTTTGGATCTGCCTCATTTTTAGGCCCATGTAATAAAATGAGGTTACAAAATAGATGAACAGTTTGGATATAACACATATGTGTTATTCTCAATAGTTTCAAATGATGGTGGGTATATCTATACAATGTACAACAAACCAAAGAGTAAATCCCATTGTATTACAAACATAGTATGGAATTAGGCTTATTGTATGGCAACAGGGGACAATCCCTATCATATGTAATAATTACATTTTTTGAATCCCATCCTACCTAATCCTTCCTAATACCATGCGCCAAACACTCCCCTATGGTTTGAACCAGGTTTGTTGTTGGCTCGGGTTTACATCATTATGGTGTGATATAGAGCAGGTTCATTCATGTCAAAGTGGTATAGAGTACCAGGTTAGGCGTTGTCAAGATCAAAATTCGATATATCGAATTTTATCGAATTTTGATGGGAAGAACAATTTCAGTTTATGGAAGTGGAAGGTCAAGGACATTCTAGTTTCACAAGGGTTAAGCAAGGCGTTTTCGGAAACAAAATCGGAGAAGATGTCGATGATGACTGGAGCGATCTCTGGGAGAAATGTATGAGCACCATCCATTTGTATTTGTCAGATGAGGTTATGTATAATGTCTTAGATGAGAAATCTCCTTTGAAGATGTGGAAGAAGCTAGAAAACTTGTACATATCGAAGTCCCTCAAGAATAAGTTATTTGTGAAATAAACAACCTTTTAAGCTAAAACTGAAGGAAAGATTGGCTTTATTGGAGCACATGAACTTGCTTATAAAGTTATGTGGCGAGTTGGTAAGGCTTGGAGCGACGGTCAAGGAAGAAGATAAAGCGGTGTTACTTCTAGCATCACTTTCCTTATTATATGACCATCTTGTTACTACTCTGCTGTATGGGAAGAATATAGTGAAGCTTGAAGAAATCACTATGGTGATCATTTCCAACAAGATAAGGAAGAAGTCGAGTGATGATGACTCTCGAGTGGAATGGCTGGTCACGAAAGAGGGTCAAAGACATGGGCGATCTCAGTATGATAAGAAGAAAAAGTCTAGATTGAAGTCGAAAGAAAATGACATATGCTTTTATTGTGTCATTAAGGAGCACTTCAAGAAAGACTGTCAGAAATGGAAGGATGACATGGAACGAAAAAGTAAAGAAAAAGGGAACATAGGTGAATCTACAATTGTACTAAGAGAACTCAGAAGGAGGCCTCCTCTTGGTCTCTTTAGGTACAAGTCGTCTCTCAGACACTTGGATTCTTGACTCACGATGTTCGTATCACATGTGCTAGGATAATGGTTCGATTCCTATAAGTCCTATAATGGTGAAAGGGACCATCAATGCAAGGATATTTGGTAAAGTCATTCAGACTCTTGGTGATGTAAGATTTGTCCTAAAGCTAAAGAAAAACTTAATATCCTTGTGGTTTTGGATATGAATGGTTGCACAATCACCATATTTGATAGCGTATAAAAGGTCACCAGAGCTGTAATTATGTTGATGAATGGACATAAGGTTGGAAATCTGTACAAGTTAGTCGGGAGCATAGTTATGGGTGAGGACGCTACCACCTCATACGTAGAATCGGACATAGTTGGTATATATTTGTGGCATATATGGTTAGGGCATATGAGCGAGAGGGGCATAATGGAACTCTACAAATAAAAATTGTTGAAGGGAGTTAAAGCATGCAAGGTTAATTTCTGTGAGCATTGCATTATAGGCAAGTAATGTAGGGTAAGGTTCAAGACTACTACACACACCAGTAAAGGAGTGCTCGACTATATTCATTCCAATGTATGGGGGTCAGTGATAGTACTATCTAAGGGAGGGGCACGATACTTCATGATCTTCATAGATGACTACTCGAGGAAAGTTTGGGTCTACTTCATGAAGCATAAGTCTAAAGTGTTCGCCAAATTCAAGTAATGGAAGGCGGAAGTAGATAAGCAAACCGGGAGACACGTCAAGTGTCTTTAGTTAGACAATGGTACAAAGTACAGAGATACGAAATTCATGTAATTCTACAAGGATTAGGACATCATAAGGCACTTCTCAATTCTTGGGACCCCACAAAAAAAATGGGGTGGTGGAGAGGATGAGTATAACTCTATTGGAGAGGGCAAGAAGTATACGGTTGCATGCAAGGTTGCCTAAAAGCTTGTGGGTTAAAGCAGTGAATATGACATGCTACATAGTAAATCAGTTATTATTTAAAACACTAGACTTTAAGGTTGCAGAGGAAGTCTGGACAGGAAAGGATGTTGATCACTCAGGACTAAGAATCTTCGGGTGTCTAACATATGTTCAGATGCAGAATGGACAAAGGTCAAAATTGGATCCAAAAGTTTAGGAAGTGCATCTTTGTTGGGTATGAGAAAGGTGTCAAGGGCTACAAACTTTGGGATCTAGATGCTCAGAAGGTGGTTATTAGCAGAGATGTCATCTTCGATGATGTGTCAATGCTGAAAATCAAAAAGGAAGTTGCAATAGAGAAGTAAAAAAATCATGGTGAGACAGAGAGATTGTCGATGTAGGTGAAGCCAGTTGAGCAAGTTACTAAAGATGAAAATCAAGAAGAGCATGACTCTGAGCAAAATGATCAGTAATATACTAAGGAAAGAATAGCCAAGAATATGGAGAAACGAACCATTAGAGCACTAATTCAACATAAGTTTAAGGACATGGTCTCTTTTGCATCGTTTACAAGGAGCGAAGATCCCTCAACCTTTCAAAAAACAAAATCTAGAAAGGATGGCAACAAGTGGTTGTTGGCCATGGTGGAGGAGCTAGAATCTCAACATAAGAATAAGACATGTGAGTTGGTGGAACTTCCTAAAGGTCAGTGGGCTATAGGGTGCAAATGGGTTTAAAGGAAGAAAGAAGCATTAATAGAAGATAGTGTGAAAAGTATATGGTAAGGCTTGTAGCGAAGGGGTACTCACAGAAGGAAGTGTGATTTGACAGTCGGTGTACTAGCAATGTAAGACCTATATCCTAACCCGTACCATTCCATAGGCTTCCACGGTCCTCCCGGTCGAATTCCGGCGACCCGCGATCTGTAACCGGCATTTGCGCGTAACCCTAAGTTATATCCCGTATTCCAGAGTCAGCTCGACTCGAGACTTATATCATTGCAACCGTGCAATCGACGATATTCCAACGCCGCGTATTACGTGTCGAGGCGATACCCAGGCCAGGAGATGTGGGCCCATGTTTAATTCGAGAAAAACACCGCGCATTTGCAAACCCAAGACAATCTTTCAAATCAATCACATTACATCCTATTAATCACCTCACATGTCAAGTACAACACCCATCCCCAAGCAACCCCAAAGTCAAAGTAACCCATACATGTCCAGTACACCTATCACTCCATCACCTTTCACCCATCCCTCACCCATCACTCACACATCTCTCTCTCTCTCTCTCTTACAACTCTCTCTCTCTCTCTCATTTCATTTCTCAAACCTATCTCCCAAGCAATCCACGACCAAGCTATCACCATGAGAGAAGCCATGTGTGGCTCACTTTCCTACCTCCCATCTCCACCATCCAATGATCATCTCCACCGTTGAAATGCATCCCTCGGAGCTCTAGGATGCGTTGATGGAAGAAGAGGTCCAAGAAGATCAAAGGTGGGTGTTTCTATAGGCTTATATTTCATTTTTTTATGATGGGCCAAGTGGGGCCTACCGATTGATGGTATGGATCTCACTTTCGACCCTAGACGTGGCCGATGGCCCACTAAGATTCTCATGATCATTCCATGATGGGGCCAATCTCCATGGACCCCATCATGATGTTTACTTTCTAGATTTAAAGAGGTCATTTAGACCTTTTCATTTTAGTGGAGAAGTAATCTTCACCGTTGATTTTTGATTTGGTGGGCCCACATGTATTGGGACCCACTTCATGTATGATTGAATGCATGGAAGGGAGGGCCCATAGTGTCGAGGTCCCTCCATCGCACGCGTGTCTCCTTCTTTCTCTCTCTCCCTCTCTCTTTCATTTTTTTTGTGTGTGATGATGTGGCCGCGTGGCCCACCCGGATGTACTCCACTTTGATGTATGTCTTATCCACACCATTCGTGCATTTAGTGGCCCACCTGGATAGCACATCTAAAGGTGGGGCCCACCTTAATATGTGTTGTATCCAACCGTCTAGCGTCCCTGGACGCTGGATGTCAGTGAAGTGTGAACTGACGGTCTAGTGTACTGTCCAACAAAATAAGAATATTAGCTTGATTCAACAAGCTTTGGAGAGTGGACCACTCATGTAGGCCCCACCTTGATGTATGAATTCAATCCACGCCGTCCACCCCATTCCCCAGCTCATTTTAGGCGTTGAGCCAAAAAATGAGGCCAATCCGATAATCAAATGAGCCATACCATAGAAAATTGTGATTTCTACCGTTCAAGGTCGTTAGGACCCACATTGATGTTTCGATTCGCCAAAACATGCTGGATATTTGGCCCTTTTGGACAGTCTTGAGTCATAGAATCCAATAGGTGGAGTGGATTCTCATGATGCGGGCCCTACATACGAAAAACCCTGAGGAAACGAAAAAAATAAAATAATAATAATAAACATGCAGTTGCTGCTGTCCTGCTGCATGGACGTGAAGGCTAGGGACGTGGGTCCCGTACGTGGCCACCACCGTGATGTGTGTGGACATCGACGTCGTGCATTTGGGGGCCCTCCTTTTGGGACTGTGGGCCACCCCAAAATCAGACGTACGAGGAACTCAAGTGGCCCACATCACGGCAACAGTGAGGATTGAACGTCTGCCATTGAAACCCCTTGGATTTTCACGGAAGTTTTAGATCATCATGAAATTTGTTTTTCCTCTTTACCCAGGTCTGTGTGACCTTATTAACAGCTTGGATGGCAGATAAATGCTATGGTGGGCCCCACGTGGGACTCACTGATGTATGTATTGTATTCACACCTTTCATCGGTGTGGATCCCCACCATGAGGTATGTACTTTATCTATGTCGTCCATCCCTATAGGGACCCACCATGATGCATGTGTTGTATCCAAACCGTCCAACGATTTGTGAGATCATTTTCTGGCATGAGTAAAGGAATGGGTCAGATCTAAAGTTCAAGCCACCATTTGCAATAATGATGGACAGTGATGTCCACCGTTCAAACTTCTTAGGGTCACAACAGTTTCCAATTAAGTTGATATTTGTTTTAACTTCTTTATCTCTATGTTAACTTATGAATAGGTCGGATATCAAAAATACATAAGCGTGGGCCCGATTTGATATACATGAGGCCCATCGATGCAGCCTATTTAATATACATGAAGCACATTGGTGCAACCCAAATAATGCGGCCCATGTGATGTGACCCACTTGACATATGAGGCCCATTATGATGTACTCGAGGCCCATGGGCGAGGCCCATTATGATATATTCGAAGCTCATGGGCAAGGCCCATTGTGATGTATGCGAGGCCCATTGTGATGTATTCGAGGCTCATGGGCGAGGCCCATTATGATGTATTTGAGGCCCATTGTGATATATTCAAGACAAATGGGCGAGGCCCATTGTGATGTATTCGAGGCCCATGGGCGAGGCCCATTGTGATGTATTCAAGGCTTATGGGTAAGGCCCATTGTGATGTATTCAAGGCCCATAGGCATGGCCCATTGTGATTTTTTTGAGACCCTTATATGAAGCGCAACGCGATATATGAGAGGCCCATGAATGAGGCCCAACGTGATTTATGTGTGGCCAATACGTTGTGTATGAATCCAGGATGTGGGCCACTCCTTGGGAGCAATGTTGGTTAGATGTCCACATTAATGGGCAATGAAAGTTGGATGTCCACATTGTGACCTTCCCTTAGGCCTTGTCAGGCCCATTCTCATCACTCTTAGTGGGTTAACCCAAATACGTGGGCCCCATTTACCACAGACGGATGGCTCTGTGCCATTGGATTTGATATAACCACGGCCAAGGGCTGATCTTTATATTATGGTTGATCGGCTGTTCATTTATGGACCCCACCTTGTTTATATGCCAATTGTATAGGCCGATTTCGATTGTCAAGGCTGATTGTATAGGTTAATTCCGATTGTCGAGGCTGAGTATTGAGGCCTATTCTGATTTGTTGAGGTTGATTTTATAAGCCGATTCCAATTGTCGAGGCCGAGTATCGAGGCCTATTCTGATTTGTCGAGGCCGATTGTATAGGCCGATTCCTATTATCGAGGTCGATTCTGATTTGTCGAGGCCGATTGTATATGCCGATTTTGATTGTTGAGGTCGAGTATCGAGGCCGATTCCAATTGTTGAGGCCGATTCCGATTGTCGAGGTAGAGTATTGAGGCCTGTTTCGATTGTCGAGGCCGATTGTATAGGTCAATTCTGATTGTCGAGGCCGAGTATCGAGGCCGATTTTGATTTGTCGAGGCCAATTGTATAGGCCGATTTTGATTATCGAGGCCAAGTATCGAGGCCGATTCCGATTGTCGAGGTCGATTGTATAGGCCGATTCCGATTGTCGAGGCATAGTATCGAGGCCGATTCTGAGTGTTGATTCTGATTGTTGAGGCCGATTTCAATTGTCAAGGCCAATCGTCGAGACCTATGTGATATATATGCAACCCGTAGTTGAGGCCCATTTGATGTGTATTGGGCTTGTGTGATATATATGCAGCCCATATTTGAGGCCCATTGTGATGTGTATTCAGCCCGTGTTTAAGGCCCAATGTGATGTATATGCGGCCTATGTGATGAGGCCCATTGTGATGCATTTAAGGGCCAGGCGATGGAGTCCATTATGATGTATGTTAGGCCCATGTGAAAGGCCCATCGTGATGTGTATTAAGCTCTTGAGTGAGGCCCGTGGTGTTGTATATCAGGCCCTTTGTGAGGTCATGGGTCCAATATTTGTTAGGCTCCATGTGGGCCACCCCTTGGGGACAATGTTGGTTAAATGTCCACATTGTTGAGGCCGATTCTCGATGCGATTATTGAGGTCGGTTATTGATACCGATTATGAGTATGTAACAGCTTAACATCATAATACATGCCCATACGCATCATTTGTATGTTTGTTATGAGATGTGATTGAGCATTACATATGCCATAGGGCAGGTTGTTCATGGGACTCCCTGATAGGCGGAGTTGCACATGAACGCATGGTATGCGCAAGATTGATGCATGATTGGACTGTATGACTAATGCATCTCACATTTGTGTGACATGACCACCGTACGCCCTAGCGACATCAGGGCTATAGCCTCCACAGGTATTTCGTGGATGACCAGATGGGACACCTAAAATCTGTTCTACATGGGGTGCTATAGATATCCCTTGGTGAAAGTCCCTAAACTCTCTTGGTTCCAAAGGTTGCTCCAACGTCTAGACCGAGTAGATGCATGAGTGCATGAGTGCCGTATACTGTTGAGGGTCAAATATTGCATATCAGACCCCAGTTATTACCTGATTTTATGAACATGATACCGTTTAACGCTCTATTTTAATCGTGTTTATGTTGAAAGGTGAATTTAGGAGCTTGGACTGAAAAAGGGTGCTAAATGCATGGATTTGACGTTCTATAATAACTAAGGTAAGGGACGAACCCAAGGGGACCACAATCAACGGATTTACATGCCAGAGATCTGAGAAAATCAAGAAATTAAAGCTCAAGTGGCCTGAAAGTCAACCAGAATGCAAGATCACAGGGTTTCCACCATCTGTTCGACTCGAAACTTCATACATGACCTGAGGACTATAAATGAACCGTACACATCAAATTTTAGCCATTGGATACTTGTGGAAGTGGCCTAACGGACATATCAGCCCATATATCAGTGATTTGGGGCCTACATGGTCTCTGAATATGCTTCAATTTTGGTCTCAACCCCTTAAATTACATGAGGAAAGGAATGGACGGAGCGGATTATTCGTACACATCAAGGTGGGACCCACTTTACATGGTGCGTATGCACAGCACACGCACAGGCGCTGTGCACCAAACGAAGTAAAGTTGGTCAGCGTTGCACTGACCGATGTTCTCTCTCAAAAACAAAAGACGCAACAATGTCTTCGTTGCCGACACCGGGTCCTGATTGTGGGCCCTACTTGTCGCCCTTTTGAAAGATCAGAGTCGTCCATCAGGAGCCCACGGGTCCTCTCTCCCTAACCTAGGAGAGTGAATTCGAAGAGAGAAGCATGATCGGTTTTTAACTGTCCAAACGCAAGACAAATGACAAAGAAGAAAACCACATGGCCCACACCGAAATCAATTCAAATTTTCCATTCCCAGATGGTTTTTCGTCCTGAAGACAATGAACAGAGTAGATTCTACACCTAGCATCAATCAATAGTCCACCGACCATCACAAAACTGCGTCCTAGCCTCTGTTCCGTAACAGAGGTTGCGGTCCGTTCTTGTGGGCCACCATGGTCAATATACAGATAATCGGGATCGTCCATCAGGCTTAAAAGGGCCCCATAAACACGGCCTAGGTGGTAAAATTTTAGGATACATCAGAGATCGGTTTTCGATAGTCTAAACGACAGAGTGGAAAGATTTGATTCGATCGACCACACTAAACCCAAGAAAAAACACTCCTTAATTGAAATTCTGAGAGGAATTCAATGGACGGGTCGGATTTCTCGTCTGACATCAATCCTAGGCCCACCAATCATCACAGATGCGTAAGGCTTTTGTTTTCACTGCGTAAACAGGGAGTTCGACTTCGTTGCAAACTAACTGCGAAAGAGAAGTCGGTGCTCGACTCCAGCCACCACTTTCGGAATTCTATAAAGGAGAAAGAGGGAGAGAGAGAAATGGGATCTTGGCTAGGGGGATCAAGGAAGCTGGACATGTGGAGCAGAGAGAGAGTAACAATTATTTATTTTGTTTTTACTGTTTATTTTTATTTCTTTTATGATGTTTAGCCTAATCATGCCCAGCCTAGGTTAAACCTCTTAGATAGGGCTAAGAGGTGAAGCTTGTAGTGTGATGGGAGAACTCTTTGCTCGTGCCTTTTGTTTAAACTGAATTAATATTGATTTTAGTTTAATTATGGGCAATGTTTTCAGTTTTTAATGGTCTGTTGTGACTAAAATTACAATGGGTCTACGATAGCTTTAAGCATGTTCCTTTCCTTATTTTGATTATGACGTCAGGAGGCACTGTTGTTCACCATCATCTCCTGGGCATGGTTGGATGTCGGTACCCTTCCTAACCTTCATATCATATTGATTGGTTATTAATTAGTTTAATTCTATTGTTTACTTTGTCTCCTGGGCATGATTTGGTGATGGAATCCATTCTAATTCATATACCTTTCATCTCTTGAAAACTATATCAAAGGAAGTTTAGTTTGATTTCCATGATTACACCCTTCAACTAGATGAAGATGAGACTCTAAGTCTAGTTGAGTTTTTGATACAGTCATCAGACTCCCTGATTTCTACAAGTGGATCCTCTGAATCCCTAGTTTCCTTGCTCCGAATTCTCTAGATTTTAGATAAATTTTCACCATTATTCCTCAAATTACAATCGATTTAGATTTCATCTTAGTCTAATTCTAGTTCTACTTAGTTTCAGATAACGTATAGGTATCAGTCCCTTGGGATTCGACCTCGGTCTCATCGAGTTTATTACTACATCACAACCTTACACTTGGGGAGTGAACATATACCGTTAGGCCGCGTCTCCCACTGTGTCGTAGTCGGTTGGAAGGGGGTACGACCTTACCTGCCAGAGAGGAGGGGGCAATGCCTGGCCGAGTTTGACGAGCTTGAGGAATGGGTCCCCTATCGACAAACCGGGCCCGATATCGGCAGGCGGATAGTGAGGTCTCTTCCACTCACCTTTTCGTGCGCGATGGGGCGACAATCTGGTTTAGAGTGTAATAGACCCCGATGATTTTTCAGGGAGAAACCATATTGATATGTGGACTTATTAAGTAGGATTTGCATACTCATGCATTCATTTCATTCACTATCCACTTGGGTTGGTGGTGCGCAACTAATTGTTGTGTACCTTCTCATGGCCAGGATTTCGATTGGGAGCTCGATTAACCTAAGATCAGGAGTCTACCACATTGGGTCTGATCATCTAAATTTAGGTATGAGACTAGTTTGGATAGAAGTCCTTTGTGATAGACCCCATAACTTGTGATACTACGTACTGTCATCCCGACTTCACACTTCAGCTCGGTCATTTCATTTGCATTGCATATTGCATTGCATCCTCAAACATAGTATTTGGCTTATTGTCTCCGCATTGCATAGCTGATCTATATTGCTTCATCGGTATATAATATTTGTTTATTATATTTTTACATCGCATAGCCTGGTTTAGGCTGATGGTATTTATGGGCCTATCAGCATGTCTTTGCATTACTCTGATATCTTATTATTTATGAACTTGCCATTTCTGATATTGTATTATTTATGGGCTTGTTGGTATTTCCGCTTACTCTGATTACTTTGATATTGCTTACTTGGCACTTACCTTATGCACACACTTTAACTACTCACTAAGCTTTCTATAAGTGTATGCACGATAGATGCGTGCAGGTGGCGTTAGGTTACAGCAGCGTTAAGCTCGGAGCATGCAGTGGTCTTTTGGAGCTTGATTTTCGATTTATGTATTTCCCTTTCAACATTGTACTCAAATGATTTTATTAGTGGATATGTGATGATGGTGTTGCCTTTGTGATTTGGGTAATCTTGTAGTTATGCTTATTATGAGATAAATTTACGTTAGAAAATCTTCCTTATAGGATACCAGGATTGGAATCTGGCGTGTGTACGTTGGGAGCCGAGAATGAGGTACTACGAAGGCTGTCAGCACCGGATTCGGCGATCGAGAATTTTATGAGCCCGATTTCCGAGTTTAGGGCATGATAAACAAGATAACAAAAAAAAAGAAAAGAAGGAATGAGTGGATTACAATGAAGTTTTCTCTCTAGTTATGAAACATATTTCAATCAGGGTGCTACTGACGATGATGGCAAAATCCAATTTTGAATTGGAGTAGCTCGATGTGAAGATGACATTTCTTCATAAGAATTTGGAGGAAGTCATTTACATGAGACAACCTGAAGGTATTAAGGAGCTTAGTATGGAATGTCACCTCTGTAGGTTGAAGAAGTCATTGTATGGGCTTAAGTAGTCTCTAAGGTAGTGGTACAAGCAGTTCGATTCCTACATGGTTGAGATTGGGTATAACAGGTGTGATTATGATTATTGTGTATACTACATGGTACTTGAGGATGGATCCTACATTCTACAGATACTTTATGTAGATGATATGTTGATTGCTACAAAGGACAAGATAGAGATACACTTACTTAAGTCTCTCTTAAGTATGGAGTTTGACATGAAGGATCTGGTTGTGTTGTAAAGAAGATCCTAAATATGGAGATAAGCAGAGACAGAGAGTTTGGGAAACTGTGGCTTTCTTAGAATGGTCATGTGGAGAAAGTGTAAGAGAGGTTCTACATGAAAAGTGCTAATCCAGTTAACACATCTCTAGAAGGTCATTTTAAGTTGTCAGGCAGGTCGTGTCCAAGTACAGAAGAAGAGATTTCAAAAATATCATGGGTGTCGTATGCTAGTGTGGTGGGGAGTCTGATGTATGCAATGGTTTGCATAATGTCGGATATCTCACAGGCAGTCAGTGTGGTTAGTAGATACATGACGAATCCAAGGAATGAGCATTGGAATGTTGTTAAGTGTATTCTCAGGTATCTCAGGAGTACAATCAATACTGGAATCATGTTTTGTGGACACGAAGCTTCAAATGGAGTTGTAGGTTACATGGATTTAGATTATGCAGGGATCTAGACAACAGGAGGTCCACTATGTGATATGTTTTCACATCAGCAAATAGACCGATATTTTGGAGATCTATGCTACAATCTACGATAGCATTGTCTACAACCGAAGTAGAATATATGGCTGCGATAGAGGTAATAGAGGATGTATTATGATTGAAAGGTTTGATGGGTGAACTCAGGTTGAAACATAAGAAAATTTGGTTGCATTGTGATAGTCAGAGTGTTATCCATCTGGCGATGAATCATATCACGCGCGAACCAAGTACATCGACGTGAGGTTCCAAAAGATACGAGAGCTCATTACTTTAGGGGAGATTATGTTTTAAAAGATTCATATACATTAGAATGCTGCAGATATGTTGACAAAGCCGATGACCATAGAGAAATTGAAGTATTGCTTGAGCTTGATCAATCTCACTCGCCATTGATGAGATTGGGCACCATTACACATGGGTGCAGATGGAACTGCATTCCAGGTAGAGGGATGCAGAGAGCGGTCTACTCTCAAGGTAGAGGTTGCATGGGAGGTCTTCAGGGTAACTTGGCAGAATGCAATTAAAGGTGGAGATTGTTATGCAGATGCCTTGTATTCTACAGGTCACAATCGACCGTGAGAATCCACGGTCAACCGTGACTCACTGTGATGTTCATGGTTAACCGTAGAATTTCACGATAAATCGTAACTCCTTGTGATATTCACCGTCGACCGTGGTGCAACCGTCGGGTTTCACAATTTTACACGAAACATGATATTTAAGTTTAGTTTTGCATTAATGCTATATACCATATACCATATGAGTGTTTTCCTTTGAGGGGCTAAGATTTGCCAAGGGAGAGGGTTTACTGCACCTGTAAAGAGCTTGGGAATGATTTCTCAAAGAGATTTAGAGGTTTCCTAAAAGTGCGCATCGCATAGGGAGATCGGGTACATCTATAATCGAAAAAGGTAAGTCTATCCGACTCTAAGGTTTTAATTATAGTGGATCTCTATTGCTTTGTATTATGATTTTTTCTTGAAATAAATTTTCATATAAAATATCTTATGTTTATAAATTGTTTGCTTTTGATTTGGTTATATTATATTATTATATTGTTCAATGTTTATTTACCGTGCTTCCACAATACATACGGATTGACAATGGTGTTAAATAAAAATTTTTAATATCAAAGGTTTGATCCAAGTTTATTGATAAGTTAGATTTACACCATGGTAATGTGATATAGAGGGGGTTCACTCTAAGGGTGGTTAAAAAGACACTGCGCCGTATTTACTTTCAAATAAATTTATTAGTCATTTACACCCATTTTATTTTATTTTATTTCATTTCTACGCATTTACACCGCATCTTATTTTATTTCTATGCATTTACTCCATGTGTCATCGTGGTCCCGCGGAACTCTCCCCGGAAGGAATCGGTTCGAGCGGGACACAGTCCGTTTCTCATGGGTAACGATTCACATTCGTTTATGTTTCTCCGTACGATGAGTGAACTGGATCCCTCCCTCGAAAGCGTGCGCCAAAACGCCGCTTAAATATCTACTCGCGCGATTCACCTCTGCGTTTCTCTTTTCAAAAAGAGTGCGAGAAGGTCGGTGGCCCTACCTCTTCAACGTTCTAAAGCCTCCTGCTTTTCATCCCAGCTCAAGTTACCGTTACACTGCCAACCCCATCTCTCTCTCTCTCTCTCTCTCTCTCTCTCTCTCTCATCTATGTCTAGGGCTATGAAAGCTGCAATCTCCTTCAAGAAACTAGCAACATTTGGAGCGACCATGTTCGGCAGAAGCTTCAACTCCTCCAAATGGTAATTGATCAAACACACACTCTCTCTGTACATTCTCCTCTTCTCCTCTCTTTTTTCATTTACTTCAAATTCAAACAAAAATGGAAAAACAGCAAGACGGTGGCAAGGCTGGCGACGTCGAGGATAAAGCTTCTGAGGAACAAGAGAGAAATGCAGGTGAAGCAGATGAGGCGTGACGTCGCTCTGCTTCTCCAGTCTGGACAGGACGCCACTGCTAGGATTCGGGTATTCACTCCATCCCTCTTTCATGGATTTTAATCAAGTGCTAGACCCCACATTGCGTGGGGCAGATTTCTATGGCTGTTGGGATCGTTGGTCTGTGGGCCATGTTGTGGATCTGCTCAATCGTTGGTCGATTGGGCTATCCTAGCCATGGGGATTCCATGAAACATTGTCTCCACCGTATACATGGATAATGTTTATGGTGATTGGGGATGTTGATTTGGGGCCCATTTTGTGGATGGGCCATGGCCCAGAAAATTAAGGTGATTGGCCGTCCTGGTCCTGGGAATTCACTGAAAGATTTTCTCTACCATACACGTTGCAAGCATGTGTGGCAATTGGGACTGTTGATTTGGTGGGCCCACATGAAGTATGCATAAAATCCAAGTTGGGACCCTTGATCCCTAAAATCAGGCCGATCCATTAGTCAGGTGGGCCACGTTACAGGTAACAAGTTGGGACCCTTGATTGCATGGAGGGTCCACTGTATCGTATATATGAAATCTATGCCATTCGGATCTGGATGATTTTCAGCACCTGGAATTATTCTGAAATGACGAATGGAATGGATGACCTTCATATGTCATGTGGGTGCCACATCTACCTGGTACCACCTGAAGCTTACAGTAGTACTAATTCCACTCGAGTGTGCCGTATGGGAGTAAATGGAGGTAAGTGGGGGGAATTAGGAGTAAATGGAGGCAAACGGCATTTGAGGTGTGTTTGGGTGGGAGTAAATGTATGGAAATGAAATGGGGAGGTCTTGTAAATGAAATCCTCTCTTCGAAAGAGTATTTGGAAGCAAATGGGAGTGAAATGCCTTTTTTAGCTCCCTTGGAGAGCTGCACGAGTAAACAAAGGTGGCGCTACGTGCATGTCTGCCATACACGTGACACGATAATGATACTCTGAAACGATCCAATTATCAGCTACATCACTAAAAGCACACCAATAGAATGATCCAAACTGTCCAAAGGTTGGTCATTTAAATGGATGGTTAAGAACCATTGACGAGTTGCTTGTTTGTGGTCCTTACGTTTGTGGCCCACCCAAGGCTTGTAATTTTCTTATTTTTGGCTAAACTATATATTTCAATTGGCTTATTAGAATCATTCTTTTAAACATCACATATATATACTACTTTGAGATATTAAAGCGGATTTAGGATATCATGAACCATTTGAGATATTAAAGCGGATTTAGGATATCACATATGTTCATGTGATAATATTGAAAAATTCAAATGCATTTCAATTCCTCCCATCTACTCCCATCCAAACATGATATTTGGATTTCAAATGCATTTCATTTACTCCCATCCAAATACAATTGAGTAAGCCATTTACTCCCAATTCATTTACCTCCAATTCCATTTCCCGTTTACCTCCATTTACAAGCTCCCAAACGAGCCCTGGATCATGGTTTATATATATATATATATATATATATATATATATATATATATATATATATATATATATATATATATATATATATATAAGGAATTTGCCATTTAAAGGCACACCAATGCTCATGTTTTGTTCAGGTTTGCTTTAAGCATCCATTTGAGGCAACTAACTAGGCATCTTCCCTATTTCAATCATCTCAATTTATGGAATATTGCCCCTCCAGAAGATGCCCAATCGTACTAGTGGCCCTGATCAACATAAGCATGTGCCACTTGTACAGTAGATATGTTTTACCGCACTTCATAGGACTCAGTGAATGCAACTACAATTTGCTCTTCATTTAGTCCTATGAACATCAAGAGATTGCACTTCATTCAATGAAGAACAAATTCTAGTTGTATTCCTCAATCAACGACACCTATTTTTATTCTTTTAGATAGTCAAATCCAGATGTCGTTTTGTTTTGTTATTTTTTGTTCATTTGTTAGAATCAAGATCTGAAATTTCATTTAAAATGCAGCTCATTTCCCTTTTTGTTCCATGTGTGTTCTTAGAGAAAATGACAAAAAAAAAAAAAGAAAAGAAGGAAAAGAAAAAGAGGTTTATGTGTTTTGGGTTTGACATCAGACCAGATTCCAACTGCAACCCAAGAAATAGTGTGCAGTATAAAATGTCATCCTGCACCAAAAATTTTCTCAGAATTTGGTCGGGTTTCCCTCCTTCAATTTCTAAAATTTTATCTTAGAAACAAAAACCAAAGTAAACTCAATAGAAGCATTATCTTCTTATAGCTTGAATGTTTTTCTGGTCTGATATCAACCCAAGAAAAGTATGCTGAAAATAACTGGAACCACAATGAAATCTGCTCAGTCAATGACACACACACATGCATATAAATAAATACATAAGAAGGAGATGGAGAGATGCTCAGATCCACCTGGTTGGACCACTAATCTACCATCCAAGTAGAGAATAATTTGCATTGTGTCATATGTGTGCAGCATCTTATCCATCCAAAAGGTTGGCCCCACAATCACCTTGTGTAAAAATGAGTTCGATCCACTTCATCAAGTAAGCTATACCCGTACTTTTTATCATATTACTGGCTATGCATTGTTGTCTATGTTGCAGCCCATCCAGTGAGTGAATTGGATTGATTTTAACATTAGGTGATCTCCATGGTGGACCCATCCTGTTTGATGTGTTGGATATCACATAGACGTATGTATGTATGTATGTATGTATGTATAGATAGATGGATGGATAGAAATTTTATTTTTGAAAGAACTGAATATTATGATCAAGAGAAGAAGATATCGAAAGAGGAGAGAGTTGTGTGTTCTCCCCCTATCTTTAATATTGTATTTAAAGGTTACATGTAAGAAAAGAAGTTGCTTTTATGATAGGAGTCTTAAGAGATAAAGATAAAAACATAAAAGGGGGATTAGATCCCCTAAGCCTAATCAAAATATGGTACTCCACATGTGTACATAGATTTGTATACATCGCAAGTCTATGTACACTAATAGTCCCCCCTCAAGCTGGTGCATGGATATCATTTATGTCGAGCTGGATATTGATGGCTTTGAGGCACACTGTTGATGTGGCTTTGGTGAAGGCATTTGCTAACTAATCTTCTGAACAAAGAGAGGGTGTATGTAGAAGCTCCGAAGTTAATTTCTCCTGAATGAAATGGTAGTCGACTTCAGTGTGCTTTGTACGTTCATGGAAGACCGGGTGGGGAAGCAATATGTATGGCTGCTTGATCATCACAATGTAGTGAAAGTGAAGAAGTTGTCGTGAATTCCATATCCTTAACGATGGCTTTCACCCATAGTAATTCACATGCTATATGAATCATTATCCGATATTCGGCTTCGACCACGGTGTGAGTAACAACGAATTGCTTCATGCTTTTCCTAGTAAGTTGATTTCCTCCTACAAACATGCAATACCCTATAGTAGAGCACCAATAAGAGGAGAGCCAGCCCATGGCATCACAAAAACCACTTATATTCAAATGACCATGAATTGAATAGAGAAAACTACGACTAGGTGTGGCTTTTAGACAATGAAGGATTTGATAGACTGCTTCGAGATGATGATGACAAGGTCGTTGCATAAATTGATAGACTACAACTAGGTGTAACTTTCAGATAAATTGGCTTACAATCCAACCACATAAGATATGTCAAGACGAGTAGAGATGAGATAAATTAGTCGGACCCATTAGTTGACGATACATGCTCGGATTATCACTTTCGTCTGATTATCTCTCATGTAACTTATGATTTACTTCAATAGATATGTCAATAGGACAAGCATTAAGTAAACCGGCTTTAGAGAGAAGGTCCAATACACACTTACGTTGGGATAAAGAGATTCCTCGTTTTGAGAGAGCCACCTCAATTCCAAGGAAGTACTTCAGCAGCCCTAAATCCTTCATTTTGAATGACCAGGCGAAAGATTTCGTAACGTTGTCTATCTCATTTGTGCTCGTGCTGGATAGAATGATATTGCCAACATATATGACAATAATTGTCATAGCCATTCATATATTTTACAAATATAGAATGGTCAAAGTCACTTCTTTTAAATCTAATGTTGGAGATTGAATTGCCAAGCTTTTCAAATCAGGTGGGAGGCAACTATTTGAGGCCATACAAAGCTTTCTGATGATGACATGATTTGTCAGCCTCTTCCCGAGGCCCAACACCAGGAGGAAGGGCCATATATATTCCTTTGTGAAGATTTCTATGTAGAAATGCATTTGTGACATCCAATTGATGTAGGGGCCAATTACGATTCATAGTGTTAAGCAAAAGGATGCGAACGGAATTTAATTTGCCCCTTGGGGCAAAAGTTTCATCGTAATCTTCTCCATACTTTTTAGTGAAGCCCCTAACAAGCCCTTAGCCACTAGTTGTGCTTTATATCTATCTATCGATCTATCAGCCATACATTTAATGTTGAACACCTATTTGCATCTGACGATACATTTGCCTTGTGGAGGAGTGACTGACTCTCACATATTCTATTTTTCAAGGGCATGCATCTCTACCATGGTTGCTTTTCATTTAGGGTCACCTAGGGTATCTGCAATCTTGGTTGGGATAGATACAAATGATATAGAGGAAATGTATAATTGAGGGTCACAAAGGGCATTTGCAATCTTAGTTGGGATAGAGAGATATTTATATGCGATATGGTTACCAATGTGATGATGTAAAAAACTAATTCCTTTGCGAAGGGCAATTAGGAAATCCACTTGTTTCAATCCCAACGTTGAAGAGTAGTGGTGTTCGGGAAAGAGTAGGAATTTTCTTCATTCGAGAGTAGACGTTGAGTTTGTTGGTTGTAATGGGATTTGGTACTTCTTCAATATGAGACTTGTCTATGAGAGGAAGTGGAAGAGGTGCAAGAGTGTGTGTGTGTATTGTCTCGTGAATTTTCTTCCTTCAAGAGTAGACCTTAAGTTTGTTGGTTGTAGTGGGATTTGATACCTCTTCAATATGAGTCTCGTTTATGAGAGGAAGTGGAAGAGGTGCAAGAGTGTGTGTGTATTGCCTCGTGAATTGAAATAAGATACGTTCTCAAAGAATGTGATGTCCTTAGAAACGTATCTAAGGGCAATTAGGAAATCCACTTGTTTCAATTCCAACGTTGAAGAGTAGTGGTGTTCGGGAAAGAGTAGGAATTTTCTTCATTCGAGAGTAGACGTTGAGTTTGTTGGTTGTAATGGGATTTGGTACTTCTTCAATATGAGACTTGTCTATGAGAGGAAGTGGAAGAGGTGCAAGAGTGTGTGTGTGTATTGTCTCGTGAATTTTCTTCCTTCAAGAGTAGACCTTAAGTTTGTTGGTTGTAGTGGGATTTGATACCTCTTCAATATGAGTCTCGTCTATGAGAGGAAGTGGAAGAGGTGCAAGAGTGTGTGTGTATTGTCTCGTGAATTGAAATAAGATACGTTCTCAAAGAATGTGATGTCCTTAGAAACGTATCTTCTTTAATTTACAGGACAATGGCATTTGTACTCTTTTTGAGAGTTTCAGTACCCGAAGAACAAACATTTTATTGATCGTGGTCCTATCCAATGTTTTAAATATCGACGATATCGGGTGATATATCTCACAATATATCTTGTATCCCACTTATGCCATACGAAACACACAAGTAGTGCCGATGTATCCTACATGTTCAATCCGGTGAGCATTTTCAATTTCTGATCCCTTTTTTGTTGTTGAAATTATGTTAAATCAGTGTCAAATGGTTATAAATCCATTGGTTCTTCATGTTTTGCATGAAAAATCATGGAGTTAGAGCTTTGATTTCAATATCCACTGGCTCTTCATGCTCTTCATGTTCTCCATGTTTTTTTTTTTTTTTTCCAAACGTTTGAGGGATGTAATGAAAGCTTTTAGAATGAAAATGGCCTAGACAACAAGCTATGTCCAGAAGAATAGTCTATGGGTGTCATTCATGAGATAAAAATACAAGCAGGATGACCGAACATTAGGACTAGCTTGCGTCCTTCCATCCGCTTCTCGGTGCTGGAAAGAAATCTCTAAGCTATCCAATTTGGTGGGAACTAAAGCGCGTCTGTTGGTGGGAGATGGCTCCAGTAACCTCTGGTCAGACAATTGGATAGGGCTTGGCCCTCTTCAGGGCTGGATTTTAGGCCATATCCCACGAAACATAAGCCATATGCAGATCAAAGAGGTGCTTGGGCCTAGCGGTATCCTGCCGAGTGTCGCAGCTACCAATCTCATCCCCTCCAATGTACTAAAACACATCTTGAGTGAAGGAATTTCAACCCAAAGCGGCGAGGACCACTTTATCTGGACAGGGGAATCGTCAGGCAAATTCTCAGTAAAGTCGGCTTGGAAGATGGTTCGATCAACTGACATTAGGAAACAGTGGGCTTAGGTGGGTTTGGTACAGTAGATTGCGTCCCAAAATCTCGGTCTTTCTTTGGAAACTCTTAAACGAGGCCCTTCCAGTTGATTTGGACGTCAAAATGGAAGGAGCGATCATAGCATCTTGTTGCAACTGTTGTGATGGGGAGGATAATCGCCAAGAGGAATCACTGAACCACCTTTTCGCTAACGGTAAGCTGGTTTCCAAGCTTTGGCAGCACTTCTCCTCCATTCTGTCAGTTTCCTTCATTGCTGGCCAAACTGCAGCAGGACGAACATCGCAATGGTGGAGCCTGGACAACAACCACTTTGGCATAGGGATCCTCCAAGGGCTAGGTCCCCCTCTAATCTTTTGGGAGATTTGGAATGCCAGATTTGGGAATAGATTTGAAGAAGACCGGGTGAGAGTGGAGCAATCAATTGCCAATATCCGTAGATGGTTCTCAATCATCGTCTCATCATTCCCGCTCCCTCCTAGTAGAGATCACAACAACTAAGAGGCCCTCCAGGACCTGAGACTCCTCTCTATCCAAGGTACCACATTGCCCCCTTCTATGATCAAATGGAGAAGATCAGTGGTGGGCTGGGTGAAACTGAATGTGGACGTTTCCTCTAAGGGGAAACCCAGGCCCCTCAGGTAGTGGGGGAGTTTGCCGCAACAATAAGGGCCACCTCATGTTTGCTTTCGGCTATGGGCTTAGATCTAACTTTCAGGTTGAAGTAAAAGCACTGGCGGATGGGTTGAAACTCTGCTTGGATAAAGGTTTTTAAAAGATCCAAGTGAAAAGTGACTCGGAAGCAGTTGTGGGCTTATTCTCATATACAAGCCCAACTCCATGGAGCGTATACTACTGGAAAAAGAAGATTAAACTTATGCTAGGTTTAGCCAATATCACAATTCAACACATTCTGAGGGAAGCAAATCGAGTGGCAAACGGCTTGTCTCGTCTGGGTAGCGAAAGACAAGAAGACAAAGTTTGATCAGATTTCTGATCTCCTGCCCCTAATCAGTGGGGAGCTCCTGCTCGATTGTATGGGTCTAAGAATGATTACAAAAACTTAAGTCATTTTTTGCACTGATTAAGCATAGCTTACGATAGGCTGCCCTCTCCTTCTTTTCGTCTTGGAGGGCTAGCCCGAATTGTATTTAGTCTGTACAGTTCCCTGGATCATATTTAATACAAATCTTCTTTAAAAAAAAATAAATTGAGACTAATTTTGAAGTATTTAGGAGTATTTGATGAAATGATCATCACATACACTCCAATTTCGAAATTTGAGTGTAGGTGGTCCGATTTACGAAAAATTGGAGAAAATTCAAAATTTCCCCAATTTCTCCAAATTGCTTGCAATGTTGCACTCCAAACATGAAATCAAGCATGTATAAGGGCTGATCTACTGATTTATTAAGTCCTTATCAATTTTTGGAAAATAAAAATCACTTTTTAATTAAAACTTAATAAAAAAATATTAAAAAATTATTTTTTTTTCAAAATTTTCCTTCAACTAGCTGTTAATTGAGAATAATTTCGAAGTATTTGGGAGTGTTTGATGAATGATCATCGCATACACTCTAAATGTTATACATTCAATTTGAATATAGTTGCATTTGTTTAGACAGACAACGCATAGCTTAGGACCCTATACAAATGAAACCTACATTTGTTTAGACAAACAACGCATAGCTTAGGACCTTATACAAATGAAACCTTTTATGTGCACTTCTTTTTTGAGATATTATGATTTAAAAGTATGTATTAAGGTCTTTTTAAACAAGCCCTGAAGTTTTATTGAAGAATTCAACTATTTTCCCAATGTTTCCCCATGTTTCTTAAAAAGTACGATAAATTACCTGATATAAACGATATATCCTGTGCGATAACCGATATGTATCTATATCCCAAGGACGTGATACTTAACATGATACTGATATTTTGATCACCGGTCCTATCTTAGTGCGAGATGGTCAAAGAATGTGTAAAAAAGCAGGTGCACCCAAACACTTTTGGAGGTAGGATAAATAGAGATGCATGAGATTAAGCAGGTGCACCCAAACACTTTTGGAGGTAGGATAAATAGAGATGCATGAGATTATAAAACTTGTAATGGGTAGTTGCTTTTGAGAACATTTGTCAGAGTTATACACACACACACACACACACACACATACATATAGTATTCGAAATATCGGTATTGTGTTACGTATCACACTCTTGGGATATGGATACGTATCGATTATCGCATGGGATATATCGGTTGTATCGCATAATGTATTGTTGTTGTTGGAAACATGGGGAAACATTGGGAAATTGGTCGAATTTTTTAATGATAAAACTTCAGTGATTGTTAAAAAAGACTTAAATACACACAAATTAAAACATTACAAAAAATAAGTGCAAATACATGTTTGTATGGGGTCCTAATCTATGTAATGTCTAACTGAATTGATGTAAGTATATTCATATAATTTATAAACGTAAGAAGACGTGTGGAAACACAAACAATACATTCAAAAGCAAAAGAAGAATCACTAGATCATGTTACATACATGTTTGATTTTATATTTGGACACAAAGATTGCAACCGATTTGCGAGAAATTGATTTTTTTTTTTTTTTTTTCAATTTTCCGCAACTTAACCCATCTCATCCGAATTTCAAAATCAAAGCTCCCCAATCCATGATTCATTAAAAAAAAAAAAAATGAAAAATCATGAATTTGTAATAATTTGACACTGATTTGACATGATTTATAGGAAAAAAAAATGATCAAAAATTGAAAATGCTCACCGGATTGCACATATGGGATATATCTCACTACTTGTGCGTTTCGTATCGCATAGGTGGGATACAAGATATATCGTGGGATCTATCAGCCAATATCGTCGATACTTAAAACATCTTGACGCTACAAGCATACACATGTACACACACACACACACACACACACATATATATATAGATATATATATATATGTAATCTCACTAAAGAAGGGGCCATTTTCATTGTTACTGTGCCGGCTGTTAAAATTAGGTCTGCTTGCCTAGGGCTCGATCTTCGGTACCAGTCCATAACGATCTCTCTCTCTCTCTCTCTCTCTCTCTCTCTCTCTCTCTATATAAATATATATATATATATATATATATATATATAGTAATTCTCCTCTATGAATTGCAGTGTTGGGGAGCTATACGTGCACAGCTTACGGCTTATTGGAGAGATCATTTTTAGGGCATGAGCCAAAAAATGAGGCTGATCCAAAGCTAAGTGGACCACACCACATAAGGTAGTATTGATTGAATGCTTACCATTGAAATCTTCTTGGGGCCATGGAAGTTTTAGATCAAACTAATATTTGTTTTTTCCCTTAATCAAGGTATGTGTGATCTTTTGAGCAAGTTGGATTCCAAATAAACATCATGGTGGGCCCTAGGAAGGTTTCAATGGTGGTCATCATCATTATTCCCATGCTTTATCAGGCATGATCCACTTGGGCTTTGAATTTGCAAATTTTTTGAGTTCATGCCCTAAAAGGATCTTGCCAAAAGGATGAACGGTTTAGATATAACACACACATCATGGTGGGTCCACAAAACATGATAACATTAACACACCACGGTGGTGGATGAAACACCACGAACATGGATTGCGTACTACCCTGCCCGGACCTAGCTAGAAATGGACGATCCTGTTAGGGGCTCTGTGGAGCCCATCACAATGTATGTGTTTTATTCGCACCGTCCATCTATTTTGAAAAATCATTTTAAAACATGAGTTCAAAAAATGAGGTACATTGAATGATCCAGTGGACCACACCCCAAGAATGGTGGGGATTGAATGCCCACCACTGAAAACCTCTTGGAAGCCACAAAAGTTTTGCATCAAGCTGATATTTATTTTTTCTTTCATTTAGACCTTAAAAACATGTTGGATGTTAAATATGGCCCTAGGAAGGTTTCAACAGTGGGAGTCATTGTCACCACTACATCCTATGGTATGGTCCACTCGAACCTTAAATCTAGCTCTTTTTTGGGCTCATACCCTAAAATAGTCTTTTAAAATAGATGGACAGATTGGATAAAACAATTATATCATGGTGGGTCCCACAGAGCCCCTGATAGGACCGTCCATCTATAATAAGTTCTGGTGGGGTAATACCCAATCTGCGCCCCACTTAATCCGCTTCCATCTGGATGCGGATTTTCTGCCGAAGGCTTTTGTGCTCAGGGAAGCTAGGTGGGGGCCACCGTGATATTTGTGATAAATCCACTCTGTCCACCCGTTTTGCGAGCTCATTTTAGGACACAACCAAAAACGAGGTGGATCCAAAACTCAAGTGGGCCACATGAGGAAACAACAAGGATTGAATGACCACTGTTGAAACATTCATACGGCCACAAAAGTTTTGTATAGGTTAATCTTTTTGTGTTTTCATTCATCCTAGTTGAAATGACCTTATAAACAGTTTGGATGGCATATAAAACATCAAGGTGGATGGCATATAAACTAGGTGGTGGCCACCATGATATTTGTGATAAATCCACTCTGTCCACTCGTTTTGCGAGCTCATTTTAGGACACAACCAAAAACGAGGTGGATCCAAAACTCGAGTGGGCCACATGAGGAAACAATAGGGATTGAATGACCACCGTTGAAACATTCATATGGCCACAAAAGTTTTGTATTAGGCTAAGCTTTTTGTGTTTTCAATTCATCCTAGTTGAAATGACCTTATAAACAGTTTGGATGGCATAAAAACATCAAGGTGGAGTCCAAAAAGGTTTCAACGGCAAGCGCCGAATAAGTACGCATGTTTCTGGCCGCGCATATGTAGCTCTCCTACGCTATGGTTCGTAGGGGAGCATTACTCTCTCTCTCTCTCTCTCTCTCTCTCTATATATATATATATATATATATATATATATATATATATATATATATATATATATATATATATATATATATAATGGCTTCATCTCAATATGTTTTTGGCACTGAAACGTCTATTAGTAAAGCCCAAATGATGACTAGTAAGTGCCAATTTTTAGTTAAGCCACTCCGTTATGTCGTGGTAAGGGCACGAGGTTTGAAAGTATTTCTGTAAGTCATGGTGTAAATATTTTCGGGCACCGTTAGATGGAAATGTTCTAATCTTGATATTGTATTGTGTAGAAATCATTGATAAGACAATTTTATAATCAATGGTTGCGGTGTAATGTTAGGGCACAGGGTATGAATGTACTTTTGTAATTCATGGTGTAAATATCTTCAGGCATTGTATTCCTTAAAAAAAAAAAAAAAAAAAAAACCTTCAGCCATTGTGCAAAAATCATTTGATAAAACATTTTTATAATCAATGGTACTTCATCACGACTTTTGAGATGTTAAACCCATGTTTATTGTAAAAAATCATCAATAAATGAAAGGAAATATTTGAAGCCAAATACAAAATTTAGTGGAGAAAGTCCTCATACGTCTAAATGGATAAGCTGAAATGGATTTAATGTCATTGTATTATTCAAGGGAAAAGTATTTCGACAATGCTTGGATAATTGACAAGTTTCACATTGTAAGTTATCATTTTTATTGAACTTTCTAAGAGACAAATGACAAAATGGTTGCAAAGATAAATGACCTATGCCAGAGGGTCACATGATTTTTATTCTCTATGTCAGAAGCTAAAGCATTAGTAGAACTGAGGCAGTATTGGTTGTGAATATAAAACCCTTTCTATTTCTAGCTATTTGACAATTATTCACTTCTTTCCATTTTTTGTTCAAGTTAGCAAAGTACTCTTTGATTGTTCCATCTCCCTATTCAAGATTATTTATCTCTGTGTGGAGTTGATAAAGGTGGGTTAAGTCTTCTTAGTGGGAGTACATTTTGGCGACTTTATCCCATATATCCATCGCGGGTTTCAAGAGATTTGCATGGATTTTAGCAACCAAGATATTACAATCCAATTTTCACTTTCCCATTCATTATATGTGGGATCATTAGGATTATGTTGTTTCTTAGTTCTTATAATGTATCTCAGCCTCTCCCGAGCTCCAATATACATCTGGGTTGCCTAAGACCACTCTAAATAGTTTGTGCCATCCAGCCCCAATAGGTGGTCCACGTGACAGTTTTGGTGCAAGTTGGTGGTCATGGAGGCTCAAAAGTCAGATCTAGCAGCAACGGGACGCCCACTAGGCAGTTCTAGTGATGTTTGAGGCTTTTGGGCTTGATTCTGGTGACGTTAGAGGCTTTGGGGCTTAGATACAGTGTTGAGACTGGATTTCGACGATGTGAGAGGCTTCTAAGCTCAGATCTAGCAATGGAAATTATGTTGGGATTGGATTTTGGTGACGTTAGAGGCTTCCAGTGATAGATCTGGTGCCATAAATGGGTTTAGGGTGGAAATCCGGCCACGACTGGGGCTCGTGGGTTTAGATCTGGTGTTGGTGATTTAGTCTAGCGACGACAGGGGCTTCCAATGATAAATTTGGTGCTAGTAGAAGGGTCAGAACTTGGTTCCGGTGCTGTAAAAGGGGGATTGAAGCTTCTTTGGTGAGATTCGTATCCAGAGAAATGGAGTTTTTACTTCCAGAAAGATCGGTCAAAGGAGAAAGACTTTCCGAATGAATTACTAATGCATTACAAACGCATTTGTAGGGTGATGATGGAGCTAAAAAAGTCTCACTTTCACCACTTTATAGGTTTAAATGAAAAATCGATAGAAGACCTTCAAAAATGAAGGTTGAAGAAGAGAGTACGGTTACCAGGTATTGGGGAAAGTGGATAGGACAATTGTTGTAAGAGAAAGGATGGGATTAGTTGAAATCAAGAGAAGAAGAGATTGAAAGAGGAGATATTTGTGTATTCTCCCCCTCCTTAATATTATATTTAAGAGAAAATGTTGTAGGCAATGTTTTAAATAGCGAATAGCATGTAGCATAGCATTCACCCCTTTGAAGCGTGAGGCATAAGCTACATAGCGTGTAGCATAAGCTACATGCTACTTCTATATTTTAATCAAGGTCGTGCTTGGTTGCACTAATTCCATGATATTCACCAAATTAGACTGATTGGTAATGAAATTTAACAAATTTTCATGATATTGGTGCAACCAAATGCAGCTTAAAGTAATAGGAAAGGGCAATCATTAAGTATAAAGGTAAAGAAAATGCAACGAAACTGATTTAATACTATTACTTATATTATTTTGCTAAAAGCATTAAATATTGAAAATAGAAAAATGGAACAATTCATTGAAAATATTATTTGATTTTAATGTTTTAATGAAAAATAACTTGTAATGTTAGGTACGTAGTATGTAGCGTATACAAATTATCATGTAGCGTAGGCTACATGTGACTTAAGCTATTTTCATGAGCTACATAGTGTTAAGGCTAAGCTACACATAACTTAGGCTATTTTCATGACCTACGTAGAGTTAAGGCTAAGCTACACACTATGTAGCGTAGCTATTTAAAACACTGGTTATAGGTAAGAAAAGAAGTCGTTTAAGATGAAGATAAAAACATAAAAACGGGGTTAGATCCCCTAATCCTTATCTTGGTCAAAATATGGTATTCCACATGCGTACACAGAATTTTGTACACCACAGGTGTACACTAATCTGTGTCCACTAACAATGAATATCATTTTTAATAGAACCCCCACCTGAGATATTATGAATATTATTTTTGATAGAATATTATTAGGAAAAGACTCAGGCTCCCACTTGAAAAATTATCAAGAAAAGACTTAATCCATAATGAGGATCGACTTAGAGTTACCTTTGTGTTTTGGTTGACTTCCAAAAACTATTGTCAGCAACTAAGAAAAGTAGGAATAAATGATTGTTTCTTTAAAAACCAATAAAAAATTACAATGGTTTAACACTTTTGCACACTCCCTCCACACACAGAGTTCCGTTACCACTTCCTCGAGTTATCTGATTTTGTTTTGGGTCCCGCCCTGTTCATGCCCAAAAATTGGTGGCTCGAGTAATATGGTTCTATTTAGAAGATCGCTAAGTAGTGGGAGCAGGGATTGTTTCAGTTTTGGGCTAGGTTTAGAGTATTGGAAAAACTTAAGTTTGAAGAAGCTAAATTTAAAGCTTGGAGCAAAGAGAAGTTTGGTTCCAATGATAGCTGGAAAAAAGAAATTTGGAGCGATGAGATTGAGAAGATCCATAAAGAGGAAGAGGATGGTCCCATGGAGGAGAGTAAATTGGAAGGAAGGGAAAAACTAAGAAGTGGTTATCTTCTTTTATAGAAAAGGGAGGGGTGTCTTAGCACCAAAAAACTAGGGCCATGTAGTAGGAGGGGGCTAGAAATATGGCTTTCTTCCCTAAAATGGCCAATGGTAGACATGATATCAATTAGATTCACAAATTGCATGGAAAGCGGATTATGATAAAAGTTAGAAGGCATGGAGTACGAAATATCATAGAAAAGAATTGGGCATTGTAAAGTGTTGGTAGAACCAAAGGCACTATGGAGAGCAATGTTTTATGTATCGTTATTGCACCCATAGGATACAAAAACATATTGTTATTGCATGTATCAGGGAATGTATTACAGCATAAGGGAAACATCAGGAAATGATGGATTTTTCAATGAAACTTTAGGAGAAGTTAAAAAGACATGATTACATACTTAAAACTCAATGCATTTACCAAAAAGAAAAAAAAAGAAAAAAAAGAAATATACATAATAAGTTTCCATTGTTCAAGGGCCTAAAATACGCGTTGTTTGAAAGAAGTGATACAGTTATATCTAAAATGAATTCATATAATTTAAATATCTTACAGTGCTAGTAATAAAACACAAAAATGCAACAAGAAACTAAATAGAACTAAAAATCTTCATTTGCCTTAGACCCATATAGACTTACGAGGAGGCTTGAAGTCTTCATCCCTATCTCTAGAGTGGCTATTATACTGCTGCTCATGTTAACGGAAATAATATGCCCAGGTCATATGATAGAATGGTACCAGGCCATGTACTCCCAAACTGGATCACTGGTACTCATCCTCTAGATTGGATCATTGGTACTCATCCTCTCCAAACTAGATCATTATTCCTATTGATGGGTAGTGCAAAACACTAACTAGGATCATCGGTTGTGGCTGCAACTGCGACTCTACACCTCTACACCCATAAGAGTATCCTAGTATATATGCCCATAGTCTTATGACTGATATCCATTTATGTATCTATTGTCATATTATTTCCCATATCCATTGATGATTATGACCGTGTCATACTATTGGAGTTGCTCGTTCTATATTGATACGATCCGTATGGTCCATGTCCATAATGTGGAATAGAAGTGGAGCTCCCATGCTCACCATTGACGTCTATGGACCCAACGTTAGCCTCATCTTCAATGCTACTCAACTGCTTTTTCTGGCATGCAAAATTCTTCTTCAACTAAGAAGCACATGTTGGGATAAGACAAGAACTACAGACTGTGTCATGGTGTCATGGTCACCCCTCATTGAATGTACTAAGAGGCCTCTAACTCAGACTCTTTCCATGGAATCTCTAGCTTTCACAGTCATCATTGTCACCATCATCACCTAATCACTGGAGTCACTGTCACATCCGTCTCTCTTTATTGTTGAGAGTGCGACCACCATAGCCTAGTTTGAAAAACTTGGTAATATGATCTCTCAGATTGGCTTCAAATATAGTTCTTTTGACCATGTTTACAAATGGCAAATGGTCATACTACTATTTCAACACATGCAAGAAATCATCCAAGTTAAGAAGTTTCTAGCTACATCATTTGGAATGGAGGATCTTGGGCACCTAAATACTTGATGCTGAGGTTTCCAGATAAAAAAGAGGGATATTTTTATCCCAATGGGAGTAGGTGCTAAATCTTCTTTTCAAGTAAGAATTACTTGGTGCTTATCCAGTCCATAATCCCATTGAGGTCTGTCATAAACTGTATGATTGACAATTCGAAGAAACTGATAATCGTGGCATATATTGAAGACTTTTGGCCGCCTGATCTACCCCCCTATTAGCTGTCCCAACACTACCTATGCAATGGGGATAGTTACTCAAGTCATGCAATCGCTATTTGACCATCATCTCGAGACAGTTTACAGAATGCTCCGATACTTAAGGGCTGCCACTAGTCGAGGCATTCCCTACATGGTCAGATGAATATCAGTGGTTTCTCTGATGCTGGCTACGCAGTCTCTACTTCAGATTGACGATCCACTACAGGATATTGTACCCAAGTTGTATACCACACAATGGCCCATGCAACATGTGAGTTGCTTTAGGTCAAATTGATTCTTCAGAATATGGGTTTCAATACATTTTGCTACTAATGTCTTCCACAAGCGAACAAAATGCATAAAAGTAGATTATCACTTTGTAAGAGAAAAAGGTTGC
This sequence comes from Magnolia changhungtana, assembly GCA_030180095.1. Classification (NCBI taxonomy): domain Eukaryota; kingdom Viridiplantae; phylum Streptophyta; class Magnoliopsida; order Magnoliales; family Magnoliaceae; genus Magnolia; species Magnolia changhungtana. The sequence continues at coordinate 1,286,680 of JASAUF010000051.1, read as the reverse complement.
TGCCAAGATTTCTGCATTACAACACCCTTTGATCATTTGATCATTCAAATGATCAGTATGTTGACATTCTGGCGAGTGCGTCTTTGTCCATTCACTTAAAGAACATCTTTGGCTAGCTTGGCCTGTATGACATACACACACCAGCTTGAGGGGGAGTGTTAGTGTATACACTTTTGGGTGTACGTGCATTGCATTGTGATAAAATAAAAGGGTGCATCATATTGCACTATGGTCCTTCAGAGCACCATATTGTGGGAAGATATTGGTGTATCTTGGTGATTCATTGTGTTTAGTCTGATTTTATCCTCATGTCCTTGATTATTATAAATAAAGCCTTGTTAGAAGAGGAGGGTATCAAGTCATCTCTCCTCTTTCCTCCCTGAATGGTTCTCCTTTTCTCTTCCCTCTCCTCTCTACTTCTCTCCTCTCTAAGTTGAATGAACACATACTATAGCTACTCTAATTAGGCAATAGAGTAGAAATTTAATAACTAATCACTCTTTTGGCTAATAAGTTCTCTAAACTTGCGGACAACTTGGATGTACTGTAAATCACACTTAAAACTGCAAGTCATGGCAAAATGGCATTCATATCCTTTAAAACTGTGTCTGGCAGTTAATTGAGTGCTGTTGTGTTTTTTTTTTTTTTTCTTGTAGCCCTGCTAATAAGTTCTCTAAACTTGCGGACAACTTGGATGTACTGTAAATCACACTTAAAACTGCAAGTCATGGCAAAATGGCATTCATATCCTTTAAAACTGTGTCTGGCAGTTAATTGAGTGCTGTTGTGTTTTTTTTTTCTTGTAGCCCTGGGGCCTTTTTGTCTTTCATCCCAAATCTCAATTGAGAGAATACAACCCATTTTTGTTCCAATTGAGATTGGCCCATTTCAAACTCAATTGAGATTTGGGTAGAAGTAAAGCACCCACAACAAAATGAAACAGATTCAAGTGGAGGTTCATTCAAATATAACCTCAGTCTGGTGGTAGTTTTTGAACAGGTTCAAGTCATTGGTATTCATTTTGGTCTGGGAGAATATGAGATTAAATAATAATCATAATTTAAAAAAGGACTGCTGAGAGATGGATAGAATGTTTTCATGGATGTTTATTCAGCTTTGTCTAATGTTCCCTACTGAAAAGGTTTCATGGATTTTGTAGGTTGAACATGTGATAAGAGAACAAAATATCATGGCAGCAAATGAAATAATTGAACTCTTCTGTGAACTTGTGGTGGTGCGACTATCAGTAATTGCAAAGCAAAGGTTATCAATGCGTTTTCCCCTATTCCACCAATATATATTGTGTTTAACTTCATGGAGGTTAGTTCTGATGTAGTAAGGCTTGCACTATTCCAGGGGATGTCCCACAGATCTGAAAGAAGGTATCTCCAGCTTAATATTTGCAGCTCCAAGATGCTCAGATATCCCAGAACTACAGCAGATTCGCAAAATTTTTGAAAAGAAGTACGGAAAGGATTTTGTATCTGCAGCTGCAGAACTACGTCCTGACTGTGGTGTGAATCGCACGGTAAGGACACTACTCTTTTTCTTTTTCTTTTTTTGAATCTTTCAAAAAAAAAAAAAAGGACACTACTTTTAAAATTTTGCTGGGTCAGACATGTCAGATTTGAACACGTGTCCAACACATTGATACAGGTATTAGGAAAAACCTTCAAACATGTTCTTTTGTTACAACTTTTAGTCCATTTACATGGTATTAATGTATTTTTATTTGGGCTGCAGTTTTTATTCATTGGTAGAGTATAAAAGGGTACAAAACACCCCACTGACACATGTGATCAATGCGGTCACGCCAGTGAGGTGCCATGTTTTTAGCAAGATGAGTGAGGGGAACAGCTGGAAAGAAATATGAAAGTTGGGCATTTCATTTTCGTGTCCTCATGCTACTAACGACAAGGCATCCCTCTGAAATGGTGGCCATGATTGCATGTTTTGGCAGTGTGCTTATAACTGGATATACTTTCCTAATCAATGCCAACCCTAGCCTCATCTAGATATGTGTTCTGTTTTTTGTACTTTTGCAAACTAATATTTATAGGGTTTTGCTAACTTCCCCACCTTCATGGGGATGTAACAATGTCCCCAAAGCTTTTAATTGACTCATGGGAGGACCAATTGTCAATTTGAACCGTCCGTAGTTACATACAACTATGGACAAGCCATGGTGCAAAAATTACACAAATTGGATGATCTGGATCATCCAATCAATAACATGGAAATGGACAGTCAAGATTGAGCTGATCAATTGGATTCCTTCCCAAGATTTTCCACAAAAAAGTACACTACCAAACTAAAAAAAAAATACTCATTAGTTCCATATCCACATTTTAGTTTTCCTATCTAAACAGATAATCATGTTTGACTTGATTTCCAATCAAGTCAAAATTTTCATTTACATTGTGGGTCGTGATTGATTGATTGTTGTTAGGCGCGATTGGAGGTTACTGTATTTGCATTTACCAGAATGGCCACCAGCCCAAATGGAATTGTGCTCATTTTGAAGAAAATAATCTCACCTTTTGCCATTTGAAATCAGTTTGATGGACCTCTGCATTGCCAGACAATGGGGTTTTGCACTTTCCCAACAAAGTGCAATTTTCGAAGCAGCTGCTGTTTAAATAACTTGTAATTGCCATTTGCTGCCCAAATCAAATAACTTGTAATTTCCATTTGCTGCCCAAATCAGGGTGCCTTAAGTAGTTTCTGATTACTAACCAACCATCAAGATAGTGCACAACTGCTTCAATTGCTTTTCCTGCTTACACTTGCGTTATCTCCAAGTCTCACACAACTTCTCTCTTCCTTGCAGCTGATTGAAAAGCTTTCTGTTAGAACACCTACTGGTGAAGTAAAGCTGAAACTCATGAAGGAAATAGCCAAGGAGTATCAAATTGAATGGGACACAACAGAATCCGAGCTCGAGCTTCTCAAGCCCCCTGAAGAGCTCCTAGTGCGTTGAAAACTACCTCTAGTCTTTACATGTATATGTGTGGGTGATTACATGTGTATGCTATTATACTGTATATGTAGGCAATAAATACATTGACAACTTAGTCTCCATTTAGGCTTGTTTGGATTGGTGGAAACCAAAGGGTAGATGAGGAAGGAAAACCTCACATCTGAGGGGACTTGCAGAAAAGGAAAATATTTCCTTTTCTCTAGGTCCAAAGAGTGGAAAAGGATATGGTCCTTTTGACCATGTTTGGATACCATGGATTCCATGACAAACAATGGAAAAGGAGAAAGGTTTCTCTTTGATGTGACAATGTGTTGTTTGGATAGCAATAAAAAGGGTGGATTCCACAACAACAATAATTACACTTCCAAAATTCGTATTGTTGGCACAAGAAACTAGTGATTATTGTGCGAGGAATATGATATTTCTACTTGCTATCCAAACATGACTAAAATTGTAATCCCTGTTTCAATAATTTTTTTCTGGAAATTATCATTGAATAATATCGTTATTATTTCTTTCTTTTCCCTTGGATTCAACGTATCCAAACATGCCCTCAATAGAGGAAATCTGATGAAATTTGATGAAAAGGAAAATTGATTTCCTCAATCCTTGTCTTTCTCAAATGAGGGAAACCATCACATCTAAGGAAATCGATTTCATTTCCTCTGTTACTTTTTTTATTTCCACTAATCCAAAAATCTGATAAGACGAGCAACATGGTTAATGATCTCATTTTACACAGGATGGACCACGTACATTTGTTAGTGCCACCAGCATGCCTGTGAAACCTATACCATCGCAGACGGTTGAGCCAAACGAGCCCAATAACAGGTATCTTCTATTCATATGTCAATCAATCTTCTAACTAATCAGCCACCCTAGTATCAATTATATGCAAATTTAGATAGACAAATAGATTGGATTTTTATTCTTACAATTTCAGTCTTAGATCTTGCAATGTCAGAGAAAGCAACAATATGCATTTCAAGGATATAGCTTCAGCTGCTCAAGCAGCTGCGGAGTCTGCAGAGAAGGCTGTCGCTGCTGCACAGGCTGCAGCATATCTTGCCAGCCCAAACACCAACACCGACGATTTTAGCAGTCCGATATCAAGTAACAAACATGTCTTGGGATCTCTCTCTAGCAATTCCATTCAGTTTTCAGCACCAAATGCTGAAAACTTTGAGAGTCGCATGGTAAACAATCAGTCTAAGCTTCCTGGGAGGACCTATGGGTCCCAGAATTTCGACAGGTCGCATAATATGAACAGTGAGGGGGCAGTCCTGACCAATTTGGACAGTAACAAGATCTATAGAAGGCACAGCTACAATGCGCCTGTGGTGCATTCTGATATAAAGTTCGATGACTCCGAAGGTTTCGATTCCGATACTGATGAAGAGATGGAAATGGAAAAACCTCCTTCTGGTGCTATTCCTGAGCCACCCAATCGGCCTCCCCCACCGCCACCTCCATCTCATGTCAATCAGCCTAAAGACGACAAGACGGCAACAGATAACTTTGGCTCATTTAAACAAAATCCAGTCTCTCGCATTCATCCAAAATTGCCAGACTACGATGCACTCACTGCTCGCTTTGAAGCTCTCAAGTATCACAGATCATAAACGTGACAGCTTAAACACTTCAGGCAGATCGAATGACAATAATAGGAATACTGTGATAAGGTGAGAATGACCAAATTGCAATTACCTTAGCATTACACAGAGGGTTTTGGATCTAAATTGCAAATATGTTACTTCCAAGTTGGACTTGAGCTGCTACTTCCTCATTATGGTCGCTATGGGATGTAATTACAATTTGGTCTTTACGTCTCTAGTGAACGAATCACAATTCAATTCGATAGCGTATCCAAATCCAGTACTTGGGTTTTTGTATGGTATATTGTATCTGAAGTAATATTGTTTGTCCTGTATGCTGGCTTAGCTATCAATATTCAGATTTTTAATTCTCCAAACCTATATGAAATTTATATAAGCTCTTGCTATCTTGCACCATGTATTCTTTGAATTTCTGAATATGTAGACTGTTCAGTGTACTATTTGTAAGAATGCTTTTGAAGGCCCCACTTCCATGTATCTTTATTCTCTGCTTGTTTGGATTGGTGGCAGCCAAAAAGTAAATGAGAAAAGGAAAATGTCACGTTTGAAGAAAACTGTAGAAAAGGAAACAGTTTCTTTCTTTAGATCCAAGAGTGGAAAAGGAAATGGCCAATTATAGAGGAAATCTGAAAAGAAGGAAATTAATTTCCTTACTCGTCTTTCTCGCAAATGAGGGAAACCGTCTCATATGAGGAAAATCGATTTCATTTCCTCATTTACTTTTTGATTTACACAAATCCAAGTTTAATTTCCTTTTTCTCAGATTTCCTCTATAATTGGCCATTTCCTTTCCCACTCTTGGATTTAAAGAAAGAAACTGTTTCCTTTTCCACAGTTTTCCTCAATTGTGACATTTTCCTTGTCTTTTGCAAACGAGGGAAACCGTCACATATGAGGAAAGTCAATTTCATTTCGTCTACTTTTTGATTTATACAAATCCAAGTAACCCAGAATTTGTGAAGAGAATGGAATGCAAGGAAAAGTGGCCCATTGGCTCCTTATTAGACCAAAGCTTAGTAACAACTAGACAAAACAGTGTGGCCTGTTGGGCATCTAGTAGGGGGTGCGACTTGGGTTGGGTCAACCTGATCCCAATTTCTCAACCCAAAATTTTGGTTGTATTGGGTTGGGCTTGGGTTGAAAATCCTTAACCTGGCTCTCAACTCTATGTAGGTTGGGTTGGGTTTGCATTGAGGCCTTGGGCAATCCAACTTAACCCAAAGCCGACGTTATATGTGTTGTACCGGTTGCATTTGCTTCTACTGATGTATATGTGAGTTTGACTAATATACATCATATAAATGTAAAATCATGACCTAGATAGAAAATAGGGTTTATGCAAGTTTGACTTGCATGATCAATGGACCACCGTTATTTTCGGTCCATAACATGTTCACATTGTACACTCTTGATGAATGGCATAAAACTCCTAAATGTTTGTCCTCCGTCAAGGGCTCTCACATGTGTTCCTCCCCTCCACATGAGGGGCTCTTCATTGAATATTCACAAGCCACTACTCATGGTTAGAAGAGTTCGTTTTGCATCTATCAGGACTCAAATCCAAGGTTGTATCTGCTCATTTGGCCCAGCCGACTCATCCATTGATTGAAGCTGACTCATCAAGGTCTCTCACATATTCCACCCCTGCACATGAGCGGCTTTTCATTGAATATTCATGAGCCACTACTAATGAGCCTATTGGAAGTGTTCGTTTTGCTTCATAGCCAAGGGTGTTTCTGCTCATGGGCCTCACCTGGCTTATCTGTTGATTGGAGCTATCCATGCTGTGAACTTTATCTATCGAGGCCTCACATGCTGACTCATCAAGGTCCCTCACATATGTTCCACCCCCGCACATGAGCGGCTCTTCATTGAATACTCATGAGCCTATTAGAAGAGTACCTTTTGCTTTTATCAATACTCAAATCCAAGGGTGTTTCTGCTCATGGGCCTCACCTGACTCATCCGTTGATTGGAGCTATCCATGCGGTGAACTTTATCTGTCAAGGCCTCACATGCTGATTCATCAAGGTCCCTCACATACGTTCCACCCCCGCACATGAGCGGCTCTTCATTGAATATTCATGAGCTTATTAGAAGAGTTTGTTTTGCTTTTATCAATACTCAAATCCAAGGGTGTTTCTGCTCATTGGCCCCAGCTGACTCGTCCATTGACTGGAGCTATCCATTCTGACAACTTCATCTGTGGGGGCCTCACATGCTGACTCATCAAGGTCACTCACAAAAATTCCACTGCTGAACATGAGCAGCTTTTCATTGAATATTCATCAGCCACTACTCATGAGCCTATTAGAAGAGTTCGTTTTGCTTCTATCAAGACTCAAATCCAAGGGTGTTTATGCTCATTGGCCCTAGCCGACTCATCAGTTGAATGGAGCTATCCATGCTGTGAATTTTATTTGTGGCCCCACATGCTGACTCATCAAGGTCTCTTACATACGTTCCACCCTTGGCACATGAGAGGCTCTTCATTGAATATTCATGAGCCACTACTCATGAGCCTATTAGAAGAATTCGTTTTGCTTCTATCAAGACTCAAATCCAAGGGTGTTTCTGCTCATTGGCCCTAACCGACTCATCTGTTGAATGGAGCTATCCATGCTGTGAACTTTATCTGTGGGCTCCACATACTGACTCATTATGTTCCACCCTTGCACATGAGAGGCTCTTCATTGAATATTCATGAGCCACTACTCATGAGCCTATTAGAATTCGTTTTGCTTCTATCAAGACTCAAATCCAAAGGTGTTTCTGCTCATTGGCCCTAGCCGACTCATCCATTGATTGGAGCTATCCAAGCTGTGAACTTTATCTATGGCCCCACATGCTGACTCATCAAGGTCTCTTACATATGTTCCACTCTTGCACATGAGTGGTTCTTCATTGAATATTCATGAGCCACTACTCATAAGCCTATTAGAAGAATTCGTTTTGCTTCTATCAAGACTCAAATCCAAGGGTGTTTCTACTCATTGGCCCTAGCCTACTCATCCGTTGATTGGAGCTATCCATGCTGTGAACTTAATCTGTGGGGGCCCCACATGCTTACTCATCGAGGTCTCTCACATATGTTCCACCCCTGCACATGAGCGGCTCTTCATTGAATATTCATGAGCCACTACTCATGAGCCTATTAGAAAAGTTCATTTTGCTTCTATCAAGACTCAAATCCAAGGTGTGTTGCTGCTCATCGGGCCCCACATGCCGATTCATCCATTGATTGGAGCTATCCATGCCGATTCATCCATATGTGTTGCTGCACATATGTTCCACCCCTGCACATGAGCGGCTCTTCATTGAATATTCATGAGCCACTACTCATGAGCCTATTAGAAAAGTTCATTTTGCTTCTATCAAGACTCAAATCCAAGTTGTGTTGCTGATCATTGGGCCCCACATGCCGATTCATCCATTGATTGGAGCTATCCATGCCAATTCATCCATATGTGTTGCTGCACATATGTTCCACCCCTGCACATGAGCGGCTCTTCATTGAATATTCATGAGCCACTACTCATGAGCCTATTAGAAAAGTTCATTTTGCTTCTATCAAGACTCAAATCCAAGGTGTGTTGCTGCTCATTGGGCCCCACATGCCGATTCATCCATTGATTGGAGCTGTCCATGTTGTGGGGCCCCCTTAAGAAACTTTTATTAAATGGATGATTGTTGCCATCTTTATCAAAAGATGAATTTAGAATGGTGAAGATTTTTTTTTCTTTTCTTTTTTCAATAGCTCATTTTTTAATCTAAGAATTGAAAGTTAAGATTGTGGACGGTCATTTTGGTATTACTTCAAGGGGTTATTTCATGTTTAGATGTTTCACTTCATGTATTAACCGATTATTTACATATTAACCTAATCCAACCCAACCTGATCTTAACTAGACCAAACCTGAATTATGTTAGGCTTGGGTATTGAATACCTTGGGCTGGGTTAGCTAGCTTAGCTAGGTTGGGTCGGGCCTTGGGCTGACTCTTGATGTTGGGTTCAGCTTGGGTTGACTCTCAATGCGACCCAACCCATTCAAGCTTCAATCCTAGAGTCTAGGGCAAGCCCATGATCTTTTTGGTTACTGTCTTGGATTTGGTGTGGGTGTGCATTTTCAGGCCTGAAAGAGGATGGACTAGGGCTGAATTCCTCGTCCGCTTAATGACAGGCCGGACTTATGCTGATTTCCATGTAGGCATCGACCCCATAGAGATCAATTGTAAAGTGAAGAAATTTACCTTCTTGATTTTCATTGGAGGAATGGTCCTCATATAACAAGAAGGCATCCTTTAGACTTCCAATTCAAAGGCTAAAGACTCAGTTTCCAGGGATTGACTCAGATCATGACTCGGTGAGGCTTCTTTGGAACTTCAATGATCAATCTTGTTGATGCCTGAAAGGCAATGGCCCACCATATTCATGCACATGACTTGGACTCGGTCGAGTTAACTCAGCTAATGAGACATATACTTGCATAAACCCACAAACAAGAGATACTTCCTCAGTAGGTCTCTCCCTCTACCATTCCCCACATTCTCTCTTTAAATAACAAGTCCTACTATTTATTGTAGGAAAAAAACGAGCACGTAAACGACCTTAAAAAATCCTTCTTGTTGGTAGTATCACTGAAGGGTTCAAATGATCAAATCATCTAGAACCGTTGAACCAGCCAATATTTCTTTCGGTGAACTCGGTAAATTCTCACCCTAATCATTTAGAACCATTCGATGATTCAGATGACCCATATTTCTTTCACCGAACTGGGTGTGTCTCACCTTAATCTGTCTAAGGTGAGTTGACTCGGAGAATTTCGAGTCCACCTAACAAATCTTCCTACGATAGAGCTAACAAAGGCTTGAACAGTAAGGAATGTGATTGTTCACACATTTTCTTCTAATGGTGTTCTGTAATTGACAAGAAGCAAACCACATCAGTTTACAAGGCATGGGGAAAATAGAACTCTCCTGCATTCAATGTTTTGCAAGGAAAGAAAAAAACAGTCTACCACAGAAAAAAATGCACTCTCTTGACATGAGCCACATTTGCATCCACTAAAAAACCTCAAGCAAAGGGCTAGCAAAAAAAAAAGAGAGAGAAAAGAAAAGAAAAGAAAAGGACAAACACCTTACAAAACCATGGTGTCATGTCCTTGATTGCATGCATGTTAAAGAGGGTAAAATGAAGAAAGGGAAGCTCCTCTAAATGTGGCGATTGAAGCAAGGGCCTTCTGCACTTCATGGGGAGGATTCCTTCTTAGCAAAGAGACAATGTAACCCATCAACTCATTCTCACAAGGAACTTTGAGTGGGCCATGTCCCATTGAGCCAAACTCCTCTTCAGCCATCTCCAACAGCACTTGAAAGATGGGGTGATTCAAAAAATGCAAAGGCACTACAAACCTCTTACCTTCTTTTGTATAAACAACAAAATGCCCTTTATTTCTCTTTCCCTTACCCAATTTGTTCCATTTCTTTAGCATCTCACTTAGCTTCTGAGAGCTCATGAGATCTTCCAACATCTCTCTCTCTCTCCTACTCTTTGTAGAGCTTGATTGGTGGATTGGGAGGCTTGTGTGGAAAATGGGTTTTATAGAAAAGATGATAAGGTGGGTGGGAGATTGGTCATGTGTGGAGGGAATGGAGTGTCATGTGATGTTGGGTCCTTTTAAAAGGATCATAAAAGAAAAAACAAGATCTCCGGCATGTTATGGACTTTAGATGTGTCCTATGAAAGCTCTTGTTTTGTCCAGATCTATGATGGTAGAACTAGAGACCGAGGTCTGTGTTCAAGACATCTTTTCAAATGGTGGTGACTCATGCCTTGTACGTGTGAAATATGTGAACAACCATCCAGACTGTCCAAATAGTAGGCCCCTTTTTGTTCCATCAATGGCCATGAGGCCCTCCTGATCCTAGCCGTTCATCATGGAGATTCTGAATTATCCCCACATTAGCTTGTTAATAAATCTTTTAATAAGTTTGATTTTGTATTATTATTGTTATTAATGTTATTTATTTTGCGAACTATTTTTTAATCATTAAAATTAATATTAAAAAGAGGATTAATGTTTCCAGTGAGTTGGGTTTTACAAATATATTTAGTTTATTTATTAAATACTAAGATGAGTCTGGTTTTTGGGTTTTAAAACCATGCCTTAAGACTTGAAATTTGAATGGTCTTGATTAAAGTATCAGTGGATGAGTCACCACCATCTAAAAGTGGTGATGAACAATCACCCTAGTCTAGCCTTAAAATGTGTGGTTGTAAGGTGGGGTTTGACAGAGAGGATTACCTACCGAGGAGATTTCCTAAAAAAAATCTCATACATCTTTCATGGGGTTGGGCTAGGATCCAACATGTGAAATCTTATTGACTATAACCATTCGTCAATGCCCCTATCTGGAATCCAACGGCAATGGACGGTTTGTACTGTCGGATACCGTAAAAATAGAATTGATTACCAGCAGGCGATTAAGGCATATTTTCCCGCCAACATTCCATTCATGTGGGAAATCGGAACCATACAAATGGTAGGTCCAATCATAAAGATCATCTGACAGAAAAATTAGGCCATTCAGTTCATCATATAGGCCACAGCAATGGAATCAATGAACACTGACCGTTGTACTGAACTAACAGATGTCGATCTTCTAACAAGTGGATGGACCTGATTTTTTGAGATGAATGATGTTAACGGTGGGGTTACCGTTTTCATGGCACGGATATCCTGGATACATCGCATGTTGGTAGAAAAGATATATTTGCATGAGCAGCCAAGATATTTGGCAATTTGTAGCTGCTCAGTTCTCCAGTTGGGGAGTTGCATGATACTCAAGGCAGTGTCTGACCTCCTATTTGTTTTTTTTAGGTTAGCTTGTTAGTACACACCCATGTCAGTGCACACCCTCCATGTTAACCACCCCTCCTAGGGATCGATACAAGACCTCAAGTGTTGAAACAAGGTATCTCCACTCAGCTATGGATGTGGGTGTAGGCAGTGTCTGACCCTTGATACACAGGTACTCAGAAATTGTACACGTGACACAAGTTACTGGGGATCGGATTGGCTACTCCCCCTGACACCAGCCCCGTGGCTGGTGGTCGGTGCTCTGTGGGCCCCACCATGATGTATGTGTTTCATCCTTTCTGTTCATCCATTTTTACACATCATTTTATGGCTTCAGCCCAAAAATGAGAGATATATAAATCTCATCTGGACCACACCACATGAAAACAATAGTGATTGGACAAACATCATTAAAATCCTCCTAAGGCCCACTGTACTGTTTATTTGAAATCCAATAGGTTGATTAGGTCATACAGCCCCAGATGAAGGGAAAAAACAAAAATCAGCTTGATCCAAAACTTCTATGGCCCCAAAATATTTTTTAATGGTCGCCGCTCATTCAACACTGTTTCCTGTAATGTGGTCCACTTAAGATTAGAATATAACTCATTTTTGTTATCATGCCGTAAAATGATCTGTTTAAATAGATGGACGGCATGGATGAAACACATACATTATGGTGGAGCCCACGGAGCACCGACCATCAGCCATTGGCTGGTGTCAGGGGGAGTAGCCAATCCGTTTCCAAGTTACTGGGGAAAAACCTGGTAGTCGGTGCTATGTGGGCCCCACCATGATGTATGTGTTTTATGCATGCCGTCCATCTATTTTTTCAGATCATTTTATGGTGTGAGACCTAAAATTAGCTTAATCCCAATCTTAATTGTTCCACATTACAGGAAACAGTGTTGAATGAGCGTCCACGATTAAAAACCTTTTAGGGGCCATAAAAGTTTTTGATCAAGCTGATTTTTGTTTTTTCCCTTCATCTGGGCCTGTATGACCTAGTCAACAGATTGGATGTCAAATAAACAGTACAGTGGGCCTTAGGATGATTTTAATGGTGGATATCTAATCACTATTGTTTTCCTGTGGTGTGGTCCACCCGAGATTTATATCCCTCTCATTTTTGGACTTTGGCATAAACTGATATGTAAAAATGGATGAACGGAATGGATGAAATACATACTTCACGGTTGGGCCCACAGAGCACCGACCAGCAGCCACCGGGCTGGTGGCAGGGGGAGTAGCCAATCCGTTTCCAAGTTACTGATATCAATCTGTCTAAATTGTGGAACCCACACTTGCAAAGTTACTGTCGTAATTAATATCAGTTTGGTTACCATCCTATGGACGCGGATTGCATACTGATAGGTCGATTCTGGATCGTGCTCTGTGGGCCCCAGAAAGATGTATGTGTTTTTATCCAGGCCGTCCATCTATTTTGGGTCATTATTTTATTGCATGATCTCAGTTATGAGGTAGATCCAAATCTCAGGTGGAACACACAACAGGAAAACACAGGGGATTGAACTCTCACCATTAAAAAATTCCTAGGGCCTACTGTAATGTTTATTTGTCATCCAACCTGTTTACTAGGTCACAAATAGCCGGATGAAGGGAAAAAATAAATATCAGCTTGATCTAAAACTTCTGTGCCACCCAGGAAGTTTTTAACAGTGGCCGTTCAATCACTACAGTTTTCTGTCTTGTGGTCCAGCTGATATTTGGATCTGCTTCATTTTTGGTTTCATGGTCTAAAATGAACTTTAAAAATGGATGAACAGAGTGGATAAAATACATACATCATGGTGGGGCCACAGTGCACCGTCCAGTAGAGACCATGCAATCTGCCTCCCCATCCTAATCTCTGATTCACGGACACTTTGTTTTTTGAAAATTAGATCATTAATAGATACTTTTCATTTTTAACTGTACAATGAATGCAGATGACCAAGTGGGGGCACTATATAAATTCCGTGAGAAAGAAAGAAAAAATTTCTAAAATATCCAATTTCTCATGCAGGTATGAAACAGTTTACAAGAGGACCGCCCTCATTTCAGGACCTCAGTAATCCCAAGAGGGACTTTTGAAAGGGAAATGATTCAATAGTTCCAGCTGAGAAATGTTCCAGTGATGTTAGAGCACTGCAAGTTACAGTGGACAGTTTAATCATTGATCTTAACCGTGCATTAATTCCACAACAGATTTTATAGGTTACCATGCAAAAAATCACATTAATTGGACGATCCAATCTGTCTTTGATTTGGTCTAATCTTCTTTAGCAATCTTTTTTCAAGTTTGGATGGGATGCCTACTATTGCCAAAAAAGCATTTCTTTAGAATCATAAGCAATCTATGGTGGATTAAACAGTTGATGGGACCTATTTTTGTTAGACAATCTTGGCCGTCCATATTAAGGCAGTGATCAAATATTTAATATTTGTCAAATGTTCCACATAGAAGCCCATGAAATGTATGTTGGACCTTATGAGTAGCCAATGGATTGGATTGTCTAGGTGTTGGGATGAAATTAGAAGCACCGTAAATTCAAGTGCCATGAGAGCATTGGAGGATTTCTCTTGTATTTTCTGTCCGGCGAGGAAAAACCTAGGGAGAGTATGCTACAAGAATGTGGCGGAACCAATGTCGGTTATAGTTAGGGTTAATGTGTTCCGGGAGAGAAGAATCTCTTCTGTATCCCGCACCTCTCATACGAAGAGAAGTACGAACACAAGTAAATCATTGTGCCCTTGAAAGCCAACGTCAATCTTATCCAGTGTGATATAATTGTGAAATTGGGTATTAGCTGTTAATCATGGTAACTATGCAGCCTTAGGCGGATATATGATTATGAAATTATTAATTATATGCAAGAGTATCTTAAAACATATATGAATACGGATTAAAAAAAACAGAAGAGGGAATTTTCTTTAGTTATTTTTGGGAATTTGAGGTTGAACATGAATGTTATGGACTAAGGGAGAGTTGTAGTCTATAAACATGAAAATCTTGTTATTTCATATAACCACCTAGTAAGTTGTAGGATAGACATATGGTTGATGTCATCATTATGATGATGAATGTATCATCATATATAAGAGGATTGATAATAATTCTAACGGAAGCTTTCCATCATCAGATATCATGACGAGTTGGTGTGCCTTTGCCTTACCCTATGGGTCTTCAAATTCTATCTAATTGGTGGCTGAGTAGTCATGCCAATGTTGATATGCCTGATCTTAATCCAAATCCAAATATTTTGGCACTTGGAGTCACAAGGTGTTTGGGTTGATTCAAGTCGCATTCAACTCTAGCATGCCCAACACATATATACAAGCATACGCATGATCAAATCCTGGCCAACCACTACACGTGTGGTCATATGTCTGAAATAAAGTCGAACAAGCAGATGAGTCTAACTTTAGAAATTGTATTAGACAACTACATCAATTAAATATCTTCTCCAGCTAGCTGATTGATATTCAAGGGCCCCAAATTTTGAGAATTCTATCTTTGGACAAGTGTCCACATTCAATATATTTTGTACACTTCAATTGTATTTATACACCATTGATATAAGAACAATATATATAGAAATTTCTTGCAAATTATTATTTCCTGTCATGGTATCAAAGCCTTTCTTTGATCTCGGCCACTTATCTAACAAGTTTTTACTGTCCGATCTCGTTGCACCATTCACATTAACTTCCGATGCATCATCCCACTTCCAATTCTCTTCTTGCTAAATCTCGTATACTGAATCCTTATGTATACCCTTCCTCAAAAACTCCCAAAAAAAAAAAAACCAATTTGCACCACACTCCATTAAACTCATAAGCGGTAACACCTTCTTCACTGGTCAACAACAAAACCACCGCACATCGACTCCCCTTTCTCCACCCGTCTTTCCGGCACAGGCTGGATCTCCAATCCCCACCAGCAGCCACCTTCTGGTACATTAAGTTGAATATGGCAACCCCTTTATCGTTGTTGTTCAAACTCACGAATGGCAGCCCCATGTTGATTTCATCAGTGATGGAATCCTTTTCTGGCGGTCATTTCCAGTGCCAACATTGCATCATTTCACGCCATAAACAAAGATTATTTGGAAACCAAAACCCGTTGTGCAACCACTAAAATACCCATAATCTTCATCGTTGGCACTACACAAACACCCGGCGTGTGGCCCTATCCGCTCTGCTTCTGGTCCTTTATTTTTGTTGCAACTAGATGACCCATCTTCATTGAGGCTAATACACCACTCTGTTGGGGGCCTTGCACAAAACCTTAGGATCTAACCCTCCAGAACAAACCAGAATTATGGAATAACAAAGCAATGAAATAAATCAAAGCATCAACCACACACCACACAAGAGTTTTTTACGTGGAAAACCTTCAAAGAGGTAAAAACCACGGGACCTCGTCCAGATCAATAATCCACTATGAAGTAAAACGTTACAACCTTATTCACTCACGCAGGAGTGAATAAACAATAAGAGAAACAAATAAAATGGAGAGATCTCACCAATTACGAGGACGTAGAAGTGCTGAGATATCAAGAACACAATAGATCTCCTATATGAGCATAACCTCCCTTCCACAAGTTTTCTCTCTCTCTCTCTCTCTCTCTCTCTCTCTCTCTTTCTCCCTTTTTCTCACACCTTTGATAGCCCTAAACCCTTTAGCAAACCCTTATAAAGATTTAGGAAACCCTCTTGTCGTACCTAGAACGCCCTAGGTACCTCCTATTTAAAGTTTTAGGAAACTCCTTTCTGCATCCCAGTTGCGAAAGGACTTGCGACACGAAATCCGCATAAAATTGTGGAATGAATCTGCGTAACTACGACTGGTGGTGTTGAGTCCACTACCGGTCGAGCGCACCTACGACCGGTCGAGTACCTCCTTTGATCGGTTGAGCACCTCGAAGAAAAATAGTCCAACGTCGCTGAACTTTGAGTTGAGTTACGATTCGACTTCCACGACTAGTCGTGCACTAGCCCTCGACCAGTCGAGCGAGGCTACGACCGGTCGAGCATGGGACAAAAAATCCCATCAAATCTCCCCCCTTTTGTCCCACAGGAGATTTACCTTCTTCAAGCCAGCCAGGTTTCTTTAAGCCTCAAACTTGCCCTTGAGCAAAGCCTTGGTCATCATGTCTGACCCATTATCGTACGTGTGGACCTTCTCAAGCTGTAACACCTTATGTTCTAAAGTATCCTTGATCTAGTGATACCGAATCTCTATGTGCTTTGACTTGGAATGCTGACTTGAATTTTTTCTCAAGTGTATAGCACTCTGACTATCACAATAGACCACGTGCTCCTCCTGCTCCAGGCTAAGTTCCTGTAGAACCTCTTCATCCAAAGCATGTCTTTACATGCCTCTGTGATTGCAATGTACTCGGCCTCTGTCGTCGACAATGCTACGACCTTCTGCAGCTTGCTTTGCTAAGAAACCGCTCCCCCTGCAAACGTGAACATGAACCTCGACGTAGACTTCCTAGAGTCTATGTCACTTGCCATATCTACATCTGTGTAACCCTCTAACATAGGTTTTCTGTCACCATAGCATAGGCTCAACCTGAATGAGCCTCTTAGATACCACAATATTCAATTCATCGCTGCTCAATGCTCTTTGCCAGGATTGGCAAGATACCGGCTGACAACACCAACCACATATGCTATGTCTGGGCGTGTACACACCATAGCATACATCAAACTTTCTACAGCGGACGCGTAAGGTATCTTCTACATCTCTTCCACCTCTGTCTTTGTCTTGGGACACTGCCTGTCGCTCAATCTGAAGCGACCATCCAGTGGAGTACTGACCGACTTCGCTGTATTCATATTGAACCGCTCTAGGGCTTTCTCAATATACCGCTCTTGTGACAGTCAAAGCTTCTTGCTGTTTCTGTTTCTCCATTCTTAAGATTTGTTTAGCCGGACCCAAGTCTTTCATCGCAAAAGACTTGCCCAACTCCTGTTTCAGCCTGTCGATCTTCTTGATGTCTTTTCCCATGATGAGCATGTCATCATCGTATAACAGCAGAACTAAGAAATGACCATCTGAGAACTTACGCGTGAACACACAGTGGTCCGACTCCATTCTGTTATACCCATGCTGTAACATGAATGAGTTGAACTTCTTGTACCATTGATGTGGAGCTTGTTTCAGCCCATACAAGCTCTTCTTCAGCCTACACACCATATGCTCTTTGCCCTTAACTTCGAAACCTTCTGGTTAGTGTATGTAGATCTCATCTTCCAGGTCACCATGGAGGAAGGAAGTTTTAACATCTAACTGCTCTATCTCCAGATCCATGCTAGCCGCCAACCCAAGTAACATCCGTATGGATGTCATCTTCATCACTAGTGAGAATATCTCCTTGAAGTCTATGCCTTTCCTCTGATTAAACCCTTTCACCACAAGTCTGACCTTGAACCTCGTCTGTGAATTATTCTACTCAACCTTCTTTCTGAACACCCACTTGTTGCTCAAAGCTTTCTTGCCCTTAGGCAGTTTCACCATGTCATAGGTGTGATTCTTATACAAGGATTCCATCTCATCTTGCATAGCTTTCAACCACTCCTCCTTATGCTCGTCGGCTAGGGCCTCAGAATAATCTTCTGGCTCTCTCCCATCAGTCAGCATAATGTACTCATGCGATGAGTACCTCTTGGACAGCTATCTGTCCCTAGATGACCTCCTCACCTGTGGCTCAACAGGTGGATAGTAGGGGCTGCTCCCCTGGTCCATCTTTTGAAAGAACTCCTCATCCTCTGCACCTTGCTGTACTCCTCCGTCATCAGGTACCATGGGAGGAATAATCGGATCCATGTCCTCTAGCTCACCTGAACTAGGCTGGTTCTTCTCTGGCTTACCGATGTCTTCTATACACTGATCTTCAAAGAAAACCACATCTTTGCTCATGACGAGCTTCTTCTCGGTCGGATCCCACGATCTGTAACCGAACTTTTCATCACCATACCCTAAGAACACACACTGCCTGATCTTCATATCGAGCTTGGACCTCTTATCCTTTGGTACGTGAACTGATGCCCTGCATCCAAACACCCTGAGATGACTATACGATGGATCTTGTCCAGTCCACACCTTCTGCGGTACATCTCTATTCAACGGGGCTGATGAAGACCTATTTATCAAATACACCGCCGTGTGCATTACTTCTCCCCAGAACGTCTTGGGCAACTTCGTATGGGATAACATACATCTGATTCTCTCAACAATGGTGCGATTCATTTGCTCAGCTACACCATTATACTGGGGGGTCTTGGGAACTGTCTGTTCATGCTGTATACCCACGGACTTGCAGTACTCATGAAAGTCGCCAATGTATTCACCACCATTGTCAGTGTGGATGCATTTCAATGATCTACCTCTCTCTCTCTCTCTCTCTCTCTCTCTCTCTCTCTCTCGACCATAGCATAAAACAATTTAAACACACCAAAGACCTCGTACTTGGATTTTAAAGCATAAACCTTAACCCTCCTAGATGCATCATCTATAAAAGTAACAAAATACAATGCCCCACCCAAGGTTTTTGTCCTCATATGACCATAAACATCAGAATAAACCAAATATAATCCATGCACTTTATTAACATGAGAAACAAATTTAATAAATGAAACTCTATGCTGTTTTCCTGATAAATAATTAAGACAGGCTTTGAGAGGTGTACCTATCACGTCTGGAAGGAGCCGCTTCCTCGCTAGTAGCTGAAGCCCTTTTTCACTCATGTGGCCTAAATGCCTGTGCCACATGTTAGTAGCTGAATCTTCTGCTGCGTTCAACCCACCCTTGCAGATATTGACACTTGCCTTGTAAAGGGTGCAACACTTCTTTCCTTCGGCCACGATCAATGAACCCTTGATGAGCTTCCATCACCCACCAGCAAACTGGCTTTCATAGCCATTATCATCCAACATTCCCGTCGACATCAAGTTAAGGCGAAGGTCTGGGATATGCCTCACATCCCTGAGAACCAATGTGCAGCCCACATCAGTCTTCACACAAATATCACCGACTCCTACGATCTTCGATACGCCAGAATTTCCCATCTTCACGGTCCCATAGTCACCTGACTTATAACTTGTGAAGAAGTCCCTACGTGGAGTCGCATGAAAAAAGGCTCCCTAGTCTATCACCCAGTCGGTGCCCTGACTCGTAGCTGTGAGACATACATCATGATCTGCAGAAAGAATAACTATAACGTCGCCATCTGAATCGACCGCAGTAGAATCTGATTCATCTTCCTTCTCCTTTTCTTTTCTTTTTTTGTCGTTCTTAGCCTTACGACATTCATGCTTATAGTGGCCCTTCTTACCACAATTCCAGCATTCAACATCTTTCTTGGTACTTGACTTGCCTCTTGATTTATCTCGGGCCTTCCCACCCTTCTTGTTCTTTCCTCTCCCCCGTTCCTGTGTCACAAGAGCCTCTTACTGAGTAGACCCCTAAGACTTCCTCCTTGTCTCCTCATTGAAGAGACAACTGGTTACTGTTCCATGGATATCTTTTCGTCTAGTGTAAAGTTACTTAGAGACACCACCAATGTCTCCTAACTGTCAGGCAATGAACTAAGCAATAGTAAAGCCTGAAATTCATCATCCAGGACCATCTTCATAGAGGAGAGTTGGTTCACTATATTGCTAACCTCATTCGTGTGCTTAGCCACAGAACCACCATCCTTGAACTTGAGATTCACAAGTCGCCTTATTAGAAAAATTTTATTACTGGCTGTCTTCCTCTCATATAACTCTTCTAATTTCAGCCATAGGCTAGCGGCTGAGGTTTCTGTAGACACGTGGTGGAATACAGAATCGTCCAACCATTGTCTAATAAACTCCACCGCCTTCTAGTCCATCTTCTTCCAATCATCATCAGACATATCCATGGATTTTGCTGATATGCCTAAAATTGGACAATATAGGTCCTTGCAATAAAGCAAGTCCTTCATCTTAGCCTTCCATATGGTCCAGTTAGAACAATTGAGGCTGATCATCCTTGGTGAGCCACCTTCCATAATTCAAAACCGATCCTACCTGTTTAATAAACTTAGCTTGGATACCACTTTGTTGGGGGCTTTTCACAAAACCTTAGGATCTAGCCCTCCAGAACAAACTAGAATTATGGAATAACAAAGTAATGAAATAAATCAAAGCATCAACCACACACCACATAAGAGATTTTTACATGAAAAACCCTCAAGAGGTAAAAACCACGGGACCTCGTCCAGATCAACAATCCACTATGAAGTAGAACGTTACAACCTTCTTCACTCACGCGAAAGTGGATAAACAATAGGAGAAACAAAGAAAACGGAGAGATCTCACCGATTATGAGGATGTAGAAGCGCTGGGATATGAAGAACACAATAGATCTCTTATATGAGTATAACCTCTCTTCCACAAGCTTCTTCTCTCTCTCTTTCTCCCTTTCTCTCACACCTTTGATAACCTTAAACCCTTTAGCAAACCCTTGTAAAGCTTTAGGAAACCTTTTTATCGTACCTAGAAAGCCCAAGGTACCTCCTATTTAAAGTTTTAGGAAACTCCTTTCCGCATCCCATTTGTGAAAGGACTTGTGACATAAAATCCAGGCAAAATCGCGGAACTAATCTACATAACTATGACTGGTCGTGTTGAGTCCACGACAGGTCGAGCACACCCACGACCGGTCGAGCACCTTCTTCGATCGGTCGAGCACCCCGGAGAAAAATAGTCCAACGTCGCTAGACTTTGAGTCGAGTCACGACTCGACTTCCATGACTGGTCGTGTACTAGCCCTCGACCGGTCGAGCGAGGCTCACGACTGGTCGAGCATGGGACAAAAAATCCCATCTACTCACCTCCAACAAAGCTTGTAACACCCCGAGTTTTCATGGGCCGTGTAGGAACTCGGCCTCCAAATTCTCAGGTGTCGCTTATATCCTAATTATGGTGATTTGTACATAAATTAGTTTAAATGAGCAATAAAGGAATCGACTGGAACATAAACTTAAACCACAACCACAACTAATCTACAGAAATAAATGCGACTAAGAAATACAAGTCTATAGGAATATTAAATGGGTCGCACAAGGCGTCGCCTGATAAAATTTATATAAGAAATGCCCAAAAGAAATGGTGCGCTAGATCCCTACTCAACAACCCATAAATAACCTGCACAGTCTACAGTGATCCATCCATAAGCTGGAAGTAGGAAAACTCCTCTTCCCTATCCATGCTCACCTCGCTTGGCTCGTCGAGCTCCGCCTCACCTTTATCTAGTAAAGGGTTTGGTTGGTGTTTTAAAACACTATCTCAGAGTGGGAGTGAGTATCTAGCTCAGTGGGTGCCATTAACCATAAGTTACATCAAATAGTAATTTCAAGATAAATTTAATGAAAAACATAAATTCATAAATCACTAACTAGTCTTTGTTAATGCGTAGGCATGAGTTATGTATGATGCATGACCTCACCCACAACACTCCCTCAAGCGACTTCGTCTCACGGTCGCGTATGACCAACACTCCCTCATTGTGATCTCAACTACCGAGTTGCTAAATCCTAGCTAATGCGATGTATGAATAATGTTAATCGAGTATTTAGTTAATTCCATTCATCCAGCAGGTTGGGGAAATTGGTGCATCCCGACAATATCAATGCCCTTATCTCTTTTTGCGAGACCGTGACCCCTCAACGTGCGAGGCCAAGGTCCCACGATCCTTGATCCCATTGGGTTCCTCTCCCCGGAATGCAAACACGTGAGGAGTGCTAAAAAGCGGGATCACTCGCGGACCACTACGGGGAGGTTCGTCACCCCAGCGTAGGTCGACAGCTTAGACACAGTGTCTCATTCCACCATGCCCGGCTCACGAGGCTGTAGATCAAATTACTAGTCGTTATCAGTGGGGGCCAGTAGGCGAGGGGTGTTCCGGGTTCCAAACAGGCGTGAGCAAGCATGGTTAGCAAAGACGGTTGGTCAGTCGGTGGAACAGATAACCTTAGTTCAGGCAAGCACGAAAGCACGCCATTGGGTGTAAGCAACCCTTATAGTCTTACCACTATCGCCCATTCGTGTCCGCCCACACCAGTCAATCTAGTCACAGGGCAGCTCAACTAATGAGACTACCCTTACAAATCTCAGATTCCTAACCAACCCAGAGGGTGGACTATATGTAACAATATTATAAGCAGTCAAGAGTTTATCTTCAAGTGCAAAAGGAATAAAATGTACAACACATCCAAGCTTAAGATTTTAGGATATTAACATACATGTGACTACTCTTAATAGCATAAATTAGATATGTGTGCGCGTGGTGTTGAACTACCTAATAAGTAAAGATCACACATTATTCATAGTACGGGAAATTACAATCAAGCATATAACATAGAAGAGCGTGCAAAGAAGTTAGATGTAAGAAGGTACACACAATACGAATCACATGCCCAAACCATTTGAGAATAACGATCAAACAATCCATTTATCATTTCATGCATGTTGGGTGTACTCATCATATGGATTCCTAATTTAGGGTTTTTCCTTAGATTTCGTATGTTCATCAATCTAGCATCCGAAATCATTAAATTTAGCCTAAAATTGGTACTTAGCCACCTAAGGATAATGGCCCGCACCTTGTGATGAACCGCTCGATTCACGATGCCCGTAGGGTTAGGGTGTTAAGAAATCATCATTGAAATGCATAAACATACAAGCTTGTAAGAATTAGAAGGAATTAAACACAAGACCTAAACTTACAAACATAACTCAGTACTTATCTTCAATTGTCGCCGAATCGACGACACCAATGAAGGATAATGTTGCTATAGAGGAGATGAGAGGGTGAAGGTGCACAAACCCTCATGCTTCCAAGCTCTCCCTCTCTCTTTCTCCTATTTTCTTCTCTTTCTCTTCTCCCTTTCTCATTTTTTTTTCTTGTTGAAATTTGTATGGGAGAAGGGGGTGCCCAAAAGAAGCCCTTATATAGTACTAGATTTGGTGTAAATGGCCCAAAGGGCTAGGTTTTTACTATACTAGCCCTATGGGAGGGTCTTTATAACCTCTAGGGCCCACTATGTGTCGTACATATTGATATACACCGTAGGATAGTTAGCCCTAACAATAACCTACGTATGGATATGATCGGCCCCCCATTTGGATGCACCGATCGACAGATATAATTAGAAGTCTGTTCAACAGTCACCAATGGTCGATCGGGGCCGCGGCTATACGGATATGAATAGAAAAATATCCTTACTCCACACGTGAAGTTTGGTCATAAACCAACGGTCCGAAATCCTCAACTTTGCATAAGAGTGGATGACGCAATTCACTTCAGTTTCAGTTTCTTACTTTAGGGTATTTGTACTTCTCATGTACACGTCCTTTGGCTCTAGTTGAGCGGTTCTGGACAGTACCCAGGTTCGAATCCCACGATGGACGTCGAGCCCAGTAAGATGGACATTATTCTATAGTTTTGGAACTAGTGGTCCACCAAAGATGGACATTATTCTATAGTTTTGGAACTAGTGGCCCACCAAAGAGTGGTCTAAGGTTTGTTCAGAAAATCGGGGCATTTATGGAATGAATTAGGTATTGAGATTTCTCGTGGGCAATGATTAGGGTTTGGATTAACTATGTTCATAGTGTGGCCTATTTATAGCTAGTGAAAGTGGAGATTTAGTCATGATTACTCTAAACCGTCAGTTTTAGGCTAAAAGAGTAACGGGGTTGATTTGGTCTATTAGTCAAGATCTGGGCCTTATCCGACTCGGCTTCGGTTAGATCTTTAATTTAGTTATGATTGTCTTGATTAGTTAGCGATGGGTCGGTTAGATTTGGGTCCTATGTGAGTAAATCATGGGGCTAAACTTGATGTTCAAGTGATCGGGCGGATTCGTTGGCTTCCTACGGTTGATTAATCGGACTTGTGCGGTTCTTTACTGGTACCACCCGTGTATAAACTAACATTGAGTGCTAATGGTCAGTAAG
Source organism: Magnolia changhungtana (assembly GCA_030180095.1). Classification (NCBI taxonomy): domain Eukaryota; kingdom Viridiplantae; phylum Streptophyta; class Magnoliopsida; order Magnoliales; family Magnoliaceae; genus Magnolia; species Magnolia changhungtana. The sequence goes on along the minus strand of JASAUF010000051.1, from coordinate 1,262,225 downwards.
TGATATTATAAGTTAATTACAATTTTTTTTTAAAAAATCCAAAACAGTGAAAATCCAGGACGTTACAAATCTGATCTTCCATAGTTGCCCCAATCTGGTAACACATCTGATCTAACTTATTTATAAGGAAAGATGTTGCGTCTCCAAATGTCCCATAAAAGATCCAATGATGTACACTTCTACGGCTAGAGTGAGGGCCACTGATATAGTAAGTGTAGTAGTTTGCCAGCACACTTGAAGTTTGAATACTTTCGAGGATGCGGTGATTGGTGGTAGATTGTATATAACTAAAGGAATAGATTGTATGCCAAACCATTATATATCCTTGTGTTTACTGTTGTGATTTATTACTCATTTCTATTTATGCTTGTGAGTTAAATTGTTGTATATGAATGAAGGAATAGATTGTATGCTTATTGTTTAATTTAATTGCACATACTTGATATATATATCTCACATATACTGGTTGCTTATATAATTGTTTTATTTTTAGTCTATGTACTTAGACTCACTTAGCTTGGAAGCTTTAGTGTTAATTGATCTTAATTAGTGGATATTTTAAGTGGTCCTATTTCCTCCCCTCTAGGACTTAGCAATAATTCTAAGCTCCGTAAGCTTTTGTATAGTGTGGTGTTGTGTTAGACAAGTGGTACAATTTTAATTGGTATCATTGCCAAGTTTCTCTTTAAGGACTTAACTGTTTATAGTTATATATGTAGGAGCTTTAAAATCATGTGTACTTATGTGGGGAGCACCATCTCACAACTACCTTATTTTGATGGGTCTAACTATACCTATTTGAAGGTTAAGATTGGGGTATTTTTAAGATCCCTTGATGCTATGGTTCGGGCTATTATCAAATAAGGATGGCATATGCCTGTAAAACAATTTCTAGTTAATGGTAAAACCATTATCACTCTTAAAAATAAATTTAATTAAAGTGTTTATGAGAGAGATATGTATGTTTATGATGCCAAAGCTTTCAATGAGATTTATTGTGTCATTTCTACCAATGAATTTAAATGCATTTGTACATGTGAAATGGAAAGGAAGCAAATGACATTTTAGATACCACCCATGAGGGAACTAGCAGAGTAAAACGTTCCAAGCTTCAGCTCTTGACTACACAATTCGAGAATATTAAAATGGAAGATCTGAAACTCTTATGGAGTTTATAATAAACTAAGTGATATTTGCAACTCCATGTGGGGTTTAGGAAAGAAGATTCAGTAGGGCTATATATTTAGGAAAATACTTGCATCTATTCTTTATAAGTTCACTTCCAAGATAACCTCAATAAAAGAGTATAGAGACATAGATGTGATGAAAATAGAAGAGATAATCCCTACAAACATATGAACTGCACTTTAAGACCCTCTTTAGTAAAAAGAAACTCATAACTCTCAAATCTTCACACAAACACTCACATAGGCAAAAGAAAAGTGAAACTGAAGATGAAAATAATAAGGAAGATTATGATAAGAAAATAGATAAAAAATTTAAGAAATTTCTCAAGATTAGTAGAGAAAAAGATTGTGATAAAAATGAAAAATCTTTTGAACCTAAGCATATAGGTAAACATTTCAAGAAATTTAAAGAAATCCAATCTCACAACTATAAGGGTTATGTACATGTTGCCTCCAAATGCACTAGCAAAGTAAGATTAAAAGGAAAGGATATGGAAGCAACATGTGATGATACTGAGGAGTCCAATTCTGATTGTGAGGACTCCCACTGTGATGAGACTTTGGATATCTTAGAGTTCTAATGACCTCCACCACTGCTTCTCTTTCTAGAGATTTGGGAGGAGATTTCAACCATAGCACCTCGGAAGAAGAGGAAGAAGAGTCACCTCTTAAGAAGAAGAAGAAGGAGATGATAGCTTGAAAGAAGCCTACTATTAACTATAGACTGAAAGTTTGAAAATTGTCAAAAAAACTAGGTTGGGCAAATGCGAAAAAGAATCAATTGGCCAACGATTTAGAAAAACCAAAATATGAAAATATCTCCCTAGTGCAAGAAAAGAAAAATCTTAAGTTTGATTTAGATGAGACTTTGCAGAGATATGTAGGCCTTGAATGTAAGCTTAAAATAGTTAAATCTGTAAATCAAGGCCTGAGACAAGAAGTTAGCTCAGAGGATAAGAGAGGTTTTGAATATAGTAGAAAACTCATATAATAGCCTCTACCCCTCTGGTAATCCAAAAGGACTTATCTGCTTCAGGAAGTAGATTGAGAGTCTCTCCTGTATGTCATGCCTGTGGAGATTTGAGACATTTGAAATTTGAATATTTGATCTCTAAAATGTCCTACTCCATCTCAGTATCTAACCAAATAGATAAATATATTAGACTGAGAAATTGATACACCAATGAAGAAGCCCCCTTGATGATTGTCAAAAAAGAAGAAGTTTTCAACCCCCTAAAAAATAAACAACCATATGAGGAAGTTATTAAAACAGGTTGTAATTTTCAATGAAAAAAATAAAGAAAATGCTTAATTGATGCAATAATAACAAGGGTAAGAACAACATAGAAAAATCTCCTGCTAAAAATAGATATGTAAATAGGACATAACCTGATAAAGTAGAATTTGGGAAGGAAGACCTCTCTCCTAATAACAATTCGGGTCCTAAGAAATTCACACATATGTGAGTTGTAAAAAAGGATAAGTCATCCGTGGAGATCTTTGTGCGCTTATAGGTAAATTTGAGGAATACATCCTCATTTTCTTTTTGATTAATTTAATAGAAGTTGTTTCATTCTTATATTTAATTTGTTAAACTACATTTGGTAATGTTGCTTAATAGATATATATTTTAAATGATCATTTATGCATGCTTCATGTTTTTTTTTTTTTTTTTTTTTTATAAATATTTTAAACATTCCCTTGCATTTATTGGTAGATTTGTGATCTATAAAGCTTTCTATTTTTTGTGTTTAGTAGCATATCCATGAAATTATCTCTTTGTCATTTACTGATAAAAATGGGGAGAAAGATCAAGTCCCACCAAAATAAGTTAATGCTATTTTGCATGTTCAATTTATTACAGGGAATTAATGAAGTTAAGGGGAACATTTGAGGGGGAGCATTGCAAGTGTTTACATGTTGAGTCTTGTATTTATATTTTAAAATCTTTATAATTTTAACATGTAGAAGTTATTTTAATATATTATTGGTGTGGACCATGACAAGGTCTGAATTAGTTTTTGTTACGTAATTTAACAAATTGGGAGGTTGTTAGTGCACTTGTCTATCAATTGCGTGTGTCAATGTGTTAGTGAGTCGGTTGAACTCTTGAAAGTTGAAGACTGAAGACACATGAAGACTTAGTACATCAAGGAGTGAAGAAATAGGTAAATTGATTTGGCTTAGTGACCCTTGACAGATTGTAGAGAATAAGAATATTTTATGTATCTTTTTCATTTTTTATTATACAGAGATAGAAAACTACATATAGTAGTCTCCTACGCATATATTACACCTAGACATGCTAAACTTGACTCTCTGATTAGGGGATTACAATCTCTCTAATATTACAACCACCATTTACTCCTATAATCTCTCTAATATTACAACTCCCACCACCATTTACTCCTACAATCACTCTAATATTACAACTCACGCCAACACTCCCCCTCAAGTTGGTGCATATAGATTTCTAATGCCCAACTTGTCAAGTGAGTTGTAGAAGTTCTTGCTACACACGGCTTTGGTAAGAATATTTGCCAATTGATCTTCGGACTTGACGAACGGGAATCGGATTATCTTGGCTTCAAGGTTCTCTTTGATAAAATGCCGATCTACCTCCACATGTTTGGTTCGATCACGTTGGACGGGATTATGAGAGATATCAATAGCAGCTTTGTTATCACAAAAGAGATCCATCTCACAGTTTGGAGTGAAGCCAATTTTTGTCAACAATCTTCTTAGCCATAGGAGTTCGCAAAGACCCTTAGCCATCCCACGAAATTCTGCTTCTACACTTGATAATGCTACTACCTTCTGTTTCTTACTTATCCATGTCACAAAGTTTCCTCTAACAAATGTAAAATACCCCGAGGTAGACTTTTTATCAGAAATATTTCTTGCCTAATCAACATTTGTGTATCCTTCAATCCTTAAATGATTGGTCTTTGAGAACATAAGTCCTCTTCCAGGGGAGGACTTTAGGTACCTGAGGATTTGGATCACTGCATTCATATGATCTTCACTCGGGCAATGCATAAACTAGCTCGCCACACTCACTGCATAAGCAATAACGGGTCGTGTATGTGAGAGATAAATGAGTTTCCTAACCAATCTTTGGTACCTTCCTTTGTCTGTTAGCACTTGGTCGGGGTATTCTCCCAGTTTGTGATTCTGGACTATTGGTGTATCTGCAGGTTTACATTCCAGTAATCCAACTTCTGATAACAAGTCGAGGGTATATTTTCGCTGAAAAAGAAATATACCTTGCTTGGATCTAGCAACCTCAATCCCCAGAAAATACTTGAGCCCTCCCAAAATTTTCATTTCAAACTCGGCTGCCAATTGTTCTTGAAGTTTCGAGATCTCCTCCTAATCATCTCCCGTAAAAATCATATCGTCTATGTACACTATTAAAGCTGTTATCTTATTTCTTTGATGTTTCAGGAAGAGAGTATGGTATGAATTAGTCTGTCGAAAACCATACTTCCTCATAGCCAAGCTAAGCCGTCCAAACCAGGCTTGAGGAGATTGTTTTAAGCCGTAAAGTGTTCGTTGTAATTTACACAACTCGACCAGAGGTCATCTTATATCCTGGAGAAACATCCATGTAGATCTCCTCCTCAAGAACTCCATGGAGGAAGGCATTCTTTACGTCGAATTGATGCAACGGCCAGTCCAGGTTTGCTGCAAGAGATAACAGAACTCTAATAGTATCTAACTTGGCCACTAGTGAGAACGTCTCTTGATAATCTACCCCATATGTCTTAGCATAGCCTTTTGCTACTAGTCGTGCTTTGTAGCGCTCGATTGTTCCGTCAACTTTGTACTTTATAGAGAATACCCACTTGCACCCTACTGTCTTCTGTCCTTCAGGTAAAGGAACGAGAATCAATGTCTCGTTCTTCATTAGTGCCTCCATTTCTTCCTTCATTGCTTGAACCCATTTTGAATTCTTTAATGCCTCATCAATACTTGTAGGAATATGGTGCAAAGATAGATCATTCGCAAAGTTCTTGAGTGGTTCAGAAGGTCTCTCTGTAGAGACATAATTGGCAATGAGATATTTTGATTTCTGTGCCTCGATCTCAGCTGAGTATCTATTCGATGGTTTGCCATGATTATGCCTGCAAAGTAGCTCATAACCACAATTAATCTCGTTATTTGAGACAAGAGGTATGGTAGGAGAACTTACCTCGATGATATTCTTAGGAGACGGGTCGTTAGACACTGAAGAGTAGGGGGTGCACCAGCTTCAGGGAATATATTTGCAGCCGCAGGAGATATATCAAGAGAAGGATTGTTAGCTGGTACAACTGTTTTTGTATTCTCAGTGCCACCAAACCAGTTAAACTTCAGCCAATTCAGCTCTTCATCTCATGTCTCCCCCTGAAGAGAAGAATGTGATGCAGGGGAGAAGAAAGTGTCGGTCTCAAGAAAAGAAACATCCATAGTCACATAGGTGCGCCGAGTAGTGGGGTCATAACAGTGATAACTTTTCTGATTGACAGCATATCCCAAGAAGAGGCAACGACGAGCACATGGGTCAAGCTTCGTGCATTGATTTTTATGGAGGTGAACAAAGGCAACACACCCAAAGACGAGAGGTAGAAGCATCAATGCCATGGGTAAGGTGATATAGGTTGACAGAATTTGCAGTGGGGTCTTAAACTCGAGTACTTTGGAGGGCATTCGATTGATTAGGTGCACCGCAGTAGCCACCGCATCAGGCCAGTAGGAGCGTGGAACATGCGCTCCAAGTAGAAGTGCTCGAGCTGTTTCAAGAATGTGGCGATTTTTTCGCTTGGCAATACCATTCTGCTGAGGTGTTTGAGGACACGATGTCTCATAAATCAGTCCATGATGATGGAAATAATCACGGAACTGATGATTTAGATACTCGCCACCATTATCGGACCTAAGAATCTGAAGCTTAGCACAAAATTGAGTTTGATTCATATTATGAAAAGATCGAAACACAGAAAAGACGTCATTCTTATGTTGTAATAAGTATAGCCAAGTCATTCAAGTGCAGTCATCAATGGAAATCACAAACCAACGGAAGCCAGACAACGTAGGCTTCAGGGAAGGCCCTCACACATTAGAGTGAACTAAAGCAAATGGAACTTCACTTTTATTTATACGTAAAGGATAAGGTACTTGATGACTTTTGGCTAAAATGCAAGTCTCACACTTAAAATCCGAAACAGACAACTCTAAAAATAAATCAGGAAACAGCTGCAAGTAACCAAACGAAGGATGGCCTAACCGACGGTGCCAAAGCCAAATCTGCTCCGCCTTGGTATCACACGACTGACCAACATGATGTACGCGACCCATGCTGAAATCATCCATATAATAGAGCCCCCCTCTTAGTACCACACCCAATGATCTCCTTCGAGAGAATACCCTGAAGAAGACAAAATGTCGGGTAAATCAGTACGGTGCAATTGAGCTCTTTCGTAATTTGACTCACAGATATTAGCTTATGAGAAAAGGAAGGCACAAGCAAGGTATTAGATAATGATAAAGCTGGTGATAACATCATAGTGCCAGCCCCTTTTACCGTAGAGATAACTCCATTGGCATTGGCACTACTAGCCTGCCGAGGAGGAGTATGTTGACAGAAATCCCATGCATCAAATGTCATATGGTCAGTTGCTCAAGAATCAAGAATCCATGTGTTACAATCATCACTGCTGTTAAACCCAAGTAGAGCCATACCTGCATTAGAGGTGGAGGATTCGGTCGGAATTAGGGACAAGTGTGGTTCTGCTGCCGCCACTGCAGCCTTACCAGTAATGACATCATTAGTGGCTCCATCACGCATCTTCTTGGCTTGAAGATCATGCCACCAATCTGGATATCCATGCAATTTAAAGTATGTGTCATGGGTGTGCTTAGTGTTCCCACAATGAGAGTATTTGGTCCCCTCAGTATTGGTCTTCTGCTTTTGATGTGGACTAGCATATGACCTACTGTTGTTTAGAGACAAAGATCCACCGTTAGAGGCAGAACTCAAGCCATTCTTGACGCTTTTGGAAGCCAAGACTGCGCCGGGCGTGTCATCCGCGCTGCCAGTTGCTGTCATCAAAGCCTGTCGGACAGCTTCTCGATGGACATGGGCATATGCTTGCTCTAGTGTAGGGAAAAGTTGCATCTGTAATACTCCACTATAGATATGGTCCAGGCGGTCATCAAGGCCATCCAAGAAAACATACACCCTGTCTTCTTGTAGGATGGAATTATCGTGTTGCACATCAATCGGCCACTCCATGGGATTTGGGCGATGAAAATCAATTTTTCGCCAAAGTCCCTGCAGTTCGTTGTAAAACTTTTCCAACGAATGACCAACTTGCTTTAATCTACTTACACGCCGTCAGAGTTCGTAGACTTGGGAGGTATCTGAAAGTGCCCTTATAAGTGCCCTTGTTTGTCAATTATTGTGAACGGGTGGTCAGACAGTCTGGAGGATATCAAAAGAAGATCATGCCAAGTGTCTACCTTAATCGGATGTGTGGAAGCTCGCCATAGGTAAATCATAGCCTCACATCCCATAACCCAATACACCTGGTGAATTAAACCCTTAAAACAAGATAGACATCTTAGGGTTTTTATGGTGAGAAAACCTTTTCAAAATAGGAAAATCTCTAAGTTTTTCTCGCCTTGTCGATTTTATCGAAGCACCCTCGATATGATTGACCTGTTCTGTCTATGTCCTCGATACCTTAACGATATTATCGAAAAGAGGACCAAAAGTGTCCAGCAACTAAATATTCATCTGGACGGATTTATCGATGTATTGATACACCTATCGATATCATCAATAAAAGCACTAAACATGTCCAGTAACTTCATAACATATTTGGAAGAATTATCAATGTAACGATACGCATATCGATACTATCGATATTCAAATCTCGAGACCATCGAGAGTGGCTCGATAAGATCGACAGGCAGATTTTCGGCGCGCTGTTTTTTCATGAAAATCTCAAAATTTATCGATATATCGATGACCGTCTGATATGATTTGAAATCAAATATCGATAAGATCGGAGGACCATCGATGATATCGATGGTGGGCGCGCATTTCTTATAGCAGTTATTTCAGGATGTTTTTAATTATGTTCGGGGACCCTTTGATTTAATCGATATTCAAATATCGATGTTATCGACACCTAATCGATTGCATCGAACTAAGCCATAATTGTCCAGTAAGTTCAAAGATAAATCTGCTGGAATTATCGATGCCTTGACTCAGATCTCGATATCATCGACATTCAAATTCCGATGACCTCAACAGTTCCCCCGATCATTCATGAAAACCTGAAATATTTTCAAAGTCAAGTCTCTCTCATTTTTCATGTGTCGAGGGATCGACCCAGTCATCGATGGAATCGGAGTTCGAAATCTGATGACATCGACAACTATTTCGATTCATCGACCAATTGGCAAAGAGTTTCAAAAGCGTATGACATCGAGTCCGAGTCATCGAGCGGACCATCGATGCCATCGAGAGTATACGCTCGATGATATCGAACCTGCTCGATGATATCGAACTCTGTCATAAATGTAACCGTTTTATATCTGTTGAAACTTTTTGCCTATTTATAGAGGACTTGTCTTTTGTTGCTGTGAGAGAAAGCAGAGAGAGCTTTTGAGTGTTTCAATTTATATCCTATACTTAAAGCCTTTTCTCACAAGGGAGTTCATCCTCCAATCCACCCTCACCATTGATATTTAATAGAGTGGATTGGGGAATAAACTTCCGCATTCAAGGATCCTCCAGCTACTACCTTAATGGCAGATCATTATGCTGGGATGCCTTGAATGCATAAGAGAGGAACCACTCTATCTTCCTTATAGGAAAATCTTTAGAGAGTAGGATTTCATCTCACCCTTGACTCAACCCGAAGCCAAGCATTGGTATATCATCTTGTGTTGCGGATCAAGGGAGCTGAAGACTCTTCGTCAACAAGGAGGAGAAGATCTTTGGCGTTGTGCTTAACGAGACTCATCAACTTATCTGTAAGTATCCAGAGTCCAGAGCACTTGTGATCATTCCTTCTTAGGTCTTGGTCTTAAGTGGTTCTCACCCTTTGAAGTCCTCAAGGAGGCCTCCGGCAGGAGTGTATACAGTGAGTGCACAGGGTGAACCCTTGCTCTTATGTAGGGCATAAACTGTTAGGTCCTTGTATAGGTCCTTGACCTATGTGGTCTAAAATCTGGGTGCGTTGTGTGAACCCTTGCTCTATGGAGAGCATAAACATATGGTTAGGAGTGAACCAGCAAAACTCTGGGTTTGAGGTGAACCGTGTAAAACCTCTGTAAAGGTTGAAGGTGAACCTGATTTAAAACCTTAGGTTTGAGGTGAACCCTTTGAAACCTCCTTAGTGAATTTCGGTACACTCAAGGGTTGAGTGCGATAGCCGGGAGTGGAGTAACAAGTAGTCGAACCACTATAAAAATGACTGTGTTTAAGATGACTATTGTCTTTCATTTATGTGATTTCCTTACATGCCTTTATATCTGATTATTTGAGATCACACCTTATACCCACACACAGTCATATCCTTCACAATCTTGTCTACAACTTGTTTATCTTACAAGTAGGTTGTGATTGGATCCTCTATAAGGCTTGAAAGCCAGTAGAGTTACATTTGAGTAATCTTGAGAATTGCATACATGATAGGATTAGAGTGATAGGATTGTGAATAACTCGTAAATCTTTAAAAAAAGTCCTATTCACCCCCCTCTAGGACATATTGGCATATTCTGACTTCAACTCAAGCGATCTTCACCACTATTTCAATTGGTATCAGAGCGGGTCTCTCTTTAAGGGCTTCACCGCCTAGAGAGTGATCTTGACTGAAGTTGGGAATATGGCCAAAGGAGAGGGCTCATCAGCCACTGGACCTCCAGTATTTGACGGCTCAAACTATGCATACTGGAAGGCTAGAATACACTACTTTCTGAGATCTTTGGACCACGATGTTTGGAAGATAGTTGAAAATGGATATGTGTCACCAACAGATTAAGTTGTATTAGATAGTGGCACAACTATCACAAAACCCAAATCCAAAGAGATGTGGACGGCGTCTGACAAAGATAAATAGACTTCTGAAGCTAAAGCTATGAACGCCATCTACTGTGCCGTGTCCCAGGATATATTCAATTAGATAAGTATGTGTGGGACATCAAAAGAAGTATGGGATTTATTGGAAACAACCCATGAAGGCACAAGTACTGTGAAGAGGTCCAAACTTCAACTATTGACCTCACAGTTCGAAAATCTCAGAATGGAAGAGCATGAGACATTTATGGAGTTCTTTACAAAGCTAAAGATCATTTGTAACTCTATGGGTGGATTGGGAGAGAAAGTCCCGGTACCGAAAATTTGTAGGAAAATTCTAAGATCCCTACCGGAACGGTTTAATCCCAAGGTGACAATAATTGAGGAGTGTAGGAACATAGACGAGATGAAAGTAGAAGAACTAGTAGGTTCCCGGCAAACTTTTAAACTACACTTCACTCAATCCCAAAAATCCAAAAACACTGTCCTAAAAGCTTCAAAGAAAACAACTCATGAGAACAGTGAAAGTGAAAGAGAGGATGACGATGAGGAAGTGGCTTTGCTGGCACAAAATTTCAGAAGATTCTTTCAAAAGAATCGCGGCCGTCCCTCTAGAGGTAGAAAGGTGGATAACAAACTCTCTGCAGGCAAATTTGGCAAAAAGACCAAAGAACGACAATGTTATGCCTGTCAAGAGTATGAACATCTATCTACCGAATGCCCAAACAGAAAAACCAAGGGCAAGGCAATGGCCGCCATGTGGGATGATATAGATGAGTCAAATTCAGAATCTAGTAACTCAGAATGCAATGAAGATCAGAAATCACTAAAAATTCTTATGGTCTCCACTGCTTCGATCATTCCCACTGAATTTGAGAACGAGAAAGAACAGTAAGCCACATAGTCATTTTCGTCTGACAATGAGGAATCTGACACTGAAATTGAAGAAGAAGAAAAAGATAAGTTGCAAGATGCTTACAATCAACTCTATACTCATAGCATCAACATTCTTAAGAAACTTGGAATCTCGGAAAACAAGAAGGTACTTCTACAAAAAGATCTAGATAAAACACTGGAGATCAATTCTCATCTAATCATTGATCTACAACAATATTATGCAAAAAATGACAAGTTGGAGAGAATCAACCTATCCCTAAAAACTGAATCATCTAAGCTTACCAAACAAATCGAATTATTAAAAGATGAGAATAGGCATCTCAAGAATGAGAATCACACACTCTGCTATGACTTAGAAAAATCAAGAAAATTTGCTGAAATAAACTATAAATTCTCTCAGAGTGGTGAAAAGATTAAAAGGATACTAGGGATAGGAAGGCCTGGAAAGGACAAAAGTGGCCTAGGGTATGAGAAAACTAAGAAGAAAACAGGAAATGTAGCACCAAAAACTAAATCATCGGCTACTTCAGGAAGCAATGTAAGAATCTCTCCAGTATGTCATTTATGTGGTGATACGGGTCATTATGAGGTTAAATGCCTAACATCTAGACAGACTTCACATAACTTTGGACAAAATCACATTGGAAAATTCAAACCGATCAGAGAAACACAGAATGTTAAGAGTCCATCTGTAACTCCCAGATTTTTTGCCAATCTGGAATTAGATGTCCTTAGGCAATGGGTCGATCCTAACACCTTATTAACTTGTCAGAACTCAATCCCAAAGTCTAAAGCCGCTTTTGAACCCATTTCCTTCACAAATCCCACCCTTCACCCTCTCGATCTTTCAATTTTTCTAAGTACGTTCACCCTAGACACTATCTTAAACTAACTAAGTAGTATAACTTGGATCACCTTATATATAAACTATAAAGGCCTAGGTACCACCTCAGACAGAAATCTTATAGGATTAAATCCTTTAGAAATAAGACAAAGTAACTAAGTGCTAAACTAGATTAGCTACAAAATCCATTTGATCCACTTTAAATACGATCTGCAAGACCAAAAACTTGTAGAATCATTGACGCCAGGTTACCTTAAAATCTAGGATCAATCTCATTACCCGGCTGCTCTCGGGAGCATCTCGAAACTCCATATCAGATCTGGACCGCACGTCGAAAGTCCGAATAACACGAAGTTAAGGAATTAAGACTGCCTTGCTGGGCTTGACAACCATCTTAGAAATCAAATCCAAACAGTGCCCTAGTGCTATTCGCTTGAGCTCGGAGCTGGGAGTGAGAAATGTGAAAATAATTCTAAATTAAATTCAAAATAATGAAATCTGAGACTTGTCGCTTCCGGGTCAGTATTAAGCAACCAGACCGTCAGAATCAGACCAAATTACACCCTCCGATCAGGGATATTTCTCCAAACATATCCATGTACTCGGAATCTCCGATCGAGATCCACTAACCGTTGAACTGAAACTGGTCCGCCACGCGTGATTTGGGAATCCGACTGAAACGAAAACTTAACTCCACCTAGATTAAGGTTAGTGAGCTTATGTCCGACTTTTGGCTCAAGGAGGCCTGCTAGAAGTCCTCCGTTAAGCTGGAAAAGAGTCGCTTTGGTTATAACCTAAGTATATCTTGTCCACAAGTCTATTTCGATGTATTTTTAGGCTATATAAGGACCTTAGAACTCTCTCTCTCTCACAACCATATGAATTTGAGAGAAACGAGAGAGAAAGTGAGAGATAAGTGGGAGCATCTCCCTGCCATGCTTCCCTGCTACTACACAAGCTTCACCACTCCATTCTCGTCGCTTTCCCGACGATTCCGGCTTCGTTCTTAGGTAAGAAACCCTAACCCTAACCTGTTTTAGGGTTTTAATAGTTGTAGGTTATGAAATAACTAACCGAAAGCATGCTATAGGTTACCAAACTGCCGTATACGAAAGCTTAGCGAATCCATCGACTCCATTACGATTCTACGACAAAAGGTGCAGACTTTAGATGTATAGGTTATAGTTTTCAACGCTTTCAATGTCAGATAGTGATAGATTCATGATCTGCATGCAATTGCACATGTACAAAGTGCTGTTTGTTTTCCGTTTCGATTAAAGATGAAGAATATGGAATTTTACATACTCTAGGTATTTGTAGAAAGTACTGTATACGTATAAATTTTGAAAATGTGTTTGCCATGATTATTTGTTGTATGAATATATTATATATGGATAAAATACTTATTTGGCGAAAGGAATCGCCCTAATACATGTTTTGCTAATATACACTATGTATGTTGAAATAGTGTATTCTAGAAAGTACCGTATACGTATAAATTTTGAAAATATGTTTACCATGATTATTTGCTGTATGAACATATTATATATGTGTAAAATACTTGTTTGGTGAAAGGACTCGCTCTAATAAATGTTTTGCTAATATACACTATGTATGTAAAAATAGTGTGTTCTAAGTGTTTGTGAAAATGACTGAATGAGTATAGAATTCTCATTCGTGCTCGCCATGACTAATTGTCATGGATATATGATTGTTGTATTGGCAATACCCCTTTGACGAAAGGATTTACCCTAAATCATGCCACGACCAATATACACTATATATGTTATAATGTGTGGCCCAAGTATTCGTGGAAATGACTGAATGAATATGGAACTTGGATTCATACTTGCCATGATTATCCATTGTAGGTGCACACGTGTTATAATTGGGGCAACTCTCTAGTGAAAGGATTTGGCCTAATGCCTATGTGATCAACATATGTCATGTATGTTGATGTTGATGTATGTAGTTTAAAGTGTTTGTTGAAATATCTGAATGAGTAGTAGTTAGTAAATTGTAATGTATAAGGGTGTTGAGATATGATTCTCAACTTCTTTAACTATGTGTATGATTTTTTTAGATATCTGTGTGATTAGGAATTAAATATGTACAAACTCATGCTTATGTTGTACTTCATAACATGCTCAATTTATTGTATGATTTTATTTGTGTAATGCATATGTTTAAATTCATGTTTATGTTGTATTCCATAAGTGCCGTGAAGGGTGATGGGGGAGTGGTGTAACGACAACAGCCCTGGCAGCCCTAAGCGGATGTTATCAGACTTTGATTGTATGATTTGAATCTTTATCCATTACTGCTTTACCTATCTACAATTGAATGTGATTGGGGCTATTGTATAGTCCAGGCAGTCGGTAATGGGATCGAATTCGTGGCTGAGATTCATTCACCACGTAGGACATGTTTGACGAACCCGAGTCGTGTGTTGTTTGTCGACAGTGGTTAGGCCACACGAAGTGCTTATGCACTTCATGTCGTACAACTCAACGGGCGCTCGTGCTAGTCGAGCTCGTCAAATAATTCGATCTGTCTTATGTATGTTCACCATGTTTGGACGCCACTGCTTGAACCTAAGGTACCAAACTTATTAGTGGAAACCTCGTTAATTATGGTACCTCGATCCGCTAAGACTCATGAGCCAGACATGGTGGTATGGGATACCGTGGTCGAGCTGTCGGCCTACGCTGGGGCCACGTGCCTCCCTATAGTGACCATTGAGCAACCAGACTCCTGAGCCGAATACGGTGGTATGAGACACTGTATTCGAGCTGTCGACACCTACGGCGAGAGCCGAATACGGTGAGACCTGTATTCGTGCTGATGGGAGACGAATCCTTCGTAGTGTCTTCGAGTATACTCTACAGTCTGTGATTGGCGATGAGCCCTTCGTAGCAACTAGAGCATGAGTTGAGCCGAGTACGGTGAGACTTGTATTCGAGCTGACGGCCAATGATTGAGCCGAGTACGGTGAGACCTATATTCGAGCTGACAGCCAGCAATTGAGCTGTATACGGTGAGATCTGTATCCGTGCTGACGGGTGACGAGCCCTTTGCGATGCCTTTGCGATGCCTCTCAAACCATAATATCGTATGAGATTATCTAGGTTTGACGACCCTAGAATGGATCATGTTTGGGAATGATATAAGGGAGGTACCTTAGTTTCCCAATACTGCTGTTTGAAATGGACTAACAACAACTCGGTAATCATGCTCATCATGCATTGTATGTGCCTGGAAGATGTGGAGCACTGAGGGATGAACCCATGTCGCGAACGTAAGATGGTGTCGCATGAGGGTGGTTTGGTAAGGGCACACATCATGACTGCATTCATACTTGCATTAATAAGAGTATTTAGAATTGTACTGCTTTATCATTACTGCTTGACTGTTTTGATAACATGTTAACCTATGCTTTATTGTTCTACTGAGTTGATCACTCACTCCCACATTATGGGACGGTGTTGTTCACACCAACTAGACTTGTTTGAGTTTCAGATGATGGCGATGCTGCGAAGCGGAGCTGAACTTTTATGAGGATGAGGAGGATTCCTCCTTTATGCTGTTTTAGGCGGGTTCCTGTGAGCCGTGTCCTGATCGATGGGGCTTTCTGGGATATTGACTAGATGACCTTACACAACTTGGTATAATTTGAAAATGTACTTGTAATGAATTAACCTGGTAACATTATCACACTCTGGAGACTCACCACAGTATATATATTTTATTTATCTATCACAGTCTTCCGCTTGCAAATTTAACTGTCTCTGGAGTATGATATGTTGTTTTGGCTTAATCTCACTCATGTTCACTACTCTAATACAGACAACATTCAATCATCATTCATTTTGTTGCATAAGTGATGCGTTGGAACTCGGGAGTTGAGTTTATCTCGACCCCCAATTTTCAGGGCGTTACACCATCTAGGGAAAACACTCATCTATCACCACCTAAGATGCAAGACAGGAGAAAGAAGTTTATTTCAAAATGGGTAGAAAAAGAAAAACAAAATTGTCATATGACTAATCTTCACATACCCTAAAAATTCCAAGTGTGGAAGGACAAGTCCAAGTCATGCATCTGACCTGGATATTTGCTGAAATGATGTAAATTTTGCTGAGCCTAAATTAGAACATCTGAGGTTCTTGACCTCAAATTTTTGTACATGAACATACATATGTTTGTAATTTTGGTGTGTACAGAAATTGTACATAATTTTTGAGAGATATACTACTGATTTATAGAAATTTTAAAAGTATACTTGGCAGATTGGTTGTGTGCTGAAAATTGAAAATCTTCATCGTCGATATAAGCATCGATATGACATTCTAGAGTAATCGATTGTGCGTTGATATTATCGATGACTCCTTGGATTACAGATTGAAAATTTACATCAAAGATAGACTCGATGGTATCGATAAGAAATCTCTCGATATCATCGAAACAATGATCGATCTTATCGACAGATGGCGCCCGATAAAAGTCTGCGGAGCGAAAAAGGGAATATTTTTTTTTCGGTCATCTTTTGTGATCGATACACTCAATCGAATTACTTGGATCCATAACGGACTAACCAAGATGTCTTCCCAAATCGGGTAATACCTTTCTATACTACAAGAGGTAAATTTCTCCTTTAGGTATTTTCGATATTGTCAAGTGGTTGTTGTGTTTCCCAAATTATTGTTTTGTCTATATGGGAAAAGACAAAGAGATAGCAACCGGACAGGGGGAATCTTCAAGGACTACCCGACAAAAAGTCCTCGCATCTAGAGAAAGAGCTAGGGCCCCGGAAAGTAGGATTTCCACCCGTCAAAGATCACAAACTTCTTGAGGTGGGTCCCAAACTGATTCTTCAGCACCTCCTCCTCCTCTGGTTAGGCAGCCCTCACATCCAGCGAAGTACATCGGTCGGAAGCTGATCCATGAGAGAAAAGTGGAAAGGGCCTGCTTAGCCCCGTATAATCTAGAACCCCTATTTGCTGCAGTTGGTTGGCTGCCCATCCTAGATTTCGGAGGGCCTTGTCAACTCGAGCAAACGCGCAATTTCCTTGCCGCGTGTCACTCTCCGGTATCTGATCCTCCTTCGTTCATGGTTTCTCTGGATGGTGATGATGCGTTCATCACCCCTGCCACAATAGCTGACACTCTCAACGTACAGATGGAACCAGAAGGACTTCCCGACCTAGATCTCGATCTTCCTGAGGTTCGTTCCATTGTAACCAAGTATCTGTGCAACAATAGAGATATTCCCTGGTACCAGGGGAACGCCTTAAAATCTAGGTACATGGAACCCCGCTTTCGGGTTATGCATGGGATCTTTGCTACAAATCTGTATCCAAGGAGTACTAATCGATCTGATCTCACCAGTCTTATGGTCATGATTATATACTCCGTGGCAAATGGAACAAAGGTTTGCCTTCCAACACTAATTGTCAATCAATTGGTTAATGCAATACATACCTCCAGAGATCTGCATTTGCCATATCCGTGGATTATAAACAGGATCTGTCAAAGAATTGGCTTTCCACCTACCACTGATCCTGTACTTCCAGTTCATGTCTTTAATGCAAAGAACATTCGAAAAATGGACCTGGAGTACCACGAGTACAAAGAAGAAGGGATTCAAGGATGTGAAGAGGAAGGTGTTGGTGATCCTCGTTGGGAGGAAACTGAGAGGACAGGAGATGAATCATCTCGACCCGATCCAGCCCCATCTACGTCAATACCCGGACATGCAAAGAGATTCAAAATGGACAGAATCGGGGCAATCCAGAGAGATATTCACTCTGTACGTGAGCAGTTGACAGTTTTGGAGCGAGTCGTCCAGAAAGTGCAGCAGTCTGTACAACAGCTGGTGGATCTGCTGACATGCCGAAGGGACGACACGATGCCATCTCACTCTGCTCCGTAAGGCCGGGTCATGCATGCTATCATACACACTACACTGTTATCTCCACGAGTGAACATCAGTATCTTTTTGGACGTTCTTCGCTATCACTGGTGTGTATGACAGCCCTCTAAGATATGCATTTTTTTGGGGTGTATATGCCCACAGATGGGCTAATGTTGATGAATGTTGTTGGGTGCCCATATATGGGTTTGTTTTTTTTTTTTTTTGTAATTGCTGTGTGGAGCAGTATCTTTAGTGGTTTTCTAAATAGTTTTTTTTTTGGGATTTACTGCCGTCTGGGGCAGTTTTGGTTCTGTTATGACTGAATATAATTCATACCTTTAAGGTCATCTAGTTCCCTTAGTTTGTCTGATGGAATGCATATAATGTGTTTAATGCTTAAATGATCTACTATTATCACTGCCTTCCTTAAACTGATATGCATATACTTGTTCTGACCACAGATGGCTTCTTATAATATTTTGATCATTACTCATCTGTATCTTGTATGCATAGTTCTCCCATGAAATTCATTCTTTAATCAATATCACTTACTGAACCTTTGCCAATGACTGACAAAAAGGGGGAGAACAGTTCAAAACACCCCGAGCGGAAGACTGTGTATCTATCTATGTTTATGTAGGTGTTAGGGGGAGCAGCTGCAAGAAAGAGGGAGTTTTGAAGTAAGGGGAAGCGGATACTTTTAGAATGTGTACATGGGTTAGAAAACATTGTAAAATTGTGTAAATGCATGTACACACAATTTAGGGTGTGTCAGAAGTATTCTAGGGTGTTTTGGGTATTTTGTCACGTAATTGACAAAGGGGGAGATTGAAAGTGCCCTTATAAGTGCCCTTGTTTGTTAATTACTGTGAACGGGTGGTCAGACAGTCTGCAGGACATCAAAAGAAGATCAAGCCAAGTGTCTGCCTCAATCGGATGTGTGGAAGCTCGCCATGGGTAAATCATAGCCTCACATCCCATAACCCAATACACCAGGTGAATTAAACCCTTAAAACAAGATAGACATCTTATGATTTTTATGGTGAGAAAACTTTTTCAAAACAGGAAAATCTCTAAGTTTTTCTCGCCTTGTTGATTTTATCGAAGCACCCTCGATATGATCGACCTGTTCTGTCGATGTCCTCGATACCTTAACGATATTATCGAAAAGAGGACCAAAAGTGTCCAGCAACTAAATATTCATCTGAACGGATTTATCGATGTATCGATACACCTATCAATATCATCAATAAAAGCACTAAACATGTCCAGTAACTTCATTACATATCTGGACGAATTATCAATATATCGATACCATCGATATTCAAATCTCGAGACCATCAGGAGTGGCTCGATAAGATCGACAGGTAGATTTCCGGCGCCCCTGCTTTTTAATGAAAATTTCAAAATTCATCGATATATCGATGGTGGGCGCGCATTTCTTACAGCAATTATTTCAGGATGTTTTTAACTATGATCGGGGGCCCTTCGATTTAATCGATATTTAAATATCGATGATATTGACACCTGATCAATTGCATCAAACTAAGCCATAATCTGTCCAGCAAGTTCAAAGATAAATCTGCTGGAATTATCGATGCCTCGACTCAGATCTCGATATCATCGACTGTTGAGGCATAAAATAAGAGAAGAATTGAAGCAGGGAAAGATCAGGGAAAAGGTTGGAAGAAAGGAACAAAGAATCAGTTCTGAAAATACTTTGCGCCGGACCGCATAAAGTAAACAGATTGCGTGGGATTGCTGAAGATAGATTGTGCGGAAGTGCTCAAAGAAGACGGATTGCGTGAGATCGCGCAAAGCATGTCGTTTGCGCATATCCACGCAAAGCGTATGACGGTGGTATAAAAATGGTTGGGTGTTATTTTGTCCCACATCACCCAGAATAGAGTTTTACACCTGTAAAAATGCCTATAAATACCCTGTTCTTTCTCTCAAAAGGGGTTCGAAGATTTTAGAGTGAAGGAAGAACGAAAGAGAAGACAGAAGGTGCGGAGTATTAGACTCCAGTAGATTACCCGGACCCGCGCAAAGGAGCATTGGGCTCCTACAGTTTGCGCGGACCCACGCAAACCGACTGCTTTGCAGTTTATAATAGCAATGGGCTGTCATGCTGCTGAAATGGCCAAAGTCGTCAAATCTTCAAGTTCTTCTTATTCAGGAAAAAAGGAAGAATGGTCGATGGAAAGGCGTATTCCTCCTAAAGTCTTAGGAGATGACCGAGATAACGCCGTTATGCTGCCGAAATCTCTATTCTCTTGAAGACTGTTGGTTGATTTGTCAATTCCTCCTAAGTCCTAGCGGATGATTGGGATCATTGCCGTTATGCTGCCAAAATTTATATTTAACTATGATAGTTGTAATTTACAATGAATTCTTTGTAAACTATCTTAGAATCAAGGGATATCAGAGGATGTAAATGAATTCAGAATCAATAAAAATGTGATGATTGTCTTTATACTGTTCTATTGTTATGTTTGAATAAGATAATTCTCCCAAATCAAAATACATTTGTTTCCTTGTCGAAACAAAATGGCGACTCTACTGGAGATTTTTATCTTATTTGACATTAACATTGGGGAAAGTTGTAAGACTTTTATCACTTTTTGGCGTCTCTTAGACGCCAAAATGGCGACTCTCAATGGGAACATCCTCCCCTTCATCTCTAAGATAGTTTACTTAATACCTCACATACTAATTTCATGTATGTTTCATTATTGAAGGTACCCGAATTCAATCACATAACACTACTAATGGCTAACGTTGCGAGAAAAGTAAACTTCCGATTCACCGCTACTGGGTTTGTAATCGAACATGCGCCAAGCTAAACTCTTGAGCATACGAATGCAAGCACTACAAGCAGGCGTAAAGTGACTCAAGTAACAGCGGGAGTCATTTCCGTCTCACCCCAACCACAGGAAAGTGATGGGAATTGGACTGTGGTCTTGTCTAGGAAGACAAAAGTAAAGACCTTAAAAAACTGTAAGGCAAATTTACCTGTACCAGGAGCTGAGGGACCAATCACGCGTAGTATAGCAAGAAGAAAACCCGAGCTCGCTCCTCCGGCGATCTATCTTGAACAAGCAGCTTCGCAGTTCTCGTCGTGCGATTTTTTGGCTTTGGTCGCTCCAAGAACCAAATGGACAGAAGCACAGAAAGGTAAAGCGCTAATGATAGGATCACCGATGTCTGTATCATCCCCGATAAGTTCGCCCATAATTGTATTGCCTCGATCGATTGATAGCACGGGAAGTACACAAGAGTTGAATGAGACTCCAATTTCTCCCCTCTTTATAAGCCCTGTTACGTCAACATACTCTCGTTTTACTCCAACAACAGCCTCGACAAACAGTCAAGGGGCCGTAGTGCATATGGCAGAAACGGGTTAAGAAAATAGGCTGACCACTGAAGAGCGTGTTGATCAAATGGCAGAGGCGCAAAGAGCGCTAATGGACGAATGCCGGAACCTCAGAGAAGCTCTGGCAACTCTGGCGCTTAATGTAGCCCAGATAGTGGCTCCACCTATGATGGGAGCGACAAATGGACAGGAGAATCAACCTGAAGGTTCCCGTCCATAGGAGATAGGGTTGCGAGGATCCATTCCAGCAACAAGAGCTATAACACAGGAGGATGTAAGGCAAGTCGTTGAAGAAGCAGTCAGAATAGAGAGAGAACGCGCGAATACCGGCCGTTTCAGATATCGAACACCCTATCCGAGAGAGGTAGAAGATGTTCCGTTTCTGGCCAATTTTAAGCATCCAGACTTCCAGAAGTTTAATGGGGAAGGATCACCAGAAGAACATCTGATGCATTTCATTACCAGTATGGGGAATTTCTCCACGATACCTCAATAATGCTTACGATTATTTGGGTCATCATTGATAAGTACAGCTTTCAGATGGTATTCAAATTTAGCACCAGGATCTATACGCACATGGGAAGAAATGCAAGATGCTTTCATGTCAAACTTCTTCTCGTTAGAGCGCGATGTTAGCATCATAGAATTAGCTTCAGTATGACAGCGAGAAGGAGAACCAGTCGAAAAGTTCATAGACAGATGGAAGACACTGGGGGCATCGTGTAGACAGTTGTCGGAAGAAAAGGAACAAGTCAAGATGTGTCTGAACTCTATGGAAACATGAATCGCATTCGGACTTACCAGCGCTGATATCGGAACCTTTCACGATTTGGCTACCAAAGCCCATGCATTAGAATTAATGACTCGTAAGATGCCAGCATTTCATCATGAAACCGTCAGAAGAATACCTGGCAGAACGACCGTCAATACCATCAATCGGGATAAGAAAAATCAAGATGCGAGGGGCTCAAGAGATAAAAGGCCAGAAGGAAAAGAAAGCTGGAATCAATCAAGGGACAGATACGGCGAAAAAAAGCTCAGAATGCTCGATTCTCATGAAGGATTTGAATTCGATAAAGAAGACGTAGTTCCTATGATGCAGCAATTGTTGAAAGCTGGCACCCTGGAATTACCAGAGCCAAGCGCCCTGAACATGTGACGAGAAATCGAGAAAGAAACTTTTGCTGCTATCATCGCCTAGTGGAACATCCGACGGAGAATTGCTACACATTGAAGTGCATCATACAACGAATGATAAATAGAGGTGATATAATAACCAGCGAAAGTAAAGAAAAGAATACAAGGGCGACAACAAATGTATTATCAATCCAGGAAAAGACTCGAGAAATAAAAGAGAAGGGAAATCGAAAGTCAATATGAAATGCGACAATGATTACGTTGCGGTCGGGGAAACAGATAACGAGTCCGGAGAAGTAAAAGGTAGAAATTATAAGGAAAGAAGTGGCTGAAAAACAGAACATCGAGAATAGAAGTAAAAGCGGGGACGCAACGATAAAAGTGGCTTACGATGTAGTTAGCCACTTGAAGGGTATACTGGCACGTTTAAGCATTTATGATGCACTCAAGTTATCAGAAGAGTTCCGACAGAGTTTGATTCAAGCGCTATCTGATCACAATGTGAGAGAAGCTTTATTGACAGAAATGAAACATGAAAGATGCAATGAAAGGATAAATTGTTTACCAATAATATCTTTCTCTGATGATGATTTAATTGGTGAAATGGAACACAACAGACCATTGATGATAGAAGGGTATATTTGTGAAAAGAAGATAAAACAGATTATGATAGACAATGGGTCCGCAGTGAATCTTTTGCCACTCTCCATGATTACTAAATTGGGTTATCGCCGTTCAGATTTGCGCCCCAGCGGAATGATGATACAGGGGTTCAATCAAGATGGACAACGCACACTCGGTAAAATTACGGTGACATTAGAAATAGGAGAATTAATCACTACTGTTGTATGTCACGTTATAAATGCTGTGACAACGTATAACCTTCTCTTGGGAAGGTCGTGGATACATCAGTACAATATTGTACCCTCTACTCTACACCAATGCTTTAAATACTGTAAGGACGGAATGCAGTGTAAAGTGATGGCTGATGCGAAACCCTATACAGAAGCTGAGTCTTTCTTCGCGGATGCCAACTATTATAAAAGTTTCTCCGAAGAGGTGGGAAATAATGACGGAAAGAAAGTTTTAAAAGATGTCCGAATAAACAATGTTAGAGAAGAAAGGGCGGAATCTTCTGGGACTGCAGAGGCAAGAAAGAAGTTCTATTTTGTACCCAAGCGTCTGAGACAACCGGGGCAGCCACTGTTGACATTATTGTCAATAGAACAGTTAAAAGTCTTACAGTCCAATTACACGATGCCCTTACCCAATATCGAAAGGTGTGAGCCATTTGCAGCCGCTCTAGGAATATTTCAAGTTAAAGCTAGTGTTAAATACCCTGAGCCGATAGAATTCCATGCTACAGTGGAAGTGAAGGATGAAATCACAATCAATGTATATCACGGAGAGTTAACACCACAGAATTTGAAAAAATACAGTGCAGTAAGCAAGAAAATCATGAGAAATATGGGTTTTGATTGTGACAAACCCACTGGACTGAATTATGGGAAAGGAATTCAAATCCCTCTCGGGGTTAATCAGGAAAAGCGGAGAAAGTTTCAAGGGCTAGGAGCAGATTCATCAGTGAATATGGTATCAGTAAATATGACTTCGGCCACACAACTACCAGAACAAGATACTAAGGTAGTTGAGTATCCTGAAACAGCTCCAAAACAAATAGAAGACGGGGGGCAACCGACAATAGATGGCTTGCGAGAAATAAATTTGGGAACAGAAGAAGAGCCGAGGAATACATTCATTAACGTCAGTCTTTCTGAGCAAGAATTTGAGAAATATGGCTAACTTCTCAAAGAAAATAAAGACGTCTTCACCTGGACATATGAAGAAATGCCGGGACTGGAACCCTCCGTAGCAATGCATCGATTAAACATCTCCAAAGAAAAGAAACCAGTGAAGTAAGCACAAAGGCGCTTCCACCCAGACCTGATTCCATTAATAAAAAAAGAAGTAAACAAACTAATAAAAGTTGGATTCATCAGGGAAGTTAAATATCCTAAGTGGATATTAAACATTGTTCCTGTGAAAAAGAAGAATGGGCAGATTAGAGTATGTATTGATTTCAGAGACCTGAACGAAGCATGCCCAAAGGACGACTTCCCTCTACCGATAACAAAATTATTAATTGATAGTACTGCTCAGTATGCTATTGTGTCTTTTATGGACGGATATGTAGGCTATAATCAAATCAGGATGGCGCCCGAAGATGAAGAGGCGACGGCCTTCAGAACGCCGCTTGGGAGTTATTGTTATAAAGTTATGCCTTTCGGTCTCAAAAATGCTGGGGCAACATATCAGAGGGTAATGAAAAATATCTTTCAAGATATGATGCATAAACATGTTGAATGCTACGTTGATGACTTGGTGGTCAGGTCATGAGATCAACAAGAACACTGTGAACATTTAGCAGCAGTCTTCCGTCGACTCAGAAAGAAGCAATTAAAGATGAACCCTGCTAAGTGTGCATTCGGAGTATCTTCTAGCAAATTCCTCGGCTTCGTTGTACGGCATAGAGGAATCGAGATCGATCCAGAAAAAATTAAGGCTATTCAAAATATGCCGCCACTGACAACGCTGAAGGAATTGAAAAGTTTATAAGGAAAACTGGCATACATTCGCCGTTTCATTTCAAACCTCGTAGGAAGGTGTCAGCCATTTTCGCGGCTAATGAAGAAAGATACGGAATTTGTATGGGATCACGCCTATCAGAATCCGTTTGACTCAATTAAGGAATTGCTGAAATAGCTGCCGGTGTTAACAGCTCCAGTGAGAGGTAAGTTGCTTATCTTATATACATCTGCAGCTACAAATTCTTTGGGTGCTTTATTGGCACAGGTAAATAAAGCCGGAAAGGAGACTGCTCTCTATTATCTAAGTCGAACATTGATGGGGGCAGAATGTAATTATTCCTCAATCGAGAAAGAATGTTTGACGTTGATATTCGCTGTACAAAAGTTAAGACATTATTGTCTCTCTCACGATATAACTTTGATCTCGAGAGCAGATCCGATAAAATTCTTGATGACCAGGCAAATGTTGTCGGGAAGATTAGCCAAATGGATGTTATTGTTATCAGAATACACTATTTCATATAGGCCGGCAAAAGCAGTAAAAGGACAAGCCATGACAGACTTCCTCGCAGCACATCCTGTAGCAGAAAGTGAAGAAATTAATGATGACTTCCCGGACGAGCAGGTTATGTGGCCGAATCTCAGAATCTTTGGCAAATGTATTTTGATGGTGCTGCTCGAATATCGGGAGCGGGGGCAGGAGTGATATTCATTACTCCTCAAGGTGATCTGTTACCATACTCCTTTACACTGGGCACCACATGCACGAACAATGAGGTGGAATACAGAGCCCTCATTATCGGAATGGAAATAGCTCAGCAAATGGAAATAAAATTATTGCATATCTTCGAAGATTCTAAATTGATTATAAATCAATTGACAACAGAATTCGAAGTAAGGAAACAAGAGCTCCTGCCTTATTGTCGGAAGGCACAACAGTTGCTTGAACAGTTTTGTCATGTGGAAATCAAACATATACCGCGATCTGAGAATGCAAAAGCAGATGCTTTAGCCAGTCTGGCAGTGGCTCTGTCCTGCACAAATCGAAGTCCTCTCCAGGTAACTATAGAAGAAAGAAGGTTCTTGCCATCCGAAGAAGTTATCGAAGAAATCGTTGAAATGTTTCCTATATCCTGTCTGGAAGTAACAACAGATGATTGGCGTCAGCCTTTCGTCGATTATCTCAAATATAATATCCTGCCAGAAGATAATATACAAAGACAGCAGATTAAGCAGCGATCGGGCAAATTTGTCATATGCAGCGAAGTATTGTATAGAAAATCCTATAATGGAATGCTGTTACGGTGCTTAGACAAGCAAGAAGCAAATCAAATGCAGCGGGAGGCACATTCAGGAGAATGTGGAGCGCATCAAGCCGGCCGAAATTTATGCCATAGAGTGCATCGAATGGGTTATTATTGGCCTATCATGTTCAAAGATGCGATAGAATATGCAAAGCGGTGTCATGAATGCCAAATACATGAGAATATAATAACGTTCCCCTGGAAGACTTACATCAGTCTATTGCTTCTTGTCCTTTCTCAGCTTGGGGACTAGACGTGATTGGTCCTATAAATCCACCTTCATCTAAGGGAAAACAATATATTCTGGCAGCAACAGACTATTTCTCCAAGTGGATCGAAGCAGTCGCCTTGTGTAATGTTAAAGAAAAAGACGTGGTCAATTTCATCCGGCATGCTATAATATACCGTCATGGTATTCTGAAAAAGATCGTCACTGATAATGGACCCCTTTTAAAAATAGAGGCATGGAAAAGTTGTGTCAGAAGTTCGGCATCCAACATTCATTTTCAACACCTTACTATCCTCCAGCCAATGGATTAGTAGAGGCGTTTAACAAAACGATTGTTAAAATAATGAAAAAAATGGTGACAGGTAATAAGCGCGATTAGGATGAAAAGTTACAAGAAGCATTATGGGCCTACAGAACTACCCATCGTACAGCAACAGGGGTAACACCGTATTCATTAATCTATGGTATGGAGGTAGTTATCCCAATCGAAATATAACTCGCATCACTCAGAATAGCGGTACATCAGTCTATAATGGATGATGAAAATACAAAAATAAGGCTGAAAGAATTAGATCTATTCGATGAGAAACGTCTTGCTGCTTAGTAGCGGTTGCAGTCATATCAGGCCAGGATATCGGCTGCCTTTGATAAACAAGTTAAATACCGCTCTTTCAAAAAAAGAGATATGGTGTTAATGCTGAAAAGACCTATAGTGATCACCTGCCGAACAGGGGGCAAGTTCGAGCCCAAATGGGACGGTCCATATGTGGTAAAAGAAGTATACTCCAATGGGGCATATAGAATCGCAAATCAAGAAGGACAGGGTATCAGTATACCTGTCAACGCCCGTTTCATCAAAAGATACTACCCCTGAAGATAGACATGCTGATTTTGACCCAGAATATTATCGGCATAATGATTCTGTATCAAAAAGGGGCAAGGATGAATAAGATCATGTCTATATGTCAACAAAAGAAGCTATGAAGAAGAAGTTCACGAGCATGTTAACTATGTTAGCAAGCATTTAAAAAATATATATGATCATCATCATCACCAAATAAGTTTGACAAAGTCAATATCATCTTGAAGATTCTCTTAAAGATATTGACAAGATTGATATATTGCCTTACAAGGCATGGATCCTCTTGAAGATATTGACAAGATTGATATATTGCCTTACAAGGCATGGATCTTCTTGAAGATATTATCTCAGTCGGAAATATCTACTATACTGGCAATGACGATGATCATAATTATTATTGCCTTACAAGGCACGGATTTTCTTAAAGATAATATCAAAAGCAAGGATATATCAATATCAGTCAAAGAGGCAGTATAGCCAAGCCAAATCCTAAAAGAGCCAAATTGAGCCAAATCAAAAAGATCAAGCTCTGTAAAAAAAAAAAAAAAAGATCAAGCTCTCAAAGGATCAAGCTCTAAAAGAGCCGGCCAACTATACGTAAGACCTATGAAGATCGCCATTCGGGCAGCGGCGAGGAGTCAATGGCCCTAAAAAGCCCGTGAAGACCATTGTGCGCACCCATGCGGGCAGCTGACGAAGTCAAGGATTCAAAGCCTAAAAGGCCATAAATCCACGAAGACTAGTCACCGTAACTCCCATGCCATCTGTATAACTTCCAGTAGCGCCACGGGGAACAGATGAAAATGCCCTCCCGTGAATGGGCTCGACCTTGCAGATGAAGAAAACAGGGGCCGCAGTGTGAGCTTTAGGCCAACCGTGCGTAAGACCCTCCAGATCTAGGGTTTGATTTTAGTAGTAACTCGTGAGGAAGGGCTTAAACCTACTCATTGATGGACTAGCGACCCTAGATTTGGTGCCCAAAGATAGCCTTGTGAGCCCTGCGAACTCTAGAGAGTTACTGTGGCCAACCCTGTGCATAAAACCAACAGTTTACCGCCCGGTAGCATCAATGGGCCCCTCTGATGGACTGTGGCCATAAGCTCAAGGCAGTGAAAAGTCCAAGAGAACTCTAGAGAGTTACAACGACCATCACATAAGACCCATAAGTGCTCCACTACTCAAGAGCTTAAACTGTGTGTGTGCGCGCGCTCCACTACTCATGAGCTTAAACTGTGTGTGGCTAATTAAATTGAAACTTAGTACCGCCAATCTAAATACTCACATAGAGAATCCTGCACTAACAAAGCATAAAAGGTTTGAAAATTATAAAGGATATAATGAAATTACTGTATAAAAGTATAATATAATCTACTAATATTAGCATAATTGTCATCAACATGCAATGAGGAAAATGCCATTGTAAACATCTTAAAATGCTATCATGAAAACATATGTTAAGCCAAATAAAGTACCCGTCCAAAAAAAACATGAAAGCAAAGATTACATGTTCAAAAAATCACATGTTTAAAGATTTTCTGTAATCCCCACTGCTTCTATATATTTGCGCAAATCCTCTTTTAATTGTGCCTGAGCTGCATCATGTTTGGATTTTTCTTCAAGAATAAGTCTTGCCTGATCAGGGAAACCAGCTAGCTTACTCTCCAAAGAAGCGATCGTTTCTCTACCTTGAAGTTGTGCAAATTTTTCTATATCAATGGATTGAACATTCGCCCGCATCCTTTCTTCAACATCCTGAATGACTAAGTCTTGTTCATGATTCCTCCTCTCCAGTTGAGAGATTTCTTCCTCAGAGCTGCAATACGATCTTGGATAGTCACTCTTTCATCAATATGAATCTTTAATTGATCTTGAAGAATCATATGCTCTTGTTCAAGTTTGGAGATAGATGAAGCTGTCAGAAAGGCTTGTTCTTGAGATACTAGTGCTGCTTCCTCGTATTCTAAAATCTCAGGGGCAATTGTAACATTTTCTACCGACGCCAAAGAGATTACTGAATCACGGAATTTGAGGAGCGAATCACGCAAAGGAGATATGTTGATTCTAGCCATCTTGGCAAAACTCTCCAAAATTTCTATAGCAACGTCCAAATCCAACCATTGATCAGGGTTTCTGAAGATATGAGCTACTGTTAACAAAGAGTGTTTCACCATAAGCATCTTGTGAACAGGGATCTTTGCAAAAGATGATAGTTCAGATGTAGTGGACACAGAGTCGGAACTGGCCTCACCGCTGCAAGAAGGAGTTCCTATAGCAAAAGAGGAAAGATATTCACAAGTATTATTATGAAATATGCGGTTCTAAGTAAAATAATTAGTGCATATATATGTACCTGTCACTGGAATACGATTAACAGAAGGAGAAGCTCCCTGAATCGCGGAAGGACCAAGTTCCACCATATCAGCAAAAGAGGGTGCTCTAGCTTCTGTGCTTGAATCTCTGGTAGCCGAGGTTGGCAAGTCCGTGGTCTCTGTTGGAAATATAATTTCACGAGCTATTGCTCTCTGTACTACCAACGGAACTACTGGTGCTCTTGGTGAAGTTACTGCAAGAGGATTCACTGAAGAGATTGCACCTATCTCAGCAACCTGAGCACCTAAAAAAAGAGACACAATAATTCTAAATAAATAATAGTTGTTAAAATATAGATAAATATATGCATATAAAAGTTAAATCTCCTTTACCTGGTGAATACCCATATTCGCCATAATCTAAAAGTTCCTCTTCATCTTCCTCAGCTGCAGGAGATTTAGCAGAAACATTAATGCCAGGAAGGGCTTTAGAGGTTGCAGGAAGAGATTCCATTTCAGCTCCTTCCGCAATTGCTTCCTCATCTCCGTCAATATCAACTTCGCCTTCTTCAAAATCATCATCTTTATCCTCGCAGCTTTCGCTATTCTCGTTGTTTTCATATTATGAAGAATCAGTAGTCTCTGATGATGAAGCTAAACTCTCATCTTCCAAAATTTCTTCGTCAACTTCCTCAACGACAACTTGCTTCCCTTTACAAGAAGCAGCTAGGCCACTCTCTGGTGCAGGCTCTTTAATTGTAGGGGAGGCGGATGCTTATCTGGTCCTCTCTGGAAGAGTAGGAGATGATGCCTGTAAACGCATTCTCGATCTAGTCATTGGGGAAGATGAGCTAGGACAAAGGGGTTATGGAGGAGGTATAGAAGTATCAATAGCTGGTTCTTCTTAAACTGCTACAGTCTCTGCAGGAATTGGAGAAGATGCACCTTCAGTGTCGTCTACAGCCTGGTTTGTAAAGTTTCGACGAGATTTCTCAAATTCTCTCAAAACTCCATGAGCAAACCAGCCATCCAAAGTGTTGATAGGCTTTGTTTCACGGATAGGGTCTTCTAATGATATCTTCGTACAAATTTCTCCATGATGAGATACATGACTCTTTTTTGGAATATAGCCGATTCCACTCTCTAAATTTCTACCCTTCAGCCTGGGCGGATGGAGAAAGATAGAAGAATCTACTGGCAAGCATTTATTGACTAAGTATGACTGATGATCCCACCATCGCATCCAGCCATATGATGTACGGACTATACGATTACAGCCTGGAATTATGAAGGAAGATCCAACGCAGCCATTCAGTAGCTGTTTCCATATCATGGCCCAGTTAAGAGGACCTGTTCCATAACAACACATTTTCTGAGTAACTATCCCGTAGTCTTGTGGTACAGTTTGATCATAACCGAATTGACGAGCAAAACGACTGGGGTAGTAAGGTTCTCTCTAAAACTCTGTCCCTTCCCGAAGGGGTAAATTGCAAGAACGAATGGAAAAGAAGAAAGCTCTTTCCACTGCAGTAAGTGTTTCTTGGTCCACCATGTCTGTATCTTTGGTGTAACGATAAAGGCAGAACTGAAAGAAGTTTATTTGATCATCATCCCGGATTTTATTGGCAACCCAGTCATAAGCTCTTTTGGCCATTGCTCTTTGTTGAAAGAACTAGAGTGGAAGGTGAGAAGGATGAACATATGCTTGCTCTGGGGCTTCAAAAGTCCAAGGAAAATAAACCCCTAGCCACCCTGTGATATAATGCCAAGAAGTATGTGCAGACGAGGCTCCAAGAATAGGATCTTTCACATGGGTAGCTACCTCTCCGAGGGCTTTATAAATAGAGCATAATACTGGGGGAGCAAGAGAGTATTTGTGGCCTTCCGCTAAAGCACCAGTTACAGTAAAGACGCTTGGACGAACAACATCTGCCCATTTAGAGCTGGGCAATACGACCAAACTTAGCCAATAGGCTAAGAAAGCTGCAAGTTCTCCGAAGGAGCTATACTCCGGTCTTCCCTTCATTGCATCTCAGAGCTTCGTTAGTTCCTTGGAGTGACAATCACGAAATCTTCAAAGAAAAATAAAGAGAGGAGGTAAATATGCAGGAATTGCTAGATAGCAAGAATATGAAGAGAAAAGTTGATTATCGGACTGATAAATACCTGAGACCCCTAGACAAATGTGCCAGCCATTGCAAAGGGGGAATCTTGTGAAAACTGGCAAATTTACTCATCTCCTTAAACAGTTCGATGGTGGTTTCAGAGATAGAAGGCTTGCGATCTGGAGAGGATACAAAGGCCAATTCCTTATTTGTTGGAATGAATTCATCATAGAATTTACCTGTTATCGTAAGACCGGTTATGCGATGAAGATCCCAAAGTGTTATGCTCATTTCACCATAGGGTAAGTGGAAGGACTTGGTCGTGGGTGACCAGTATTCAAGGAAACCTTTCAAAATAGTGGGTTCCCTATAGAAGTATTTGGAAGTCACTTCTATGGCGTCATAAAGGCTGATTTTCGCAAGAGTGGTTGTATGCTTTAGTAAAATAGCTTTTGCCCAATCAGAATAATAACGTCGAGCGGTTAACATGCCTTTGATGCGAAATTCTGCTTGTCCCCAGAGTTGTTCTCGATCTCGAAAGCGCTGTCGAATTGTCTCATAAAAATGAGAAGGAAAGAGGTCATGAGGACTGTGGAAAGGAACTAAGAAGATCATAGGATGAGTTTCTCCTATCTTTTGCCATGGCTTCTACATTTGTATAACTCCCTCAAGGATCCGAGGTTCTCTTGTGGCCCACGATTCAGTATACATTAACCTTTCGCCATGAACGTAATCCTTGGATTCACAGTCAAGCATGGACTGATGGCAATATATGTTAAAGGGAATTATCGTCATGCCTTTTGCATGAGGGTTGTCAAACTTCATAACACCTTCAACAACTCGTACTGAGTCCCATGATTTTTGAAGCCTCTTCTTCTTATGTTCCTTAATTTTCTCTGCAAATTCTTTCGCCTTATTCCGGCGAGTTTTCTTCGAACGAAAAGTTGGGGGAGTGTCTTCACGAGGAGATGGTCTTTCACTATCAGTACGAATGTGAGCCGTAGTCTTTAACCATCCGTCCCAGTCATACTCTCTGCCATGCTTAGGAGGATCTATGAATAGGGGATGACAAAGATCTAATGCGGTCAGAGAAGTCAAAGGTGGGAAGAACAGGCTCTTTAAAATAAGCAGGATTTCTGGAAGTAGTCTTTGTTCGCTTAGCAGGAGGTTGATCAGAAGAAGGAGTCACAGGACGGGCTGTTTGTTTTATACGAGCCATGAAAATGAGTTAAGGAAAGAAGATAAATATTAGACTGAGAATTGAAGAAAGGTGAAAAATGGCCAAGTGTTGGAAAAGTTCAGAGAGA
Source organism: Magnolia changhungtana (assembly GCA_030180095.1). Taxonomy (NCBI): domain Eukaryota; kingdom Viridiplantae; phylum Streptophyta; class Magnoliopsida; order Magnoliales; family Magnoliaceae; genus Magnolia; species Magnolia changhungtana. Next base: position 1,229,093 of record JASAUF010000051.1, on the reverse strand, counting down.
GAAAATCGATCAAGTGTGGGACACTTTGCGCGGGTCCGCGCAAACTGTATGAGTTGCGCGGAACGTTTTGGACTTTGAAGGAACTCGCGCAAACTAAAAGGGTTTGCGTGGGACCGCGCAAACAATATGGTTTGCGCGGAAGAAAATTGCAGAAGTAAAGTTTCGCCAGAGCACAAACAGTTCGTGAAAATGACAAAGTTGTTGCACTATTTATAGAATTTGCGGCCGAGTACGATACTTGACCTAGCATTGCCCGGGATCGCGCAAACCCTGCAGAAAAGGGGTGATTTGATCCTTTTCTTTGATTTTCTAAAAAATAAAGAACGGATCAAGGGGGCATCTGTTGAGGCATAAAATAAGAGAAGAATTGAAGCAGGGAAAGATCAGGGAAAAGGTTGGAAGAAAGGAATAAAGAATCAGTTCTGAAAACACTTTACGCTGGACCGCGCAAAGTAAACAGATTGCGCGGGATTGCCGAAGACAGATTGTGCGGAAGTGCTCAAAGAAGACGGATTGCGCGAGACCGCAGAAAGTATATAGATTGCACGAGATCATGCAATGCATGTCGTTTGCGCGTATCAGCGCAAAGCGTCAAACGGTGGTATAAAAATGGTTGGGTGTTATATTGTCCCACATTGCCCAGAATAGAGTTTTACACCTGTAAAAATGCCTATAAATACCCCGTTCTTTCTCTCAAAAGGGGTTCAAAGATTTCAGAGTGAAGGAAGAACGAAAGAGAAGACAGAAGGTGCGGAGTATTGGACTCCAGTAGATTACGCGGACCCGCGCAAAGGAGCATTGGGCTCCTACAGTTCTGCGACCACACAAACCGATCGCTTTGCGCTTATAACAAGATAATGGGTCATCTTCTTTGAAATGGCTAGAGTCTTCAAATCTTCAAGTTCTTCTTATTTAGGAGAAAAGGAAGAATGGTTGACGGAAAAGCGTATTCCTCCTAAAGTCTTAGGAGATGACCGAGATAACGCCGTTATGCTGCCGAAATCTCTATTCTCTTGAAGACTGTTGGTCGATTTGTCAATTCCTCCTAAGTCCTAGGGGATGATTGGGATCATTGCCATTATGCTGCCAAAATTTATATTTAACTATGATAGTTGTAATTTACAATGAATTCTTTGTAAACTATCTTAGAATCAAGGGATATCAGAGGATGTAAATGAATTCAGAATCAATAAAAATGTGATAATTGTCTTTATACTGTTCTATTATTATGTTTGAATAAGATAATTCTCCCAAATCAAATACATTTGTTTCCTTGTCGAAACATCGACATTCAAATTCCGATGACCTCGACGGTTCCCCCGATCATTCATGAAAACCTGAAATATTTTCAAAGTCAAGTCTCTCTCATTTTTCATGTGTCGAGGGATTGACCCAGTCATCGATGGAATCGGAGTTTGAAATCTGATGACATCGACAACTGTTTCGATTCATCGACCAATTGGCAAAGAGTTTCAAAAGCGTATGACATCGAGTCCGAGTCATCGAGCGGACCATCGATGCCATCGAGAGTATACGCTCGATGATATCGAACTCTGTCATAAATGTAACCATTTTATATCCGTTGAAACTTTTTGCCTATTTATAGAGGGCTTGTCTTTTGTTGCTGTGAGAGAAAGCAGAGAGAGCTTTTGAGTGTTTCAACTTATATCCTATACCTAAAGCCCTTTCTCTCAAGGGAGTTCATCCTCTAATCCACCCTCACTATTGATATTTAATAGAGTAGATTTGGGAATGAACTTTCGCATTCAAGGATCCTCCAGCTACTACCTTAATGACAAATCATTATGCTGGGATGCCTTGAATGCATAAGAGAGGAACCACTCTATCTTCCTTATAGGAAAATCTTTAGAGAGTAGGATTCCATCTCACCCTTGACCCAACCCGAAGCCAAGCATTGGTATATCATCTTGTGTTGCGGATCAAGGGAGCTGAAGACTCTTCGTCAACAAGGAGGAGAAGATTTTTGGCATTGTGCTTAACGGGACTCATCAACTTATCTGTAAGTATCCAGAGTCCAGAGGACACTTGTGATCATTCCTTCCTAGGTCTTGGTCCTAAGTGGTTCTCACCCTTTGAAGTCCTCAAGGAGGCCTCCGGCAGGAGTATATGCAGTGGGTGCACAGGGTGGACCCTTGCTCTTGTGTAGGGCATAAACTGTTAGGTCCTTGTGTAGGTTCTTGACCCGTGTGGTCTAAAATCCAAGTGCGTTGTGTAGACCCTTACTCTATGGAGAGCATAAACATCTGGTTAGGAGTGAACCAGCAAAACTCTGGGTTTGAGGTGAACAACGTAAAACCTCTGTAAAGGTTGAAGGTGAACCTGATTTAAAACCTTAGGTTTGAGGTGAACCCTGGGAAACCTTCTTAGTGAATTTCGGTACACTTAAGGGTTGAGTGCGACAGCCGAGAGTGGAGTAGATAAGTAGTCGAACCACTATAAAAATGACTATGTTTGAGATGATTATTGTCTTTCATTTATGTGATTTCCTTACATGCCTTTATATCTGATTATCTGAGATCACACCTTATACACACACACACAGTTATATCCTTCACAATCTTATCTACAACTTGTTTATCTTACAAGTAGGTTGTGATTGGATCCTCTACAAGGCTTGGAAGCCAGTAGAGTTACATTTGAGTAATCCTGAGAATTGCGTACATGATAGGATTAGAGTGATAGGATTGTGAATAACTCGTAAATCTTTAAAAAAAGTCCTATTCACCCCCCTCTAGGACATATTGGCATATTCCGACTTCAACTCAAGTGGTCTTCACCGCTATTTTAGTATCACTTCCGTCAAATGTGGTGGCAATAGCATCCCACACTTGTTTGGCGGTTGGATATCGAATGAAGGTGCTGATAAGAGAGGCTTCTATAGAGTTGATTAACCATCCTTTGACAATTGCATTGTCAGTTCGCCACTGCCTGAACATGGAATCCGTTAGAGACAGCTGAGGAAAGTCACCATTGATATATTCCAATTTATCTTTAGCTGCGATATATATCTTAACCACTTGGGACCAAAGAGCATAATTGGATCCATCCAATTTGATCCCAATCGGTGCAGCACCCACGTCTACTGTCGGTGTTGAGATTGAGGCTTTATTTAAAGCTTCAGTCACCTTCGTGGTCAGTTCCATCAGGGTAGAAGATGATGGAGACTCACCAAGGTTGGAAGTAGTGTCGGCCATGGGAGAAATAGGGTGGGAAGACGTTAGTTTAGGAGGCTACAGATAGCAAGGAGCAAGGGATCACGTCTGCTGTCTTCCATGCTTACTTTGATACCATGACAAATTGTAGAAAATAAGAATATTTTATGTATCTTTTTCATTTTTTATTGTACAGAGATGGAATACTATATATAGTAGTCTCCTATGCATATATTACACCTAGACATGCTAAACTTGACCCTCTAATTAGGGGATTACAATCTCTCTAATATTACAGCCACCATTTACTCCTACAATCACTCTAATATTACAACTCATGCCACCATTTACTCCTACAATCACTCTAATATTACAACTCACGCCAACATAACCTTAGAGTTATTTAGGTCCAAAACAAAATTTGCCTCTAATTAATCTATTCTTAATAGGTAAATATTTGCTTGTTCATCCCATAGCCTTAGAACCTTTAGGGCCTATTTGGACAGTAGTATTAAGTTGTAGTAAATGGTATTGCATTACTAATCCCACTTTGAAATTGGGAATGTCATGTTTAGAAGGAGTGGGAGATGGGATTAAAATTAACTTTGTAGGCTTTGGAAAATGAGCGTTGTGTTCGAAAGTGTGAGATGAGATTTTTAATCCCACGGATGATGAATTTTTTCTTCATCTAGGTTCAATCCAAATGCAATTTGGAAGTAAATCCTGGAATTTATTTTTTAATGCATACATTCCAAACATAGTATTAGAAAACATGGGATACACCTAATCCAGGGACAATACCTTACAAATGCATTTATTGTAACTTTTAGAATTCCATTCACCTTAATCCTACCTAATGTGGCTAGCCAAACATGCCCTTAGAGGTTCAAAGTCGTTGATAAACAAACACTCCAAATTAGTATTTTATAGTAAATATCAATTTTATCAACAGGCCATCAATAAGACTCAATTTGATCGAAGAGTCCTCTTAATTCGATCGAAGATTGGGCTAAAACTATCCAACGGTAAAATTGCTTAAATCGAGAGTTTTTCGATCATATCGAAGGGACCTTTGATCTTATTAACAAAACTGTTATTTGCTTGTTTTATAGCCATTGAAAAACTGTTTCTATATATTAGGCATTGGGACCTTGGAAAAATGATGGTTTTTTGTGTAATTAGAGCATAGGTGATTTCCCACTCATACCCCCTCTCCTAAACTCCAAACCAAAGAAATTCATGAAACCATTATTTTCATTTATCACTTTAATGAGTATTCCAAGCTCCATTATCAAGATGTCTATATTTTCTCACATTTTCTATAAATTAGACACAAATCTATAAGTATATCCTTGTCTATATCATTTAGAATACCTATCTAGGTGAATCACTACTTAGAACCAATTAACATCATTATTTATAGGAGATTTAACCCAACTCCCATTACCATGGCATATTAATAAGGAGATCGTTGCTAGTAGCTAATTCAAGAAAGTAAAAAAAGATCGACATCAAAGATCAGGAGAGTATAAGAGAGGCTGGTTCAAGCATTAAAGAACCTTCTCTAAGAATGCCATTAATGGGGCTCAATCCAAGAAGGTTGTTATTTTAGAGTCCATTGAGTTTGCGATCCAAACTCGAATAGGTCTTTGTGTAGGACTGCCTTCGATGGGAGTATATGGAGATCAATGTGTAGGATCGAATTCACCAGACAAAGGACGTGTACGTGTTAGTATCCATGGGAGCATCCGACAGGAGTGTATGTAGGTCCTTTGATTAGGACCATATTGGTTCTAAGTGAGCTAATAGAAAATCTATTAAGTCTCCGCTAGAGCCACCAACACAGGTGGAAACGTGTTCTACCAATAAGGGTGAGTACGTGTAGGTCTTTGTGTTGGACCTTCACTAACACGGGTTTATACATGGTCCATCGACATGGGTGTGCAAGTGTGGGTTTGTGGTGGACCTTTAAAATCATTGTATATGTTAGAGGTGAACCTATTGAAAACCTCCGATATAGTGAAATCTGGTACACTCGATGATAGTGCGTTTGCCGCGAGTAGAGTATGCAATTAGCCGAACTACTATATATCCCTTGTGTTTGCGATTGTGATTTGTGTACATTTGTATTTATGCTTGTGAGTTAAATTGTTGTATATGGATGCAAGAATATATTGTATGCTTAGTGTTTAATTTAATTGCACACTTGATATATCTATCTCACATAGAGTAATTGCTTATATAATTGTATTATTTGTAATTTATATACTTGGACCCACTTGGCTTGGAAGCCTAAGTGTTAATTGTTCTTAATTAGCGCATATTTTTAAGTGCTCTTATTCATTCCTTCTACGACTTAGCTATAATTCTAAGCTCTGTAAGTTTTCGCATAGCATGGTGTCGTGTTAGACAACTGACGCAATTTCATTACCAACTTCTCAAGTCGAGTAAGTCTACGACCATGGCTCACTGAATAAACAATTCACATCCGATAATCAATCTTTCAGGTGTCTCCATTTGTTAGCTACTTCTTATTATTCTTTTCCTTGGATAATTGATTTTGGGGCAACCGACCATATGGTTTGTTCTATTACTCATCTTTCATTTATTTATTCCCTTAGTTTCACATTTGTAACTCTTCCAAATGGACACATTGCAAATATCTCTCATATTGGTACAATTTTCTTACTTTCATATTTTATCTTACATAATGTATTCGGTATCCTTTCTTTTAAGTTTAATCTTCTTTCTATTAGTAAACTCACTCATATATCTAATTATTCCACCACCTTTTCCTTCGTCTCTTGCATCATACAAGAATTGCCTTCGAGGATGACAATTGGAGTGGGTGAAGAGAAAATTGGCCTTTACTATTTGTCTCGCGTTCATAATCCACCTCCATAAATGGTCACTACTACAACTTCATGCAATCTTTGGCATCAAAGGATGGGACATCCATCCCACAATTGGTTAGAACTTCTATCCAAAACTCTTCATGACATTTCTTTTTCAAAACTAAAACATTGCAGTATGTATCATTGCTAAATAAACTCACATTGCATTCCATTTTAGTAAAATTTCTACAACTGAAACTTTTTAGTTGATATGTTGTGATATATGGGGAGGCTATTCTACTCCATCATTTAGTGGAATGCATTATTTTTTTTTTTAGCAATTTGACGATTTTACACATTGCACATGAGTTTATCTCATATGTGTCAAAAATCACAAATATGACATCTCAAATCATTTTTTGTCTTGATTAAAAATCAATTTAATCACACGATTAAAAAATTACGAAGTGATAATGGGATTGAATTTGATATGCACAATTTTTTAAAAAGAAAATGATGTTATTCATCAAAATAGTTGTTTTACCACCCCATAACAAAATGGTGTTGTTGAACACAAATGTCGTCATCTATTAAATGTCGCTCGGGCCTACATTTTCAAGGCCACTTGCTTATTTCATTCTGGGGGAAATGGATACTCACTGCAACCTATCTCATTAATCGCACACCAAACCCTCTCCTTTCCGGTTGCACTCCTTATGAAGTTCTTTTTAAATCCAAACCTTTTTACTCCCACTTAAAGTTTTTTGGTTGTCTCTATTATGCTTCAACATTGGCTGCAAATTGATTCAAATTTGATCAACAGGTAAGAAAATGTGTGTTTATTGGTTATTCTTATGGATAAAATGGATATAAAGCATTTGATGTTAAATATAAAGCGATATTTACTTCTCATATGTAACTTTTTCATGAAACAAATTTTCCGTTCCAATCTCATGACTATAATTATCTCCAATTGTTATACCCCACCCCATTCCGGATTATGATGATTCTGTTGACCATGCTTCTATATCACACAATTTAAATAATGTTCCCACTCAATCTTCCAATGATTGTTCAGTTATGCGTCGCTCAACCTACCCTCAACAGTATCCCAGCTACCTCCCTGATTTTCATTGTTAACAGACTACACGCTCTTATCCTACCTCATTATCATCCTCTTTGACGGATTTTCATGTAAGTAGTTCTTATTTTTTATTTAAGTTTTTGTCTTATGATAAACTATCTCCTGTAAGTGCTATTGTTGATAGCCCCTTTTGTTGTCAAATTTATGGTGCCAAAGACACTGTTATGAAACTTGCATATGTGAAGATCCAATCGGTACTCAAGATCAACTTTGTTGGACAAGCACTGCTCACAATCTCAAGATCTCAAGAAGTGTTCAAGTTTCATCTCAAGATCTTAAGAAGTGTTCAAGTTCAATCTCAAGATCTCTAGAAGCTTTTAAGTTTGAAACTACTTCAAGACTTCAAGTTTTACTACTTTCAAGGTCACTTGTCCTTAAGTTTCAATGTCCTTACTTCACTATTGAGGTATGACTGACCGTAGGTTGACCTTTAGAGTAGGCCACTTTAGATACATAATTCATATATTTTATATAAGTATGATTGGCCTGTTCTAAGACTAGTCCTGGACTTTGTTCGACTAGTCCTAGTACTGCTTCAACCTGTCTAAGGATTTCCTGGATCAGTCGTAAGTTTGTTGTAAATTTTGGATATTTTCTGTTAGGCTTCGACTAGTCCTAGGGACTGTTCGACCAGTCATAGGAACAGTGTCGATAGTTTCTTCGATCAGTCGTAGACCTTCGATTCAAACTATAATGATGATTTGTACTTAGCTTCGACTAGTCGTGTGTGACCTTCGACTAGTCGAATGTGCCCTACGACCAGTCGTAAAACCGTCTTATCTTATCGCGCCTGAATTTTCAAATATCTGTTGGATCTTCAACCAGTCGTAGCGACTTAAGACCAGTCGAAGACGTGAATTATTCACATTATAAATAGAGCACGAATCTCAGAATAAAACAGATCATTAAAGCTAATTTAATTCGACCTTCTGAGAGATAAATCTGTGCTTCGTTTAAGCTAAGTGTGCTTATTTAATATTCTATTTCTTTAGCTTTGTTAATTGATTTTGTTTCTTGCATTCCAATCTAATCTGTAAAGAGGAAGTTTTTATTTTCCTTTTACTGGAATCAAAATCAATTCAAGCTAGCCCATTTGTTTTAATTTAAAATCTATTAGAAATTAGAACCATTATAAAGTGAGTATTGGACATTGAACTTTGACATTCAAATCTCTACTCCGATTTGGTTCTTCTGGGCTGCTACAACAAAGAAGAAATTCAGGTATTTTACATTTGTTGTAAATTCATTTATTTTAATTTTATTTGAGGTTAAGCCAGAAAAATCTCAAAGCTGTTGGCTATCTGAGGAGAGTCAGAAAACTCAGAAGTGAGGGTTTTTGAATTATGTAAGTCCTTTGAAAAAGACACAATTGTAAAGGTTTTTGGTGAACCTGTGAAAACCTACTTGATAGTGAACACTAATATCCCCTGTGTGAGGATATTAGGAGTGGAGTAGCATTCTGTGTGACTGTTGTTGAATAGTTGGTGTACACAGGCGAACCACTATAACTCCTTGTGTTGTATGGAAGTGTGTTTTATTTTCCTATCTTTGATTATTCTTTCATGGAATGTATGTAGATGTGAATGTTGTAATCATTTTAATTTCAAGCTCAGTGGGGAATGTTGTAATAGTTTAGATTTAAATTTCTACAATTTATTTCAAGCTATTCCTTTATTTGTTTGAGCTTTAGTTTCTCTAAATTGTTCTAGTAAGGTTGCCCTGCCATTTCTATGGTGCATGGTTGTCCTTAGAATAATCAATATTTGAGATTGCATTCTATTCCTCTGTTCAGCTTCAATTTGTTTATTCCTATAAAGTTTGAGTTCTTGATACAAAGACCTTTCTAGAAATCAGGTTGTCCTACCATAAACTTTGGTTTTTGGTGTAAGGTTGTCCTTAGAACAACTTTTGTATCAATCTCCCAATACTTGTTTATTGAGATTGTTATTTAATTTCAGCATTATGAATTGATTTACTTTATTTGGATATTTCTTTATTTAGATTCCATTGTAATTATTTTAAATTTGGCATAGTCCTATTCACCCCCCCTCTAGGACATAGAGCTTGGCCTTTTCATCTCCTTCTCATTGTGCTTTCTCTATAGCAATCTCTTTTATCATAGAACCTAAAACTTTCACTTAGGCTATAAAAGATCCAAAATGGTGCGAAGCCATGACTACTGAAATTCGAGCTTTGGAAGATAATAACAATTGGACCCTTACTCTATTACCTATCCACAAGAAACCCATCGAATGTAAATGGGTTTATAAAATTAAGATAACTCCAACGGATCCATTGAACGATACAAGGCCCTGTTGAGATATGGAGTCACATCTGGGGACGTCTTCTACCGGTCGTGAGCTATGCTCGACCGGTCGTGGACCGGTTCGACTCAAAGTCTAGCAAGCATCATTTTTTGGTCCCGAGGTGCTCATGCATGACCGGTCATAGGGGTCACTCGACCGGTCGAGCAGTCTACTCGACCGGTCGTAGTTACGCAGATTCGTTTCTAAATCTGATGCGGCCGGACTGCGGATTTCGGTGTCGCCTTTCGCAAGGATGTGGAAGGAAAGTTGCCTAAACTATATATAGGTGTTCCTAGGGCTTTTCTAGGTGTATTGGAATATTGGGGAAATAATTTTAAGGTGTGGGTGAAGGGTTTTCTATGTTCTTCCAAGGGAGAGGTTAGTATATTGCCTTGTAATCTTTGTTCTTCATAGTGAAAGTTTGCATCCGTGGTTTTTTTTACCCTTGTTGGGGTTTTTCCACGTATATCTTATATTGTGGTTTGTTTGGATTGCTTTAATCTGTTTTTAGTTTATATTTCTTCTTGTTTATCGTTTGTGGGTGCGGCCTGAGATTAGATCTCGGCTGATTGCGTTATCGGCGTGCTGTGCAACAGGCTTGTCTCTTAGCTAAAGGTATAATAAGAAGGAATGATTGGGTTTCATGAGACATTTGCCCTTGTCCCCAAAATGGTCATTGTAAGTTACCTAATAGCCATTGTTGCCATCTAAAATTGGCATCTCCATCAGCTTGATGTTAATAATATATTTCTACATAGAGACATAAATGAGGAGGTATACATGACCATTCCACCTGGATTTGCATAAAAGGAGAAAACTATGGCATGTCGCCTCAATAAATTGATGTATAGACTAAAAAAAACTTCATGACAATGGTTCGTAAAATTTTGCTGTAGCATTATTGGATGTTGGCTACACCCAGTCGAATGTGAATTATTCTTTATTCACGTAATCCATTAGTTCCACTTTCACTGCAGTTCTTATTTATGTTGATGATGTCATCATTGCCGGCAATGATATCTGATGTATAAATGCCCTTAAAGACTTCATTCATTAAAAAGTTCAAAATAAAAGACCTTGGTATTCTCAAGTATTTTCTCGGCATTGAAGTGGCTCACTCTCATCATGGCAATATTTTCTTTCTCAAAGAAAATATTTTTAGAAATTATGGAAGTTATTGGTTTTCTTGGAGCTCGTCCTACTGCCTTTCCTATGGAATAAAATTTGAAGCTCACTAATAGCAATGAAAGTTTATTTTCTGATCCAACCAACTACCACCACCTTATTGGCCGCCATCTATCTTACTGTCACATGGTCATATCTTGTTTATTTGGTGCATATTTTGAGTCAATTTAGGGATAAGCCTTGTCACCTACATCTTGATGTAACTCATCGGATTCTTCTTTACTTTAAACAATCAGCAAGTCAAGGCATTTTGCTCTCCTCTTCCAGCAGTTTGCAACTCAAAACATTTTGTGATTCCGATTGGGCAAGTTATCTCAAAACCCGTCGTTCCATTATAGGTTACTGTATTATGTTGGACGCTTCTCCAATTTCTTGGAAGTCTAACACTACAAGAAAACTGGCCTTTACCGGCGGTCAAAACCGCCGGCAAAAGCCAAGAAAACCGCCGGCAAATCCTTTACCCGCGGTTAGCTAACAGCCGGTGAAGCCTCGGTCGGTAAAGGCTTTACTGGCGGTCAAGACTTTACTGACGATTGTGTTGGACGCCGCTAAATCGATAGTTTTTGCTACACTGACAGAAAATTGGTCCAAAGCTATGGATAAAATCCGTAGCGAAATATAACTAGCCCCCCAGTGCAACCGTAGCGATAGAGCAAATATTTCTCATTAAAAAAAAAAAAAAAAAAAAGTGAAATTGAAGACAAAAATCTGGCAGAAATGTACAGGAAACACAGATTGCAAAACAAAAATAATGGATTCACTCACCGAAAGAGTAAAGCCATTAAATGGAAACCTGGTGGATTTTTTTATTTTTTATTTTATTATTATTATTTTTTTACACCTGTCTTTGCAGCCAACGTACCTTGGTTAATGTCAATGATCTCCATGTTGCCAATGATTGCCATTGTTTCCAAGGGACTGGTTTCTTCTGTCGATCTTTCTTTGAAATTTGTGTAGCGATGAAGGCATCGGGACCCGATTTTCGAGTCCTCAATGCGGATAATCTATCTTCGTTTGGAGTGGTCGATTAAAAAAATCCGGGATTTCCGTAGAGGCTTGTCTGCGGTCATTTTCTGCAGGAGTAATGGTGTGCGGGTAGGTATCTATAGTCTTGGCTCAGTATTTGCGAGAGGATCTTTTTTTTAATTTGGATTTGCATCCAAGTCATTGCTGCTTGGGAGTTGCTTGTGTTGCTTTTCTGTTTAATGCAGACTTGGTGGCAACTATTGTTCAAAGATTTTCCAAAAGCATAATTCTTGAATAAAACAACATAAAGGATTAGAGGGTGGCAACTATTGTTCATGTTTAAAAGAACCTAAATGTGCCTAAAGATACAAACATGTGCATGTCCACCGAGTGATAGGACTCAGGATTGCGAAAATCAATATGTTGAATGGTACGCATACCTTTGAGGTAACACTTTAAAATCCCACGCTTCATGTTGTTCTACAACATTGGCTATTGACAAAGATCTGAAAGAAAGAACATATCAGAAAGCAGCCTGACAGAACCGATACACAATCGAAGGAATGCAAAAGCAGGGCAACCATATCACACTCGCAAATATTTGTCAAGCAGAATACACCGCTGGTGAACAAAAGAATCCTCGATACTTGATGAAAGAAACCTCTTTGGAGGCAAATGTAATGTATAATTTAATATCAATCGAAATTCCCAAATGTAGAACTCTCCATTCTGATGCAGAAAGACACTTTAGGAAAGTCTTAGACTCTTAGTCCCAAGGATTTTAGAAAATATTTGACTACCAACAGGATTCATGAGAAAAGAAGCGTGGTCGGAAGCTATGTTAGAGGACAAAAAATTTGCTCAACCTAAGATATACATAGCTAAGATAAAAGTATTTCAAAAGATAAGTACCTTCTTTTCACAAACCAGGTCAAAAAGTATTTCAAAAGAGAAGTATCTTCTTTTCACAAACCAGGTCTTATTCTCTGCATCTCTCACAGCAATAGAATAAACTGCAAAAGATTTTGACCCGATCTTCTCGAAATATGCTCCCACAACCTATAGAAAAATTGTAAGCACTATGATATGAAGCAAAGATACAATGTAAAGATAAATTAAAAGGTTCGTATAAGATAGAAATATGAAAGTAAAGATGTTAATGAAGCTACCATGACCTTAACCATTTTCATCTTTCTCAAGATACCAACTCCAGAGCATCAGGGTCTCCCAATGTCAGGCTGTTAAAATGATCTTCACACCAATGCTCCAATACATAACAGAGGTGAAGTATGAGCCACAATCTTTATACACGTAAATGTAGCCACCAGGAGGAGATTACAATACAGGGGCATGTGAAAAAAGAAGAAAAAGAAGAAGAAAATCAATATATACATACACATAAACCTTCTTTCTCTAACTATAGCACGCAGGAATACGCAAATAAGCATAGAAAAAAGGAATGTTGAAAAAAAAAATACCATTGATCGATGCCCGCCAACAAGATCCTAACTACCAAATCTTTTTCTCCATTGAATGTAGACTGTTAGTGCATTTCATCAAATTCATCATCTGCAAGATCTCTTTTAAATGCCAGATCCCAGACCACGACTACCAATGATACTAGGTAGACAAATGCCAATTGAAAACAAGATAAATTGAATTTATTGGGGAAATATACTACACTATTTCATCCCATAACATCAGACACAAAGGAAAACATGGCATTTTCATATTAACAAGAGTTAAGGAAGCATTTCCAATTCTTTATAGACAGTTGGAAACACAATAGCAAATACATACCTGTGCAAAAGGGGTTTCTGTACAAATGCCAAAAGTCTTTCCACCATGCTTGCCACAAACTAGTGTCCCATGGGCCTGAAGAAACTCCAGGTAAACGCTAGTGCATCAGATCAATCACTATTTTGTATGGCACAATCATGCAACTCTAATTGGAATTACATCATTAATGACCAATAAAAATCCATGCTTCTTCCGAAGTATTACATAATGTAGTGCAAATATAATTTGAGGATGAATGATTGAACATGGGTTGTTCTTCTCTGGAATATCGGATCTAGGAAATATTGAACATGTAGCCATTCGGATCTCTAGCCCTTTTCCATTAAATGAACCATTTATGGCATTCTCAGGACATAATCCAGTGGTTAGGAGCGCCTTTACCCACCAAGTTTATCCAAAAAAAAAAACTAACAAAAGTTTAGAAGTGCCCATTGAAGAAGACCATAAATGGACAACCGGAAACCAGCAGCAATCAAGATCCCCATCAAATAAATGTAAGAGATCTAACCATCAAAGAAAGAAAGAAATGATTGATTATTTCATAAAATCCAAATAACTACTAGGAAACTAGCAACTACAGTAATCAGAAAGAAATCTGAAATGATTGATTATTTCGTAAAATTTTTGTTTACTTTCGTCTAAAGCTAAACCTGTCACGCCACATTAAATGGTAGTGACTCATTGCATGCTTGTATGTTGATCCACACCAGTTAGATCATTGGGCTTATTGCATATGGAGCCACCTTGAAATCAGAATGATCTAAAGATTCTGAGCGTCCACATTAGATCCATGGATTATAAGTACTACCAACTTAATAATAATATCTTTGGATAATATTGTAGTATTAAATAGTGGATTGTAGCCTTTAAAAAAATATTTATTTAAATAGTGGATTGTAATTTACATAATTATGTGTATGTGTGTAAAAGAAAACAACAAGGAGAATATATAATCCAAGAAAAAGCTATAGGATAAGTGGCAAGTGGTTTCACCTACTGATTTTTTTAAGTAACGCATTCATGATTGCTTATTAGACTATGTTTAACAGCTTTGATATCAGATCTGTTTGGGACCAGCTAGGAATATTGTTTGATTCATGTGATTACATGCTCCGTCCACAATTGGGACCTACAATTGGGATGGTCTAGATAGCTATACATCACTTTAATCGGATCTTATGGGTTTGGTGGTATCTTAAGACACCAATATGAAGCTAAAGGACAGTGTCATGAGGCGGAAAAAGAACAATACCACTTTGTTCCACCCAATTTCAATCGAGAACGACGCCTTTTCGGCTCTAGCGAGAAGTTGGTGAAGAGAACTTTATAACTGATGCGGACATGTGCTTAGACATTTTGATACATTCAACTTGAAGCTATTTTTTTCAAATAGATGTTTCCTCTCTCACAGCATGTTCAGTGCACTTATTGGATACCCCAACACTAATAAGGTTTATTTAGAGCTTTTAAATTGGGATAAGATTGCATGGACTTGAATTTGTATATCTGAAAGTATAAGAAAGTTGTTAGAATATGGGCAAGAAAAACCACTAGGGCTCAACCCCATGTAAATAGCTTACTAAGAGATTAGAGGTCTTAGAATCCACGTACCTTGGAGTCTTGGATGCTGATAAGTGTATAGTTACTGGAGACACAGATTACACAATGCCAAACATGATGGTTTTTAGTCAAATTCACGACATCCATACATTCTTTTCTACTTGGCCTGCCTTATATACTTATACATTACATTCATATATATACATAAGAACATGGAGGTGTCAAGAGAAAGGGGAATATATGTTATCGAAAAAAATAAATCTATACTTCTTCCATTACCAATATACTTAATTGGCCTGCCTTATATTATCTAGATCCCCAATCAGAATCACAACAAAAGTGATAGTGATCATTAGAACCATCAACTATTTTATAGTACATAAAGGAATAATGGTTGTAAATGATTCCAAGATGGAGAAATGGAAACATGAAAGGAAACAGGATGCAAAGAGACTCACCAAATCCATAGCCAAATACCAATCAAAGAAAGTAACCATTTAATATACCCTTCTTATTTGATCTGTCAAATCTGCAGTAACAGCATAAGCCCATAATAAATACAAACGGTTATTTGATTTTATCATGGTGATCACCTGGCGTAAAAATCATGGTGATCCACTCGCCAAATGGACCACACCATTTCATGATTTCTGCACTAGGTGATCGTCATGATTGTTCCCGCCTTCTACATAACAATGACGAGTTACAATAGTACTGTATGAAAATGAAACCAGCAAACCTAAAACCCCAATTAGGTAAAATTTCCAAATTTCCTGAACCCTCGACAACTAATAATCTTGATTTCTCCAATTTTCCCAAAACCCTAAAAACCAAAATTTGCAAAGTTCCCGAATTTTCCACCTACCCTAACACCTAATTTCTCAAAATCCCCAAATTACCCTTTCAGGACGAAATGATTCGGAGAACCCACTGAATTCATACTATGAATGCAACCGCTTTTCATGTGCCAAAAATACAGTGGAGCCATAGAAATCCCAAGGAACCCCAACAGTATTCCCATTCAAAGAAAAGGAGATTTGTGGGCCATGCGATAAATAGTTATCGTTCTTGTCATTGTGGATTCTTTGAAAAGTGGGCCATGCGAAAAAAGCGGTCGTGTACTGCGTGCGGGATATAATTCCTCTATTCTACATTGGGGGCATGAGCAAGGATCGAACGCAAGGGGATATAACAGAGCAAAGGCTTACCTAGTTGATCTTTTCATTCGAAGGACCATGAATCCAATGTTCCCTCCAAACAATCGAAGACGATAGAAGACGTTCCGTCTTCCATCCTGATGTCTTACCAGATGAAAAAGCAAAACCACTCAAACACATCTAAAACAGCATAAGCAACCTCAATAGTCTATACATAAATGACATTTCTATTGGGCATCTAGACACATTCAAATGTAGAAACAATGCATTCTTGCATCCACCATCAACAGTCACCACAACCCAGATCTTGCCCATGTTCCAACATAGCACATTGTAAGAGATCTGGGTGTCCATCAGACGTTTTCTTTGTTCTTTGGGATTTCAGACGTTTCATCATCTTCCCTAAAGGCAATTCAGCCCCTCTCTGAGATTTTAATTAGATCATTGGATCTGAATAGAAAAGCGTAGGATTTAAACAACATTGAGCAAAACATTCGGCTCATAAGTTAATTTACATATCCAAATAGTGCTAAATTAATCTACTAGGAAATCTCACACATTTGTAGGTTATGGTATCAACATTTGAATCTCTCTGGCAGATGGTTTCTATAGACACACTAATGAAAGAGCCAAAGACCAACTAAAACGGAAATCATATCGATTACCATTAAAAAGAGTAGACTAACAGATGCACACAAAATAAAGCCAACAGAACCCAGGGCATTGAACCTGAAGATATTGATGATAAATGGCAAATGGCGCTGAATTCGAAAGAAGTGGTAGAAGCTCTTGAACTATGCTCCAAGTAATATTAACAACTTGCTAACATTCAGCCATTTAGTACATCTTTTTGTATATTTACCTAGTAAAACCATTTTCTTTCCACATCTTTATGGCTTTTGGTGATGCCCTTCTTCCAGGTTTTGTTGATTTGCAAATCTTGTGTAAGTGTTGTCATCATGTATACCATCTAAGTGGTTAGTAGAACAAGGAGACATATCCATAGGATCCAAAGCTCCATTGCCAGAAGAAAGAGTTGTATCAGTGGTGCTAACTGATGGCTGAGATGAGTTAAAGAGCGAATTGAGACACAAGTAAAAGTCCTGTAACTCCCCTAGTAAACTCTTAAACTCTCTTTTTTAACGGTAACACTACCATAGATTGAACCCTGGACCACTCAGACACACTACACTCTCTACCAACTCATTTAACAAGTAGGAGACTAGGGCAAGTTGTTTGAGTGCTTTTGTGGCACTTGTATCTTGTGTCTTGACCAAGTCAAGGCCCAAATGACCTGCCTAAATCAAAATCTATTATAACAAGCCATCCTCCTCTTTCTTCTTCGGGTATTATTCGGCTTTCAATGCAAGTTGCTAAGTCCCAGCCTCAATGTTCTAGTCATACAAATCTTCCAATTGATCTTATAATCCAACCCACTACGGACTTTTCCCTCAATTGATCTAACCATCTGTTGAGGCCATTTGAAATTGTGAGGTAGAACTCCTCTGTTAAAGCTTTCATGTTCAAATCACCCTATAGGAAGAGGAACTTCTAATGAAGTTCTTGCTTGTAAGTTGTAACCTTATGGCATACATGCTATATGCATTTCACTTTCACAGAAAAACACAATGTTTTTCTCATTAATTGAATTAGAAACTAATCATCACCATCATCATGCCTAGTCATAGCTTATATGGAGTCAGCTTTATGAATCCCATTTCACCAACCACACTTCAAGATTTGGAACATGAATTCTCATTTCTTCACAAAGTTTGACAAACAAATTCCTACTTAAAATCAACCCTCCCTTACCTGTGCTTGGGACCAGCAAGCACATAGGAACTAAGAGGTTTTGAATCAAATGAAAATTGGAAATCTCCTCAAAAACAAACAGAAGAAAAATAGCACTTTTACAAAGTACTCAAAAGATTGTAGATTTAGTTCCGTTAGCTTCAAAGTTCAAAGTTCTTTAGTAGAGTTACAAACTACTCAACCTCATCTAAAAAATAAATAAATAAATTCACGTAATGTTTCTTTTCATCATGTTAGGCCAAGGGCAAATGAGTAGCAAAAATCATTAAGCTTGAGGAGTTAACAACAACTCCCCCCTACCGTCAGCCTATCATAGAGTTAGAAGACATGATCTAGATTAAGTTGAAAGACAAAAACTATGCCACTCTTCTTCTGTTTTTTAAAATGGCGACTAATTTTTATTAGAGGAAAGCAAAAAAAAAAAAAAAAACAGCAGTAGCAACGGCTCCTAAGGCAGAAGAGATGATAAGCTATCATCCCCAAGGAGCAAGCATCAAGAAAAGAAAATACAAAGCCAACCCCCTAAAAAATCTCCAAACCCAATTGGTGGGATCTAGGAAGAACTGAGGCAAATAAATGACCAATTGGCTATGAGGTCTGATATTGAAATTCCTCTAAAATCTGGAAAATGCATAATCCAACCCGCAGCCAAAAATTGAATCCTTCCAACGAGGGTCTCCAATTTTGCCACTCTGCCTTTTGAACATGAGGGTATTTCTTTCTTTCCAAATACAGCACAACACAGGAATGGCACCAACTCCCATAAAATAATTCAAGGTGAGAACAGGCATCCCTCCCATCTTTGTGATCGGATACAAAATGGAGGCATTGAGGACTCATTTAACTCCAAAGAGACTAAAGAAGCTTTCCCAAATAGCTCTTGTAGCTTTGCAATGTGGAAAGAGGTGGTTTACAGATTCTTTGCCTCTTTACACATGAAGCACGTATTTGGAATTGCCATTCTTTTCTTGAGGTTTTCAATCATAAGATTTATTTTATTTTTTTGACAGATAAAGGGAATTTATTAAGAAGGCTCCAAGATGGAGCCAAAAAGCTGATAAGGACTACATCATTGTATGCCTTGACATTGAGGACTTTGTGTTACAAAGGCATATGTTAATAAGGGATAGGCAAATGCTCGGAGAATTTTGTAAATCTCTGAAATTAAATTTTAAAAAGAAAATAATGCTAATGTATTAGGAATAAAGTAAAATTAAAATTATGAAATGATAATCAAAGATAGTTATTAGACCATGACCCACAAATATCTGACTGGAAGATCATTGACACCAAGCTTGCAATTTTTTTTCAGTGGAGTGTGAGCACTCAATGGTTTTCCTTACAAAACTTGTGTACTTCTTGGCTATAATTTGAAAGACGGCCATCTGTAGGATTTTGGAATTGCCTTTTCATACATGAAGCACATATTTGGAATTGCCATATTTCTCAGGGAGAGGAGATATGCTTCCTCCTTATTTAAAATCACCCAGTACACATACATTGTAAAAATCATATGAATTTGCAACTCAATGATATGCTACAAGACACCTTGCAAAGCACTTTCAGTTTCAATTTAAACAGCATCACATTGCATTTGAAATTGGCTTTTTTAGGGTAGTTTGGCTATAAATATAAATGTCATAGAAAAGAAAGTTTTAAGGCTTTTGCCCATCTGGCAGGAGGAACAAGAGTTCACAGATTTATTAATGGAGGTTTGAAATTAAAAGCAAGAAAACCAAATGGTGAACCATACATTTTGTTGGATGATAAGTGCAATAAATCATCTAAAGAAATTTGGGGTTGCCTCTAGATGATATAAATTGCCTTCATTCAAGCTATGTAGAAGAAATCTCCTGTATCTCGGGTCCTTCACAAAGAAAACATTTGGATTAAAATTCAAAGTGAGGCAAACACCAATTTATTACTATTGTACCAAACATGTGCAATACTTGTGATGTTCGCCCAATAATTAAGATTAAGTGAATAGCATGTGACAGATGATTGAAAAAAAAAAAAAAAAAAAAAAGAGCGTACCTTTCTCTTCTCCTTAATACCACGAACAACCTTGTTAGCTACCATCTCTTTTTCCCTGTCCCAGCATTCCAAAACCTGACCAAATGTCCCTGAAATAAATTATTCAAAAGACGAAGCAGAATGAGGAAGATGACATTAGCATTTCTTAATCAGAAGGAAATAAAAAATAAACAAGTGAAACATTTATAGAATGACTGCAAACAAATCCAGATACACTGGCTTCTCAATGAGTTCTCCATGCACGACAAAAACTAAGCTACTATAATTAAACATTACACAAGCTATGATGCCAACTATCATATGTGACTAAAAAAGTCTGAAAACATATGAAGTAAACATAAAACAGAGGTTAAGCCCACATGTATGTGGAATTGTGTCCATTCACATGCAACCGCACATGCCAACATGGAACATGTGTGAGATCTCAGCTTTTCATAAGATGAGCCACATGCAAGAATCAGTATTTTCAATCCTAAAGTGTGGCACAATATACAAAAGATGACATTAGCATTTCTCATTGGGCTATAAATATAAATGTCATAGAAAATCTGCACTAAAGAATGATCCTAACCTTCTGATTGGGCCCTTATTAAATTGAAAAAAGCACACAGATTCATAAGAAATATACAATACCAAAAGCACAGTGCTCATTATAAATGGAAGTAGCTAGAAAATACAGAGATAATAAGCAAAATTAGTACGCATCAAAATGTTATTAACTGCCAACAGCATACTAGTGACAATGCAGCAAAGAAAAAAGCTATGATTATGAATCTCTAAAAACCATTATTAGCATGACTAGGCATAGGTGAACGCACATGCCAACCTTACCCATGGACTGAGGGTCTGTGATGGAAGTTGGAAAGTTTCCTTCCCAATCTAACCTACTAAACAGTCCCTTCCACTGATTGTGCCTATTGGCTGTGTTTGGTAAGCATCAAGGTATCAAATCCACCACTTGACCAGTAGACAGATTAACCTGCATTTTGTAGACATTGTAAGACAATACACCACAAACATCTGAGTTTATTAAAAAGTTGGAGGAAAACTTATATAAAATCCAACATGTCAATAAGCACTAACTTGAGATGAGCTCATTTTTAGATTTCTACCAAACAGGGCCTTACTATTTTAAAGGTATTTTAGTAAATTTTTATTTACTAATATACTTATACTTGACAGATTTTAAATATCATTTTTTAAATGCCAAGTTCCATGTTTGTCACCAACATGAAACTTCCCTGTTTGGTTCCTAATCTGTAAATTTAGGGCTCATTACTAGTTCATACATGCCATTGATCTGATGCCTACCATCATGCATGAATTTCAAAAAAAAAAAAAAAAAAAAAAAACTCCCTAATTAGAAGATCCTAACTACCAAATCTTTTTCTCCATTGAATGTAGACTGTTAGTGCATTTCATCAAATTCATCATCTGCAAGATCTCTTTTAAATGCCAGATCCCAGACCACCTTACTACCAATGATACTAGGTAGACAAATGCCAATTGAAAACAATATAAATTGAATTTATTGGGGAAACATACTAGATTATTTCATCCCAAAACATGGCATTGTCATATTAACAAGAGTTAAGTACGCATTTCCATTCTTTATGAAGTAGATTGATAATGCTGCATTGTACTTGACAAGACACTTTGCATAATTAAACATCGATGCTCAAATTGAGAGTCCAAATAACAATCTGGTACATATTGCAGTAAGGAATATTTTTGAGCCATATTAGTCAAGGAAATGCTAAAGAAAATTCATATTTTTAGAGCCACATTTCATGTCATGTTCCGA
Source organism: Magnolia changhungtana (assembly GCA_030180095.1). NCBI lineage: Eukaryota > Viridiplantae > Streptophyta > Magnoliopsida > Magnoliales > Magnoliaceae > Magnolia > Magnolia changhungtana. The sequence goes on along the minus strand of JASAUF010000051.1, from coordinate 1,207,318 downwards.
AAATACACAATGTCAGTTCTTTCTAATAGCCATTTACTTTCACTTAATATTCACTGGTAGTTTCAATGTGGCTAGTAGTGAATGTGATAATATCAAATTTGTAGCTCTTGCTATTGAACCTAGTCCTGTGAATGAGTCCAAAATATCCATCTTAATGTCTTCAAGGAAATTTCCGTATCCATTTTGACATAAGATAGAAACCCTACCAGAACATTTGTAAGCAGTATCAATCCCTTTGATGGGGTAATGTTCCTTTGTGCCAGATTTTAAGTTTCTTGTAATCCACTTTTGCGAATTTGTCGCATTTGTTTATTGAGGAAATTTAGGTAATGAGAATAAGAATGAGTAGTGTCCTGATGGGCCAACTTAGTAAAGGTGGATGTCTGGCAGCCCTTTGATTAATGGCCTACATTTTAGGCGGTTAAAAAAAGAAGAAGGGAAAATGATTAAAAATCTGAAGTGTAGGTGAAAGATTGAATATCAGAACTTCTAACAGTCAAGTGTCCAGACTGTTCATCAATCGAGCGTAGTTCTGTCCAACAGGACATGTTTGTGTCCAGTGTTCATCAAACAGAGCGTATTTCGGTCCAACAACTTATACATATAGTTAAGAGTGTTCGATGCCACTTACAAAAACTTAATCTACTCAAACTTTCCAATGTATCGACAAACCATTCCAATTAAATCAATCAAGTTCAATAGCATTTGAAGGAAAAGCGAGTAAAACCTACGACAATTAAGCAAAGGAAGTTGATCACAAGACCAATGTTCAATGTATCAAATGTATACTAAACAGTTCTATGCAAGTACACCACATAGGAAATTCTTGCACCAATCTCTAGCAAAGGATCTGAAGAAATCAAGCATCAGCACTAGTGAGCACCAAGAAGATATTCAAAGATACATTACAGGTAATGATGATGTAAAAGAAAAAAAAAGAAAAAAAAAAAAAGACACATGGGACGAGAAACAGAGTTTGCCAAGGGCTGGAAATCCATGAGGGATTCTGGGCTATTAGTACATTCAAATCAATTTTACAGTCCAAATACAGTCCCAAGGTGGGCCACTTGCACCCTACCAATACACTCTCACTCACATTCTTGTAAATTACTTCTAACTCACATTTCTTCTTCTACATTCTAACTTGTAAATTACAGCCTCTCACTCACATATACACAAATGGATACAAACTCATACGATTCCATGACTCTCATTTACATGGACTGAAGGAAACACTCTGCATTCTGATCTACTCCTACTCAACCTTCTTCTCAAAGACTCACCCAATGCAGAAGAAGAAGATGATGATGATGAAGAAAAATCTTTCGATGTTTGGGCCTCATACCTTGAATCCATCAGCATCTCGACAGCAATTTCAGGTGGCGAATTACCATCTGATCCATGTGCCACTGCCGATACAACCGATGTCTGTGATGGCTCTTGTCCCCCAAAGAATTAGTAGGTTTTGAGAGAGAGAGAGAGAGAGAGAGAGAGAGAGAGAGGAGAGGAAGGGAGAGGGAGAGGCGAGAGAGATGGAGGGAGATGGAGAGGGAGAGCGCGCAAGAGGGAGAGGGAGAGTGCGCAGGAGGGAGAGCTTGAGGGAGAGAGAGAGAGAGAGAGCTTGAAGGAGTGGAGAGGGAGAGCGAGAGGGAGAGGCAGAGAGAGATCGACAGGCGGAAATGAAATTAGGGCTGCCGAATATGTTTTTTATAAGGGCCCTTTTCAGTACCCTTAAAAGCGATAACGGGCAAATGCTAGCCCCATCGGTCGACTATGGCTGTTTTTCTTGTAGTATAAGAAACAATTCATAGTCTCTCGGTTCTCTGTTGAAGCAGAATATCACGCCATGACCTTTACTTGTTGTTAAATCACATGGTTTTCATATCTTGTATGTGATTTCCATGTACCACATTCTCAACCTGTTCAACTTTTTTTTGTGACAATTAAGCTACGCAACACATTACCGCGAACCCCATCTTCCATAAATGAACAAAACACATCATATCTTCTATGTGATATCTATGTACCACATTCTCAACCCGTTCAACCTTTTTTTTTCGTGACAATTAAGCTACGCAACACGACGTTACGGCGAACCCCATCTTCCATGAATGAACAAAACACATCAAGATTGATTGTCGTATGTTCACGAAGAGATTCAATCAGGATTGGTCTGTACCCTTCACATTCCAACTGAACAGCTACGTGTTGATGTATTCACCAAGCCTCTCAACTCTTCTAAGTTTCATCATATCATTGGCAAATTGTGTGTTCTCAACATTCACACACCAGCTTTAAGGGAAGTATAAGGCAGCTACATCAATTAATGATCTTCTCCGACTAGTTGATTGATATTCAAGGGCTCCAAAATCTAAGAATTCTATCGTAGGATAAGTGATCACATTCAATATATTTTAAACACTTTAATTATATTTATACATGATTGATATAGAGAAAATATACACACAAATTTCTTACAAATTATTATTTCTTGTCAAAATTTGATTTCGACTGGGGTCTATCATTTTAATGGTGGTGATTTCCTAAACAAGTGCATGCAGGCCGGGAAAGATGGCACTATAATACAAGTTGTGGTACAGTTGTCTGTAGGTGATATTTTCTCTTCTCATAGCACTGAATTACTTGTTCCACTGGCTAACGAAATCCACTCATTCTCAATCTAAGCTAAGTATATTCGTGGAGAAATTGACCACTGTAGACGCCACCTTTTACCCTGTGTCTTTTCAAAATGTTCTCAAAATAAACATTCTGTACGGACACACTATTTGCAAATGAGAATACCCTTGCATTCACAAATTGTAGCTACGGATTATAACCGTAGCGATAGGTGTTGTGCCACATGAATGCAAAATTATTTTTCGTATGCAAATAGTGTGTACGTACATAATAATTTACTTTGGGAAAATAAAGTTTGGAAGCGTTTTGAAAAGACGCCGGGTAAAAGGTGGAATCATCATTAGTCAATTTCTCTATATCCGTGCAGCGTACATGCGGTTCCCACCGCTTGAACCGGAAAATCTGCCAAAGCACCGACCTCTTCCACGGACCCAGAAAACGATTAGGTGCGGTGGCGTGTGGGTCTCACCCAAGCGGCCCTTACCATGGGACCCACCTTGACTTATTTATTATATATCCATGCCGTCCATCCATTTTTCTAGATCGTTTTAGATCATAAACCCAAAAATAAACCGGATCCAAATCTTAAGTGGACCATTCTATAGGAAACAATGTTGATTGAGTGGCGCACCGTTAAAAAATTTCCAGGCCTACTTTGATGCTTCTGTAATGTTTATTTTCCATCGAATTTGTTGATAAGGTCAAAAAAACCTGGATGAAGGCAAAATACAAATATCATCTTGATCCAAAACTTTTATGGCCCAAAATAAGTTAATAATGGTCAATCACCACTGTTTCTTATGGTATGGTCCACCTGAGATTTGGATCTGGTTCATTTTTAGGATCATACCTAAAGTGATCTGGAAAAATGGATGGACAGTGTGGATATACAATAAATACATTAAAGGTGGGCCCCACGTTAAGAGCCGTACCTTCTTGGGTTCGGCCGGGGCCGCACCTAATCCGCTCCCAGTCGACATTGCTTTAATTATCCCTTCGGGGTCCACATTCCAACGTCTGAAGAAGATCTGTTGAGGAATGCTATTTGCTGTGAATGCAATAGTCAAACACAAAGGCCTCATATCTCCTGACATAATATACACCTACAAGATCCATGGCGTTTATCTGTCTGACCCCTTGGTGAGTGTTGTTTTTGCTAGAAATAGGGCTAGTTTACTAAGCATTTGGGACACAAATGTACGTTTAATCTGGACCGTTGGTGATATTTTATTAGCCATGGGATTTTTTATTTTTTTTTTTGTCATATGATCCACCTATTCTGTGGGCTGATCGGACTTTTAGATAAAAGATCACTCACCTAGGGTCCCTTCTGATAAGCGGACCGATCTTACACATAAACCATTTCGGCACGTGTGGGGAATCTTGTGCAGGTGCGCTGTCGAAGAGCCATTTTTATGGGAAGTGGATTGCGTCTTGCCCAGGTCTCTGTAGGGCAAACCTTGATGTATGAGTTTCATCCACTCCGTCAATACACTTTTTCTAGATTATTTTTGGAATGAAACAAAAACTGAGTAGGTCTAATCCTCTAGTGCACCAGACTGTAGATATTAAACTCTCACCATTAAAAACTTAATGGGAGCCACAGACGTATTGGATAAAAATGATTTTTTTTTTTTTTTTCTATTAATATAGGTTCATATGACCTTATGAACCGGTTGGATGAAAACTAAACGTCACCATAGCCCGTGGTAATGTTTCAACGGTGGGTATCATTATCACTGCTGTTTCCTGTGGGGTGGTCCATCTGAGGTTTGTTTCTAGCTCATTTCTGCTCGCGTACCATAAAATGATGTGTAAAAATGGATGGACGGCGTGGATAATATCCACACGTCACGTTGGGGTCACCGTGGCGTACACACCACATTTAGTCTCTCCATCATCTGCACGCTCCCTAATTTTATTAATTTAATAAGTCCCGTTCAAGGAAGCGGATTGCGTAGTAAGTAACTCACCAAGCTTAGCGTAGTGTACTGAGTAAATTCTGTGAGGTTCACCGTGATTTATTTATTTTATCCGTTCCGTCTATACATTTTTTCAAATAATTTCAGGGCTTAAGATTAAAAGAAGGAAAAAAAAAAAACATATACAATGTTCAAATGGACCGCACCATAGGAAACAATTGAATTGAATGTCTAGTGTTGAAAGCTTCTTAGCCACGGAAGTTTTGGATCAAGATTATATTTGTGTTTTCCCTTCATCTATGTCTTTATGATCTTATTAACAAGTTGAATGACAAATAAAGATCTCTTTGGGACCTAGCAAGGTTTCTACGGTGGAAATCATTATCCCCACTGTTTTGCTGTGTTACGATGACCACACCATAGGAAACAGCTGAATTGAATGTCTAGTGTTGAAAAATTCTTGGCTACGGAAGTTCTGGATCAAGCTTATATTCGTGTTTTCCTTTCATCCATGCCTTTATAATCTTATTAACAGGTTGGATGACAAATAAAGATCCCTGTGAGACTTAGCAAGGTTTCAACGGTGGAAATCATTATCCCCACTGTTTTGCTGTGGTATGATCCACTTGATATTTAGATATGCTTCAATTTTGAGCTCAACCCCTTAAATTAGATTAAAAAAAACGGATGGATGGCGTGCATAGTGTATAAAGATTAATGGGCCAAAACACAGTAAAAGTTTTAATCGTGGGTGTCCACATTCAGATGTTCCTTATTTTGTGATCTGCCTGTGGTTTGGATCCAGCTGAGGTTTGGGATACGGGCTGAACTTAATGGGCCACGCCTTATACACGTATTGGATTTGAAATCTACGCCAAGGTGGGCCCCATAACCAAAGTTCTATAGTATCAGCTTAATCTACACCAAATAGCGAACGCGCGTATAAGGCAGTAGAGGAACATACACCCACAAGTGCCAGCACTGCCTCTAGGTACAAGATCCAATCCATCCATCATTGACACCCACATGCCCGAAGTTTTTTGAATTGTCCACCCTTTTTTTAAAAATCTGAATCGTCCACCTGTTTCCAATGTCGTGGCCCGCCTGATGAATGGACCAACTTGATTTCTGGGCAAGAACACCTGGATTGTCAGAGCCATCCGATGACGGCCTGGATATGGCACCCGTTTGCCGCTCTGGCACAAGTGGTCGCGTGTAGATGGTAAAGCTGTTGCAAAAATATTGATTTTATATAAATATATATTTTAAAATAAATAATAATATAATATATAAAAAAGGTTCGAAAAACACTTTTTTTTTTTTTTGTTTTTAAGAATAGTCCTACATGAAAAGGGAAGAGAAGATTTTGTGGTTTAAATGAAAACAATGGAGTATTATAATATTTGCTTACCTAGTCCAAGGACTATGGATCTTGCGTATCTGCTCGGGCTCGGGCACGAGCCGGGTGCGAGGGTGTGGGCATGTGAGGCAGTGTGGCTGTAGTAGCGCACTTTGCAGAGGGTCGCTCTTTCGCGACCTTGAGCGAATCGGAGTGAGATGTGTGTGAATTGTGGTGCGACTAAGTGGACAAGGCAGATGACTGGCTAAATGTGAGACTAGAGGACTGAATGAGAGTCCTTCAGTATATATAGAGAGGCTGAAAAGAGCTGTTAGCTGTTGTAGCAAAAACTGTAACAGCTGTGCCATTAGTGTAGGGTCCAGCTGTAACTGCTATATGGCAAGCCCAACAGCTAGAAAACAACTAGCATGCAGCAGCTTAGTGGCCCATACACAACAGTCAGAAAACAGCTATAAAATAGCTAGTTTTCTCCAACAGATAGAAAACTATGATGGGATTTATTTTCCTTGACTATAACCCACAGCCACCATAGCTTATAAAAGGAGGGCCTAGATGGATTTCCAATTCATCTCTCAACCCACTCCAATAGACCCATACGAACTAAGACAATCCTCCACTCCTCTCCTATACTCCAATAATTCCAACAAGACAGCAAGGGTTAAACCTTTGCTTGAAGAACAGACCAACAGTGTGGTCTAGAATGGTTCAACTGAACCAGTGGTTGAATACTTGACCAGTGCAGTGGTCTAAATCACATATTTTCTTCTCTTTCTTTCTTATGGGATTTTCTCTTTTATTGTATTTCTACCAGACTAAGTGTAACAGAGTTCCAATAGGTGGGCCTTCGTGTTTGCTGAACGCAGACCTACACCAGGCTCGTCGTATCCTAGAGGCGGTTTGCTTGTGACCTATCAGCATACTCAATTCACTTGAGTATGGGCAAATAACGCTTTAAGGATAACGTTTCAGACGTACTTCAGCCTGTCCTTAGTTCTGATCATCGTGATTTTTCGGTTTCCATATTTTACAGAAATATTTTATTCTGCATAATTTCCAACAATCTTAAAGGGTTATTGTGATGAAAGCCGACAGTGTTTCGTCCATCAAGTTGATGAATTAGGACTTAATACATCTTGATCGGTTCGATGGAACCAATTTTACAAGATGACAAGATAAGCTGAAATTTCTTTTGACGGCGCTAAAGATCTACTACATATTAAATCCAAATCTGCAAGCACTACTTAAAGCATTCGACACAGACACACCTGAACAGGTGGCTCCCCTTACCAAACGAGCTGAAGACGAACTCTTGTGTCAAGGACACATTTTGAACGTGCTCTCCAACCGCCTGTACGATCTGTACCAACATACGTCATCAGCAAAAGAGAGATGAGCCGCT